>OW240924.1:48742465-48972622 GCA_933207985.1 Pelobates cultripes | reverse complement strand
TTACATGTACCATTAACAACTCCTTCTCGAAAAAGTCTACACAAGATTAAATTTAGTGGTTTGTATATTAAGTGTTTGGGTGATAACTGCCCATCTCAAACAGAGCCAAAACCATTGAGTGTAAAACTTGATACAGTACGAAACAAAAAAACAAAACAAACATGCAAATAAATAAATTATCTTATTTTATATTAACTACTGTACAATTTTAATTCTCTTCCATCTCCTGTGCATATTTCCCTCTTCTTTTAACCTTTGCTTTTTTTAAAATAAAAAAATAAAAAAAAATAAAAAAATCTAGGGTACCACACTATGTATAACTCCTTCAGCCCTGCTATTTCCTGCCTTTGTCAAATTGTATCAGCCTCTCTATCTTCACCTCATTTGCAATCATTGTGTCTCCTAACTCATTTCCATTCATAGTGAAGTCAGCCTTTCATCCTTCCGAGGTTGATAAAAAAAAGTACCATAAAGTTGGGTAGTGATAGCATCTAAACCCCAGTGTGTACTTTAAAACTAGAAAAAAAGAAAGAAATGTACCTTTCCTGACTAAATATTTTGTTGTTTTTGTCATTTTCAGATTGTCACCTGCTGGCCTTATTGGGAGACCAACCCTAATATTCATCTAACACTTTCCTATAGATTACTTGAAATAATATTATTCTGCATTATTTAAAAGTAACCTTACAATTTTAGCTGTATATTTACTAATGCAAACATTAAAACTTCCCAGATACACAGTGCACACACAGACAGTGCTTAAGGTAAAGATCTGTTTTGTTGTTTTTTTTTATTTTTTATTCTCTATTATTTTGTTGGTCGTTTCTCATTTTTGGCATCAGGGCGGATTGTAATAATTCTCATGCATTATTGATAGGCCCAAAAGCCTGCCAAGTTAGGCTGCTTTTTGTGACAGACAAAGGCGGGTACAAGGTTGGCATTTCTCAGTGCTCGGGGCCTTGCTTTCATTAGGAACAATTTCTGCCTGTTCTCCAAGGGCACCCACTGTCAGAGGCTGCCATGCAATGAAGGGAAAAAAAAAAGATACGGTTTTGAAGCCCAGTGAATAGAGACAAAATGAATCGGTGTTCAGGTGTTGGGGAAAACCTGATTACAAAGGCCCAATTCAGTGGTGTCCTTCACACCTTTTCACTTGTCCCTGCATAATCGCGACACATCTCTTCGTCTTCGTTCCTGTTTTTTTTCCCTTTATTCCCCTTCGCATCCCTTTAGTTCCTAACGCTTGCAGGTCCTCCAGAAAGGCACAGGCACTTACAGTTTGTTGAGTGATTAAATATTTATAATCAGAGCAATGAGTTGGGTTCTGAATAATAAATGTTAAGGTTGAGGCAGCTTTAGATAATTTCTGCACATTTCTTCATTCACAACCCCTTTGATTTTTGAAGCAAAATCCTTTTAATTAACAAAAAAAAAAAATTTTTTTTTTTTTATTCACGTCAGTGACGGTTGATGATCCTTTATCCCTGTTTTTTTAGCGAACCTTCACCTTGCAACTGCTCTAAAAGCTGCCATTAGAATCGCAGACTGGAGTCGTACAGGGGATTCATGTTCATGGTGGCACTTTCTTTTTAAACGCATGTTCCAGAAAAGATAAAATTGCTTAATACTGTAGTAGGAAAGTCGTACGGTATAATTAAAGGTGCAGACAGTGAATATCCTGCTTAAAGAAGGACACAGATAACACAGAATATGATTTATAACTTTCGAGAGGATTTATAATTTGTTACCTAAGTTCCGCCTATGACTGAAAAAGTCAAGAATTGCATTTTTATAACAACGGCACCCTGGCATCTGAATAGAAACAAAGAGGTTCTTATGTGCAAGGGGTATATAATTTATTTTCTATTTTATAGCCATATATAAATTTTAGTTGCTTGTAAACTATGTTGACTCTTGAAGCATTGCTAGGAGGTTGTTTGGGGATTGGAGCCCCGAGGGTGTTTATTTTTTAGCCCCAGATCTCTAGAGATGATGGAGGGGCAGCAGGATACTGGTGTTTTTGCATTTGTTGTTTTTTCACATCAGGCAGCTGAATCTTAAAGCATTCATTGGATATATGAAAGAACACTAGTCCAGTTCTACTCAGAGCTATTATGGGTCAGAGGATTCTTCCCCTCGGTGACAGATAGAGGGTTGCAAGTCCCATCTCCATTTCTTGGGCAGACTAGATGGGCCAAATGGTTATCTAGGCAAGATTGCATTGAATACCTGGCCATATAGCATGTACTTGGCAAATTATTTCAATGACATCCTTGCTTACCTAACGGGCAAGGTTTGCATAGAAAAGACTTCTAGGGTGGATCTGAAGCCTCAGGTTTTTTTGGAAGCTAGTAATGGATCCGATTGGCTCCAAATAAATGATGATAATAATACTAATAATAATTATAAGCTACAAAACTGCTTGGAGGGAACAATATCTGCAACTTAGTTTTGGTTAAGTTAATAAAATGTGTATTATCTTCAGGAGACTATATCAGTTTGATAACTAAAAGATGTGGTTCTTCCCCAGTAGACTTTTTTTTTAAATGTGCAATTTAATATACAGGCACTGCAAACATTGTGTGCACACTGTACTCTGCATCCTTTGAAGCAGGAAGATGTTTTATGAAAAGGGGAAACATGGCTCCTATTATGCAATTACTCTAATTTTTAACATTTGGTGAAATCTAGAGAACATCTTGTGGAAGTGTGATGAGATCCTATGAAAATGCCTTTAAGGTTGGGAAAGGTCTTCCGCATTTCAGAAATGTGATGCGGTCCTATTAAAATGTCTTCCACTTTGTGGAAATGCTACTGGCTCTAATGAAAACATCTTCCACATCACAAAAATACTAAGGGTCCACTTAAGGACCTATGATGGTCTATGCCAGGGGTTGGCAACATTCGTCACTCCACCTGTTACGCACTACATCTCCCATAATGCTCTTGCAGCCATAACTCTGGCAAAACATCGGGGAGATGTAGTCTACAACATCTGGAGTGGCAAAGGTTGCCATTATAGCAATTCATTTTGAGCACCTTTTTAAAAAATATGAATTAATAGGCACCGGGATGTACAGAGCAAATATTGTGAAACTGGAAAGATATCCATAACTTGATCTTTGGAGAGCAGATGGTAATTTTGGAAAAATGGCACGTTTGGTCCTTGAGGCTGGACTGTTACTAGAGAAATTCAAGAACAACTGAAAGACCAACTAAATATAGCTATCCGCAATGCATGGCATGTAAATTAATTTAATCTCTATAGTGCTATGTGCATGGTGCATGTGCTTGTAAATCATTTCAATGCAGATGCTCGAGCACGCAAGAGTGTGCCATAAGCATCAACGGCTGGGACAAGGATAATCGATGCAAAAGAAAAAAGTGTCTATATATTAAAAAAAAAAAACTAAGCATATACCACAAACATGCAAATAAAGTGCATACGATTTGGGGAGAGCACAATATTGCCTTGCAGTTTCAGGTAAACTAAATTATAAATATCCATAAAAATATAGAGGAAAGAAATTAGCGAATAAATTACATAACGTAGTATATTATTTAATGTTAGCAATAAAATCACAAAATAAATTGTATAATAGCACTTTGGCCACCATGGCCCTCAACCTCAAGAACTCACTCCATTGCTTTCTTGGCTGACCGACAAAGATTCGGTTGGGAAAGTTCAAGGTCCAAGCTTTGGGGAGGATCAAGTCCGAATATTAAGAGATAAACCAATGAGTAATAGAATGATCCCAAATTATTAGTATTATTATGTTATTATTTATATAGCACCATCAAATTCCGCAGAGCTTTACAATGTTTGGACGAAGAGATATGTAGTTGTAACCAGGCAAGTTGGACACACAGGAACAGAGGGGTTGAGGGCCCTGCTCCATGAGCTTACATGCTAGATGCAGTAGGGTAAAGTGACACAAAATGGTAAGGAAAGTATTAGACTAGTGACAGCTGCAAAAGAGGAATCAGTCGGGAGCTATTAACAATTTAATTGATACGCTTTTATGAAGAAGTGGGTTTTTAATGATTTTTTGAAGGAGTGGAGACTGGGTGAGCATCTAATGGAGGAGGGAAGTGAGTTCCACAGGAACGGTGCAGCCCTCGAGAAGTCTTGAAGGCGAGCATCAGAGGTGGGAGTACGGACAGAAGACAGACGTAAGACTTCAGCAGATCGTAAGGGCCTAGATGGGACATACTTGTGTATTAGGGAGGATAGATAGGTGGGAGCAGCATTATGTAGAGATTTGAAAGCAAGAACCAAAATTGAAAATTGAGCCCTATATCTTACAGTAAGCCAATGTAGGGACTGACAGAAGGGTGAGGTGAGGCGTGGGAGGTGCGGGCATACAAGAAGATGAGCCTCGTCGCCGCATTCATTATGGACTGTAACGGCGCAAGTTGGGAGCACGTAAGACCACTGAGAAGCGGATTACAGTAGTCAAGGCGAGAAAGGACAGTGGAATGGACCAGCACCTTACTGAAGTGGGTCTAGCAGAGAGTTGGACTCAAGGAAGTCTTTCAATCTTGCATACACAATTATTTCAAGGATCTTGGATGCAAAAGGCAGTAGCGAGATAGGATGGTAGTTGGATGGGGAGTAAGGGTCAAGGTTGGGCTTCTTTAGAATTGGGGTTACAGTTGCATGTTTGAAGGTCGATGAAAATATACCAGAGGAGAGAGAGAGATTGAGAATTTTAGTGAGAGGTGGAGAAAGAGAAGATGAGAGAGTATGGATGAAATGCGAGGGAATTGAATCTAGGGAGCAGGCAGGGCTGGATTAACATAGGGGCTGATGGAGCTGCAGCTCCAGGCCCAGGCCTAGGCCTATGGAATAGGCCCATTTATTTATTTATTTTTAAATGTTTTTTTGGCTTTTTTTTTTACATTTGTTTTTCGCACACTACTCTTAGGGATTCCACCTGGCTTTTATTTTATTTTATTTTATTTCCACAGCCAGTATTTCAGGCTGCCTGGCTGGTGCCAATATTGCAGTGATACTGGCAATACAAATGTTGGTATTTTTATCAGTATAAACAAGAGATTACTATGCAATACCAGCACTGGCAGTAGGGGTCGCTGTGTGTGGAGCCAGGCAGGGATAGGAAGTTTCAGCATATCCCTCACTGCCTATCTATACTCACTGATCTGCAGGGGTGCAGCTACAGAGATTCCAGACAGCAACTCCCACCCTGCAGAGACAGCCTACAGCTCAGGGAAGTGAGGGATGGAAGGAAAGGCTGCAAGGAGACATACACTGAGACACTAAGGGGCATTGGGAGACATTATGGCAGACACTGAGACACTAAGGGACACACATTATGGAGACACTAAGGGACATTGGGAGACATTATGGCAGACACTGAGACACTAAGGGACATTGAGAGACATTACGGCAGACACTGAGACACTAAGGGACACTGGGAGACATTATAGCAGACACTGAGACACTAAGGGACATTGGGAGACATTATGGCAGACACTGAGACACTAAGGGGCATTGGGAGACATTATGGCAGACACTGAGACACTAAGGGACATTGGGAGATATTATGACACAGACACATGGGGACACAGTGTCTCCCAGCCAGTGTCTGTGGTGTCTCAGTGCCCCCTAGTCTCCCAGTGACCCCTAGTCTCCTAGTGCCCCCAGTCTGCCAGTGTCTCACTGTCCCCATGTCTCTTAGTGCCTCCATGTCTCTCATAGCCTCAAGTGTCACAATGTCCCCATGTCTCCAAGCTAGTGTACCTAGTGTCTGTGGCCCTGGTGTCTCAGTGTCCCCATGTCTCAATGTCCCCATTTCCCCCACCCAGTGTCCCTGGTGTCTGTGTCCCCATGCCTTCAAGTGTCCCCTATTTTCCCATTGTCCCTGTCCCAGCCAGAGTCCCCTAGTCTCCCAGTGTCACTGGTGTCTCCGTGTCCCTAGGTCTCCCCGTGTCCCCAGGTCTCCCCATCTTCCTAGTGTCCTAGTGACATGGGGACCCTGGGATACATGGGGACACAGGGAGACATGGGGCATTGAGACACTTTGATACATAGGATCACTGGGAGACATGGGGCACTGAGACACTGATACATAGGAACACTGAGACCTGGAGTAATCGACACATGGTGGCACTGAGTCATGAGGGCACTGGGAGACATGGAGGCACTGGGAGGAATCCATCTATACAGCAGAATCAAACTAAGTAGTTGTTTGGTGATTTTACAGCATTTTCTCTTATGTCACTCCTTGTGATTTACATCATGTGATGTCACCCATACATATTTAATTATGCAAATTAGTAAGGCCGGTATGTTTTTCCAAGAAAGGTGGCAACCCTAACTACTTTTCACATACTCTTACTTAAGTATGGAAACTTAAGTGGTATGTATGGGAACAAAACTTGTGTGGACTGGCTGACAATGAATATAGTTAAAGGGACACTATAGTCACCAGAACAACTACAGCTTATTGAATTTGTTCTGGTGAGTAGAATCATTACCGTCAGGCTTTTTGCTGTAAGTATGTACAAGAAGCAGAGAGAATATTGTCAGACTCAGAGACATATAGAATATTGGACAAGAACCCCAGTGAAGATATTAAAAGGAAATTTGATGAGTTCATCAAGAAAGGTTTAGAAAAGAGAATACTAACCGAACAGGAAGCGGACTACTTATCCACCCCTTACCCTAAAATTCCGATATATTACCACCTCCCAAAAATACATAAAAATAGAGACAACCCTCCAGGGAGGCCTATTATATCTGGAATAGACTCCATCTCCGCCAAAATCTCCGAATATTTAGACCATCTATTGCAACCTTTAGTCATCCAGAATCCTGCATATTTAAAAGACACCATCCATATTTTACAAATTTTAGAGGAGACAACTTGGAATGAAGGGAATTTTTTGGTCACATGTGACGTGACTTCGTTATATAGCATAATACCTCACGAAAAGGGATTGGAAGCTGTGCAATACTTTTTAGAAAAACATAATTTTAAAAAAGAACAAGTTTTATTTATTTTAGAAGGTATACATCTTATCCTAACCAACAATTTTTTCTGGTTCAATGAAGTTTTTTACCTACAAGTTAGGGGGACGGCGATGGGCACCAAGTTCGCCCCCAGCTATGCGAACCTGTTCATGGCTTATTGGGAAGAACAGTACGTATATCAAGGACACCCATGGGGGTCAAACTTGGTGAACTATCGCCGTTACATAGACGATATATTTTTTATCTGGACAGGGAATGCTACGGACCTAAACTCCTTCATCTCCTATCTCAATGCCAATGAATGGAACTTAACTCTGACTGCACAGATCAACACGCAACACATTAATTTCTTAGATCTAGATATCCACATAACAGACATGAAGATTGCAACCAGAAATTATTTTAAAGAAGTTGATGCAAATGGCTACATTCGCAAAGAAAGTTGCCACCACTCTCCTTGGTTAACCAATGCACCTAGAGGACAGTTCCTAAGAATTAGGAGGAACTGTTCGAGTGACCAAGATTACTTAAGACAAGCTAATAAGATCAAAATTCAATTTTTACATAAAGGCTACGAGGAATCTTCATTACAGGCAGCCTTAGAAAATGTTTTACAAATACCGAGAAAGGAACTTCTGGTATACAAAAACAAAAAGAAAGACTCTAAATGGAGCAACAATAACATTCCTTTCATATGTAATTTTAACGGCAACAACAAGAAAATTAACAAAATTATAAACAAGCATTGGCATATCCTACGAGATGATCCAGTTCTCAAAAATATTCTGCCCGACAAACCAAAAATAATTTTTAGGGGAGCCAAGAATCTTAAAAATTCCCTAGTACAAAGTTGCAATAGAGAAACAAAAATAAAGAAAAATTTCTTTTCAATCGACAAAGGATTCTATGGATGCGGACAATGTCTAGCATGCAAGAATACTAAGAATAAAAAAAGACATATAACAGATCTAGAACCCTTTATCAATAGGAAATTCACAATAAAAGATCACCTTACCTGCCACTCCAAAGGAGTAATTTACGTTCTAAAATGTCCTTGCAACCTCCTTTACATAGGTCGCACAATTCGAAGCCTTAACATTAGAGTGGCGGAACATATAAGAAACATCAAAAATGGAGTGGAGTCACACAGTGTCTCCAATCACTTCAGAATTGCACACCAAAAAAACCCTGGAGGAATGTTTTTTAGTGCAATTAAGCAAGTAGCAAAAGATTGGAGAGGAGGGGACTATATTAGGAAGATAGGGAAGGAAGAAATGAAATTTATTTTTAATTTTAATACCATGATACCGTATGGATTAAACAAAGATTTTGAATTATGCCACTTTATGAATTAATAAGCATTTTTAAGTATACTCTTCTTTTATGTGGATTTTAGTATCCATTATGTTTTTACCTCCCCTTTTTTTATGTATTTAATTTTTAGTCTATCCAGATTGTTCACTTACTGTATAATACTAAGAATCACCTTTTACCATTCACTTTTATCATTATATTATATGTATGAGCCCACACTGCACGAACTTTATGCAGACATGCACTCTTTTCTGCTTAGTGGTCCCTATGTAAACATTTCGCATGCATGGGACACTTCCTTATGCCAATAAAGCTTGTTGAATTATACACACAAGGAAGTCCGATGACGAAACTGATGTTGGAACGCACGGTGCGTTCCAAAAAGACGCAAACCGGAAGTGACGAAACCCGGAAGTAAAAGACGGAATTAGTGAAACCGGCAAACGAGGCATTTAAAAAGCCACTAGAACAGACGGAAGATAGAACAGCCAACTGAGGAAGCCTTATGAAAAGGCGAAACGCGTTTTGGACTATCACTTTGACCTTGGGACTATTAAGTCTACCCAGTACTATCTGGGATAAGTATTCTTTTTTATTATATGTATCTTTTTTGGAATAAATTGTTTTTTAAAGAATCCTGACATACTGGGTATTTATCCCTATTTTTGTAACCAGTCGGAAGGGTACAAAAGGAACCACTCAACATCTAACACGCTGCCAAAGAAGGGTCTGGACAACCCCCAAATGGTCCAGAAGCTTATACCACCAGAGTCATATGAGGGTATGACTCCAGGCTTGTGAGTTTGACATATCTTCCTATCTACTTTCGATATAGTGTGTTACAGACATATTGCACTATTTTTTTGTTTGTATTTTATTTTCACAGAAAGCCTGCTGATATTTAAAAGCTCCACTTGTTTTATGTATGTATAATTTTTTGCTGTAAACACTGTCTTTTCAGAGAAAATGCAGTCTTTACATTACATCCTAGTGATAACTTCACTGGCCACTCCTTAGATGACTGTTAGAGATCCTTCCTGGGTCATGGCTGCCTAAAATGCATCCAAACATTCAGTCTCTCCTCCCTCTGCATTCAGACACTGAACTTTCCTCATAGAGATTCATTAATTAAATTCATCTATATAAGAAGATGCTGATTGGCCAGGGTTGTGTTTGAATCAAGCTGGCTCTGACCCTGATCTGCCTCTTTGTCAGTCTCAGCCAATCCTATGGGGAAGCACTGTGATTGGATCAGGCCACTACTTCTAATGATGTCAGCAGACTGCTTGTTTTTATGAGTCTAACATCATGCAGAGTTACAGCTTCAGGCTTGAATATAGTAATATTTTGCTATATTTATGGAGGCATGAGGGGCCAAGGGGGGCTAGATGGTGGTGTTAACACTATAGGGTCATGAATTCATATTTGTGTTTCTGACCCTATAGTGATCCTTTAAGGTAATGCTGACTTTGGTCTTTCTAACACTGTGGCATGTTCCCTTTCTTCTACACTCACTACATACAGCTTTTCTCTGTCCCAGACCATATACCAGGAGCTTCTGCCTGCTAGTAAGAAGGTAAGGAGACAAGTGGACCAGCGAGTGCTAGGGGACAGTCCTTAGAAAGCATTGAGTGAGTGCATCATTAGATGCATTTATGCCAAGCTCAGGGTGCTGTCTGCATAGTATGCCCTTAGTTGGCCAGCTGCATGATTGGCAGGCAGCCTGACATGCATTCATGCCAGGCTGGCCTTCTAATTCTTTGAGCAGACATGTCCTCTTTTTGGGCATGTTCGCCCCTTTTGGCAGGTTACGTGATTTGTGTCAGTAGCACACCCTTTTACCCCACCCATTGACTTCCTGCCTGACTGGACACTGCTGTTAGGGGTTATGGATTTACTTGAAAGATGAAAACATAAATTAGAGAGAGATTAGCCTAGGGTATGTATTTTCTTATAGCTGCTGTTTTCTGAAACCTCTTCCAATGTAGCGGGTGCAAATGAACATAGAACAGCAGAGGGAGTGAAGTTAGGGGAAGTATTGTAAGGGGAAGAAGAAAGATGAAGATGAGAGATCTCTTCCCTGATTGTAGAGATCTTGTCAGTGAAGTGAGTTGCAAAATCTGAGGCGGTCAAGTTAGATAGCTCAACAAATTTAATTCGCTTGATTGAGCTGTGACGTCTTCCACATCCAGATCTTTATTTGTAGTGGTCCATAAGGATATTCTATTATTGCCCACATACATTTGCCCACATACTCACATGAACAATTGCAATGCACCAGATAATGGAGTATATTCGGTAAACATCATTGAAAACCAACACAATGTTGTAATTTCCGCTATTAACATCAGGAACAGGAAAAACTGATAGAGATTCAGTATATTGATTCAAAGATCATCACAGCTGATATGACCTGGGGGAGGTAGAGAAAACCATATATTCATCATAAATTTGGGTTTCACACTTTCTTAATACTACTGTAGAAAATTATCTTTTTTTTTATTGACAGTAAGTAGTTAGATCTTGCCACCCACAGTTTATAGGAAAATATACTCAAACATGTATTCCTTATAAATTCAGATACATGAGGTGTTTAATATTCCAATTTAATTATGTTGTTATGGTTTCTATACACTGATGCAACTAACCTACTATACCTGCAGTTCAGTGAATGGGGTCACTTATTTAATCCTCTCTTGAATATCCCTCTGCCTTCTTTACCAAAAGGGTAACACAGACAGCTAGATTGATTCATCATTGAGATGCTGAGTCTGTGACTGTTGAGCTTCAGCCAAGTCATTCCCAGTAGGGGCCACTACAAAGCATTGAATGAGAGGGCAAAGAGGAGGATATGAATCAGAGTGCAATGGAAGGAAGTGAAGAAAGTTACTGCTATGCATCTCTCATATAATGAGGTTAGCTCTGTATGTACTGTACCTACACAACAACGCCCATGCTGAAAAGCCCAGCTTTGTTCAACCGCTCAAGCATTAATCCTTTGCAAGCTAAAAAGGATGCCAAAATATTTTTTTATAGACTTTGCATGTTTACAAGAGCATTGCATTTAATGCAGGCACTTAGATTTGTTAAACAGAACATATCTAGATCCTCAAACGGCCTAGAATGATAGAAGTTATAGCAGACACATCCATAGAATGGCAGCATCACAAATGAAACATAGCAAACCTGAAATCATTTATAATTGACATGGGGTTTGTACATTTTATGCCATAACAGACAAAATGAGAAAATCCTCAAACCCTGCTAATTTTATGTTTTGCAATTCTGTTATCAATTCTCCGCAATTGTCAAGAAGAAACCATAACTTTTTTATTCAAGCCTTTTTTTACTTCACATTGCCAAGTGCCCACCATTCTTTTAAAGTCTTGTTCGACAATGTACAAGAGTACGATAGTCTGTTCTACTTTTATAAGTGTAGGGACACCGACCAATTGTCACGACAAAGTGACCCCAGCACACAGAAAGTAACCAAAAATGAGAAAACATATTACTGGACCTTAGAATGGCCGGGTTTAACACGGCTAGTGAGAGAATAGTCAAGTAATAGCCCAAGTCTAGGAAAACCAGAGATCAGGAGAACAATAAGAATAGCCGAGTCAGGAAACCAGAAATCAGGATAAACGAGAAAAGCGAGCCGAGACTGGTATCCAAGTCAGGATACCAGAAAACAGAACTGTCAATATATTATGCAAGCCAAGTCAAATACCAAATAAAACAGACAAGAATCAAATAGCACTAGAGGGAACAACTAGTGAACGACAACAGGGCACTGAATCATAAGCAAAAGGTGCTCTTTTATAGGGGAGTGTATTTTGTTTTAAATCCACACCCGCAAAACATCAGTGAGCGTGGAATACTTTGAATTTTTGCGGCAATGCCGCCATGATGTTGGCACGCATGCGTCGCATCATAAATGGGGGCTGGTGTGGAGCGACTGGCGTCCGACATGTCGTGCAGACGCCGAGATGAGTAGGCAGTCAGAGAACTTCCCCGCGGGCTCACAGGACCAAAGTAAGTTATTGTGACACCAATATAATAGTTTTATTAATTAAAGAGGCAATTTCAATGATTTAATCAGACTACTTAGTTTATTTTATAATAATTAGGATTATAAAATAGCCAAGTCAGTCAGTTATCCAATTTGCCTATTTGTCTAAAAAGTGTCACTTTTTTGTTAATTCAGCATGAAGACACAGGTATGTACATTCTTTAAATTTTAAGGTTTCTTTCTAATGACCTAAAACCAAAATGGAAAAATTTCTAAAATAGCCAAGCTATGATTTCAACTTTATTATTTTCAAAAGAGCAATTTTATCTTTATTTTTCAATTTTGCTTTCCATCTGGCATTATTTAGTATTTAGTTAATACACATTGTATTCTGCCTGTTTACATGTTTGAATCCCTAATATCCATGTATATTTCCAATCCAGTGATCATTTTAATTGATTTTATATATTTTACTTTGGGTGTAGATGGGCTTCACTAGTCCTTTTTCATTAGCTCCTAGATCAAAATCTGCCCCAGTTCCAGCCAATTTTGCAACCACACTGAATCTGTAAACAAAGAAATATCTACAAAGATGTGTTCAAGCAATGAACTGTTATAGTTTATTTTCTTTGAAAATATATAAAAAGATGACAAAGTTACTTGATATTTATAGATAACGAGAAGCGGGTAAAACAGTTACAACTCTGTATGACAGTTTTTCTCTTTGTAGTATAAGTGTGTAATGAGATCCTTACATGATAAAGGATTATTCAATGTAAACAGTTTCACACAATAAAATAATCAGAGATATGGATGTAGTTGTATGGTAATGTGACGGGCTAATATATTAAGAGTACCATTTCATTACTGAGGTCATGTAGAAAATGCAGGTATTTGATTCATTGATACACATAAATAAACTCAGAACGCAAGTGCATGTTTTCCGAAACCCAACTCAACATAATAATATATGGCTCAGATAAAACAGGGGGAATTTTTTTATTTTTTTTTTTAAATCTCTCATACCAGTCTCAGCAGAGATGAAATAAACTGCAGGTTTACTGAAGCAGGATGTCTAAAAAATGTTGGATGTGTTCAGCCTTTTTTTTGATTGACCCAAGATGATTCTCAGGTGGGAAATCAGACTACTTTCACTTTCACCTACTAACTACACTCAGTTTCAGTTCTTTTTTTTTTCAGAGAAAATATATTTTGTAGCACTTTTTTTTTGGAGGGGGGAGGGTGGATTAATAAAATATAAATGCATTTTTAATTAAAATTCCTTAACTCTTGGAAAAGTTATCTTCAATAAGTAAATGAAACATAAATCCTGTTTGATTTGCCTTATCGTGAAAACCATCCAACATTTAAAAACAAATATCAGTTGTCTCTAACCACCAAAATTGTGATCAAACAGCAAAAACCTGGACCAAGCGGTCACGAACCATTCACTGATGGTGTGACATATCACTGGCAGAACTTGTCTCTGGTCATTGACAGTACTATAATAACATAATCATTTTTAAATATTGGTCTGCCTTTCATCATAGATAAACTGAGTGGCATCCAACTACCAGGGCATTATCTGTCTCTAACATCCCACTGTCTGATCTTGACCTCACCTTGACCATTGACTGAATGCATGATATCTGACTACCGAAACTTCACCAGAACTCACTATTAAGAAAAAGTTAGGGCCTGCGAGTAATTAATGGAACTTAGACTTTAGGTTCCCATGTATCCCAATTAGCAGATAAAAATAAATAAACAAACTCTTCAACTCTTTTGCTAAAACATGTTTATTCTTACATTATGTTGGTAGACTTGACAGAGGTTTGACAACCAATAAGGTCAAGTTTGACAAAGACCCCATCGAGTGTAAATTACTGAAAGGTTTACTAGTCTGATGGAAAGATAAACATATTGTGACCGAGAGTTATAAAGTTGGATTCTTCTTTCCTCCGAAAATTGCCTCTCAGGTCAAGATTCCATGGACTATGTGACTGTTTGCCTATATGCCAAAGAAAACCCAAGAGTCTGAAGTCTTTTCCATATATACAAATGCTTTCCATGTACAAGGATTGATCATCCTTAACTCAAGAATTGTATTGTTCTGATAATGCCTACCTTTGAGAATTAACATTTTAGGTTGATGTAACCAGTAATAAAGCAACCAGTAGTCACTGATTAGACTTAATTTTGTAACTGTTGGGAAGATGCTAAGATTGCTCTAAAACCAGAATGATGGTCTTTAACACATTTGAACATAAAATTCTGCTGATTCAGGTCTTTGCAAAGTTTGAGCAGCAAACCACACTGCTGTGACCCAACACAAACTGCAGCACGGTTTGTACAAATGGCGTGAATCGTTAACATGATTAATTCTGAAACTAGAAGTGACTCAGAAACAACATTTGATAATTAAGGAGTTGAAGCTCACTTGTCACGGCATATGTCCATTTACTTATGTGGTGAGAGAGCGACAACGGAGACTATAAATGATTACTCAAAGAGAGACAGGTAGATGGCAAGGGATCTAGAGCAGGAAGTTTCTCTTGTAAAGGGTGAAAAATTTGTGGCTTACTTGAAAGTGCAGACCTTTCAACTTTCTGATCACAGCTCAGTTATTTAATTTTTTTTGTGAGGTATAGTATAAAGAGAAGAATAAGAAAAATATTTAAACTTACCAAAATGTTACTGTCAATGTTGATAACTCTATAACAAAAGATGTGGGTTAACTAAAGCAGTGGTTCTTAGGTTTTACATTAAAGGACCCCAAATTACAACCATAGCGACTCATCTTTCAACTCTTAAAGCACTAATATAGGCACCCAGACCACTTCATCAAAGTGTGGCTGTCCCCTTAACCCTGCAATGTTTACATATTGACTACCAGACAGTCACTAGAGACGCTTCCTGACTACACGGAGTTTAACTCAATGAAACTACTCTTGATGTCCTCATGCTTTGCATGAGAATGTCCAGCATCTTGCAAAATCTCATCGGAAAGCATTAATTCAATGCTTTCCTATAGGGAAGGCCTAATGGGCATGCAACACTAAGCTAGGTAAGTGTTTAAAGTTTTTTTTTAACTCTTTCATTACCACAACGGTAGGAACCCAGGGGAGAGGGACACTATAGTGTTAGGAATACAGCTTACAACACTATAATTTCCCTTTAATGTAGCATAGTGATATATTCTTCATTTGCAATATGATTTGATGTGATATAAAAAATAGATTGTCCAAAGAGCACCACCTTTTCCCACTATCCATCGACTCTGCATTATAATAAAATCAACAGGTTTCTATTGCGCAGAAGAAAAAAAAAATCAACAGAACAGGCGACACCAGACCATCAAAGCTAGTTCACGTCATGTATGGTTTCTCCTACAGCATTTACTGGTTTAGCCATTCTTGTTTTGCAATTCTGTTATCAATTCTCCGCAATTGTCAAGAAGAAACCATAACTTTTTTATTCAAGCCTTTTGTTACTTCACATTGCCAAGTGCCCACCATTCTTTTAAAGTCTTGTTCGACAATGTGCAAGAGTACGATAGTCTGTTCTACTTTTATAAGTGTAGGGACACTGACCAATTGTCACGACAAAGTGACCCCAGCACACAGAATGTAACCCAAAATGAGAAAACATATTACCGGACCTTAGAATGGCCGGGTTTAACACAGCTAGCGAGAGAATAGTCAAGGAATAGCCCAAGTCTAGGAAAACCAGAGATCAGGAGAACAATAAGAATAGCCGAGTCAGGAAACCAGAAATCAGGATAAATGAAAAAAGCGAGCCGAGTCAGGATACCAGAAAACAGAACAGTCAATATATTATGCAAGCCAAGTCAAATACCAAATAACACAGTCAAGAATCAAATAGCACTAGAGGGAACAACTAGTGAACCACAACAGGGCACTGAATCATAAGCAAAAGGTGCTCTTTTATAGGGGAGTGTATTTTGTTTTAAATCCACACCCCCAAAACATCAGGGAGCGTGGAATACTTAGATTTTTTGCGGCAATGCCGCCATGATGTTGGCACACATGCGTCGCATCATAAATTGGGCCTGTTGTGGAGCGACCGGCGTCCGACATGTCGTGCAGACGCTGAGATGAGTCGACAGTCAGAGAACTTCCCCGTGGGCTCACAGGACCAAGGTAAGTTATTGTGACACCAATATAATAGTTTTATTAATTAAAGAGGCAATTTCAATGATTTAATCAGACTACTTAGTTTATTTTATAATAATTAGGATGATAAAATAGCCAAGTTGGTCAATTATCCAATTTGCCTATTTGTCTAAAAAGTGTCACTTTTTTGTTAATTCAGCATGAAGACACAGGTATGTACATTCTTTAAATTTTAAGGTTTCTTTCTAATGACCTAAAGGGTTATTTTCAAAAGAGCAATTTTATCTTAATTTTTCAATTTGGCTTTCCATCTGGCATTATTTAGTATTTAGTTAATATACATTGTATTCTGTCTGTTTACATGTTTGAATCCCTAATATCCATGTATATATCCAATCCAGTGATCATTTTAATTGATTTTATATATTTTACTTTGGGTATAGATGGGCTTCACTAGTCCTTTTTCACAAGCTTCTAGATCAAAATCTGCCCCAGTTCAAGCCAATTTTGCAACCACACTGAATCTGTAAACAAAGAAATATCTACAAAGATGTGTTCAAGCAATGAACTGTTATAGTTTATTTTCTTTGAAAATATATGAAAAGATGACAAAGTTACTTGATATTTATAGATAACGAGAAGCGGTCATATCATATAAGAATCTTGCAAAATCTCATCGGAAAGCATTAATTCAATGCTTTCCTATAGGGAAGGCCTAATGGGCATGCAACACTAAGCTAGGTAAGTGTTTAAAGGTTTTTTTTAACTCTTTCATTACCACAACGGTAGGAACCCAGGGGAGAGGGACACTATAGTGTTAGGAATACAGCTTACAACACTATAATGTCCCTTTAATGTAGCATAGTGATATATTCTTCATTTGCAATATGATTTGATGTGATATAAAAAATAGATTGTCCAAAGAGCACCACCTTTTCCCACTATCCATCGACTCTGCATTATAATAAAATCAACAGGTTTCTATTGCGCAGAAGAAAAAAAAAATCAACAGAACAGGCGACACCAGACCATCAAAGCTAGTTCACGTCATGTATGGTTTCTCCTACAGCATTTACTGGTTTAGCCATTCTAGCTAGTGGGCTTCTACTGCAAATAGCATCTAGACCCATCACCGACCTCTGATCTATGTGATTACATGGAAAATACGTGAGCCATAAAGGAAGTTGACTACAGGACTGGTAATATTATTGTCTCAAAATAGCAAAATAGCTCACACCATCTTCAAACTTAGGAGAACAGTTATTCAACTTTTGTATTGACTCTATATTTCAAAAAGTAGTAGTAACAAAATATGCACACTTTCAAGGTTAGCCGTAATAATTATAAAAGAAAATCTTCACAATGTGAGCTGGTTTGAAGTCAAATTCTGCATGAAACAAGGTGGTTAAAAGGGAGATATGCATGGTTTGATCTAAGTCTGCAATAAAGAGCTTTTATTACTTGTACAAACACATACTTTGTGACCTTATATTTTATATTTTTTGTATCTTATATATATTTTAGTGTATATAAACACTGGCAATTATTCAAGAAAAAATGTGGGATACATTTAAAAAATGTGAGCAATCACCATGGGAGTCCTGTTCGTCCTGAAGAAATTATTTTCTTCAGAACTGATCAGTAAAAATAATATACTATGTACATAAAATAAAACTAAAATTGTTTTGTAAAAGTTTTGTCATGGAATCTAAAAAAAATATTTTTCACTGTTAATTATAGATTCCTAACTTTCAGCTTGAAAACTATTTAAATGTTTGCATTTTGGTGGTCCAAATAGATTTATAAGTTTGAAACCTTTATTGGGGGCTTACCTAAGCATTTCTCTCCCAGGCACTGATGGTCTCAGTCTTTACCTCTGGCAGTTGACCTGAAGTTAATGCCACTATTGCAATTGGGATTTTATGGAAGACCCCCATAGGCATCTATTGTACATCTCACAAGAAGATATCTGCTCACCATCACATACTTCGAGCAGCAAGTTATGCCAGAGGGGGCTCTTATTCCTATATTTTAACAAAAATCATCTTATCCATAAGACAAAGTATTTCCTAATTTAAAATCTTTTGATAATGCT
The DNA here is from genome assembly GCA_933207985.1 of Pelobates cultripes. Lineage (NCBI taxonomy): Eukaryota > Metazoa > Chordata > Amphibia > Anura > Pelobatidae > Pelobates > Pelobates cultripes. The sequence goes on along the minus strand of OW240924.1, from coordinate 48,954,071 downwards.
GGAATTGAAAAAGAAATCCAACAAAGTCTTTTTGAGCTTTCATACATATTATATCTTCATGAAAAGCTCAAAGTGACAATTTAGCTTCAAACCTAGTTTGACATCAGTCATAGAAGTGATAGAAGTGATAGAACTTGCTGGTATATAAGGGAGGAACCTGATGATGGTGCTGTTGATAGTGTTTACTGATACCAATGAAACCACCAAGTATGTGTGTATCACATTTAAAACACACTTTTTGTTTTGAAACACATTGAGAGGGAGATATGAGTTTTTAGAATTTCCAATATAACAACTTAGTCACCTGCAACAATTGTCATCACCTTGACAAACCTTTGCAACATTTGATTATTAATTATTAAAAGAAATTCTATTATGAACATTGATCAACTGTAAAATCAAACAATAACAAATACTGTAATAAATAAATAAATGAAAAACAGCCGCGGTGCATCTTCTCTTGTTATTACCACCTAAATTAAATGTTGTACATTCTCATCTTATTAAAGGACCACTCTAGGCACCCAGACCACTTCAGCTTAATGAAGTGGTCTGGGTGCCAGGTCCAGCTAGGGTTAACCCATTTTTTCATAAACATAGCAGTTTCAGAGAACTGCTATGTTTATGAATGGGTTAAGCCTTCCTCTATTTCCTCTAGCGGCTGTCTCATTGACAGCCGCTAGAGGCGCTTGCGTGCTTCTCACTGTGATTTTCACAGTGAGAGCACGCCAGCGTCCATAGGAAAGCATTGTGAATGCTTTCCTATGTGACCGGCTGAATGCGCGCGCAGCTCTTGCCGCGCGTGCGCATTCAGCCGACGGGGAGGAGAATAGGAGTATCGGAGGAGGAGCGCTGGAAAAAGATAAGATTTAACCCCTTTCCCCCTTCCAGAGCTGGGCGGGGGGGGGACCCTGAGGGTGGGGGCACCCTCAGGGCACTATAGTGCCAGGAAAACGAGCATGTTTTCCTGGCACTATAGTGGTCCTTTAAGTAAATTAAGTAAGTGTTAATCTTAAATGTAGGTTGGAGTCAGAAGGGAAGGGGTGCTTAGCATTTAGATATAAAGGCTCTTCCCCAGAGGTCCAAAAAGAAGCTTTAATATCAAGAACCTCGAGGTAAATTTGAGATACCCTTCCATTGTATGGTCATTTGGACGAAAAAACAGATCTTTCTCTGTTCTACACAATCAACTATAGAGTCTCATTTAAAGTTGGGAGATATTTTATCTTATGTAGTCCATAGACACAGAAAAACATGATAACTTTTTCTTGCTTTAGTTCAATTGGAAGAATAGTGGCACAGAACTGTCAGAGGATACCAGTTTCTTAGAAAGATAGCATAACCACTTTAATCATGCAATATGTCGTCTATGCAAAGGAAAGACAATAGAATCAGCATAAAAACCTGCTGCTGATTTTTGGCCATTTTGCACGCGTTGCTTCTTGATATCTCTTCAGCGTTTGATTATCAATGACCACGGGATTGTATTATCTCATCTAAATTCTATTGTAAGCTCTGAATTATGGCACTTGGTTGCTCCTGGTTATTTCCTGCTGATTGGCTCCACTTCTTTTGTTCAATGGCACTTTATTCATCTCATCTGTTACACCGGCAGTGTTCCCTGAAGCCTCCGTCTTTGACCTATTGTTATTTGAAATTTACTCGATGCCTATTGTGTAGATGATATTCCGTTCTTGGTTTCTAGTATTACTATTTCATGCAAATCTCCTTGTTCTGCATCTCTGAGCTATTTTAAGGTAGTGATGGCTTCTCCTTGTTTTAAAAAGATATTTTCTGGCATGTGCACATTGCTTCATAAGCCTTACTTATTGTAATAATAATAATAAAAAATAAAACTATATATTCTTGTATTTTAATTCTATTTGTTTTCTGTTTAATAAAATATGCATTATGCATAAAGTTTACCTAATAAAAAGTATTCAATGTATCTGCGTTTTGTGTTTATACAATTATTTCAGTATTTTATTAAGTAGTTAACACTATCTTAATGCTAAATAATGCTGTTGATGTGCCCATTGCCACTTTCGTAACACAGCCATATTTAATATAACCCAGGTGTTAACCCCTTCTCTTATAACATAAAGTGATAACTTTCTTGACCTTTCAAACTATTACAAAACAAAATCTAGCCTATAACGCCCAATTTGATCCAGTGCTGGTTCTTACTTTTCACAGGAAAAAAAATCTACCTGTTAAAGCTTTCGGGGGTCCCTCTGGGTCTAAATTACATGACATTTCTCCTTTTTTTTTCTACCTTTCAGTATAGCTACCATTGTAGATCAAACTTTATGGCTCTAGACAAGAAGCTATGGAGGAGTAAGAGAGATGAGAGCCAGCACAAAACATAGAAATTAACACTTTTATGTGTACCTTACTGTTCTGGGATACCTAAACAAAATGATGAGCAAATAAAAAAGGTTACAAGAGTACATACATATGGAGCAAATGTATTTACTGTATGTGGGCAAATGCTGTTGGCATTTTTTCAAAATAGCTGCATTACAAGATATTTCAGCAAGTGACTGTAATCAATGTATTTGATTTTTTTCATTGTTACATTTTCTCATGCCTACTATACACGACAATGTGATAATATTTCACACCTCAACAAAATTGGGTAAAATGAGAGTTTCTTTTTAGGTATCCCAGAACAGTAAGCTACACATAAAAGTGTTAATTCCCATGTTTCTGTGCTGCATTAGCATCCCATCTTTCAAATAAATATATATTTTTATATGAAGATATTTGAAAAATTAATTGGTCCAATAGCCTGATGAATCAACTAACTAAGTTACTTCAATGGCTAAAAATCACAGTTCTTGAGTGTCCCCTTTTTTAAGCTCCACAGCCTTCCCAAAACATGCTCTCTAGTGATGTCCCGAACTGTTTGCTGAACGGTTCGCGAACAGTTCGCCACGGTTCGCGAACGGTTCGCCACGAACGGTTCGCCACGGACTCATCATTGAGTAAACTTTGACCCTGTACCTCACAGTCAGCAGACACATTCCAGCCAATCAGCAGCAGACCCTCCCTCCCAGACCCTCCCACTTCTTGGACAGCTCACTAAGAATGCAGCTTCACAATGGATGCTGTCCAGGAGGTGGGAAGGTCTGGGAGGGAGGGTCTGCTGCTGATTGGCCGGAATGTGTCTGCTGACTGTGAGGTACAGGGTCAAAGTTTACTCAATGATGAGTCCGTGGCGAACTGTTCACGGCGAACCGTTCGTGGCGAACCGTTCGTGAACCGTTTGGCGAACAGTTCGGGACATCACTAATGTTCTCATCTTCATATGATGAAATTGTCCCTGCTAAAGATTTTTTTCTAATTCGATAAATATGTAACATACTATGTATTTTTTTTCACTTCTGAATAACTGCTTTTATCTATTTTTATTTTCCAATTCATTATTTTGACAACTAAAACAATATAGTTCTGATGACCCATTATTTTATTGTAGAGAATAACTTTTTACATAAGACTTAAGAATCAATAGAAATTAAATGCATATTTACCATCCTTATCTCCCCCAGGCTATACACAAGAAATATTGAGTATACAAGTTTCATCAGGAACTATTTTCATATGCAGTACATCATATAAGAAATATTGTTGATTTAATGGATTTTCCCATTTTAAATGCGAACACATTGACTGTGTAATCTTAAATAATTGTACATTAATTGTTGCACAACTCTCATCTCTTTGACCCAATCAATGGCTTTATAGTTAACATTATATTGTATACGAATTAGTCTTTTTAATAATAGAGCTTTTATGGATTAAATGTGTCAATTCTTGACAATGGATTTTAAATACAGATTCATCTTTGTTTTATAGTGTGGTCTATAATTATGTTGTAAGGTTACAGGAAAATAAAAAACATTAGACGCTGGTCTATGTTAGAGGAACTGTAACATGGTACTGCGTATATCATTTAGGGTGAATACTGCAACAGAAAATCTTTACATTTTGGAGATACAGAAAACAGGGGGTTTGCGCAGGGGTATAATGACAGATCACTGTAACAAGTGCATTGTCAGACCTACAGCTAGGGGGCATAGCAAGAAAATTATTTAAGAAGCATGGGGGCTTTTCAATACCAGTATTTTTATACTTTTCCCGGAACACTGTAACTCAAAATAATTGGAATCTCCGGTATATTACCTGAGCCAGCACCAAAATGAAGATATGTGAATGTGTCCCTATTGCGTTGTGACTATTCTGGATTCAAGTGTTATCATTATTTAAACGTACCATCGTATTCTGCAGCACTGTTCAAACGGTAGGCGAGATATACAAATAAATTGAACATGACAAATTTGTAGTTAATACTATTTTGTTGTCATCAATAAAAATATACACGGTAACGATATTGGTCATAGCAAATATTAACTTACACTGCATACCAAACAGGCTTTGCAAAATGTAAGGTATTGTACATGTTTGAAACCGACCAAAGCATGACAATCTTAAAGAAAGGAAAACAAAAACTAAACATTAAAACTGCAAAACAAAACAATGCTAAAAGACAAAAACTGGTTTCGCGACACATGGTGAAAATGAAGTACTGGCACTATAAAATACAAATACTTTTTAAAATGGACAAAATCCATAGATAAATCATCATAGCCAACGCATATTTTATAGAAATATTAGTACCTTACAGTAGTGACGCAAAAGCACTCAGACTGAGTCAAGGGCATGCTAGGACGTCACATATAAGATTTGTAACAGTGGCTTGACAGTGTTTCGGGGTAACATGACAAATTTGATTCATAGAAGCTGCCAAACCTGGCAAACTCCCAAGTTTCATTTTGGACTCATCTTCTTGACTGGACCTTAAACTTTAGGAGAAAAATAAACATATTTACATAAAGAGCAGATAAAGCTAATAATATAGAAAATGGAAGTGATTCTAGCCTGACTGTGATGGCAAAGGTAAAGGGATTTTAAAAACCATTTTGTTTACTGTTTTACAAAACTATATTTACCATTTCGGTTTACTGGTAATTATACAGTATAAAACCTCAAGATTAAAAATGTAACTGCTTCTTTTAAGAGGTCTTTTCTAAGGCAAGGTACATTATTAGTGTAAGTATTTCCAGACTTCCCAACTGTCTTATTTTCGGTGTCATAGTCCCTATTTCTCAGTCCTCTCCCACTGTCCCAGGTTGGTTCCTTTGTTTCTTGAGTCTAGGTAGACCAGGAACTATCCCCTGACAGCACAGCGCAAGTGCTTCATTAGACATGTTCAGGCTGTCCTATGAGTACTTTGAGGTATGTATTTCTATAGTCACTTGTATTTGCATAAAATAATAGTTATGGTAAATTCACGTGTTGAAGACCAAACTTGCAGAGCTGGATACAGAGAGCTAGTCTCTGTATTCATTGATCAGAAGCTTGCAGTGTCGCGGCTCCCTGTGCCGCTGCGTTGTGAGCTCTCCGACTGTAGTTATGGCATAATTTGCAAACTAAATTATATGTGAGACAGGGTTGGGGGGTGAGTGTGACAGAATGAAGGAGGGTGAGAATGATAGGGGGGCGATTGTTACATGGCTGGAGGAGGGAGTGTGACAGGGGGTGGAGGGGCTGTGACAGGGGGTAGGGGGGGGTGTGGCTGTGACAGGGAGTAGAGGAGGGTGGAAGAGTTGTGACAGGGGGTAAAGGTGCTGTGACAGGGGGTAGTGGGGGTGGAGGGGATGTGTAAGGTGGTAGAGGGTTGGTGGAGGGGCTGTGACAGGGGGTAAAGGGGCTGTGACAGGAGGTAGAGGGGGTGGAGGGGCTGTGACACAGGGTAGAGGGGCTGGAGGGGCTGTGACAATGGGTAGAGGGGGTTCATAAATACCTTCCCTGGTGGTGCTGTAGATTAGCCCAGTGGTCTGGTGGGCGCCCTCTCTCCCCGATATTCTCCGGTTCTCCGGTCTGCAGCTCCACTGGGTGTGAGCTGCAGACCATGTGATAGGAGTCTTGCGATCTCCAGGTAGGAGATAGCGAGACCCCTCAGTCTGCAGCTCTGCACCCGGCGGAGCTGCAGACTAGAGGCAGTGCTCAGCTCTCAGTCAGAGTAGACTGACTGGAGGGGCCTTGCACCAAGCGGCATTATGGGCAAGCTACCGAAGACCCAACATGTGAGTCTGCCCTAAGACGATTTGGGCGGCCGCGAGGCCCCAGACAGCGCGTGGCCTTAAGCGGCCACCTAAATCACCTAATAAGAGAGCCGCCTCTGAATGGCTCCAGTGAGAAGTGAATGGATCCTAACTTTTCTCACCCACCTGCCCTAATTAATGTGGGTTTATCTGTGTTGGTGGCTGTGGGTGTTGCTGTTTATTCTCTTGTTTTGTCACAGCTTGTGGTATTCCTGGCCAGTGCAGTTAGAAGTGGAAGAAGGTGCCGAGTCGCAGCCTGCTGCTGAGAGCTGATGGTGGGGACAGGCTTCTCGGGAGTCTTGGTTTTCCTGGTTAGAGCTGTCTGTCGGTGAAGCATCCAACAGCTGACAGAGTTAAGAATTTGCTGGAAATAATCAAGAAAGGGCCGTTGCCATTACCCAAATTATATTAATCGTGTGTATTTATTGGGTAATGGGGTACCGATTATCAGGAGTCATGACTTTATAGTAAAATATTAAATATCACCCAGAACATCTTGTTCTCAAATCAAGTGCATAAGTATAAATGAATGTGCGGACTCGCCTAGTTTTGAACCTGTAAATGTCAGGTCAGACAGGATAGACAAGGGATTACTGGACAATCAAGGTTGTATATAAAGATGCAGTGGTCCATATTTCTGTAACACAAGGTCACTAGATTTCACCATTTACCAGGAAAACTTACAGAAAATATGCATTTCAGGATTGCCTTATAATTATTGCTGACCTGCAAACAATGTTTCCTATAATCATCTCTACTTATATTCTCAATCTGTTCAACTTGCCATTTAACAGAGAGGAGGGGGGAGGGGGTTTGTATGTGCATCTGTGTATATTCTTCAACTTGTGTAGTGTATTCATATAAGTGCAATAATTCATGCAAGTCAACATACACTTAAACATAATATATACAGCTCTATGCAGATAGATATTCATAACCACACACTCACACAGAAAAAATGCTTTGAGGAAAAATGGCTCTGTTCAAATATGAAAATTGCATTGCAAAATCTTCTTTATATGCATTACACATCAAAGGAAGCACAGTGCTACAAGAACACTTTATTATCATCCATATTCTGAAACAATTGAGCCACTCTGAGGCAGTTTTTTTTGCTCAGGGAATACAGATGTTTTCAGTGTTTTTCAGTGCATACGAATAAAATTCAGCAATGATCACTACAAGAGGAGGGAGGGGAATAAACTAAGGGGCATAAACGTAGGTACATATATTAATGTACACAAGGAAGCAGAAGATCCGTTTATTACACCTTTACAAATGTTATGTTTGGGCACTTTCATAAAGGGTCTGATTGGTTAAATACAGAGCAAAATAGGGTAACAACAGACAAAATGGATGAATTTCAGAGCAATTCGATTTGCCTATTAATTAGTTTATTTCTTAAATTCGAAACATTAATGAAAACTTGATCTTGTGTGCAAACATCATATATTTGGGGATACGTTTCCAGTATTTTTTTCTGCTTATGCGTAAACACTTATCAATTTTGGAGGCATTGGTTAATTGTTAGAAAATATTCTCAATGATTTTTCAAATCCATTTTTGGTGTTGAATTTGAAAAGTTGTGGTTTAATTAAAGGAACACTGTAGGCACTGTAACTTTTTCTTTATCATTGCAGTAGTTATAGTCGGGAGTACACTAGTGCTGTCATTCCAGTCAGTGTTAAAACAGTTTAAAGCTAAATGAGAGTCGCCAGCAGGACACCCCCTCTATACTGCTCATAAAAATGTCGAAGCATTAGTGTCTGAGCAGAAAAGGCAATGGTGATTGGCTGAGAGTGTCACCTGACTGCTTTCAGCCTATCACAGCCACACATGTTAACATGAATTGGTGTCAGTCAAGAACAATGTTATCTCTGCTTTAGCCATATCTCCAGTGGGGGCTTAGAAATAGTTTAACACAGTGGTTCCCAAACTTTTTAGTTTAAAGGCGCCCTTAACATATCAATATTTTTCCAAGACACTCAAAGTCAAAAAAATGTCTAGGTTTTATATATGTACAGCACTGTATATACTGGGCCCCTCATCTTGGGAGTGGCCCTGGTAGATTATTTAAAGAAACAATCCAGGCCCAATAACCACTTCATTATGTTAAATTGGTTATGGTACAGTAGTGTTGTAGTGCCCTCCCAGGGTAAGTAGTCAAACTGTTTAAGAACAGTTTGACAAGTTACCTGGGGTCTGCCGGGATAGGGGCTGTAGTGTGTGTGTGCGTGTGGAGTGCAATATGTGTGTGTGAGGGATGCAATATGTGTGTGTGAGTAGTGGAGCGTGTGTGTGAGGGTTGCAGTGTGCATGTGTGTGTACAGGCGTGCAGTGTGTGTGTGTGTGTGAGGGGTGCGGTGTGTGTAAATGCATGCAGTGTATGTGTGTCTGTGTGTGTGTGGGGGGGGTGCAGTGTGTGTACAGGGGTGCATTGTGTTTGTGAAGAATGTAGTTTATGTGTGTGTGTGTATGTGGGGCAGTTTGTGCATAAGAGGGTAGAGTGTGTGTGGGGGGCAGGTTGTATGAGAGGTACAGTGTGTGTTTGGGGGGGTGCAGTGTGTGGGGAGGCAGTGTGTTTGAGGGGTACCAGGAGTGTGTATGGGGATAGTTTATGTGTATGGGGTATAGTTTGTGTGTGTATGGTGGGGCAGTGTGAGTGTATGGGGGGTAATTGTGTGTATGGGGGGGTAATTGTGTGTATGGGAGGCAGTGTGTGTGTATGGGGGTAATTGTGTGTATAGGGGTAGTGTGTGTATGAGGGATAGTGTGTGTATGGGGGGACAGTGTGTGTGTGTGTGTGTGTGAGGGGTGCGGTGTGTGTAAATGCATGCAGTGTGTGTGTCTGTGTGTGTGTGTGTGGGGGGGGTGCAGTGTGTGTACAGGGGTGCATTGTGTTTGTGAATAATGTAGTTTATGTGTGTGTGTGTATGTGGGGCAGTTTGTGCATGAGGGGTAGAGTGTGTGTGGGGGGCAGGTTGTATGAGAGGTACAGTGTGTGTTTGGGGGGGTGCAGTGTGTGGGGAGGCAGTGTGTTTGAGGGGTACCAGGAGTGTGTATGAAGGTGCAGTGTGTATGGGGGGCAATGTGTGTGTATGGGGGGTAGTCTGTGTGCATGGGTGGGCCGTGTGTGTGTATAGGGGGGTAATTGTGTGTATGGGAGGCAGTGTGTGTGTATGGGGGTAATTGTGTGTATAGGGGTAGTGTGTGTATGGGGGATAGTGTGTGTATGGGGGGACAGTGTGTGTGTATGGGGGTAGTGTGTGTGTGGGGGTAATTGTGTGTATGGGGGTTTTGTGTGTGTATATGGTGGATAGTGTGTGTGTATGGTTTGGCAGTGTGTGTGTATGGGGAGGCAATGTGTGTGCAGAGCCAGCAAGGGAGAGCACAGTTCCCGGTGCTATGATTTTAGCACCGGGAAAATATCTTGCGGCGCCACGGCACACAGTTTGGGAACCGCTGGTTTAATACTTAATGGGGGGACAGCGCCAGGAGACTTCAGGCAATATAATCAATTCTATGAGATAAATTTCTTATGGCAACTAGAGTGTCCCTTTAACATCTTTAAACTCATGTTAAAAGATTCCGATTGCTTAATCTTGACTGTTTAAGAAAACGTATGAACTCGTTATGGAAAACATGTTCAAAAAGAATCAGAATAGTGAGATTGTGATAACTTTGATGTTATTTGATGTTATTAAGAGCTCAATAATAGGTTAACTAGTCCAATACATTTATTGCAGAAATCATCAATTTCTTATTGGAAAAGTAAACATTTCCTGCAAAACAACAGCAAAGTTTCTTCAGCTTCTCGGAGATGGATTAATAATTTGTTGGCCCTGTGACACATTTTCACAAAAATGACTGATGGTTAGGGAACAGCTTCTAAATGTTGATTTTATTGACAGATTAAGTAAGACATGACCAATTTTATTTTATTTATTTATTTATAAAATATTTTACCAGGAAAGATACATTGAGATTTCTCTCGTTTTCAAGTATGTCCTGGGTCCACAAATCATTGCATTGTTACATTAGGGTACAACAAAATACAAAAACAATATTAATACACAATATATACAAAATTTAACATAGAACAGGCAGGAAATATATAATCAACCATGACACGTGCATTCTGTTTTGAGGTATGTAGAGAGGGATCTCTTAAAGGACTTTAGGCTTAGGGAAGATTTTAAATTGTGCGGGAGGTCGTTCCACAATTGCGGTGCTCTGTAGGAGAAGGAGGATCGGGCTGCTTTCTTTTTGTATTGAGGTAGACTAAGTAAAGTGTTGGTACTGGATCGGAGCTTATAGGAAGTGGGAACAGCTGGGGAAATCATTTTGTTCAGGTAGGGTGGGAGTTTCCCAGAAAAGCTCTTAAACACAAGGCTGGAAAGATGAAGGGTGCGTCTGGATTCCAGCGACAGCCAGCTTAGTTCTTTTAGCATGTCACAATGGTGGGTCCTGTAATTACATTGTGGCACAAATCGGCAGAACGAGTTAGGGGTAAAGAGGAGGGGCAGTAAAAAAAAAAGTCTATATGTCTATATTATATTTTTAATACTTATATAAATATAGATTTTGTTTTTATACTGCTCTTCCTTTTCCTTCCTCTCTTGGTTATTTTTTATGAATTGATCTGTGAAGTAAATAGTGGGAAATTAATTATATTATGTATATATTTTGCAGTACACTTATTGGCCCATTTTCACACCCTTTTTGGTTTGTCCAGTCACTTTCCCAAATATTTTGTCTGGATCATATATGGACGAGCTGAGAGCTAACTGAACGGGTTGAAGGTCACAAACCAATTTGTTGTTTTTGGAAAACATGATTTGGCCGAGCCACCATGCATAACGCTAACAAGTTATTTAATTACTCCTAATTTTTAATATATTCTACTTATTCACTTTTGTGGGGTCTTTTTGTTGAACTTGACACTTTTATGGGACAAGGCTTAATATATATATATCCACAAACTCACACTTTTCTTGACCATGGATCTACAGTCCACATCAAAACATGGTTACATAGTTGTCTAGGTTGAAAAAAGACTAAAGTCCATAAAGTTTAACTGTGAAGCCCATTCTTAAATGCTGTTGGTCCAAAAGAAGGCAAAAGACCCAATTATAGCCATTTTCAATTATGCCACAAAAATCCTTCATGCCTCCATAATGGCAATCAGATTTCTCTTTGGATCAACAACCTTTTTACATACATATCAATTATATGCTTGAATATTCTGTTTATGCAAAAAAATCTAAACCTTTTTTAAATGTATCCATAAAATCTGATAACACAACCTCTTCAGGCAGAGAATTTCATATCTTTGAACACTTTCCTCCGCTGTAAGTCAACACACCTTTCTTCCAGTCTCAATAAATTACCTCTTGTCTGTTGTATATTCCTGCTAATGAACAGGTTAGCACATAATGGTTTGTACTAAACCTGTATATATTTGTATAGTGCTATCATATCCTCTCTGAGGAGCCTTTCTTTTAAAGAAAACAATCCCAGTTTTTCTAGTTATTCCTCATAACTAATGTTTTTAATCACTAGTTTGGTAGCTCACCTTTGCACTTTTTCTAGTTCTCTAATATCTTTATTTAAAACTGGCTCTCTAAATTGCACCACATATTGAAGGTGGGGTCTTACCATAGATTTGTAAAAGGATAAAATTATATTTGGATCACGTTAATCGAAACCCTTTTTAATACACAAAAGCACCTTACTAGTTATTGCAATGGTAGACCGGCATTGCATACTGATGCCTAGTTTGTGAACTAAAATTGTTCCCAATTCCTTCTCATTTTAATGTTATCCCTAACTCAATCCCATTTAATGTATACATGGATTGTTGGTTTCTTATTCCAAAATGCATGGCTTTTCATTTATCTGTATTAAATCTCATTTGCCACATGCCTGCCCAGTCGCCCAGTTTATTCAAAGCCCTCTGTACATAAATTATATAATTTTCAGACAGGAAGACAAACCCATTTTCTGGCACTATAGGGTTAATAGGTCCCCCCCCCCTCCCTCGGGCTGAAGGGGTCAAAACCCCTTCAGCCACTTACCTTAATACAGCGCCGGGCTCCGTCAGCGCTGGTGACCTCTCCTCCCCCTGCCGACATCAGCTCCCAAGTGGAGCCGAAGGCGCATGCGTGTCCGGGACTGCGCGCCCATTCAAACCCGCCCATAGAAAACCATTACTCAATGCTTTCCTATGGGGATCTGAAATTATGCTGGACTCTATGAGGACGCAATTTTCTCACTGAGAATCACGGAAGCGCCTCTAGTGGTTGTCAGGGAAACTGCAGTGTCTGCAGTGTCTCTGAAACTGCTATGTTTTCAGCTGCAGGTTAAAAACTAGGGGGACCTGGCACTCAGATCACTTAATTTATCTGAAATGGTCTGGGTGCCTATAATGGTCCTTTAAGACTTTTGTCAAATTTGAAAATGTTCTATTTACAATTACTCTCTGCACTTTTCATCTAAACAAACTGATTTTACTAGCAACCTCTTCTGTTGAACAGTATCAAATGTTTTGGCAAAATCCTGGCAAAATCTTGGCAAAAAAGTAGATCACAAACCTACTGGAACACCATGATATATATTTCTACTAACTTCTTCATAGAATGAACAACCTGTATTTCATAAACCCATGTTGATTCCTGCTAATAATATTTTTGTTCAAAATGAATTCTTGAATAATATCCCTTAACAGCCTTTCAAATAAATTCACAACCAAATATGTTAAGCTTATGGTCTGCAGTTTCTGGGTTGAGCTTTAGAACCCTTTTTAAATATAGGTTCACAAGGAGTACCCCCTGTATTTCTGAGCAGCCTTCTCCCTGACACGTTTTCTTTGTAATTACTTTTTAAATATAGGTACCACATCTGCTTTTATCCAATGAAAGACAAAGATCCTGAAAAATTAAGAACAGTGGTATGGATATTTCTACACTTAGCTCTCTAAGCATACATGGGTGAATACCATCTGGCCCTGGGGCTTTTTTTACATTAACTTTATTTAATTTCTTAAGCACTTTACCATGTGTTAATCAATCACTAGTTTGCCGTAAGACCTTTGTAACAGAGATTTGCAAATTTACAGGCATAAATTCTTCTTCCCTATATACTGAAGAAAAGTAATTATATACTGAAGACTACACAGTAAGTTTTTTTAGGGAGCCTTCATTCCCGTAATTGCTGCATGATGACCTTGACCAAAACAGATTCACTGTAAAAAAATCCCCATCATGGTCAATACGTAAGTTCAGTAAGAAGGAGTAGGCAAAGCATCTAGCAAGAAATTGGCTGCACTTAACAAAGAACCCCTACTGTTCCAAGGAGAACTGCAAGCTAACAAATATAATTGCTCTTCATACATGTTTTTTTTTTTTTTTAAATCAAAGAAAACCAGTCAGCAAATGCCCTCCTCCCTCAAACCTTCCCACAGTCCTCTACTCCTACACTGAGAACTTTACATATCACAACCTTTCACCTTCTGTAATACACCTGTCAAGATACTAAACTAAGAAATGTGGGGTAGTTAATTGCAAAAGGTAATTCACACTCCATAAAACCCATTATACATGAAATAAAATGAAATGATTGTCAAAATCGAATGTCAAGCACCAAAAAAAAAATTTAATTAAACCCTGAAATGTATAAGACATTATTCCCCACAGGTATCTTTTCTTACTATAAGCTTGTAGAAGTGTTTTCAGATGCAATTCCGCATGAATAAATTCTGATATATTTTTTTCATGTTAAGTTTATTAGAACCAATGCAAAGTAAAAAAACAGTCAGTCAATCAACTAGCAGCTAAACTCTTGTACGACCACCTAAGCACTCATTTGATTTGTTTGATAGATGTGTTTTGACTACAAGTTATACAAAGTACAAAGAAGCTCTCACCAGGATGGTATGCACTGTTGATACAGTTATTGGCGCTAAAGAAAATAATGGATGGTGACATTATGCATGCAATATTCCTAAACTCATTAAACTGAATGATGTTAGAATATAGACACCTGAGAAAAACTTCAAAGGTGGCTGTTTTCAATAGGTCGTGTTATTCTGTAGCACATGGCATGACCATAGAAACTAGACAGCCTTCCTGCTACTTCATAATTGCTTGGTTTTTGCAGTACAAGTGAACTACGATTAATGTAATCCTGAGCTATAGATTTTCAGGTGGTCCTTTATAGAAAGAGCAATTTTGGCAAAAACACTTGAACTGATTATCTTTTTCCATTCTAAACATTTTAAGGACATTATATTTTATCCCCTAGAGGTTGCATTAGCATGTTCTAACAAAGATATAAAAAAAAAAAAAATTAACAAGATGTTCTGTATGTATAAACATTTTTTGTTTCTATAATACAAAACAAAACTACAATTTTTTGCAGTTTGTTCTTAAGATACTTGCCACAATATACTGACTTATTTCATTGAAAACATATGGAGAGATTTATCAAGCCAAAAACAGGTGATATTATGAAGCAAAGTGTTAAATTGGGAGTAATCACTACAAAAAACAATAGAATTTCTCAACATTTAGCACTTTGTGCCCAGAAATCTTCAACCAAAAGAGAATATTCGGCTCAGCCAAACAATTTTCCCAAAAACAGAAAATTGTTCCGAATGCCCGAATTTCACCGAAATTTTGGTTTTGGTTTGACATAATTTTGGTACAGAAAGCCTGGTTTGGGAAAAAAATCTGACAAATTAAAAGGGCCTGAAAATGTGACAAACCTTGTACTGCAAAATATATACATATTATAACATTATGTATATATTTTGCAGTACGCTGATAGGAGAAAAACTAACTAAATAGAGGGAAGTACCAGAGGAGTAATAAAAAAAAGCTAGATTTCTATTTATATGTTTATTAATTATATAATATATCAAAATATATAATAAAATATATAAATATTATTATTTTTTAATGCTCTTTTTCCCCCTCTACTGCTCACTGATCTGTGGCTGTCCCTTAGTCATCAATCGTCTTTTTTCCCATCAGTCATCTCTTTTTTTGGCACGATCGGCCAAATGAAATTAAATGAACACGCTTGGTCATTGCGCGTTTCAATTGGTTCATGATTCAAGTACATTTTGGTTTGGCGCTTGGGAATTTGGCCAATTACTAGATGTACCAATCTCCCAAGTCTAGTATTTATGTTGCTGGTTTTTGAGTTATTATTTTCTAATTCATTTTTAAGTTACTTTTGAGGACCTTTTTTAACTAAGCATTCAATCGATTTGGCTGCTAATTTGATTGATATACATGAAATGTCCCAAGCCAACCAATCAAACTGAACTTCATCTTCAAAATTAAAAATAATGAAAAACATATAGAAACAAACATTGTGATGATAGATTTTAAATAATTAATTTATATTGTCTGTATATAATGAAATCTAAGACTTGTGCGTATTTCTTGTTCAGGATAGTCTCATACATACACTGAGCCTATGCTATCTTTTTGCTTTGTTTGAACTACCTGTTTCCACTGGAAGGCGATCCAACGTGTCTACTAACCTTTCTACATCAATGCTGGTGCTTACATCAAAATACTATCCAGTGTATCAGCTAGCCTTTTTTTACAATTTATTTTATTAATGTCACTACCTCAATTTGAAGGTCATCACATATATCTACTATCCTTTCTATATAATTAGTTCTTAGTTTCTTAGTACCTCCTATTGCAAGCCATTCAATGATGCCTAATCATTGAACAAAAAGTACATGTTAATTCATCGGAGACATAGAAAATCTCTGTCAAAATAGCAGACCTAGAAAAAAATATTCATGACTAGTTGGACATTTTAAACCATTGTTACTATTTGGCTGGATGTTGATGCAAGATAACTCACCGTTCAACGAATAAACCATGTATAAACCTATGTATCTCCGAGAATTAAAAAAACAAATAGAACTTGCTAGCATTGTTCTTCACTTTTCCAGCTTAAAATTTAGAAGAATCCCCTCTTATTTGTAGCTTAGACATCAGAATAATTAGATTTTATTAGTTAATATGTCTTGTTTTCATTGAGGCAAAACAGGTGCAATTTTGGAGCAAATGTATTGTTCTACGTCTAAAAGCATCGTATAGAAGTCCACAGTGTAATTTTCTGTTGAATGTTGTACTTTCTAGTAGAATTGACCCAGTTTTCTTTAAATAGAAAATAAATTTTTATATAATGATGTACTTTCGTGCCTGACATTGATCTTTTTGACCCTCAACACGTTCCCAAAATATGTTTTTTTGTTGTTTTATGAACAGAATCTCCAGTTATTATCCTTAAAAGTAGGAGCCAGTAAGAAAAATGACCTCAACAAACTCAATGTAAAAGATATTTTTATTTTATACATGTAATAGTTTTGTTACGTTAGTTAAACCCTCACACTGTGTCACATTTCTTTAATCAAAACAAGATTAAATCAATTTAAATCTCATGCACAATGTTGAACCTGGTGTGATTCTGCCATTTTTATTAATCACATAAGATTTATACTGCTTAGAAAATACATTATCCGTCAGAGAGATGAGTTTCTTTTTACAATCGTCTCGGAAATCAAGAGGGTATATTAAAGAGTTAGCAGTCATTAGTATTATACTCTCAAGACATAGTACACTGTATAATCATTATAATAATTGATTTTAGCGATGATAGTCACTTTTAGCCCACACAATACTCAGACGTGAACTTTGTGCTCTATAGTTTATTATGCACAGGGAAATTCTTGATAGTGTCATCTATCTTGCCATAAACGTTTTATATTTTATCTCCACTAAAAACAATGCTGTGCCAAGAGCCTCAACTGTGATGATGAGCGAAAGAGAGAAAGAACATACATTTTCTTTTCAAATATTTTTGGAATATTATTAATAAAACAAAAAAGAAGAAGCATTTTAATTTAAAAAAAAAACATGTGAAATACATTTTTTTACAGTCATAACATCAATCAAGATCTTCTGTCGATTTGTGCATAAAGTAAGTTAAGAAAGTAAAATAATTGAGATGTTTCAAAGACAAAAAAAACCACAAAAACAAATAACAGGAATTTGAAAATATTTTAGAACAGTGTATTAGAACTTGATTGGTTCTAAAACAGCTGGCTGATAGCACACTGTATTGTAAAAAGATTTACAAGGCAAGCTATACAATGCTACAAAAACATCAGTTCTTTTTCAGTGTAGTACACTTATAATAAATCGTTTTGGCATTATTATATAGTTATAGAAGTTAAACATTTGATATAGAGACAGAAAATCACTTTTTATAAGAATGGTTGGGTCATACAGCTAAAACATCTATCTAGTCCAATACGTTCTCTGTAATAATTAAACATCATGCATCAATTCTCGTGAATAATCAGGGTCATGTTATTCAATAAAATCCTGTCCTTGTTATTCCTCCTTTCATGGGTTTCAAAATCTTCAATACTACAACACTTTGCACCATGTGCTCTAGTGGTATAAAGATGACAATACAGAGAATTCTAAACATTTCAATGTACAGAATACATTATCAAAATTCAAGGACTCCAGGACAATGAGTTCTGTTGCAAAAAGGGAGATGCTGCCATGGACCATAAACACATTCACTGCTCACTAGGCAGGCACTAGATACAATTTCTGTAGATGACACACATATCTGGACCTGACTATTGAATTTGAGATGTTGACAGTTCCCATTTCTAATATGAATTTGAAAGACTTGTTAAGAAGTGTATAATCTCTGACCCATTCAATTCAACAAAGAACAATGTCAAGGAGGCACCACTGTTGAAAACAACTGTAGTTTTACTACACCATATGAGATACCTTCAACATTTAATTGGATCTTATTCATGGTGAATTCAGGCAGCAATTAATTAATTGGTCAATCACATAGGATTAAAGCCTAGCTCTGGAATATTCCTGGCCACTTGGGTGGTGTGCTTAAATTTACTTGTGACTTCAAGTAGTCTTCTCCATAACCATGATCCAACTTAGTATAGTGCAGTATTTAACAACCCAGTCCTTAAGTCAAATTAATGGTCCAGGTTTTGCCAGTATCTCCAAAGGAACATAATTGGAAAATGCCTGCATTGTAGACCGGCAGTATGCATTGAGGACTGGAATGGAAAGGGTAATACAACTATCCATAAGCATTTCTTCAATTTTGAAGGGTTAGCTTAGTTTGAAGAAGGTTATTTATCAAAGCAAGGAGAAAAGAGAAGTCAGTGGTGGGGAGCATGCACGTGCATACAAACCTCCACTGAATCTATACACCAGTGGGACACTCCATGGGTGTCTCAGGGCTTAACCCAACAGATATAAAGCATAAAAAATGAAAGACAGTTCCTCTGAACAGTTATGGAACAAAGTGTCACTTGAAATAATGGCAATATCCTTAGAAAATTACTGTATTGAAACACTGTAGAGCACGAGAAGATACGGCCAGCATTATGGGTGTAAGAGCATTATGGGGGATGTAGTCCACAACATCTGGAGTGCCAAAGGTTGCCTACGCCTGGTCAAGCCCATCATCCTATGAATTTGAAAAATCTACAGCAAACCCTAATAATTAGGTTAAAAGCCCAAAAGCAAGGTTAAATGCATGGGTTTCCTTAAAAAGACACAATAGACACCGTAATTGTTCCATCTCATGGAAGTCCCCTGGTACCATCCCCCACACTGAGCATTATTCATTTTTAATGTTTTAATGATAAACCAGGGTCCCCAGCAGCCCACCCCCTCTTTGCTGCTTGGTCTAATGAGAAAGCATTAGCTCGAGCCGCACTGGTTGGCTGTGATTGACTGAGTGTCAGCTGATCGATTTGAGATGGTGACAGTTCCCATTTCTGATACGAATTTGAAAGACTTGTGAAGAAGTGTATTATCTCTCCGTTAGCCATACGTACAGTAGTTGGGTGGTTAGAAGTCAATATTTAGTGTCAAACTGCTTGAAAAATGGACAGTGTCGGAGGACTCCAGACACTATAACAAATTCAATGAGATAGTTGAACTGCCTACAGTGTCTCCTTAATTTCATATTTCCTTAATTCATGTTGTTCAAAGGTTGGTGTGCTCCATTCAATAAAGTCTTTCTGTTTTTTTCGAAGAATATAAAAGAAGCATAATGGGAAAACATTATAAAAACTTTGATAATGGAAAAAAAAAAACAGAAACAAACAAAACTCACTTTTTGTAACCATTATCTTAATTCTTCATTTCACTGCTATAGACAAAGAATTTCCCCAGTTTCCTCCACCTTTAACAATCTGACATCCATGTTTTAACTGCAACCATTCCATCATGTTATTCCAACCTTGTTCAGCAAAGTCCACTAGTTAATAAAGCAGCTAACAGTATTAGCTTTTCCATTGAAGGTTTTCAAATAAAT
Source organism: Pelobates cultripes (assembly GCA_933207985.1). Taxonomy (NCBI): domain Eukaryota; kingdom Metazoa; phylum Chordata; class Amphibia; order Anura; family Pelobatidae; genus Pelobates; species Pelobates cultripes. The sequence continues at coordinate 48,934,500 of OW240924.1, read as the reverse complement.
CCCTGAACTGTATTAAGAGCTATTCATTTTTTTCCTCCTAATAAATATCATTAGTAATGAACTGTCTAACGCAATAACCTTCTAGCTTTTGGCTTTTGTCACAATGCATTGTGTTTCACAGTTTGAACAGCGGTAATGATCATGTGGTCATGCGAGTAGATTCATTTTGGCAGACCCCTGTTACATGACAGGTATGTAATACACTTGCCTTGCGGCCTTTCAGACCAGGTTTCAAGTGGAGCTTTTTCTGATGTGAGCGAAAGCCATTCAGATCTCATAACTATATCAAGTGTAAAGTGCAGGAAAAATCAGTCTGCAGTTTGCTTGAAAAATGAATTTGCGAAACCTTTAGAAAATATTGACCACTTCACCAGTGAAAAAGTTTGAGGGAATGTAAGTAGTCAAAACTAAAATACAGAATAATCATACTAAGTAATATTATAGTATGTGATGTTCAGTTAGGAACCACACTTGGGGAAAAAGTCTGTCTGTTCACCCTTCTGTCTGTCTATCTATCTATCTATCCCAGTTATTAAATTAGCATAAGCAGTAGTTTCTCTAGACATATCCATACTAATTAAAATAACACGTTAATCATGTCTTTGCTGCTGTGGTCACAGGCTGATTTTTTTTCAGGATATCACGTCTCTATCTGAACGTGGTCTGAAATGAGCCGTTCCAATGCAGACAGATGAGCACTGGACCATGTCTGCAGATCATAGAACTCATTTTTGTTCTTTTTAGAACAGAGAATGTTCTAACCTCAAAGCCACAGACAATCTATTTTTCATCATATCCTTTATCTGCTGAATGCTCCTGGCCTTTCTGTACCAGCTGGCATACACTGTCATGGTTTCCTCATCAGCGTTAAATTCTGTACCAATTAATGCAGAGCCAGCACGTTAAGTGTTTCTAATTTGTGTCCATTTTTTATTTCTTCATTGGAAATTGGAAGAAACACTTCTCTTTTCCCAAAATTAACAACATATTCTTAAAATTACACAATAGTCACCATAACAACTTTAGCTTAATTAAGAAGTTTTGGGGTATAGATCATGACCATGCAGTCTCTCTGCTCAATCTGTGCCATTTAGGAGCTAAATTGCTTTGTTTATGCAGTCCTAGTCACACTTCCCAGCACGTGACTAGCACAGTCTTCCTAAACACTTCCTGTAAAGAGTCATCTAATGTTTACACTTCCTTTATTGCAAATACTGTTTAATTTAGAATTTCTTATCTCTTACACTGTTAATAACGTGCTAGACCCTGCAGGAGCCTCCGGTGTGTAATTAAAGTTCAATTTACAGAGCAGGAGATAAAAACTTTCACAGTAAGTTACATCTGATTGAAAATGAATTCATTTTGTTTTCATGCATTCTATGTCAGTCACAGCCAGGTGATGTGTTTCTAGGACTGTATAAACAGAAACAAAAGTGATTTAACATCTAAATGGCAGAGAATTGAGCAGTGAGACGTAGGAGGCATGATGTATACACAAACACAACTTCATTAAGCTAAAGTTGTATTGGTGACTATGGTGTCCCTTCAAACTCCATGGGTGTTATTAGAGAATAAATTTCCAAATATAGACAAACAAGGGTGAGATTTTTTATTATTATTATTACTGGCATTTATAAAGTGCCAACATATTCTGCATCGCTGTTTAATTGGGAAACAGATAATACAATATACACAGACCAATACAAAAAGGAAAAGAGGGCCCTGCCTGTGAGATGAGGTCAAGCCATTGAAGCTATTTATCAATGTGAAAGGATCAGGAAAAGTGGAGTGAAGTTCTAATTGTGGAACACATAAATAATTCCTACTGATACCACTGGCTTCCATTGTAATTGCCCCAACTTTTATGATCATGAAGCTTTTCTAAGACAAAAACAATGTTTGGATTTCCAAGGCATTCCTTCCAAGTGCTTGTAATCACAGCACCCTTAGTCAACAGTGACCCTCATATATGCTCACAGTCACATTCCTATATCTGTTTATACATATACCCAATGATCTCCATACATGTATGTATACTCATACTCACAGCTGAATACCTATATACCTGTATACATGCAAACATACAAACTGATCTCGTACACTCATATTTGCCCACAGTTGTATTCCGTAGTCCTGCAGTTTTGCCTCAGAACCACTCTCCAGTTCTTGCTTCAGCCTATGTTTATTCTCACCTTGTCTCCAGTACTGTGGGCTGGATGTTACCTGTGGCTGCTCCAATCATCTTAGCCCACCTGAAGCAGATGCCTAATTAGACAGGGCAGAGTCAGTGCATTGACTCTGGTTCCTGTGTTAGTATTCGTGATTCACGTGTTCTCCAGTTGGCTCCTGACCTTGGCTTTCTTACCGTGTATCCTGACTTCTGGCATCCTCTGACTTTGGCTTACCCTTGACGATTCTCCTGCTTGTGTCCTTACCTATACTGCAATTTGGAGCAATGTCCTGCACAACCCCTGTGCACAGACTCATAGGCCAAGGGAATTCTTACCTGACCACCTTGGCCTGTGTTTAATTGCAAGGGTGAGCATAAATCTATCTATCTATCTATCTATCTATCTATATATGCATTTACTATCATTAAATACATACACACATGCTGACCCCAACACATGCATTCCTACTCACACTCACTGTTTTAAAACTGTGTGCATGCATGTATAAACCCACTGACACTCATTTTTTTTTTACACTCTAGTTATTCATCAACATATTATGTAAGTCGGTTATCATCTCACTACAACCCTGTTTAATAAATAGATCCTTTGAATGAGACACAATTATTGACGACTATTTCAAAATGTACCAAGGTTTATTCACCCATTCTTTGCATGCTAATTTTCCGTAATGGTAGCCATATACAGAGTAGACTTCAGCTAAACCATATCTTCTGAAAAAAAACATTGGGATGGTCAAATTTCACCAATATGTTGGTTTAGCTCAGCTGAATTTCAGTGGTTAGAAACTGATTCAGGAATTTAATTAGATGTTCCAAAAGGGGACAAAAAAGTATGCCAATCAGTGTACTACAAAATATATACATATGGCACTCAGCATTTGCAACTGTTAGCTTGTGTGCAAGGACTTTTAGTTTTTTTTAATTTTTTAGTATAAATATTATGTATACATTTTACAATGCACTCATAAAAGCATTTTCCACTGTTTGGTTCACAGATCATTTGAGGAAAAATAAACCAAAAGAAGGAAAACACAGAAGCACAGTTATTATACAGTATCTCACAAAAGTGAGTACACCCCTCACATTTATGTAAATATTTTATTATATCTTTTCTTGTGACATCACTGAAGAAATTACACTCTGCTACAATGTAAAGTAGTAAGTGTACAGCCTGTATAACAGTGTACATTTGCTGTACCCTCAAATTAACTCAACACACAGCCATTAATGTCAAAACCGTTGGCAACAAAAGTGAGTACACCCCCTAAGTGGAAATGTCCAAATTGGGCCCAATTAGCCATTTTCCCTCCCCGGTGTCATGTGACTCGTTAGTGTTACAAGGTCTCAAGTGTGAATGGGGAGCAGGTGTGTTAAATTTGGTGTTATCGCTCTCACACTTCCTCATACTGGTCACTGGAAGTTCAACATGGCACCTTATAGCAAAGAACTCTCTGAGGATCTGAAAAAAAAGAATTGTTGCTCTACATAAAGATGGCCTAGGATATAAGAAGATTGCAAAGAAACGGAAACTGAACTGCAGCACAATGGGCAAGACCATACAGCAGTTTCACAGGACAGGTTCCACTCAGAACAGGCCTCACCATGGTCGACCAAAGAAATTGAGTGCACATGCTCAGCGTCATATCCAGAGGTTGTCTTTGGGGAAAAAAAACATATGAATGCTGCCAGCTTTGCTGCAGAGGTTGAAGGGGTTTTGGGGTCAGCCTGTCAGTGCTCAGACCATACGCCGCACACCACATCAAATTGATCTGCATGGCTGTCATCCCAAAAGGAAGCCTCTTCTAAAGATGATGCACAAGAAAGCCTGCAAACAGTTTGCTGAAGACAAGCAGACTAAGGACATGAATTACTGGACCATGTCCTGAGGTCCGATAAAACCAAGATAAACTTATTTGGTTCAGATAGTGTCAAGCTTGTGTGACAGCAACCAGGTGAGGAGTACAAAGACAAGTGTGTCTTGTCTACAGTCAAGCATGGTGGTGGGAGTGTCATGGTCTGGGTCTGCATAAGTGCTGCCGGCACTGGGGAGTTACAGTTCATTGAGGGAACCCTGAATGCCAACATAGACTGTGACATACTGAAGCAGAGCATGATCCCCTCCCTTCAGAGACTGGGCCGCAGGACAGTATTGCAACATGATAATGACCCCAAACACACCTCCAAGATGACCACTGCCTTGCTAAAGAAGCTGAAGGTAAAGGTGATTGACTGTCCAAGCATGTCTCCAGACCTAAACCCTATTGAGCATCTGTTGGGCATTCTTAAATAGAAGGTAGGGGAATGCAAGGTCTCTAACATCCACCAGCTCCGTGATGTCATCATGGAGGAGTGGAAGAGGACTCCAGTGGCAACCTGTGAAGCTCTGGTGAACTCTATGCGCATGAGTGTTAAGGCAGTGCTGTAAAATAATGGTGGCCACACAAAATATTTACACTTTGGGCCCAATTTAGATATTTGCACTTAAGGGTGTACTCACTTTTGTTGCCAACGGTTTTCTTCATTTCTGTATCATTTCTTCAGTGATGTCACATTTAAATATAATAAAAAATTTACAAAAATGTGAGGGGTGTACTCACTTTTGTTAGATACTGTATATATTAAATATATTAAATATATATTAAATATGTATTAAATATATAACATATAATTATGCTTTTGTTCATTACTCCTCCTTTTTTCTTCCTACGGATCACTTTTCACTTGATCTGTGAATAATATAATTTTGTGACTGTCTTATAGCCATCAGTCTTTTTTTGGGCGCCACGGACAGAATTCAGAATCATAAATCAAAATGAACATTAAGCCTTTTGGTTGGCTCCTGATTCACCTATATTGCAGTTCGGACTTATGGAATTCGACCGATCACACATTCGGCCCAACTTCGGATAAATTGCACATTTGAACATAACACATTTTCAGGGCTAGTCCAGAGTACTGCATGGTGACAACATCTGCATGCTCCTTAATGTCTCTTGGGACCTTAATGAGCCTTAAAGGAATTGCTCATGATCCTTGGTAATAACAGTCAGCCAGATATACCCCCACATAACATGAAGTGCTACATATTTTATTTTTAAATTAACAAGATGGGAATGAGTTTGATTGTCATAACTGCTGAAAGAGGCCCTTATAATGTAACCTTTAATCTACAATAATCTGCCAGAATCCAGGTACACATGGTATCTCCATATTGTCTTTCTTAACGCAGTACAAAATGCTAATCTGCATGGTTTAGCAACCTTTTAGTCTGCAATCCACTTTGAATTTTACTGATTGCCCTATTCATATCCAAATAAGCTGTAATTGTATACTTAATTATAGCCTGCATTGTCTTAACTAGAAGAGACATCAGGCTAACTTGTCTTTAATTAGACGCTTTCAATAATGCACATTTTATGTTCTCTACTCACTCTTTATTATATTTTTAATATTGTCTTTGATATTCTACCAAATAATCTCTTTTACTTTATTTTATTGTGGGATCACATTAAACAATAAGCACCCTCACTTTGCCTTTGAAATGGGGAGTACACTTTTAACCTAGTGACATTAGCAGGGATTACAATAATCTCAACGTTTATTTATAAGGCAGTAACTTCCTGTTCCACGGAATTGTGTAATGCCCAGGACATACTTAAAAACGAGAGAAATCTCAATGTATCTTTCCTGGTAAAATATTTTATAAATAAATAAATATTGCAGTGAGAAATTTATATATTTAAAAATCCGCATACACATGTAGCAATAAAATAATGTCATCAACGGGAGTCTTCCTTTTAATATTATGTACAAATTTAAGTTATGGTAATTAATTTACTAGCTAGCATATCTGTAAACATGTGATTGTGTAAACGTGTCTGGAAATCTCTAAATAATTGAATAATGCTCGAAAGTCTGAAATATACTATAATATCTGCGAGTTTTGGTCAGAAGCTGATTTCTAAACTTAACTTAGCAATTTAAGTACAACCATTTTCCTGTTGTACGAGCTGGGTCAGAATAACTCTGTCTAAAGCGAAATGATCCCTTCAAATGACCACTTTTCTAACAAGCATCTCTGCTTTAAACATATTAGCTTAAATGCATTTCAAATATTTGGATGCATAGCTTGTCTATTATCTGAGGTAAAACAGCAGGTCCCAAGTGTACTACATTAGGCGCAGTAGTGCTTATATGTGCCTCAAATTCATCTGGCTCTCTTTTATATCACAATTTCCATCTTTTACATGAGTACAAAACTTGTGGTGTGATGCATGTATAAAATAATATTAAAGTCTAAAATCACATTTATATATACTTAACTTGCAACTGATGTATGTACAAATCAGTCTGGGTAAAGAGGACATTTTGATTTGGTACGAAATTACTTTCTCTGATGTCCCACTATGAAATCCATCAAAATTAAAGATAGTGTTTTAAAGGTATAATATTTTAGCAAGTATATAATATAAAAAAGTTCTATAATATTAGCTAACATGTAGACATACTATTTTAGTCATAAACTGGTGTGAAATAAAATAAACACAAAAAGCATCAGTACCCTCCTTGTTGGCATTTAAAAGTAATCTTACATCATCTATGTACATTTCAGACTTATAAAATGCCAATGGAATGTAAAAATGATATCTGCATATGGGAATATTGTCTATTTCACTATACATATCCTTGCAAGGTGCTATAACAGCCTATGTACAACTCCCATACTTCACTAAATATTTTCAGAATACTTACCCTCTCTTTCCCCTGCTTTACAATGTAGTAATAATCGTTCTCTTTCATAATGTCTTTGTAGAGTGGAAAGAGATCAGAGGGAGCTGACATTTTAAGTCCCCTTGCAGAGATGCAGGGGGACAGAAGGAAGACCTGGCAGATAAATTAATTTCAGAAGATAAGCTTTGTTTCATAGCCTAAATTTTTTTTTTTTTGTATTACATTGTTATGCAGAGCAAAATTAAGAAAGGTAAACAAATGCAAAGCAGTATACAACTATTGGGTTAATAATTAACTAAGGGTTAATAATGTCCATTATGTAGCTGGATTGTAAATGTAATGCGATATAAGGATATGGATATCCCTGTCCCTGTATAGAATGTTGCATTGTATTTATATCATATTACTGTCATATTATATTATAAATGTAAGTCTTTACAATCCTACTGCAACGCTAACAATATTTATGCTCAACTGTACATGTCCTTCTCTTGAGCTCCAGACATTGCTTTTATGAGTGGACCATGTGACAATGATGAAGCTATCAAGACAGTATTGAGGCCCGACACTTGCTCAGTTTACACTTGTGGCGATTTGCACGGTGGTCCATTTTCCACTGTGGTTTGAAATTCCATTTCAGCATCTTGGTTCTGTCCTGCCAAAGCAAACCACAAAATGTGGAGACAGTCCAAAGTGCAGAATTCTTAAATCCTCCATCATCTATCATTAGATTTTCTTTTAATAAAAATGAATGAGACGGTCAGTTTTTCAATAAACATAAATGTATTATAACCACGATTTCCATGGATACACTTTGCAGTACATTTATGTTCCAACACGAGGTTTGGTCAAAGAGATATTCAAAGTGATTGACAGCTTGGGTAGCCAATGAGGAAAGTGGGATACTTTTTTAAATTATTATGGATAGAGCAAGTTCTAACTATAAATGAGCATGGGATTTTATTGATTTAATAAATTCTATTCAATCGTCATACCAAGCAGGGCCGGATTAACATAGGGGCTGATGGAGCTGCAGCTCCAGGCCCATGGAATAGGCCCATAAAAAAAAAAAAAAAAAATTATTTTTTTTTTACACACTACTCTTAGGTTTGCCATCTGACTGGTATTTTAATGGCACAGACGGTATTTGAGGCTGCCTGGCCATGCCGGTATTGCAGTGATACCGGCAATACAAATGTAGGTAATTTTCTCAGAATAAATGTAAATTAATCTGCAATACCAGCACCGGCCAGTAGGGGTCACTGTGTGTGGGGAGAGTCAGGGATAGGAAGTTACAGAATATCCCTGCCTCTCTCTACTACTCACTGATCCGTGGGGGTGCAGCTACACAGCAGAGAGAGTCAAGACAGCAGCTCTACAGCTCAGGTAAGTGAGGGATGGGGGGAAAGGCAGCAGGGACACATGGGGACACTGAGACACTAGGGGACACTGAGACACTAGGGGACACTGAGACACTAGGGGACATATGGGACACTGAGACACTAGGGGACACTGAGACACATGGGGACACTGAGACACTAGGGGACATATGGCGACACCGAGACACTAGGGGACATATGGCGACAATGAGACACTAGGGGACACAGACACTAGGGGACACATGATGACACATACGCTAGGGGACACTGAGACACTAGGACACAGACACTGGGAGACCTGGGAACACTGAGACACTTGGGGACACTGGAAAACATGGGGACACTGAGACACTAGGGGACACTGAGACACTTGGGGACATATGGGGACACTGAGACACTTGGGGACATATGGGGACACAGACACTAGGGGACACAGACCCTCTGGGACACAGACACTAGGGGACACTGAGACACTAGGACACATGGTGACACAGACACTGGGAGACCTGGGGACACTGGAAAACATGGGGACACTGGGACACATGGGGATGCTAAGACACATGGGGACGCTGTGAGACATAGGGACATTGGGAGACACTGAGACATTGGGACACGGAGACACTATGTCCCCCAGCCAGTGTCTCAGTGTCCCCAAGTCTCCCAGTGTCTGTGTCCCATGTCTCTGTGTGCCTAGTGTCCCCATGTGTCCCAGTGTCCCCATGTCTATGTCCACAACTGTCTCCCAGCCAGTGTCCCTTAGTCTCCCAGTGTCCCCTAGTCTCCCAGCGTCTGTGTCCCTAGTGTCTTAGTGTCCCCAAATGTTTCAGTGTCTAGATGTCTCCCAGTGTCTGTGTTCCTAGTGTCTCAGTGTGCCTGGTGTCCCCATGTCTCCCAGTGTCCCTATATGTCCCAGTGTCCACATGTCTGTCCACAACTGTACCCATGTCTCCCAGTGTCCCCAAGTGTATGTCTCCCAGCCAGTGTCCCCTAGTCTCCCAGTGTCTGTGTTCCCATGTCTTTGTCCTTAGTGTCTTAGTGTCCCCAAATGTTTCAGTGTCCCCATGTCTCCTAGTGTCTGTGTCCCTAGTGTCTCAGTGTCCACATTTCTCCCAGTTTCCCTAAATGTCTGTGTCCCAATTTCTCTGTGTCCCCGGGTCTCTCAGTGTCCCCAGTATCCTAGTGACATGGGGACACACTGGGAGAAATGGGGACACAGACACTGGGAGACTAGGGGACTGGGCGACATGGGGACACTGAGACACTAGGTGACTTGCGAGACAAGGAGACACTGGGAGCAATCCATCTATACAGCAGAATCAAACTGTGAGTAGTTTGTTGGTGATTTTACAGATTTTTCTCTATCACTCCTTGTGATTTACATCATGTGATGTCACGCATAACTAATTAATTATACAAATGATTAAGGCTGGTATTTTTTCCCAATAAAGGTGGAAACCTTAACTACTCTTCACATACTCTTGCTTAAAGGAGCACTATAGGGTCAGGAACACAATCCTGTATTTCTGACCCTATTATGTTAAAACCACCACCCTGGCCCCTTCTTGCCTCCCTAAATATAGTAAAATATTACTTGTATTCAATTCTCCAGCTGCTGGCTCAGAAGTGGTGGTCTGACAAATTACAATACTTCCCCATAGGATTGGCTGAGACTGTCAACTAGGCAGATCAGGGGCAGAGCCAGCACAAGTTCAACATAGCCTTGGCCAATCAGCATCTCCTCATAAAGATAAATTGAATCAATGCATCTCTATGAAGAAAGTTCAGTGTCTGCATGCAAAGGGTGGAGACACTGAATGGCAGTGCTGCACACTTGGCAGTACTGCCCCAGGAAGCACCTCTAGCAGCCATCTAAGGAGCAGCCAGTGGAGTTATTTTCTCTGAAAAGACAGTGTTTACTGCAAAAAGCCTGAATGGAATGATTCTACTTACCAGAACAAGTACAATAAGCTGTAGTTGTTCTGGTGACTATAGTGAGTTTGGAAGCTTAAGAGGGATGTATGGGAACAAAACTTGTGTGCACTGGCTGACATTAAAGTTAGTTTAGGTAATGCAGACGTTGGTCTCTCTAACACTGTGGCATGTCCCCTTTCTTCTACACTCACTACAGACACCTTTTCTCTGTCTCAGACTATATACCAGGAACTTCTGCCTGCTAGTAAGAAGGTAAGGAGACAAGTGGACCAGCGAGTGCTATGGGACAGTCCTTAGAAAGAATGGAGTGAGCGCATCATTAGACGCATTTATGTCAAGCTCAAGGTGCTGCCTGCATAGTATGCCCTTAGTTGGACAGCCTGCAGGATTGGCAGGCAGCCTGACATGCATTCACACCAGGCTGACCTTCCAATTCTTTGGACAAACATGCCCCCTTTTTGGGCATGTTCACCCCTTTTGGCAGGTCTGGTCACGTGATTTGCACCAGTGGCACACTCTTTTACCCCGCCCATTGACTTCCTGCTTCACTGGACACTGCTGTTAGGGGTTATGGACTTACTTGAAAGATGAAAGCATAAATTAGAGAGAGATTAGCATAGGGTATGTGTTTTCTTATAGCTGCATCCTATGAGTTTCCCTCCAGCACCATCTCCATCAGATACATGACGCTTGGGAGGTGGGACTGTTTTAGTGTTTTTGGTCGATAAACATGATAAACATCAAAGAAAAAAATTGGAGAAATGTGAGGGAAAAAACTCACATGTCCCAGGGCCATATCACCCCTGGCTCTGAGTTTGCAAAGCTCCTTTGGAGAGGGGATATCCCCACACTGAAGATCATTCCAAAGAATGTATCCACTAGCAGTTCAATAATACTGTATGAAAAAAGAAGGGCAGGACCTCCAATTGAATAATATCACAGGCAATGTATTTAATAACACAAGTTAAAAACCCTTACTTGGGATATGGTGGGTATGGACTCACAGAGCCACCCACATAAAAACATGTAAAACAGCAAAGGATGCGAATCACTTCCTGGTTTCGTTCCGATCACGTGGTCCGCTTCTGGGTCCGCCCATCTGATGACGTACGTGTGACGCGTTTCCTCTGACAGAGGAAGCCTGTGGAGGCGGGTGAAACGCGTCACACGTACGTCATCAGAGGGGCGGACCCGGAAGCGGACCACGTGATCGGAACGAAACCAGGATGTGATTTGCATCCTTTGCTGTTTTACATGTTTTTAAAGCTATTGTGCATGCTCGGCAGATCACTGTGCTACGCCAATCAGTATCTCCTCCAATGGGAGGAGAGCTTGATGAGCTTTCTTCATCTCCATGTAGATCATAGGAATTCCGAACATCTGTCTTGCAATCTCTGAACCCTAGGAAGCCCCCCTAGGGGCTGTCAAAGTGACAGAAAAACAGTGTTTACAATGCTCAGCAAACCTGCAGGGTCAGTCTATATGCCACAGAACCTCTACATTAAGCTATCTATATTCTTAGTATTATCCTCTTTGTTCAGATTCAGCCCCCTCCCCTCAAACTCATTAAAATTGGAATAAAGGTTATCACTTACCTTTTTTCCCAAAGCCGAGATTGAGTCCCAGCAGCCATTCAATCTGCCTCCCTCAATGTCATGCCAATGCTGCTAAACTTTTAATCCAATACTTTGCATAGCTAATGGGACAAAAAGGGCATGCGAGACCAGAAATGTGCTCCTATTGGTAGACAGCCACTAGAGGCGTATTTATTTAACCCTTGCAAGCATTGACATATCTACTAAATAGCAGTCATTTCCATTGCACAGTTAAAACTAAAGGGCCACTGCGCCCAGATCAATTCATTGTGGTCTGCATGCCTTTGGTGGTCCTTTACACTGACTATAGTGTCCCTTTATAAGTAGGTAACCAATTTTCCCTAACTTACGGTTCAGTGTATAAAGTCTGGACTGTCAAGAAATTCCAATCCACCTCTTCCCAATCTAAAAGCACATACTTTAATCCTGATTATATATCCTGTTTAAGATTACATTGTATATAGCCAAAGCTTTCTTGAATTCTTCAAATGTATTACTTTCTACCACATCTACTGGAGGGTAAATTAATATACCACTATGTGTGTCCTGATACTATTGCCAAATTTCCCATGTCTCCAATTTCAAGTTGCCTTCCTTTTTCTAGTTCCTCTACCATCCTGAAATCCCTTGAAATATTTGTTGTGTATCCATGCCATTTAACCTATCCTATATTCTGTACTTATAAGCATTAACACCTTACCATGCATGTGAGTTGCAGCATAACACTGCGACTACAAAACAATTTTTGATGTTACTATAAGATTCATCATTCATTATGAGTGTTTATCAGACTGAACAGTAGGTGGCGCTACTACAGATGTGCACAGTTATAGAATGAAGTACTGTTCTTACTAAATCTGCATGATCAGCTGACATTTTGATTCTAATTGATAGTTTTTTGTTTTTTTTTGTTACTCTTGTCTAATCCCTGTTGTTTCTTACTACCAGTGAAGTTTTATGACCTGCATTCATTTGAATCCATGTTTTGTCATCATGCATAACTAGGAGAAATTATATATTGTGGATATACAATCAGGTCTGCCATCAGGCCTGGCGATCCAGGAGGGCCAAAATCCCTTTGGACTTGTAATCCTGACTGCTGTCTAGCTTACAGCGACACTATAGCCAGAACAACTACGGTTTACTGCAGTTATGCTGCTTTCAGTAGTATGTCTCTGCAGGCAATGTAATGTAAACACTTCCTTTTCAGGGAAACGTTTTTACATTGCTACCCAGGGACACCTTTGGGGGCAATCACTCAGAGGTACTTCCTGGGTGAGTGCTCTTCATAGAGATGTTGTACTTTCGCCATTGATTCCATGCATCTCTATGAGGAGATGCTGATTGGCCAGAAGGAGGAAACTAAAGTCTCCTGGGCCACATCTTCACTATACTAGACAGCAAGCTTTACATTGCTATTGGACCGCCAGGGGATGTAATTTCCTCCCTCACTGGTCACAGGTAAGAGGCAAGTAGGGGGAATAAATTTTAAAATGTAAAAAATGCACAGTCTCTATCCTTTCTACCTCACAAATGTACACACTGCATCCACTACACAAACATATTCTGCATCTACTACACACCCACACTGCATCCACTACACACACACGCTGCATCAACAACAAACCCACATTGTATCCATTACACAAACACATGCACTCTGCATCCACTACACACACAGCATCCTCTCTACACACACAGCATCCCGTACACACTGTGCACTGCGTACTTGTGGGTGGAGTCGAGTGTGCGTCCCATGGATGGATTCAGGGTCTGCCCCTGGGATGCCCAAGTCTTGAGCTATGTAAGGAGCCCCAAAATTGCTTATGGCAGCCCTGCACGCAATAGAAACACACAGTTCAAATACGTGAAATTTGAAATTGTTAAAAAGACACCAAGGTTTTATTTGACGTGTCTGCATAAATTGGATAGAATTGAATAAAAGTGTTTATTTTCTCTTTTTGTTCACGATAATAAACAATATATTTTCTCACTTTGAATTATTTATTTGTCTGCCTTGTGCACACACTGACTTTAAGTACAATTTTCTGTAAAATTCAAACAATTTCGTTCATAAATATATCGAGAATTTGAAGGGCGAGGGAAGGTTTTAGAGCAGTGATAATGAAATTGCTGGATTTACAAAGAGCAAAGCTTAAATGTGTCATTGTGCTAGCATTTGTATAGTCATTATTTTCTGTGCATTTCCGAGTTTTGTAGAATCAATAGTTAGAAATCTAATGGCCCTTATAGACGCACAAACTCTGACTAACAGTACTTGCTTCAATGGCATCAGAGTTGTGTTTTATAATGTGATAATTTGACTAGTTCTCACTAGACTAGGTTATGTAGCTGAGCCATAAAGGCTCTTTTGAGTAAAATAATCTCTTTATTAATGAGATTCACAGTAAAAGCACATAGATAAAAAATGACTTTAAAATCTGTCCCTTGGCCGCTATTCAAATGAATAGGAGAAAAACAGTGGGTGTTTTCAAACCTGTCTCGCTGTCACATCTAAATGGATCTCATTAAAGGCTAAAAAATGTTTATACAATAAAATCAATGAAATAAAAAATAGATGAGGAATAGCAAAGCCAATTAGGCAAAACATCTATAGAAAAATGATTGCAGGTGCTGTGTGCTTCAATGCAGAGAAAGGATGAAGATGTTTTCTACCGCATATGCAATTCATTGCATTTTACCTTGTTTTGGGTATAAACCCATACAATAGAGATGGGTGGCCTTACTGCGCTTGAATGCTTTAGCCTTCTTGAGACAGACCTATGGTGGTTTAATAGTGGCGAATAATTATGTTTTGGATGAAAAATATCATAAAATGCCGTACAGATAGTTTATATGTAATGCTACAATCCCTACTGGAACATTAATGGGGCGACAACATTTGTTTAATAGAAATTGAGTTTCAGTCTTTTCCTTTATTTTGCAATTTTTTTACCTTTTCTCTATTCCGTATGTTTCTAAATTATGTATGTATGCGGGGAGAGCAACAATTCTTTTTTTTAGATCTTCAGAGAGTCATTTGCCATGAGGTGCCATGTTGAACTTCCAGTGACCAGTATGAGTGTGAGAGCGATAACACCAAATTTAACACACCTGCTCCCCATTCACACCTGAGACCTTGTAACACCAACGAGTCACATGACACCAGGGAGGGAAAATGGCTAATTGGGCCCAATTTGGACATTTCCACTTAGGGGTGTACTCACTTTTGTTGCCAACGGTTTAGAAATTATTGGCTGTGTGAGTTATTTTGAGGGGACAGCAATTTACACTGTTATATAGGCCGTACACTTACTACTTTACATTGTAGCAGAGTGCCATTTCTTCAGTGTTGTCACATAAAAAGATATAATAAAATATTTACAAAAATGTGAGGGATGTACTCACTTTTGTGAGATACAGTATATGTATATATACTTAATAAAACAAATGCATCTAGGTACTAAAAAGTCAATATAATGCAAAATGTGTTTGTAAATATAACTTTTAAGATACATGGACAGACAGAGAGCAAGAATGGTACAGAGACAGACAAAGAGCAATGAAGAGCTATAGACAGACGGCAGGTACGCAGACAGACATAATGGCAGATGATAAACAGGTGACATTCTCCCTTTGTACCCTCACCATGTAGGGCAGTCCCCTGCTATTATATAATATCCTGCACCCTCATTCTTTGCCATACCGAATAATATACTGAAACATTGGTAGGACATACCAATAGAACACTGTGATGTTTAACCGTTATCATTTTGCCATATCAACACCAACACTGTAACATCAGTGGAAGAGCACCACTTAGGAAAGGTAGATACAATGTTTTCAAAGGAAGAGTTAGGCTTCAGTGCTTATACCCAATGGTATAAGCACTGAAATATCTCTTATTACATTGAATCTCCAAACCGAAATTATACAGTTTGTTTGGCTTTCTGTTTCCTGGAACATAAATCTGGCGGCTCTGATTACACAGGAGAGTAACCAGGGAATATAATCATCTGGGGCGAGGAGAGGTTAAGAAATCTTTACAGTTCAAAGACTGTGATGTTGTGGTTTAGAGGGAGATCGTAAATCCAGGAGAAATGATAAATGTCTTTTCAGAAGGTATTAAAACATTACCATGGTACACACCACTGGTAAATCTCATGCATTTAATGCAAATAGCAGACAGTAAATAGGCCTAAAAAATACTGAAAAAGCACACGTGTATGCAAAAAAAGTTGTTTCACCATGCACTACTACTGTCCTGTTATTCATATTCTAAACACGTCATAGACTTGTGCAAGTATTTGGCATCAGCTATTAAGGACTATTACTCCCATGATATGGAGTCACACAATACAGCTGAAGTGCTAAAGATATTTGGTTTTCAATCGCAGTGTTTGGGGTAAATTTACACATGGAAGACAAAGGAAAGTGGGCATAGAAGTGGATGGAAGAAGGGCATGGGCACTGTTAGGGTGGCTGACAGGTGCCCGGACCCCTAAGTGGGGTCCTGAAAAGTAATTTGTCTAATTGTTGTCCCACTTTGTTGTTAGTCCCATGTTCTGTGTTTACTGACATAGGAATAACATCTCCAATTGCCAACTTTGTGAAACTGACACCTCCATATTCATATTTGAAGTGAATTTGTAGACATGTGCATTTCGTTTCAAATGAATTGCTATTGGTCCAAATTTTGGGTTGTTAATCTTAATTCCATAATTCCAAAAAGTCATATGACAAAACGAAGAAGCATATGGGACAATGGACAAACTATTTCTTGATTAGAAGATGTGTCCATAGTGCAAAAAAAGATTGATGTGAAAAAGGGTGATTCATGGTAAGGGGACAGGTAATAAATGTTTATTTTATCAACAAATAAAGTGAAAAGTGATCAGTAGAGAAGAAAAAAGGAGGAGAAGTAAAAATATCTATTTTTAGAAATTATATATTTTATAAATATATATATATAAATACAGTGTTTTATAGCTCCTCTGTTTTTCCCTCGGCTAATTTTTCTCATTTAATCTGTGAGCCAAAACGGGGGAAAATGTGCCTATCAGTGTACTGGAAAATATACACATAATATGAAAAATTTTATATATTTTGCAATACACTGATTGGCCCATTTTCACTCCCTTTTGGTATATTTGAGTTTTCCTGAATCTTTTTCAGTGAATGACATTATGGCGAGCCAAGCCCCCACATACAAGAAATGATCTCACGCTGAAAATTACTTTATTTTTTGTCAAAGAGGTTTGGTCAAGGTGTCTTTATTAAAAAGATTAATAAAGTTTTTTTGATGCATCTCTATAATACTTTGAGTGGAAAATAAACTCTGAAACGTCACTTCACTAATACAGGGTGGGTCAAAATTCAGAGTAGGGTTTGACAGGTAAATAACTCATATTTTAGTAGCCTGATGTATTTGTTGCCAATACACATCTTGGGTAATTTCAAAGTAAAAATAGTGGAAATTTTTTATCAAAATGGCAGGTCCATTATTTTGGAATATACAACAAATAATCATAGACAGACAGACAGATAGATAGATAGATCATATATTAAAAACAAAGTTCAATTTATATTAGTAATTAGAGCCTGTTATGTTCTACATACGTTTGATGTGTTTGATGTAAATTGCAAAGAAGTGAGCTCGCACATCATTATACACACTATTTAAATGGTCCAGTGTTTGCAATCTGTGCTTTTTTGTTTGTTTGTTTTTTCACCACTGGAACCTTTAATAACACGCCACATTCAGACATTTGTCACCTTCATTTTTTTCACCTTCATTTTTTTATTTTTTATTAGCATAGTATAGTATGTATGCTTTATACCCTAGTTAAAGGGTGCTAAGGTTCAACTTTTATAGGTTACAAAATACCAAAATGCTCAGGACAAAATATCATGTTTTTTTTAATCACATTTTTTTTTTTTTTAGATTGAATCTCTCAAATAATTTACACATGAAAGTAAAAATTTGCATGTCTATTATGTAGAGCAGGCTTAGTAGTGGATACTAATATTAATAATTATAATAATTAAAACATCATTAGGAGGTCTGGGATAATGCCATCAGTTTTTTTTTTAAGCCTTATAGCAGAATTCAAATGAAATAAGTAATTGACAGAGGGTGCAAGGTCTGTTCTGGGACCAATCTTCCAAATACAGTGGGGCAGCTAAACTAGCTATAGCAACACTTACAAATACTGCATGCAATAGGCAAAGCTATTTTTAATTCTGCTGTAAAACTATGAATTTTTAAATCTATATAGATCACCTAATTCTAACAGTACTTTTCTGTTATTGAATATGGATATTTGACTAGTAATTCACATGTATGGTATAACAGAAACAAAATGTGAAGAAGACCTTGTTCAAACAATCTTACAATGTATTAAGAGGTAAAGAAGCAAGAACAGCAGGTCAAAGGGTAGGAGGGAGTAATGAATAAAATGCCTGTGTCAAAATCAGCTGGTAAAAATAGTTTACTGAAGAACTTAATGGTGGAAGGAAAAAGGGGCAGCAGGGTTGTGGATGTGAGGGAACTAAGGAGGGCAGTTATAAAGAGAGAAGTGTCAGCCAGGAAGATAATAGTTGTGTTTTCAGTGACATCTTACATGACTGAAAACTAGAGGAGAGTTTGATGCAACAAGGTAGAACATTACATAGAAATAGGGTAGCCCTTTAAAAGTCCTGCAGATGAGAGTTGACAGTGCAGGAACAAGCAGATTAATGTCACTTGCAGAGTGAAGGTTATAAAAAGGGGTATATTTGTTGAGCAACAAGGACATTTAGCGAGGAGTGGTATTATTGAGAGTTTTGTAGGTTAGTGTTAGCAGTTTGAATTAGATTCTTAAAGGAAAAATTATTAAATGTGGGAGTAGCAATCAGTCAGAAAGATGGGCCTTGTGGCAACAGTCATTTAAGACTGAAGAGGGACAATGTGGGTATTTGAAAGACCGATTAGTAGTGAGGTTTTTAGAAAGGTATTGACTACTGCATGAAGGAAAGATGCCACTAGACATAAGTTGAAATAGGGAGAATAGAAGCTGATTGTTGAAGGGGAGAAGGAAAGAGGAATGAGTGAATTCCTAATTTAGTTAATCTTGTCAGTAAAGTGACGTGCAAAAGTATAAGCTATAAGGTTAGTGAATGGCTGTATTGCAGTGATGTTGAGTAGGGAATTGAAGGTATGAAAACATGGAGATTGTAAGAGTAGGTGCAGATGAGAGTGGGAGAATACTCTTGTTTGGCAACGGAGTACGAATCTAGCATGAATATGTAATGTAAGAAGTTGGGTTTGGTGTAAGACTTTCTGCAACAACATTGTTGGAACAGGAATGTTGTTGGAGATAGTGGATTGACTTGCTGTGCCAGGGTTGAATGCATGGCTAATGCTTCGAGTGATTTAATTTCTGCAGCCATGTCTAGCTTGGTAGACAGGAGAGAATTTAGGGAAAAGTGAAGACTGAAGAGAAGTGATGCAGATCAAGGGAGCTTAGACTTCTAGTAGCCTGAGATGACCTAGATTTAAGTTGCTGAGTGAGGGGCACATTGACAAATAGGTTAGAAAAAGTTGGTCAAACACAGGGAATGGTAATTTTGAAGAAGTTGGGAACGAAGCTGGAGGAAAGGCTATTGAGTTGCTAGGTTGGCTAATAAGATTGCTGAAGTCACCAAAGATGAGAGAAGGAATATCAGAGGAGGAAAAGTAATTAAGAAAAACAGACATGATCAAGGAAGAGTAACCTGGAGCACATTGGTCTCTTTCCATGATAATGGGGCAAACAGTTTAGCAACACTGCCCTCTTCCTAAGGTCTCTTAGGGCTCCTGGACTGCTCTGAAGCATGATTTAAGACATCCAACTTCTGCAAAGCTTCAAGAGCTGGATGCTGAGCCTGTTGGCAATACATTGGCTGAGAGCATCGACTGACCTTTCTCAGCCATAGAATAAGATTATGTGCATCAAAATTTACTTAGAATTGACATTAACCAGCCATTAACACTAGGCCTGGCTGGCTAATGATGCCCCAATGGCACTGCTAGAGGGGGAATTACACCTACTGCAGCAGATGGGTTAAACTCATTTCATAGTGAAATGCTGCATATACAGATTATAGACACTGAAGTAGTTATGGTGCTTGGAATAACCCTCTAATGATGATCTCAGAGATATAATATCAATTAAAGCCTGAATGATTTAATTTGTTAAATAAAGGTTCACAAAACTCACCACAAACGAGTTCAATACAGAACTGAAAAGGAAAGTTATTTTAGCAAAATCTTCACATCATTGAAATCTTCATAGAATGTTGATCATCTAAGAACTCTGCTGGTTGCTTTTAATATTCGTTAACGGATAGTAATATGTTTCCTTCCCAAGGTAATGGAAAAAAAGCTGAGAGTTCATCTCTTTCTAGTTTTTTTTTTCCCGCTATTAACATCAAAAGGCTTTCGCACTTAACCTTCTTCTATGGTGTCTTTTGGTACAACCTCTAAATGGTAAAAGGGTAGGCAAAGCATTTGGCAACCACTGGAAAAAACTGGATTTTTGTTTCTGTGCTAATCAGTTCATACTGCCTCATCTGCACTTAGAGAGACCTGCAATTAAAATTTGCACTTAATGCCAAGCCCCAAGCTTGCTACTATTCAAAGGACTTATCTGCATACACATGGGATATAACAGGCCTTTTGAAACAAAATAATTGAAATAATTAAAGGGACAAGAAAATGCAGTTCTTTCCTTCACAACCGATATGGGAATCTTCTCCTGCTGTCGTTGGACAAATTACCCCCATATGCTGATGTCCATGTTCCTAATAGTGCTTTATTAAATCTGTCAAGATCTGCAACTGTAAGGTAAGTGGGTGTTTTTAGTAAAATAAATTAAAATATGTCATAAAATATCCATTTTGGTTTTAAAACCCACATGTTTCTAGAAACAAGCAGGCAAATTCTCTGGCTCCAAGAGGGTTAATATTGTTCCAGTGTATAATTATTTGAAGCTATTCGCAAATAGTCCCGATAGTCTGCAGTGGCATACAATGAGATGTCAAAATAAAATTGGCATAGAAAAGTAGCGATTGAGAGAAAGAATGGCTGAAGGTCTTGGTATCTATTTATCAACAGCATTAAATGCTAATTGCAAAACATTCCAGAAACCACATGGTAACTAGCTGCAGTTATCATTTCTATTGTTCCGTTAAAATGTTTCAAATAAAAATAATGAATCCTTCATAAGCATGTCAGTGTCAATCAGGTCGGCAGTGAATAATGATAATATATTTAAATTAGATTGTATAAAACTGTACGTGCCCCCTTCCGAACATCTGCTCCACGGAGCTCGCAATCTAAATGTTGATGGGGTAGGTGATGTAAGATAAAAGGGAAAACAAAAAAAAAACTAAAAACTCTGTTTTAGAATCTGTTGGGTTTGTTAAAGAATGTGATCTGTAGTATTGGAATTTCTCAGTTTGAAAGAAAAAATCCTAAATATCAGTCACTGGATTCACTTATACCTTTCAAAATGAGTCATACCGCTAGTACAGGTAAGTGCCAGGGAGGCTTATTTAGTGATAAACTGCTGCAATGGTATGGTAAGGTTATAGCGCCTACAGTATTCTTTAACTGGGGTTATTCACTACTGTGAGAATTCAAAGTGAATTCAAAGTGAATTTCAAATTTGAGGTAAAAATAGCAGAATTGGAAACATTATCTAAGTCCTATATTTTCCAGTTAAGCTACTTTTGGTGTAAGTTTGAAATTTACTAAGAATTCACTTTGAATTCTCACATTAGTGAATAACTATCAACCTATTCTTACTATTAAATAAGTATCCGTTTGGAAAATACAGGCGCCTATACACTGCTCATACTTACTAACACCTTCGACTCTAACTTTCAAAACTTCTCTAAGGCTGTACCGCTCCAATGGAACTATGAAGCTATGGTACTCCATTAGACTCTCCCGCACTTAATAGATTACTTTAAAAAAAAATAGTAAAAACTAATTTTTTCAAACAAACTGCTAATATCCTTCCTTCCTCACTTCACTTCCTCTACTCAAACGGCATCACATGGCAATAACCATTCAAGATCTCACTCTATTGGAAACTCTCCCATTAACCAATTTTTACTATGTATGGATTGCATTTTATCTTTACCTTTTGTGTAATTATACCCTGCTCCCCAATTAATTTAAGCTTGTTTCGGTACAGCCCTGTCATGATTACTAGTTGATCCAGCACACAGAATTATATCACACCTAGGACTAAAGGCAACGTCTTACCGGGCCTTAGAATGGCCGGACTTAACGTACCAGAGAATAGTCAGAATACCTGCTGAGATCAGGGACACAGAAGAAGACATAATGATGAGGGAAAGCCAAAAGTCAAGCATACCTGAATTCAGGGAAGTCAAAACAAAGCCAAAGTCATTAACCATAAATAAATAATCAGGAACACACTCTCGGATAGCCAACTAAGGGAAACAACGACAGGGCACTGATCAAAAGATAATTTGGGTTTAAATAACCCTACTAGAGTTATAATTGGCTTATGTGACCTCTGACCCCAAAACGTGTGTGGACGTCCATGACTTGAAGCCGCACGCACGTAAGCGACATCTTTAATATGGGCAAGGGGTATTTCTTTAATAGAAATGGAACCACAGTGGCCAGCGTCTCTGATAACGCTGCACACGCCGGGAACCGAGATTAAAGTAAGTTGGGTCTTGATCTGCCGCGGGTAAGATCAGTGTTTGTTATTTTTCAGTGGTTTTCAGTGTGGTCACGCTGACAGAAACCCGCTGCACCGTGACAAGCTCTCCCTAACTTTTGTTCCTGTATATCCATCTTGTCTTATTGCAGCTACTATTTTGTTAGCCAACCTATTGTACAGTGCTGTGAAATATTTTGGCAATAAGATGTAATGCCTTCTTCTGCTTGGTCTATATATTCTAGTCTGCTTTTAAACTCATTGCTGTTTTGGGGGGAAAAAACTTCTACATTTAAAGATGATCCATATCGCAAAGGCAAAATCCAAAAAATATTAAACTGTTACTCCAACCATCATAACTAATACAGCCCACTATAGTGGTTAGGATGCCTAGAGCACACTAGGATCACATATCTAGCCACCCTCTCTCCCAGCACAGCAGCATCTACAAAATAAAAAGTACATCAACCTCGATATAAAAAAGCTCAACATGAGATATACAGCAAGACTTCAGCCATACATTATAGCCACACTTTTTCTTAAGCTTGCTTCCTAATTTCCTGAACTAATTCTTTAGGCTCTCCATCTTCCTTGGACTATATTTTTGATATCAATATGGACCATGACATATGGGTCATCTCCAGGGCCTCCTAACTCCCTATTTACTCTGTTAGCAACATGCTGAAGCCAAGAACCCAGGAGACAACAAACTCTACAGTTGAGTTGATCAGAGCGGCAGATTACTCTATTTGGACCCATTTAGCTAGCTGTTAGAAGGTAGAGCTTTTTCCAGCACAGCCACTCCTGAGCTAATATTCCCAACATATACATGTCCTTGGGCAAATTTGCTGAGGTGCACAACATCAGGATTTGCCCCAAGTATATAGAACTGTAATTATCTGCTCTTCTTTACCGTATGTGTGAGAGCAGCACCAAAAACTTGGAGAGAAAGATCCAAAATGACAAGAATCCGATGGAAGAATTTAAAGCAAGAAAACAGTTTTATGAAAATACCATGAAGTCAACATTGCGAGGATTCTTCACTAAACACTAGATTTTTTCAAAAAAGTCAAATTAGAACCGTAATGACACTTCTAATATTTATTAAAGCCTAGTACGGGTGGAATTCAGGCAGCCGAGTAATTCTGGAATAATTGCCCGAATGCATTTGGTGACCGGATTAAAATAAGTGATTTTGCATCAGAATCCTATAAAAAGTATAGGATTTGAAAGATTCTCAAAGCATGTGTTTTAATAAAATTCAGAACCGAATGCACATGCCAGAATATACATTCACAAATGATTGTTCCCTTGCTTTTTTGCAAATCAATAATAATTGTAAGTATTATTTACCCTAGTTAAATAAAACAACCACTTGCTAGCTGGGCTGTCTTAATGCATGGGCACGCTGGACTCCATACACTTGCCCACTTTTCAGTATATTATACCGCAAGATTTCAGAACCTTCAAACCCTCTTTATTATTATTATCATTGGCATTTATATAGCACCAACAAATTCCGTAACACTTTACAATATTACAAGGGGATTTAACAATAAATTAGACGATTTAAAAAAAAACCTACAGGAACAATAGGTTGAAGAGGACCCTGCTCAAACAAGACAACAATCTATTAAAACATTTGGGTGGACAAGTCACCTCCATATCAGCTATTATCTGAACATGCTGTAGCGAATACATAACTTGAACTTGACAAAAGTGTAATTTTATCAATAATTTACATTTTTATTACTGTAAGTGCTGATGTAGGTAGGGCCCCAGAGCACTCTTTTGCCAGAGGGCCTATAATGCTGCCAGTACGGTCCTGCTTGTGAGCCACTTGCTGTATCACCGAGGGTTCTAAACATTTTGCAAATAGTTTAGTATTTGAAGAATAGGGGCATACATTTTAAGCATCGGGGTCCGGATTTCAGCCATTCAGCAATGTTTGATCCAGCTGAAATCCTGACCAAATACAGGCCTGTTTCGGATGTGAATTGCAATACCCAGACATTTTTACATAACATGAACAATGTTTGGATTTTGCATTCGGACTTTAGGGAATAAAGTGTTAGGGACTTTTAACCTTTTATGGGAAGCTAGTATTTGCTTCCTAAATAGGGATATGCAGGAAAGATGTGTCTTCCAGCAAGTGTAACATCAACTGAAAACATGACTTATGCTCTCAGCAGGAGACACGGGTCATGAAAATAAATTAAAATATGAGCTTTTAATAGTATTAAGGGGAGAAACACTTAATTGTATAACACGAGTCAAGCCAGATGGCCAGAAAACTGCAAACCTGTATTTCCCATGACAGGCTCACTTTAATTCCTGCCTTGTTTAAATTCCTGTGTGATTTAACTCCTTAACTGCTTAATATTATACTATATTTATTATATTTTATACTTTAAAACTTACACAGTAAGTAAGCCGCAGCGATCAGGTTCTGTGAGTTTACGTCCTGAGTTATAAAGGATGCAAAGAAAGCCAGACGGGTGAAATTAAGCAATCCCTACTTTAATCAGTTGCAGCAAAATACAAACATAAGTAAGAGAAAAGTAAGAAAAATGTAATCATGTTTCAGAATCCTGTACTGCACAGATGTTGATGTCATCCGTGTAATTATCATCTATAATGGACAGGTAATAATGCACAACATGCAAAGGAATGGGATCAGGATGCAGGTCGGTCACTAGAAACACTCACAGTGGCCAGTCTCCAATGTACAATACCAAGCAGAGTGCTACTAAAGTTCTCCCTGTATGGTCCTAGCACACACTGCACAGCGTCTAGTTATGCACATGACTGCTGTCACAAAATATATCTTCTCCATGTTGCCCAATAACCACATAAGACCTGAATATGGTGGGTTAGGTCAACGGCCGCAGCTTTATTTAACATAACATAAGACGCCAGAAAGCACATTATAACCTGTTAGCTGTTGGGATGACTTCTCCAACAGACAGCTCTCTCCTCAATTCCAAAAGTCCACAGCAGCCTGCCTACCACCATTAGCTCTTCCTTCAAGTTTTACTGTGCTGGCCAGGAACAACGCAAGCAATGACAAAAGACAATGCACACACAACAAGATACCACAGCCAAACCATTCTAAATCCGGACACATGGGAAAGAGATAGGGTTCCTACACTCCATCTCTTCAACATCCCTATCCCATATTCATACCCTTTTTAGTAGATCCCAAACTTTATAGAGAGGGTAGTGGACACATGGAATAGACTTCCAGCTGAAGTGGTACAGGTTAACACAGTGAAAGAATTTAAGCATGCGTGGGATAGGCATAAGGCTATCCTAGACTTAAGATAAGGCCAGGGACTAATGAACGTATTTCTAAAATTGGGCAGATTAGATGGGCCGGATGGTTCTCATCTGCCGTCCCATTCTATGTTTCTAACTTGCAACATTGTATCCTCTTAATCCTAGCCCCTTTACATGGGCAACAGTCCAGGGAGGGTCTTTCGTGCTGAGATGCTGCATCTGTGGACACAGATATAGGGACCATACCACAGAAATTGGGAGAGTTGGGAGGCCTGCACAGATAACCTCTCTGCAGTCTGGGGGCCCTAATCTATATAAATCTATATATATAGATATATATATATATATGTATTATAATTATTTGATTTTAGCAGTACAAAAGAAAGAAATAAACATGCTGGAGTAAATGTATTTTCTGTGGATGTCAAATCATTTTTCACTTCATGGTGTTCTTTTATGTAAATGTATTGCGAAATGTTTACAGTACAGCATTTTTCATGTCTGAAGAAAAATGAACAATAGACTTAATATGTACTCCAAGTTTTGTATAATTTAGCTTTTGTGGCAAGGAGAAGCAATCTTGTCAGCATGTTATTTAACAAAAATTCTCCGCATTTATGTAAAAGAAATGGGTCGACCCTTTAGTAAACTTACAAAATTGTGTTTATATAGTATATTAAATGCCACTTTCTGCCTTTTATTGTACTCTGGAAATCCTTGTCCACAAAAAAAAATGTAAAATTAAGCACACACAGACAGCTCTGCGATGAGGACAGAGAAAAGCGTGCAAGTTCAGTTAACAGACCATGAGAAAACCCTAGTAATGCACTGACAATAGCAATGCCCAAATATTTGTGAACTACAGATTATTATCTTTTTTACTCTTTTTTTTATATTTTCAGAAAATGTTATGTTAATTAATTTGATCATGTGAGTATGATGTCACAAAACCATTAATTTTGAATTTTACCACCCTATTTAACCCCTTAAGGACCAAACTTCCGGAATAAAAGGGAATCATGACATGTCACACATGTCATGTGTTGAAGCAGCTATGGTCCTAAGCATCCTGTAATACACTTTTGCTATAGGTGAAACTTGTTAAGTGTTCCTAATATATGATTTATTTTTAAACATATTTTTACTCTTTTATTGTTTTTATCATTAAAGTACTTTTTTATTGGACCTATTTCTGCTGCTGCTGGATATTTGGGCTAAATCCTTGTTGGGGATAATACCACCCAAGCGCACTGAATTGAGAAAACCGTACTTTGTGAGTAGGTTTTTTTTAATCTTTTTATTGTGCTTCACAGTCCATATCTACGGTGTACACTATTGTGTTTTTTTTTGTTCTTTTCCACATATATATTATTATTATCATTATTATATTTATATAGCGCCAACAAATTCCATAGAGCTTTACAATGGGTCGACTAAAACATGTCATTGTAAGCAGACAAGTTTGACACACAGAAAGAGAGACAGAGGGGTTGAAGGCCCTGCTCAATAAGCTTGCATGCAGGGCCGGCGCTACCTATAGGCGACTTAGGCAGCTGCCTAGGGTGCCCCTCAAATGCTGCAGCTGCCTGAGAGCTCAATAGAGAGCCTCTGGCGTCTGCAGCACTTCCTGGGCTGGCGCGTCCATCAGGGCACACCATCCCGGGTGCACAAGAAAAGAAGGATCAGCAGGAGGGAAGCGCACAGCGCTCCGTCTTGCTAGTCCCTCAGTGTAGCGTGGCCGAGCTCCAGCCCGCGGTACAAGAATATCCGTTTCCTGTACCCGGCTGGACTGACAGAAAGCAGAACCTAGAAACAGAATTACAAGTGAGTATGAAAATAGATGTCTAGACAATATGCCCCAAAACAGGTTTACAGGAGGCAAGGGAAACAATTAGATAAAACTAATCAGGAATATAAATTTTTCTTTTGCCTACGGCGGCATAAATCCTTGCACATGCTTTGCTTGCATGCTAGAGAAAGCATGTCAAACTTGTGGCCCACAATGAATATATTTGTGGCCCGCTTGTGGCTGCGACCAGTCGCAAGACAGGAAAGATATTTCCTATCTGATTCTTGTCTCCCCTTCCATGGCCGATTGCGTGCTCCCGCAGGCTATCCACTCCCCCTTCTCTCCTGCTCACAGTGCCAGAGGAGCGTCTGGCCTGCTTGAAAAGAACAGGGCTGGAACTGGAGGACAAGTGGCTCATCTAAGGTAGGAGAAGAGGGGCTTAGTGTGCTAAATTTGAGGGGCAGGTGGCATGTATTAAATTGGGGGGGGGGCAAGTGTATTGATTTTAGGGAGGGGGCACTGTATTAAATTAGGGGAGGGAAGGGGCCAGTGTATTACATTGGGGAGAGGGGGCAGTGTATTAATTTGACAGAGGGAGGAGGCAGTATATTAATTTGCGGGATAGAAGGGGGCAGTGTATTGAATTTGGGGGAGGGAGTGGGGCAGTGTATTAGAGTGGTGGAAGGGGGCAGTGTATTAGAGTGGTGGGAGAATTGGCAGTGTGTTAAATTGGGGGGAGGGCAGTGTATTAAATTGGGGAGGGAGAGGGCAGTGTATTAAATTGGGGGAGGGAGGACAGTATATTAAATTAGAGTGGTAGGAGGAGGGGCCGTGTATTCAATTATAATGGAGGGAGAAGGGGCAGAGTATTAGATTGGGTGGAGGGGGCAGTGTATTAGAGTGGAGGGAGGTGGGGCAGTGTATTGGATTTTGGGGTAATGTATTAGATTTGTAGGCAGTGTATTAGAATGAAGGGAGGGGGCAATATATTAGATTGGGTCTGCATGGAGACACTGAATGCTCACCATGGAGATGCTGATTGGCCGTGCACCTTTTTGCCACACATGCACAATAGCCAAAATTGATGTTCTCAGCCAAAGTGAAGAACACAGTCACAGGACTTCAAAATCAACAAGATAACGTCATTTGTTTTTAACAGCTGTGCAACAGCATACAATCTCCATTTCAGCCCCATTAACAAACTTTTCTTAATATGTCAAGGTAGTTGGACTGAAACATTGGTTATATGCAAATGCAATTTTGCAATTGTGTTTACTTTGAGGCCTTACGAGCGTGAGGACACCCAGTGTCAGTTAGCAACTTTTTTTATACTGTACTTTTCTATATAAACCTACGTTTCTATGAAAACTGAAGTTTTTGTTTTTTTGTGGCCTACGTGAACTTAAAACCTTGTTAATTATATTCCGTGTTAGCCTTTGAGTTTTACATGCTGGTGCTAGAGGGAGTGGGGTAAAGTGACACAAAAGGTAAGGGAAGTATTAGGGAAGTAGATTGGTAGAATGCGAGCATCAGAGGTGGGAGTACGAACAGAGGATAGACGTAGGCCTTCAGCAGAGCGTAGGGGCCTAGACGGGACATACTTGTGTATTAGGGAGGATAGATAGGTGGGAGAAAGATTAACTACACCTATATCCTTGAGTGGGGATAATACCACTTCATACGCTAAATTGGAGCCATATTTCCGGCTCCATAACACAAGTGCACATTTTATATTTATACCTAACCCCGCTGCATAACCCAAACATACTACACTATACTACGCTTTTTTTATTTTATTTATTTCATCATTTCATGAGAATACCTTCTACAATCAATAGCAAATGAAGAATCAGAACTGAACCTTATCCTTAGGTGGGGATCATTCTGCCCAGGCGTAAAAGTAGGGACTGTATTGAAGCTCCCTTAAAGTGTGAGGGCACATCTTTTTTATACTTTATCCCATTATAGTCTTACATACTACATTATCAGTTTCTTTTGTTTTCTTCTTGTCATTACCTACTCCCTGATAAGGACTATTTAGGCGCTACACCTACCTCCTGTTTTACACAGTTCCCATCATGCTCAAGCAGACTTATCTTATCACACCAGATGTTTGTGAGGTGCATCATAGTAAATGCAGTACACAAAAGTCTGACAGTGCCATAATTAGCCATCGATGACCCATGGGAACATATGGAAGATTACAGAGGAGCACAACGAGACTTCCATACACTCTCTGATATATCACGTATGGCCTGAGAGGAACCAACATATATATCAGCCAACTAATATATAATATTAGGTTTATACAAACTACACCGACATTTAGGTGTCATTAATCAACTCATGGCTTAGCTGGGCTGTTCCATAACAGGGGTAGGCAACCTTTAGAACTCCATATGTTGTGGACTGCATCTCCCATAATACTCTTACAACCATAGTGCTGGCATAGCTTTAGGTGAGATGTAGTCTACAACATCTGGAGTGCCGAAGGTTACCTACCCCTGGTATATAACATGATTTTTTTAAAAAGCACAAAAAAACTAGTGAGTATGTCCTATGTAGAAGATCTCAACAAGATATATACCAGTAAATTGTGAATACAGTCAGCAGAACAAATACCAGTAATAGATGTCTGACGTAAGCATTGTGGGCAGAGGCATTGGCATGTTTATCCTGCAATCGGACATATTTGGAAGAAATGTAACAGTTTTTTGGATAAAAGATGTTTGACTGTCATAAGTATTGTGTACCACTGACTTAATTCACATACTTCTTATCTATGTGTTTATGAGTTAACTTGTATAGGGTATAGTTGTTTTTTAGTGTTTTTGACTATTGTGTCTGTAAATTAAGTACAACTTTATTGCACCGTGAGTCCATGTATTTTGCCATTTTAGGACATTATATTGAACTTATTTGGACCCATGTCTCTGCGAACAGTTACAATGCTTACAACCGTTACAAAGATTACAGAGCTTGGACATGGCTCACTACCGCATGAATGGATCCAAAATATTGTGTAGCATTACACTATTTTTTAATATATTCATTTCCATGGATGGCGATTTGTATACATTTTGTACATGTTTTTTTGTTTATTTTTTTTTCACGCATGTTTTTTTGTTTATTTTTATGGTGTATAGGATGAAGAAATCCATCATACCTTGGAACTTATACCAATGATCTTGCCTTTACTCTAAAATTACGGAATAAAAGTCCAGGGCTCTATATTGAATAAAGCAGGGGAAAGGACCCAATAGTTAAACTATGACCCACTGTCGTGAAGACCACAGTGATGTCTTGTCAAGCATGTGAATTCTCTGTTTGAGCCATTATAGACTTGTGGTTGTGTGAGACCCCAACAGAAGACAGCTTGAAGTTTAACAATTTAAAGTTTCTGGCAATGGGGCACCACTAAGAAAAACTATTATGTAGCAAATGAAGACTCAAATAATATTCACACAGTATGAATAGGAAAGTGCTGAGTTCAGAATCTGACTTACTGTAGAACCTCTTGAGAAACCGAGATGCTAATCATTGCCTTCATTCTTGATATTTTATGGTGGACAGAATGAAGAATTGGGATTGACAGATACATTCTCTAAGAGTTTATAAAAAAGATCCTGGTGGGCAACTATGTCTTCCAGAATAACAGAATGTATTTACTAAGCTGTGAAAAGTAGTATGGATACAACCAAAACCTTGTTTTACGGACCTAGCTGTCACGCTAATAAATACGTTCTACTGAATGACATTAGGCTTTTCACGTCTTAGTAAATCTACCCACAAATCTATAAAAATCTCACAAGCCTGAAAAAATAATTGCAAATGAGGCCAGCCAGCTTGCTGCCAATGATGAATGTGCTGGTCTCTGATGTATCTGCCTATGACATAGCACCTTAATTATTTTTAGCAATGCGTTCTAGTACAGGAGTTCACATTGTCTCTAGGGTTCAAACATTACATAGATTTGTGGCATTCTTTTCTAACTTCCATTATTTAGACTAACAGAATTATAAAACAAAGTAGAAAATGACTGTGGCAAATGTTACATTTCTTTTCTTTGAAATACCAAATGAATAGATGCACACATCCCTAGTTATTTTTTATAATGTCATGGCACAAAATCAGTTAAAAAAAAATAAATAAAAATAGCAGCTCTTTAAATGTGTTTGTTTTGGAAGTGTTCCAAAAATCTGTGATTCAATGTTAACTGTCTGACATTTTTTATTGCTAAAAAAAAATGAAGACACAGCTCGCTGTAGTGAATATTCTGCTAGTAGTGTCCTGGCAACCTCCCAGGACAACTTACCTGAGACCGCAGACTATTTACTCTGGTAAGTGGCAGGGCCCTCCTAATACAATAACAGTGGTAATGGTGCTTGGAATGTCCCTCTATGTATAATCTCCAGACAATGAACAGTTTACCTGACTCTTTAAAAATGTATTTTGGTTCCAGCCAATCATATCGCACTTTCTGATATAACATAAATAGTATAAATCTCCCACTTACCCAGTGGCGATATATGACTACTTTTATGTACACCATCTTTTTTGTTTTTTACTATTACTTTTATTATTATTTTTTTGGTTTTCATTGTGGTTTCAATTTTTTATTGCTCATTTCAGTGGTTAGAAGAAAAGGATTATGTGCGATGTGCAATATGATTTTAATTTCATGAAGACGGAGAGGTTATGGAGAACAAATGCATGTACACCTATAGTTATGGGTATGTAAAAAGGTTAAAAACAATGATATCATTGTAACTTTGAACTGATTTCCAGGGAACTGGAGATCACTCTACTTCAGGGGTGTCCAAAAGGTAGATCCCCATATGTTGTAGAACCACAACTCCCATGATGCTTTGCATGTGTTTAGAATGACAAAGCATCATGGAAATTGTAGTTCTAAAACATCAGGGGATCTACCTTTTGAGCACTTCTGCTCTACTTTGTTGGTTTTACTTATGTCAGTGAGGATAAGTATCCCTTTGGCTCACTAAGGATGTTGACTCTATTCAAACCAGGGGGCCTGGTGATCCTACACTCTCTGATGCAATGGGATGGAGATGGCACTATGTCTTAAAGGAGTTGAGAATCCAGGCATTCATTAATTATCATACATGGGGAACAAATGATCTCCTTGAAATTATACCCCCCTCTTCCAGTCTGTGTAGTGAAAAGGTTATTTTACTCACCTTTTTTCTCACATTGCGCCGGTCTTGCCGCAGCAGGCCCCTCCTCTATGGCTGAGATCACACATTTTGCTGATCTCAGCCAATCCAATGCTTTCCCATAGACAAGCATCAGGAGACTATTGAGTATGCAGCACCAATCAATGCATCTCTATGAGGAAAGTTCAGTGTCTCCATGCAGAGCAGACTGTGCAACACAGACACAGGAAGCACCTCATAGGCGTGCGCAGCCTATTGCATTAGGGTGTGCACCCTAAAGCACAAGCACACACCGCATATATATATATATATATATATGTATGTATATATATATATATATATATATGTGTATATATATATATATATATATATACACACATACACACACTGCTGTGTGTGTGTGTGTGTGTGCTGTGTGAGGGTGCTGTTAGTGTGATGTGTGTGTGACGATGCTGGTAGTGTGCTATGTGGGTGAGGGTGTTTGTGTGTGCGTGCTTGTGAGGGTGCTGTTAATGTACTGTGTGTGAGGGTGCTGTTTGTGTGTGAGGGTACTGGTAGTGTGCTGTGTGTGTGTTTGTTAGGGTCCTGTTTGTGTTTGTGAGGGTACTGTTAGTGTGCTGTGTGTGTGTGAGGGTGCTGTTTGTGTAATGTGTGTGTTTGTGAGGGTGCTGTATGTGTGTGTGGGTGCTGTATGTGTGTTGGTGCTGTGTATGTCTGTGGGTGCTGTATGTGTGTGGGTGCTGTGTATGTCTGTGGGTGCTGTGTCTGTGGGTGCTGTATGTATGTGTGTGGGTGCTGTGTATGGGTGCTGTATATGTGTGGGTGCTGTATGTGTATGGGTGCTGTGTATGTCTGTGGGTGCTATATGTCTGTGGGTGCTGTATGTCTGTGGGTGCTGAATGTGTGTGGGTTCTGAATGTGTGTGGGTGCTGTATGTGTGTGGGTGCTGTGTATGTGTGTGGTGCTGTGTATGTGTGTGGGTCTGTAGGGTGCTGAATGTATGTGGGTGCTGAATGTGTGTGGGTGTATGTCTGTGGGTGCTGTATGTGTGTGGGTGCTGTATGTGTGTGGGTGCTGTGTGTGTCTGTGGGTGCTGTATGTGTGTGGGGTGCTGTGTATGTGTGTGGGTGCTGTATGTGTGTGGGTGCTGTGTATGTCTGTGGGTGCTGTATGTGTGTGGGTGCTGTATGTGTGTGGGTGTGTGTCTGTGGGTGCTATGTGTGTGGGTGCTGTGTATGTGTGTCTGTGGGTGCTGGATGTGTGTGGGTGCTGTGTATGTCTGTGGGTGCTGAATGTGTGTGGGTGCTGAATGTGTGTGGGTGCTGTGTATGTCTGTGGGTGCTGTATGTCTGTGGGTGCTGTGTATGTCTGTGGGTGTTGAATGTGTGTGGGTGCTGTGTATGTCTGTGGGTGCTGAATGTGTGTGGGTGCTGAATGTGTGTGGGTGCTGTATGTCTGTGGGTGCTGTGTATGTCTGTGGGTGCTGAATGTGTGGGTGCTGTATGTGTGTGGGCTGTGTGTGTGTGCTGTATGTGTGTGTGTGGGTGATTGTGGGGGGTGGAGGTGGGGGTACATTAATTGCTATCCCCCCTCCCTTCTTACCTTTTGTAGGGAGGGGGGATCGTGCTGCTGCTTCCTTCCCTGGTGGTCCAGTGGAGGAGGGGATCCTTGCTGATGTGATCCCTGGTGGTCCAGTGGAGAGTGAACTCTAGCCCCCTGTGGGGCTAGAGTTCACTCTCGCGAGATTTGAGCGTTGCCGTGGCAACGCTCATATCTCGCGAGAGGAACCCGGCGGAGCTGCCGGCAATAGCTCCGCCGGGTCCTCTCCTGCCTCCCTCCCTGCATGTGGGCCGGTGGGGAGGGAGGCTGAGAGCAGAGCCGGCGCTCGGATAGCGCCGGCTCTGCCTGAGCCGACAGGGGAGATCCTGAGATCTCCCCTGCCGGTCTCAATATACATAGGCGTGCCGCGGGGATTAGGGTGTGCCCAGGCACACCCGGCACACCCCGTGCGCACGCCTATGAAGCACCTAAAGTGGCCGTCTGAGTGACTGCCACTAAAAGTGTTACTAGGCAGCAGCGTAAAAGTGCCTTTTTTTCTGAAAAGTCAGTGTTTACAGTTCTAAGACTGCAGGGACTGACTATAGACACCGGAACAAATACCTTAAGCTCTAGTGAATCTGGTGACTATAGTGTCCCTTTAAATAGAGCAGTAGGCAGTGACGCTAAGCATTTATTTGTACCCCAAGGGTGTTGGCTTTATACATACTGTAACGGCTCCCAGCTCGATCAGTGCAGTCACACAGGAGCTGACAGGCACTTACCTAAATCGCGGCTGATCACAGCCAGATCTGCCAGCGCATCTTTCCCCAGCGAGCGCGGCATTCCTATGAATGCCTGCCGCTGCGATAATAAGCATATATGGAGCTCCGCCACTGGTGGGGTCGGGGGTCACACGGACGTGAGTGCACTGCCATGTAATCAGCGTGCCTGCAAGTTCTGGAATCAGCTAATCCCTCTTTGCCCTGTCGTGGTTCCCATTACTGTTTGGTTATCCGAGAGCGCGTTCCTGTATTTGGTATTCTGGTTTTTGATATTGGCTTGTCCTGACTATTACTACTTACTATTACTACTTACTTCTGGCTTCTTGACCCTTTGGCTTTTGACTTTCCGTGTTTGCTCCTGTCTGTACCCCTGACTTGGCTAGTTACTGGTTATTCTATTTATGGTAAATCCTGGTCATTCTAAGGACCGGTAATATGTTTTTCCTAAGTTTATTATTTTTTATACATCGTAAAATATCAAGTCTTCAGTTGATCTTCAGTTGGTATAATGTTTGCAAGAAATTCATTCATATATGTATTTCCAACCAGTAAGTGATTTATAGTGATTATACTAAACGTTGGAGCAGGTTGGTCAAAATGTAGACGAAACTAACTGAGTTTAAGCTATTATCAGACTCTGGTAAGTTACAATTTTTTTCCTTGCCTGTTAGTTTGGCTTGAATGTTGAAACTTAGCTATCAGCTCACCACAAGCGAACAAACCCCTAAGCATTATATAATTGCTTCCTCTGGGCTTTTATGGCTTGACAGAGATGTCCAAATCAGCTTTTTTACATATTAACATCTTTTTCAATCTCACTGCAGCTTTTATTATTATTATGTTATTATATTTATTAATAGACTTACTTTTCTAAAACATCACAGTCCGTCTAAATTTTGGGTAATTGTTCATGTGTTTGAAATGACAAACTCTGGGATGGCATATGGATGAATCTCAATGCAAAGGAAACGGACAATAGACGAGACATTTCGTTGTTATCTTGATACTGAATTCTTCCCAAAAAAGATGATTGATGGGAGAAAAGATGATTCATGGTTTGGGGACAACCACCAACTGTTAATTTTATTCACAAAGAAAGTGAAAAGTGACCCATAGAGAAAAAAAAGGAGGAGCACTTACCTGCATAATGAAGACTCTGACTTTTGACCAGCTCTCTAGCGCTGGGATACAAGAGATCTGTTCTATGTTCGGGGAATTTCACCTGAACATAGATTTGCTGGATTCCCTGTGCTAGTGAACTGGTCTATGTTTCCTCGAACTGGTCTAAATTCCCCCGAACATAGACCTGCTCTCTAGCAAACGCTCTCTAGTGCATCCTCACTTCCCGACCAATTAGTTTTATAACCGAGACGTAAGAGTGGAACTCTGTCGGTAAGTAAGCTCATCTGTCGTTTTTTCTGAAACAATTACATGGATAAAATGTATCTGAACTTAAATGCCATATGAATTAATTTTGGACTATTTTTTAAAATTCTTAATATCATTATTGTCATAATTTCAGTTTATGCTTGGCACATACTCCAAAATTTAGATAGTAAAAAAAAAATGTATCTCAATAAGATAATCTAAAAATATATATATTTCATTTTATTTATTTCTCTTCTGGGGTATATTTTGGCAAAGTCATTCTAGTTTGTCTGATACCGATAATTGTGTCAATATTTACAAAACGTTAATTTACCCTTTATTTTTCAAGCCGTATCCCTTTTTTCTAAATCTCTCCCGCTGTGTTCCAGTGGATATGATAGGGTCAGGTCTATCCAAAGTCAAAGCAAATTGCAACAAAACACATTCTCTGGATTTAAGGAGTGCACAGGAACTGACTATTTAAAAAATAATCCTTTGCTCAGAAGCATCACTTTATTCCTCCATCGCTTACTTTTTCATTATTACACCACGGGGGGAAACCGCTTCAAGGAATTATTATGTTAAACAGCATTTTAAGAAAAAAATAAAGACTTAGCATTTTTCAAACAAATAACAGGCTAACGCGTACTGTTAGTATGGAAATACATACAGGGCCATTCAATATTGTAGTAGGCAGAGAACTTATAAGACGTACTTAATATTAAGGGTCAATCCTCACCATCGTATAGATGTGCGCACTCTGTCATTACAAATGCATATTATTAAGGGCTTTGGGATGCAAAAAAGCATATAGTGCGTAAGCTTGGTTAAAAAGACAGGAGAGCGGACTGGAAAAGGTAATTATATACAAAGTTCTACCTTTGACAGTTTTCTTTCAAATTCATTCAGCCTGGTTTTGAATAGCAATGTGTATACAACACCCACAAGAGGGGGAGAACATGTAATGTACAGCTAAGGAGATTATAGACTTTCCGATTGCATGAATTTCAAGCTGCTAAAGAAAATGGAACTTTATTATAAGAGAGAATTATCGTTTAGGTTGGTTTCTAACCCTTCGCTATGTTTATGCTGTGTATTAAAAGAGACCTTTCACCTTTCTATAATATATATATATATATATATACATATATATATATATATATTTATTGGAAAGAAAAGAAAGAGAGAATGAACAATGGATGTATGGATGGATGGAAGGATAGCGAGTAAGGAAGGATCGTGCGGTAAGGAAGGATCGCGCGGAAAGAAGAAAGGAAGGATGGAAGGAAGGAAGAAAGGAACAAAGAGGAAAGAAGGGATGAAGGAAGGAAGGAAGGAAGGAAGAAAGGTAGGAAGGAAAGAAGGTATGGTGGATAGCAAAGAAGTAAGGAAGGATAGCGAGGAAGGAAGGATGGGTAGATGGATGGATGAAACGTGTGAAGGAAAGAAGGAAGGAAGAAAGGATGGATGGATGGATGGAAGAAAGGAAGGAAGGAAGGAAGGAGTGACGGATGGATGGATTGATGGATGGATGGAAGTAATTAGAGGAAAAAGGAAGGAAGGAAGGAAGAAAGGGAGGATGGATGGGTGGAAGAAAGGAAGGATGGATGGAAGTAAATAGGGAAAAAAGAAGGAAGGACGGATGGATGGATGGATGGATGGAAGGAAGGAAGGAAGGATGGATGGATGGAAGGATGGATGGATGGATGGAAGTAAATAGGGAAAAAATAAAGGAAGGAAGGAAGGGAGGGAGGATGGATGGATGGATGGAAGGAAGGAAGGATGGATGGAATGAATGAAGAAAGAATGGATTGGTGGATGGATGGATGGATGGATGGATGGCTAGCGAGAGAGTCAGACGAATTAATGGATTTGTGGATGTACAGACAGTTAGACAGTCATGGGAATCCTAGAATCTAGACAATGCACCTGTCACTAACTGGTAAAGTCAGTGCTCAGAGATTTAATACCCATGCAGATTTGGGGCAGCTGGTCACGTTCTTTTGCAATACATAGACATCTTATTTCAATGCAGCCTGTAATTTAAAACTGACACTGATCTAATTGGTGCAAGGGGAGGGGGATACACAGAGGATCACAATCTATTTAATATTACATGTTCTGATGGCATTAGGGTCAAGCAAAGGATCAATGACTGGTACCGTGGGATTTATTCACTAAACAGCAAGTTCTGGAGATTTGCAAATATTAAACAAACCAAAAGACATCTATAACTATACTGCATGTTTAAATGTTTAAATGTCCCTTAAATGTATTATTAGGTTATGGTTTCTTTAACAAGTTAAAATGAATTCAGTAATAAGTTAAGGTACAATTTCATGGTTATTTCTATTGCACGTAATGTTCACTGTGCCAGGATCAATATGCTTAATATTTATTTAATAAGAAAAGCGTTTTTTTGTATTATTGAAATAAAAACCGAACAAACTTATGTGGCATTTCATATTGTAACATCACTATTTTAAAAACTGTGACTGTTCTCAGCAGACTAGAAATGTTAATTAATGTTGTAAAACAATATAAATATACAATTAATAACAATCAATGCCAAAAACGTCATCAGCCTACCCATCCCTCAGTCCCTTGATCTTAAATAGGGTAAATTCCGATAGCCATCAGCTGTGTTGGGGCGCATCCCCCTTCAATGTATCCAATCCTCTTGGGTCCTTCCTGACTGGCAGCAGTCAATAGCCATTCCCCCAACTTGTCTCCAGCTGTTCGCGATTTTCGGCTATTTAGAAATTCCCGCCAGCGCCATCTTTCTTATCTATGCATTCCACCTACGGGATATTTGCGTTCCATCTGATACTTTCTGCTTGTGGTTTAATTCATACTTCCATTCGTTTCATTATAACGTCTATTCATTGAATGTAAATTATTGCTCAAATCAGCTTAGAAAAAATATATTAGTACTTGGACTTCCATATCGATTGTTCTGAGTTTACACTATGTCCTTTCTCACCTCATTTCGAGAGAGAAAGTTTTTCATGCCATTGGTGCTATGAAATTTCTAAATAGCCGAAAATCACGAACAGCTGAAGACAAGTTGGGGGAATGGCTATTGACTATTGCCAATCAGGAAGGACCCAAGAGGATACATTGAAGGGGGATGCACCCCAACACAGCTGATGGCTATCGGAATTTACCCTATTTAAGATCAAAGGACTGAGGGATGGGTAGGCTGATGAATTTTTTGGCATTTATTGTTATTAATTGTATTTACATTATTTGTCCCTCAGGAAGTTCCTATTAGGGAAAGAAACGTGTAGGACCTTATTCATTTTTGTTGTATTTTAATGTATTGTTTTATACCAATAAATCTTTGTTACACTACCTACCTATCGTGTTGCTGATACCTGCTTGTGTGAATGGAATACTAAGAGGAGTTCTGGATCCGACACCCATACAGGGGAGGATTTTGTGATACGCGCATACTTCACTGATGTCTGTGAGTACAATTATTATAGCAGTGAAATATTTTTATATATTGTGTTGCACTATGTCCAGTTTATTTTTATTTTTTTAGGTATACAACTCTATCCCACTTGTTCTTGTTATCTTGCTTTTTCTAAGATATTAGTTTCTGATGAGAAGTATTTGGAATTACTTTAAAGATTATTTCATCAAAAGTCATTAATTTCGGTAAGAAATGTCCTATGCATAAAAGGAAAAATTAAATGTCTCTACATTATTATTTCATCAGAAAACAAAGTCAGTGAGTCAACAACAGACAAAAGATCAGCCAAAAAAAATGAGTTATGAAAAAATCATTCATCAACTCGGAGATATTTTATTAACCCGACTCTCTTGGCTGAGATTTTGCAAGCCAGTACTCAACTCACCACAAATCAATTACATTACAAATCAGTGAAATTAAATATATTGTAACCCGCAAGATTCAATATTATATTGGGATTTGTTCATAAAAGCAACGATTTTTTTTTTTCAAAGCTGTATATCTTATTTGCCAACAGTTATGAGACGGGGCCAGGACGGGGACAAGTGAGACCTGCATGAGAACAAGAGACACAGTTTGTCAGCTATGTTGGGAGAGTGTTGCCCTGATCTGCAAGCACATTTGAATGGCAAGCAGCCTAGCAAGGTGGCCAAACAGTGCTCAGAACGCTACTGAGCTGAAATGAACAGAGATTCCTGGAAAATCAGTGAGAGAGTGTTTCAAAATGTGCTTGAATTGAACCTCTAGGGACACCGGAAAAATAACTCAGGACAATGATACTGGGGACTGCCCAGAGTATTCAATGTTACTGGCAAGTATCTGTATATGACAAGTGAAGTGTTTTGATTTCTTTTGTTTTCAGCTGTTTTATATTATAGAGCATAAGTGTCCAAAATGTAGACCCTGGTTGTCATAAATATATACAACTGGTGGTCTAACTTTTGAACACTCCTGTTACATATTAAATTATGCCATTTAAGCCCAGATTCTACGGATATAAGGTCTATTTTGCTTTGGTTTAAAACAAAATGATGCTTCCTATAGGTCATGACTTAATTAATTCTATAACAGATAAGTGACTGCTTGAATTTCTAGCCATGTCTTTAGAAGAAATAGCACAGATGAGTGTGGGGTTTCTTGTTGGGATATATGGCTTTACTTTTAACCAAAATATATATATACCGTATATACTCGTGTGCGTGTATACAATGAATGCAGTGTGTGTGTGTGTGTGTGAATGCACTGTGTGTGTGTGTGTGTATGAGTACAGTGTGTGTGTGTATGAATGCGGTGTGTGTATGAGTGCAGTGTGTGTGTGTGATGCAGAGTGTGTTTGTGTATGTGATGCAGAGCCTTGGTGGGGGGTGGGCATTTTTATTATTATTTTTTAATTATTATTATTTTATTGTTATATTAATATTTTTTTTTTTTTAATATTATTAATATTTTATTATTATTTAAATTTGTATTTTTTTTTTCACCCCCCCTCCCTGCTTGATACATGGCCAGGGAGGGGGGCTCTCATTCCCTGGTGGTCCAGTGGTGTGCACTGTGTAGGAAGGGGGCTGGCAGAGAGCTGTAACTTACCTTTCCTGCAGCTTCTGTCAGCTCCCTTCTCTCTCCTCCGGTAAGCTCCTCTGTCAGCTCCCCTGCAAGTCTCACGGTGTGAGACCCGCGGGGTCAGAGCGTTGACTGGTGGTCCTGGTCTGTATCATGGCAATGTAAGTTGCCATAATACAGACAGTGACTCGAGTATAAGTCGAGTGGGGGTTTTTCAGCACAAAAAAAGTGCTGAAAAACTTGACTTATACTTGAGTATATACGGTATTTTATTCTACTACAGGTACTCCTCACTTACTGACCGTGTTCTGTTCCTACGACCCGGTCATAGAACAAATTGGTCTGTAAGGGATTCCCTGCTCCGGTGCGCTTATCTATTCAGGAAAATTTCCCCGAACATAGACGAACGCAACCACAGCAGGGAATCCCTCCAATTCCCACTTAAAAAAATACAAAATACATTATTTTCTAATTTTTCTAATTAATATTTTTATTAGCGTAAATTAAAGACAATGCAAATTTCCCACTAAGGATAGCAGGCATAAAAAACACCCAAAATATTAGAAACCATGGTTAGCTCAATATTGTATGGCAACTTGATACCATATTAAAATTAATTAAATGCATTAAATTTTACAAATTGCATTTTGGAGGGGTTTCTGCCTCCCCTGCTAATAAGCTGCCTTTCCCGATGAAAATGTTTTGTCTCATAAAGTGCCCATAGTTTTATATTTTATAAGTCAATCCTAATGCGACCATCAACTAACTTTTATGGGGAGTCTATCTAACTAATCTCATCCATTGCCATTTAACATAGTCTACCCTTCTGCTCTATCAGACTTTGTCTTACTGGTGTAATTTGTAGAAGACGATTGTCGAACGATTTACTTGATTGGGTACACATCAAGAGTAAAATGCTGACAAATATGCCAAATAGCAGTAGGGTATTAATGGACAAGTTATTATAGCAGTTAGAATGTGGCAATTTAAATAAAACATTTTTACCACTGGATATGATTGCAACAAGGTCATTATTTAAATAATCTGCACCATTATTTTTGCTTGTGTTTTCTTTTTTTTTAATGAAAGAATTGTAGAAAAACCCTCAGGCAACAGGTCTCATATAGGAAGGCTCTAACCAGATGACCAGGTGTCCTGTTTTTTTATTTCCAAAATCTGGTCACCCTGACCATATACTATAAAATATATACACTTAGTCCAAGCAGTATGGATTGTGACCACGTGCAGGACCTTTACCATGACTTCATGACCTGCTGACAGGTGATTGAAACTGTCATTTACAATAAGAACAGAATTATTTTATATTTATTATGTTTATTATTGTAAATAGACACAGAACTGTGATATTTATTGCTGCAATGCCATTATACACAAAGACACACCAAACAAAACAAATATAAAGTCCCAGAAAAACAAGGACATTAGGATTGAAGAGAAGTTTAGAAGAATTTCAAAATAGGGACTATTATTCCTTAAGAGGGACACTTGGAAGGTATGTATAGAGTCTTTACAAGGAACTGCTGTTTTTGTTTTTTTTTGCTCTAGATACACAAAAGAAAATGCACAGATATTAACACACATGAAATAGTAGATGGACAAATCATTAGGAAGGTTTTCAAACTCCGTCCATACTTCAGAAAAAATAAAAAAACCAATATAAACAGGACACTAAATAAAGTCAGATGTTCTCACTGGCTGGCGGTCAGATCCACATGCTAGTGGGGAGGCTTCAAATTACCAGATGCTTTGCATTGTCTCCACAATGTTCTCAGCCGCCATCCGACCAACACAGATCAAACCAATACAAGGAATTAGGTCCATTTTCCCATATTAGGCTAGATCTATTAGTTTTTAGTGTTTGAACATTTTCTTTGCACTGTTTCTATTTTGGAATTAAATAGGCTTCAATTTACTTTTTTTTATAGCATGCTAGTCCTTTGTTTTGCTGCTCAATTGTACAGCAATTTTCATGGTATTTTAATTGTCCGTGTGAGGATGCCTAACTGAGAATATGTGTATGTTTTTCATTAGCCTTTTTGATAAAGTATCAACTCCTTATTTACCTACGTGATGCTGTAGGACAATACTTAGGAAGAAGATTGAGAAGTCATATTTGTAAGATTTCTATCATATACCATATTGTGTATTTTGCATTTACCCATTTCTTCAAGTACACTCTGTCACAGAAATGTATGTATGTA
Source organism: Pelobates cultripes (assembly GCA_933207985.1). Classification (NCBI taxonomy): domain Eukaryota; kingdom Metazoa; phylum Chordata; class Amphibia; order Anura; family Pelobatidae; genus Pelobates; species Pelobates cultripes. The sequence continues at coordinate 48,890,754 of OW240924.1, read as the reverse complement.
TGTATGTATGTATATATGTATATGTATACACAAAAATGCTTTATTGTGTAAAGCAGGTAAATCAAGTCTTGCTTTTAACCTTTATAATAAAGCAGATTTCATTCTTAAACTACTTACCTTACCCAGTCCTCCAAGTACACTCTGTCACAGAAATGTATATATATATTTGATTTACCTACACAATTAAGTGATTTTAATTTATTTTTAAAAACGAACTCAGTCTTTTGAGTGTGTGTTGGCATTGATTATATATATCCTACTAGCACAGAGGCAAGTACAGACTGTGAGTGCAGGGCTCTAAAAATTTATATACAGTGCCCTACACTAATATTGGCACCCTTGGTAAACATTAGCAAAGAAGGCTGTAAAAATTGTCTTTACTGTTTAACCTTTTGATCTTTTGTTTAAAAATACAGAAAATACTATGCTTACATGGATATCAACTGCAAACACAACACATGTTTATAAAATGAAAAATCGTCATTAAGTATATGTGTGGCACAATTATTGGCACCCTTTTAGTCAATACTTTGCGCTACCTCCCTTTATAGAGTCTTCTCCTATAATGCCCGATGAGGTTGGAGAATGCATTGCATAAGACCTTACACCATTCCTCCATATCGCTTCAGATCCTTCAGATATCAAGGTTGACGCTGGTGTACTCTCCTATGTTTTTCTACGGGACTCAAGTCAGGGGACTGGGATGACCGTGGCAGGACCTTGATTTTGAGGTCAGTAAATCATTTTTGTGTTGATTTTGATGTATGTTTTGGATCATTGTCCTTCTGGAAGATCCAACCATGGACCATTTTAAACTTTCTGGCAGAGGCAGTAAGGTATTCATTTAATATCTGTTGATATTTTATGGAGTCCACGTTGCCATGTATACGATCAAAATGTCTAGGTTGTGTGGCAGAAAAACAGCTGCCCTTAAACATTAAAGACTTATGTAACTGTGGGCATTACGTACTTTTCTATATGGCTGCCACTCCATGTGTGCCACACCCACCTTGGTTGTTTATTGCCAAAACGCTCTGTTTTGGTTTCGTCTGACCATAAAATCCAATCAAAGGAAACTTCAGTAGGGTCTGGCAAACTGAAGATGCTTAAGTTTGTTTTTAAAAACAGAGGCTTTTTTCTTGAAACCTTTCAAAGAGTGAGATCATGTTCATAAAGGGTTACCCGAACCAAAATCTAGAGTTTTCCTAAACCACTGATTTTTGTTAGTGTAACCCTTCCTAAGATGGTGTGCCCCCAATTTAAAAAAATAAAATAAAAACTTAACTGGATTCCAGCACAGAGACCACGTTCTCCCTGCAGCCGAATCTTGCTCTGCTGATATCAACCCCACCTGCCAGAGGGAGAGGGAGTTCAGGGAGGGTGATCTGAAGAGAGAACACTGGCGGCATGGAAGAGGAGTCAGTGCAATCGTCCGATGTCAGTTAGGCACAGAATTGACATTAATGTGCAATACTGAAAAATAAAGTGCTCAGTGCAAGAAGTGGAGTGCTTTTAATGCTCTAACTCCCAGAGCTTCTCACATCACCATGTATCTGCAAAAGGTGCATGGGATTATACCTTGATATAATATAAGTTCTTCTCCAACTTGGAGGTAGAAAACACAGGTACTCCTATGTGATATAAAATGAAGAACTCATAGGATAATACTGTAACAGGAATAAGACCAATTTAAAAGCTCTCTATGGTCAAACTCACATTTGTTTGAGCCTGTTTATGTCACAAACTGGCTCAGGTATTATCACTTTGAACACAGTGCATACATCCAGGTGGGTTGATGAATTTTCCTCAGATGAAGAGATGTAAGGAAGATAACACCCAGTTAATAATAAAACCACAATATTTATTGCAAAGAAATATAAAAATCTTACATAAAAGTTTCTGGATTATCGTCCATCCAAAGCATAACACGTTTCAACGCTCTAAATTGCGCCTTTCTCGGGTGCATAGCTGCATGCTTTAAGCGCTCCAATTATTACACTATTTGTTGTACAGAATTGACATTAGCCTTTGCAGGGCTGGCTAATGACACTGCCAGAGATGGAGTTGCATCTCAGGCATCTAAAGGGCTGGTCTGTATATGTGCAGTGTTTCAAAGCAGAATGTTGCACATACAAACTCCGGGGAATAAGAAATTTAAAGCTCATTAAAAACAAATTTGAAACTCTTCTTTGCATAATAACAACATGGGTCGAGGCGCGGCTTCGCAGGGATGATGATGGCAACACTGGCCTGGATCCCCCCCCCCCTTTCCACTTCCTTTCTTTTCCCTTTCTTTTCCTTCTTTCTACGACACTATAGCCTCCCATGGTGGGAGGTGCCCCCTCAGGATACTGAGGCTATAGCCACATGGGAACACAACCTCCTAGACTTGGGCGTCTCTACCGAAATAGTCACATTGCAATGCACTCACGAATGTTAAATGCAATCTCAATGTGGGACCAAGTTGTATGTTGAGCAAGTTTTTGGAATGTATATTTGGGAACACAAACAAATAGAAATGGGCGTCTCAACCTCACCTGTCAGTAGAAATTCTAATATTGCAATATGCTCACCAAAGTTAAATGCAACCTAAAAGTGAGATCACATTATATGCCTAATGAGTTGTTGAAATGTATATTTGGGAACACAAACACCGAGACATTTTATACGTCAGCTGTTGTGACGTAAATTTGACATTTATTGTAAATTCACTTTGACTTTCCAACAATTCAAACATTAGTGAACAACCTGTCAGCTTTTTCTTCTGTGCCAAAGTCGCCATGATTGGTGGCATTCCAATGCCTCTTAAAGGAATATAAGCCTATAAGTAGATACGATAAATAAATGCAACATGTGGAAAGCTATTTTTTTTCTGTGTTACTGGGATATAAATAAATACTAATTTATACATGATATGTTTTTAATTTTTTCATAAGATGTCTGGTGCTGACAGACAAAGTCACATATGCTATTAAATCTTGTAAAATATTCTGAAAACAAAACCACTCTTTAGAGTTGTTGAAAAAAAAATGTATATAGCAGTTAGCAGCCTCTCATACAGCAATTAGCTCTTATAAACCCTGCACTCTGAGAATTGGAATGTGATAAACTGATCCGTTCATTAATCATTAAGCTTTGCTAAACTGAGAAACAGATTTGCAAAATTCAGTCCAAAATAGCCAATTTGGGAATAATTTGGAGTATCCTTTAAAACGCTACTATATAGCTCTTAAACATTTATTCTCTTAATTTTGGTGAACTAAGAACTGAATTTGTAAAAAAAAAATGCTTAGTTAGCAAAATGATTTGACTCATGCACTTTCTCAATAAGATACTTTGTCCTTGATTTAATATTGTTTGATAAGCGTTCCAAATTATTTAATATTTTTGGATACACCAATATCCAAATATTACAATTTAAAAAAAATATATATATCATTATATGAAAAAAATATTGCAATATCAAACATTTTCAAGATATTACAAAATTAAAAGATTTTCATATTAAATCATTTTAAAAGTAAATAAAAGTTTTAGTTTTTTTTAAATATTAAATAATTTAGAAAGTGTATCCAACAATATTAAATGGAGGAGGCCCTTTTTTGGTTATATTTTTTTTTTTTACATTTGGTTTTCAATTTACTGTTTAGTAAGGGAATCAGACCTCACATCTACCAGGAACCACGTTTAACCCCTTAAGGACCAAACTTCTGGAATCAAAGGGAATCATGACATGTCAGACATATACTAAGCCCAATTTAGATTTTTCATCAACACAAACTGAATTATTTGGCATATAATCCTCTCAATAATGTACGGTAGGCTGATACAGCAAAAGCCTAGTTTGACCATCCAGAGAATTAGGATATTTACCTTTGTGCCCAATTACTGAAACAATTAGGGTTTATTTGCAGCACTGCATGACTACCGACTCACAGTTATTTTAATTAGTTGACAATGACTAAATTCTAATATCGATTTCGAACACGTATGTATGCCACCCAGGATAACCACAGCCAAATAATGAGACTGACAATTCTTATGTTGCATAGTGCATAGGCCACAGATTTATTTAACTGCACAACTTGCTAGTAACCATTTAAAATAAACTGTCAGCTGACTATTACCAGCAGACAGGTAAACATTTACTTTAACCAGAGTCCACTGCCGTCCGCATCCCACCTTCAGCTTTTATGCAGACCACAAATTCCCAAGTCGACCTTAAGTGATCTCCTTTTTATATATTTTCTGAGCTGGCAAGGGCATCACTGCTGTGACAACACAGAAAAGAGAAAACACAACCACAAAGAGACAAACCATTACTAACCCCAGCCTTGCTCAACCCGTCTGATCCCGATTGGTCATGTCCATCCAACTCTCCCAATGGCTTCATCCTTACTTTTGAAACATTGTAGCAACATAGAGAGTCTAGGAATGTGCAGCAGTCATGTTCTCCCTTCTTTAGTTGTCCAGCGAATGTTTTTAGTGGCAGTAAAACAAGACTTTCAAGGACCACGTGTTAATGTACCAGGTAAGGCAGAACAGAGGGGGGAACAATGATCTGTATTGAGTTCTTTTAATAGTTACATAGTTACATAGTTACATAGCTGAAAAGAGACTTGCGTCCATCAAGTTCAGCCTACCTCACATTTGTTTTTTGCTGTTGATCCAAAAGAAGGCAAAAAAACCCAGTTTGAAGCACAATTTTGCAACAAGCTAGGAAAAAAATTCCTTCTTGACCCCAGAATGGCAGTCAGATTTATCCTTGGATCAAGCAGTTATTACCCTACATTGAAAGATTATATCCTTGAATATTCTGTTCTTGCAAGTATGCATCTAGTAGCCGTTTGAACATCTGTATGGACTCTGATAAAACCACTTCCTCAGGCAGAGAATTCCACATTCTGATTGTTCTTACAGTAAAAAAAACCTTTCCTTTGCCTTAGACGAAATCTTCTTTCTTCCAGTCTAAACTCATGGCCTCGTGTCCTATGTAAAGTCCGGTTTGCGAATAGATTTCCACACAATGGTTTGTATTGGCCCCGAATATATTTGTATAATGTTCATATCCCCTCTCAGGCGACGTTTTTCTAAACTAAATAGGTTTAAATTTGTTAACCTTTCTTCATAGCTGATATGTTCCATTCCTTTTATTAATTTTGTAGCCCGCCTCTGCACTTTTTCTAGTGCCATAATATCCTTCTTTAGAACAGGTGCCCAAAATTGCACAGCATATTCAATATGGGGTCTTACCAGTGATTTATAAAGAGGCAAAATTATATTCTTGTCCCGAGAATGAATGCCCTTTTTCATGCATGACAATACCTTACTGGCCTTGGCCACTGCTGATTGACATTGCACATTGTTGCATAGTTTGTTGTCTATAACAATTCCCAAGTCCTTTTCATGTGTTGTTATCCCTAATTCGCTTCCATTAAGGGTATACGTTGCTTGTGTATTCTTTACGCCGAAGTGCATAACTTTGCATTTTTCAACATTAAATTTCATCTGCCATTTGAGTGCCCAGTCCCCCAGTCTATCTAAATCCCTCTGCAGCAAAGTAATATCTTGCTCACATTGTATTGTTTTACAAAGTTTGGTGTCATCTGCAAACACTGAAACATGACTTTCAATGCGGTCTTCAAGATCATTTATAAACATGTTAAATAGAAGGGGATCCCAGAACAGACCCCTGAGGGACACCACTTGTCACCTCTGTCCAGCTTGAAAATTTACCATTAATGACAACTCTTTGTACTCTGTTTTTAAGCCAATGTTCTACCCAAGAACAAGCATTTTCATCTAGACCGATTTCCTTGAGTTTGAACACTAATCTATTGTGTGGAACTGTATCAAATGCCTTGGCAAAATCCAAATAGATCACATCCACGGCAACACCCTGATCTATACTTCTACTTACTAGCAGTGTCCTTTGGGTAGTAACCGACTGGATGCTCATTTATGGATAGATCAGTAATGTAGCCCCATGTAGCCAAAGCGCAGCTAACCGAAAAAGGGCCTTGACAGGAGTTAGGAGGTGGGCATAGGAGGAAGAAAGTAAGGAACGGAGTTATGGGTAAGTGGGCTTTGATATTTAAATAGGCAGCCATTTTAAGTGAATTCACTTCTAATTTCCTACCTGACCAAGTTTGTCCCGCCCACCCTCCCTTATTTTTGTTTCTGGTGGAGGTTATCCGTTTTTTCACAGCGGCGCGATAGGGAGCTGAAGGAGAAGAAATAGGCTCCCTAGGATGAACGTAATAGAAATGGAAAACTGTGGTCATTGGTGATTTCGAGTCCTGTCGGTGGCTCAGAACCTGGTGGGGTAGGGGTATCCGGGTATAATGGTTCATTTATGTTTGGCACTTTAAGTTGGTATGTTGGAATAATGTTGGTATATGTTATATATATGTGTTATTTATAGGGGGGTCATTGCCTTTTATATTAACAGAAGGATTCAGATGCAAGGGCGGAGTATGGGGGGCAATGACCCATGTTTATTTGTTAAGTTATTATTATGGTTATTATTATTATTATTATAATTAATACAATTGTTATTATTTGAGATTGTTTAATAAAGCTGTGGACAAATTTTCCCATATACCCGAGTGTCAGTGCACTATTGGGTTAGGTAAGTGGGGGGGTTTGTCTTGGAGGTCAACTGCCCATATGGCAACTATACACAGGTCAATAACTCTCACACTGATGTTGCACATGCAGACTTCACATGAGAGCAAGGAAATAGCACTTAGAAAAGAGTTACAAATTAAAACAAAATGGAACCAAGTGGCTTTGAATGTAACTGGGATGATGTTATTGATTGTGAACAATTTTGTAAATTTGAATAAAGAAAGCTAAGGCTAATACTATATGCTACTAGGAACCGAGAGTGTTGTGGGTCAGATTTATGTGACTCTCTGCCTTTGCAATATAAGACATTTCTATTTTGGTGCTTATTCCCATTACAGAAAAAAAAGATCATAAGCAAGGCAACTGAATAGAGATGTTAGGGAGAACCTTTGCACTCACACTTACTAAACTAGAAATTCCGTTAACTCCAAGCCAGCATCAGGAGCTGGAAATTCTCCTCTATAAACAGCTGGATTCCCTGTATAAACCCTGAACCAGTGTTTTTTTTATTCTAAATTTATGCACAGTGTTACAATTAAACAAAAATGCTGAAAGGGTTCAAAGAAAAACAGGAAGCAGGTAGAAATAAATAGTAAAACATACTACAAGAATCAAGGCCTGCCTTTGGCCTTTAGGCGCCGTTTGAAATATCTTCACAGTGCCCCTCTTTGGTCACACCTGCTCATCCATGTATAGTGTGTGTATAGGCAGCTAATGTGTCAGGATTACAGAATGATCCAGCACTTAGAATTGTGTAACACAGAGGACTGATAGGTAACGTATACCGGACCTTAGAATGGCCGGACTAACGTACCAAAGAATAGTCAGGAATTGCCGAGGTCTAGGGAAACAGAAAGAGACACAACGATAAGGAAAAGAAAGGAGTCAGGGATACCAGAAAACAGGGAAGTAAAAAACAATGCCAAAGTCAAATAACCAGAATTACCAGAATCAATAATGTGCTCTAGGACAACCACAAGGGAAACCACGACAGTGCACTGAGCAGGATGAGAAATGGGCCTAAATACCCCTCCTGTAGATCTGATAGGCTGTAACTGGCCTTTGACCCCAAAAGCAGTTAACAGGTTCCCATTTGCATTATTGCTGCTCAGCATTAACCCTTTTGTGGATTTGGTTGCTGCTCGACACAACTTTTCCTGTGTGGACAGTAAATGTCATTAACCACATTTTTATAAGCGGATGAATACGTGACATAATGTTTGTATAGGAGATTTAATATTTATTTATTTTTATTTTTTAGTTACAGGCAGATAGTCACACAGACAGACAGCCACCCAAACACAGAGTTACAGATAGACACACACAGTTACTAACGGACAGTCACACACACACACACACACACACACACACAGCAACAGACAGACAAACGCACAGTTGCAGGCAGGCAGTCACACACAGTCACAGGTAGACTGTCACACTCACCCAGTTGCAGACAGTCACACATATGTACACACAGTAACAGACAGACAGACAGTCACGCACGCACACGCACACACACACACACATAGTTGCAGAAAGTCACACAGACACAGTAACAGATAGGCAGTCCCACAAACAGTTACAGTCACACACAGTTACAGACAGACAGTCAGTCACACACACACATGCATAGTTACAGACAGACAGTCACACACACACACAGGTACAAGCAGAAAGTCACATACACATACATATAGTTACAGGCAAACTGTCACATACAGAGACATGAGAAGAAGAAGAATGGAGTATGAAGAACAAGTTATCCACCAAGTTGAGCTCTGAATTTAATCGATGTGATGAAAAAAGACAGCTAGTACGAAGGATGTGACAAGTAACTCATCCACCCTATGCAGCTCCTCCACCTTTTCAAAAAACTTCACAAGACAGGAACTATGGGGCATTCTCCAATGGATAGGCAGTAAGAATCAGATGGCAAGCTATAGATCATTTGAAGCATTACATGGAAGCAGAAACATTAAACAAATCATACATGGGCCTCTCCAAAACTCTTTAAACAAGGGGCAGTCCCACCACAACTGCTCACATTATCAGCAAGCAGATTTGGATAGATAGCAAGTTAGGACGGTGTTCAGTACCAAAAGGTTAAGAGCTTATAAGATGCTTCCTGTAGCGGGTGGCTATGGATCAATGGTGTGCTCAGTGGTGTATTTTGGATCTGTGCTATCCTAGGCACCCCCTAATTTAAATTTGCCCCACCCCTTCCTGTCAAGACCACACCTCTTCATGTTAAAGACTAAGATGCACTTTGACTGACAGACACACTCTCAGATACAGTGACATACACACACACTCACAGATACACAATCACTGACTCACTCACAGACACACAATCACTGACTCACTCACAGACACACACTGACACACATTCACTGACAGACATGCACAAACTCACTGACATACACACACAATGATTTAGACACACAAACATTTACTGACAGACACACACCCAGCCACAATCACTTGCAGACACACACACATACACACTCACAGACAAACACACACACATTCACTGACACACACACACACACTCACTGACACACTCACTGACAGTAACAGACAATCACTCAGACACACACAATCCCTCCGATACACAGGTGTCCTCAGAGACACACACTGACAGACATACACTCACTCAAAGAACACACACACATTCACTGACAGACACACTGACAGATAGAAACACACAGACTCAATGACACACACTGACATATATACACACAGGCTCACTGACAGACAAACACACACACTGACAGACACGCTCACTGACAGACACGCACACACTCACTGACATACACACAATGATTTAGACACACACACTCACTGACAGACAGACACACACAAATTCACTCACAGACACACACTGACGTACACACACAATTCCTCTCAGACATAGACACAGTCACTCACAGACACACTGACATACACACATTCACAGACATACACACACAGACATACACACACTGACATACACACACACACTGACAGACATCCCTCTGGAAAGTGCAGCCCAAGGCCTTATTAGCTTCGCTGCAAATACATTGCTAAGTGTGTTACATACATGATCTTTCACCATGATTTAACTGGAAGGATCTAACCCAATGTTACATCCCAACAATTCATGAAGTTGGTGAACCACTGTTGTCTGGGCATCATCTTCATTAAGGCAGACTGATTTGTAACCAGTGTTCTTAAACCAAATTAGGAAACCTATATCTTTCATAAATAATGGGAGTTATAGTACCATTCATTGCTGTCTGGATCATCAAGTTTACACCATATTTCTTGGGCCTTTGTTGCTTTAGAATACACCCCTTTGAGTTTGTTTACTTACAGTTCATGATTTCCAACTGACATTTTTCTAGCTTTAAAAAAAAAAAACTGGGTTATTTACTAACATGAGAATTGGTAGGAATTTAAAGTGAATTTCAAAACTTAAAGGGACACTATAGTCACCTGAACAACTCTAGCTTAACGAAGCAGTTTTGGTGTATAGAACATGCCCCTGTAGCCTCACTGCTCAATCCTCTGCCATTTAGGAGTTAAATCCCTTTGCTTATGAACCCTAGTCACACCTCCCTACATGTGACTTGCACAGCCTTCCATAAACACTTCCTGTAAAGAGAGCCCTATTTAGGCTTTCTTTATTGCAAGTTCTGTTTAATTAAGATTTTCTTATCCCCTGCTATGTTAATAGCTTGCTAGACTCTGCAAGAGCCTTCTGTATGTGATTAAAGTTCGATTTAGAGATTGAGATACAGTTATTTAAGGTAAATTACATCTGTTTGAAAGTGAAACCAGTTTTTTTTCATGCAGGCTCTGTCAATCATAGCCAGGGGAGGTGTGGCTAGGGCTGCAAAAACAGAAACAAAGTGATTTAACTCATAAATGGCAGTGAAATTGCAGGGGAATGATCTATACACTAAAACTACTTTATTTAGCTAAAGTAATTTAGGTGACTATAGTGTTCCTTTAAGACAAAAAAAAGGCGAATTACAAAAATCGAAAATTAAAAAAGTAATTTCTGCTTTCAATATCACTATTTGGACCTTAAATTTAATTTTCACTCTGAATTCACTGGCAATTCTCACTTTAGTGATTAACACTGATAGTGGGAATGGTGGAAGATAACTTTGCATGTTCCATTTACTTCATCACCCAAATCCCTGCTCATTCCGTAATCCTCGGCTGCATTCTTTTACGTGCAACCCATCCAACAAAACATATTAGATTAGATTACCCACGCACATAAAATAATAATAAAAAAACAGCTATTCCATTAACCATATTTAGTTATTTTTATCTCATAACAATAATAAGCGCCAATGCCATTTTATAGATTGCTAAGCTTTTAATTTCCCGATTATTTCCACAGTGGGAGTTTCAGCACAATTTCTAGTGAGATGTTATTTATTTAGATTATTTTTTTTATTTTTCGTTGTTTTTTTTTTTTTTTTTTATAATTCAAAGCAACAATAATTGCCATTATCGTACAGAATACAAGACTGCTGAATTGTATTCCATAGAATTGTAACTATTTCCTGGTATTTCTTTAGTGAATTGTGCTCATTTTAAATTAAAGAGACATTGCCTTGTCAAACATGACATAAATCCATTTTTATATTACTACTAGTTTTTTCCTCTACATTTTGCAAGACATATGACAAGCAGAGGTGTAGATGGTATTCCAAGAGTTTTATCTGTACACCTGTGGGATTGAAAACAGAGAAGAACAAAGATGCCCTCCTTGGAAGGTGATTACGCAGCTACCTGCCACCAAAAGGCTTCCAGTTGCCTTATTAAGGGGGACCGGTGCTTTAATGGTATCTGGAAGACAGATCAATCCCAGGTACGTATCAAATCATTCAAAAACATTTTAACTCTTAAGAGTGGGATGATTCCAGGTAAAATCACAAATAGTGTTGCACTTATTAATAATTAAGGTGGATAATAATCAGTGTACTGTATGTATAGAATTCCACCGATAAACCGTCAAAAAATAAAACTCATCTATCAGAGCCTGCTCACTGGCTGTGGGTAAATATTGTTAGCAGGGAGAAGTTTGGTAGAAACATTTAGCAAAATGTGGTTTAAGGTCATGTTAACTCAGCCCTATGTCAGTTTTAGCTGGATTAGTTTTATGGTCTAAGAGTTTGCCATCAGTGACCTGTGACCTAAGGAGTTTGCCAACAGTGACCTGTCGTCAGACAGTAATCAGGAATAACCTAAAACCTACAAACCAAGCACCCTCACCCTCCCCCCCCCCCATTGTAAATGGTCTAACCATTTTAGAACGGTTTGACGTCTTACCCTGGGCCTGCTATGTGCTACTCCCTGCCTCCACTACTTCCAACAGAGATCTGGAAGCTTCCATTAGCTCTTGTGAGCCAGTCCTGCAATGCAGAGATAGGTCATTCACTGAGAGTGTCTGCTGATCATGCTAAGCCAATAAGTTAAGCCCTGCACCACCAGTTTAGAAGTGAAAGCCTTCTAAAATGGTTTGACTGCTGACAACGGGGGGCAACTAGTCCTTCCCATGCACCATAACTGCTAAAGCGCACTGTAGTGGTTATGGTGCTTAGAACGTTCTTTTAATAGTTGATCAGAATGGAACCTGGTGTTTCAGACCTTTGTGTATTAAAATTTTTGGAAAATCCCATTCCCTCTCTTCAGAAAATGTCTGAGGTGCCACTATTTATCACATTTATATACCAGTATCCATCAATTGTCCTGGGAAAGCTTACTGGTATTCAGCAACCCCACACTAAGAGTAAAGAGGGGACTCAAACCGTTCACCTGTCCACAGCACTGTGAGATCTTCATCGGAATCTAAATTTAGGGAACAAACTAATCCTATAGCAGTTAACTTTTTAATGTTGAAGACAAAAATAACTTTAAATAGGGAATAGACTGAAGAGCAATGTTTTGGGAGAAATGTACCATGACGACATTGATAACATGATCTTTAGTGCTTGCAGGGGGGTAGTGATGTAATAAGAGCAGGGGAGAGATAGAGGCTGTAGTGGGTGCAGAGGAGGGATCAATGCTTCACTGGTTGCAGGGGGAATGGAAGTTGTGGTGAGTATTGGGGGCATAGGGGCTGCAGTTAGTGCAGGGGTTCATAAGGGCTGTAGTGGGAACACATACTCTGATACACTTGCAGGAGACCATATATGTCTGCTGCTGGCTGGTGATGGAGATCTTTGATTTGAGTGTCACAACTCCCTCTTTCATCTTCCCACTGGGCATTAACCATTATAAACTGTGGGCCTATTTTTGGACATGGGCTTAGAGCAGGAGCTCCATCAGCCCAACGTTAATCTAGTCCTGCTGAGCCAGTGTAATCTGAGAGGCCTCATGTGGAAATGTTTTGGGCATGAAAATGTGCGTCAAAGGAGACTTCCAGCTATCTCCCGAACCACTGGACCAATTTGTATGATTTTTGGATATGTTTGTTCCCTAATTATAATTTTTATTGCAATTGCATGTATAGTTTTGATGTTATGAGAAATGTGTAAAAAGTATATTTTTCGCTTGGAAATAATTGAGTTGATACAGCAATTAACTCAATTATTTCCCAAGCAGAGGGCAGGAATTTACTGTAATGAATGGGATTGTTTAACTGTGTAACTGTAAATGATTGATTGTTGAGTTTGTGTTTTCAGTGCCCAACAAGGTCCACGTGGGTAGTAACTTTGTGGGAAAACTTATATATAAGAAGCAATAAAGCCTCAGTGCATTCTGTTCCTGTTTGACCCTCAACACGTAGTCTTGCCTCGTGATTGGAGGGAAACTGCTATAATCACACTGGGGATTGCTATACTTTGTATACTCCCCTGAGCTCTAACTCTTTTAAGAGCTGTTCCTTATACACTCTCCTGGAGGAGAGGTCCTTCCCACATGGTCCTGGAGGACAGAGGCTGATCCAGGATGGAATGAGGACGGTGAGACTCCAGTTAAGCTACGGTGGTTGTGGAGTCTGCGGTGGTTGTGGTGTCTGGTGCGGTGCTTATGGTCCTCAGCGTCAGCTAGGAAGCATCCGTCAACGGAGGTGCCCAGTCAGGGTGCCAAGTGTTCCGTTACAGTAACATTTTAATTTGTCACATTTGCCATTGCTGATACTACAATTCGATTTAATTTAACAATCAATCCAAACTGATTTATTAATCAGTAAATAATTGTTGCAAAATGTGTATAAAGAATTTCTATGATTTTTTTTTATATATTCGTTTTCTGTGCTTTAAGGGAAGCTTAGAAAAAGGATTATGCTCTAGAAACATTCTCACATATCTTAAGTGATCTCACAAATATTGCAATACATTAACGCTACAGGGAAAATATATGTAATAAACAGCAGCTATGGTAAGTGAAAACAGAACTCTTGGGTTACATATTGTGTGAGAATTTTTATGAACATGATGCGTTAGTATTTGTACCTACTGATTTGAGTAAACATTGCACCATTCTTTAATATAAAGTAAGTTGTTAATTTTTTATCCATACTAAAAAAATGCTAAAATATTTTTTTAAGACTATGCTGTTGATTTTCAAAGTCCTGAATTAAAACAAACTGACGTATAAATACGTATTAGGGAATGACACATCTGCAAAGATGGCTATTTAATAGGTCCACCGTCACTTTTCACGTGTTTCAACTTATTTTCTGACTTAAAGGACCACTATAGTGCCAGGAAAACAAACTTGTGTTAATAGGTCCCCCCCACCCTCATGGCCCCCCTCCCGCCGGGCTAAAGGGAGAGGAAGGGGTTAAATCACTTACCTTTCTCCAGTGCCGGGCTCCCTCGGCGCTGGGGACTCTCCTCCTCCTTCGGATGTCATCGGCTGAATGCGCATGCGCGACAAGAGCCACATGCGCATTCAGTCAGACAATAGGAAAGCATTCTCAATGTTTTCCTATGGACGCTGGCGTCTTCTCACTGTGAAAATCACAGTGAGAAGTGCGGTAGCGCCTCTAGTGGCTGTCAATGAGACAGCCACTAGAGGAAATAGGGGAAGGCTTAACCCATTCACAAACATAGCAGTTTCAATAGTGGTCCTTTAAATAACGCTACATTTGCAATCATCATGCTTAAAGGGGAACTGACCCTTTCCAAAAATGTTTAAATTATTAAAGGGACACTATAGTCACCAGAACAACTACATCTTATTGAATTTGTTCTGGTGAGTAGAATCATTACCTTCAGACTTTTTGCTGTAAACACTGTCTTTTCAAAAAAAAAAATGCAGTGTTTACGTTACAGCCTAGTGATAACTTCACTGGCCACTCCTTAGATGGCTGTTAGAGATACTTCCTGGGTCATGGCTGCCTAAAATGCATCCAAACATTCAGTGTCTCCTCCCTCTGCATGCAGACACTCAGTGGCGTACATACCAGGGGTCGTGGCTGCGACCGGGCCCAGCCCACCAGGGGGCCCGGCTGCCCTGCGACCCGGTATGTATGCCACTGTGGCTGGCTGGCGCGTGAGGGAGCACTCCCCCCTGAGTGCTTCCTCTTCAGCTCCCTCAGGCACCGCACTGATACCGGAGCCGGAAGATGATGTCATCTTCCGGCATCCCTACGCGGTGCGCTAGTGTTACCACTAGACCCCAGGGAATCCCCTCAGCTCTGCAAAAAGTAAGGAGGTTGGGGGGATTACATTTTTTAAAATAACGTGTGTGTGTTAGTGTGTGTGTTAGTGTTAGAGTGTGTGTGTGTTAGTGTGTTAGTGTGTGTGTTAGCGTGTGTTAGAGTGTGTCAGTGTCTGTTACTGAGTGTGTTAGTTTATGTGCGTTTTGTAAGTGTGTCTGTCAGTGAGTGTGTATGTATTTCTGTCACTGAGTGTGTATTTGTCAGTAAATGTGTGTGTCTGTTAGCTAGTATGTATGCGTCTGTTCGTGAGAGTGTGTGTGTCTGTTAGCTAGCGTGTATGCGTCTGTTTGTGAGAGTGTGTGTCTTAAGCACTTACCTTTCTCCAGCGCCGGACTCCCTTGGCGCTGGGGATCTCTCCGCCCTTATCTGCCTCTTAGCTCCGAATGCGCATGCGCGCATTCAAACCGCCCATAGGAAAGCATTACTCAATACTCAGCTGCACGGTTAAAACTAGAGGGATCTGGCACCCAGACCACTTCATTGAGCTGATGTGATCTAGGTGTCTGTAGTGGTCCTTTAAGTGTATGTGTATCTGCATGCACTGGCGTACATACTGCGACCAGGTGGCCGCTGCCATGTGTTGCGGCCACAGCAGATGCAGATTAAGCGCGCATGGGGGGGGGGTTCACGGATCAGTTTTCGCACCCGGGCCCCATGGGTTGTGTGTACGCCACTGCAGACACTGAACTTTCCTCATAGAGATTCATTGATTCAATTCATCTTTATGAGGAGATACTGACTGGTCAGGGCTGTGTTTGAATTGTGCTGGCTCTGCCCCTGATCTGCCTCCTTGTAAGTCACAACCAGTCCTATGGAGAAGCACTGTGATTGGATCAGGATACCACTTCTGATGATGTCAGCAGACTGCTTGTTGGTCTGAGGCAGACAGGGCAGAGCCAGTAGCTTCATGCTTAAATACAAGTAAGATTTTGCTAGATTTATGGAGGTATGAGGGGCCCAGGGCGGCTAGATGGTGGTTTTAACACTATAGGGTCAGGAATACATGTTTGTGCTCCAGACCCTATAGTGTTCCTTTAAGTTTACTTATCCCCTATATTTAACAAATATCTGTTTATGAGGTATGAATTTAAATAAAATTTGCAATATTCACAGCTCTTTATTCTGCAACAGGGTTCCTCCATCTTTGTTCTCTGTCATTCATTGTTAGAAGTTCTGTCCTGTTGCACCTGGCAGTTAGATTAGAGAAAGCATGCAGAAAAAAGGAGAAATGAAACCATGATTCTATTTTCACTCTTCATTTGCAATGTGTGTTGTGGCTGTCCCTGAACTGAACTGGATTATGTTGTAAATTGCTAAATCAACCTAAAGCTTTAAATAAAACAAGTTAACACAGGCTCTAGGTGATTTTTCGTATTTGATTAAATTATGTAATTTCCAAACAGTTATGCTTTAAAAATAAAAAAGTATATTTTATTCATATTTAATATGCTCGGTTATCAAACATACACCAAATTCCCATAACCTCCAGGAAGCCACATCTAATACAATATTCAGCTGTAAATTAAAATGAGATGCAAAATGTAACTTAAAAATAGCAAATTTAAGGAAAAAATATCTACAGCCCGGTTTTTCACTTCCAGTTTTTCACTTACTAGTTAGTGATTTAACATCTAAAAAAATACCTAATACATTTTAATAAATTAATAATTAAAATAATATTTAAAATGTGATATTTTCCTGCAATGTATTGGTATTTTAATCTATTGATTTCACTTTGAATCATGGAAATCGATTAGAATAAAAATAAATATTTTTTTTAAAACTTTGGAAAGGTAGAAGTTGTTTGCAATCAATAAATGTTTGCAGTCATATACGACAGCAGTAATTCTATTAAGAATGAAAAATATTTTGCATCATAAAACATTATTTTCATTATGATTTTTTAAGGTGTCAACATATTCCGTAGTGTTGCACGGTGATTATTCATGATTAGGTAAACGGCTTCTGCATACACAAAGATAATTATTTCAGTTATAGTTTACTATAATGAGATCATTTTATCTGATTATCTCAAACAATGTATTTTAGATTTCACTTTGCCTGCAGGTTATTTTTTGCCAAATGTATAAAATCCTGCTTTATGCGCCACAAACAACTGTTTTCCCTCCAAAATGATTGCTGAGAAATTTACCCTTATCTGTGGGTTTCAATTCTCCACGTAAGTTTGATAGGAAAGACCTCATTTTCCCAGCTGAAGCAAAAATAGCCCATTACCGCCATTTACAAAAATCCGTTTGACTAATTGTGTACCGGGAATGCAATGCTAGAACTAGTTACTCGTACAAGTGTATTATATTTTTTATCAGTGGAAGACAAATGAAAAGAACAATCTGCTGGGAGAGTCTTGCAATTTATTATGCCTTCCTGAAAATAATGAAAAAAAAAGAATAAAGATAAGCATTTTAAATAAAAAAAAAAAATGTAATCTGTTCAGTGACTGCTATCATTAGAACTGTGGTGATGTCTTGAATGTGAAGTAAGAATCCCCTCACAGTCTCAAACATCCTTGCTTTTAATGTATCATAAAAGTACAGTTTTTTTCAGTCAATCCTGTTGTAGTATACATACCACAGTCCCTCCCAATCCTGTTGGAAATGTTTAATAATTAAATGGAATAAACACCATAAAGGTGAGAGTATATTTAAAATAATAAATACTACCACTACCACAACAAGAGGAAATAGATTAAATTAGAGGGGCAAAGGTTTAAAAATAAAATCGGGAAGTATTACTTTACTGAGAGGGTAGTGGATGCATGGAATAGCCTCTCAGCTGAAGCGGTAGAGGTTAACACAGTGAGGGAGTTTAAGCACGTGTGGGATAGGCATAAGGTTATCTTAGATATAAGAGGCTAATGAACGTATTTAGAAAATTTGGCAGACTAGATGGGCCGATATGGTGGTTGTGGTGAAGAGAAAATAAAGTGTAAGTAGGAAGGTGGTGATGCGAAAGATAAGAATAAGTCGGAAAAGATAAGAAGGCGAAGTAGCGGTAGAGTAGAGAAGAGAGAGAGCAGAAGAAGAAAAAAAAGTTGAAGGGGGTTGATAGGAGAGATGAAAGTGTTGTGGGGTTAGGATGCAAAAGGGATAGGGCAGAGTATGCGGCCCCAGTCCAGCACGTTGCCCCAGTCGATCCCATCTCATGTGTGGTCAGGACAAGCATCTCCAGAAGGTGACATCGCCCTCAGCCTATTCATTAGGTCGATCACCGAGTTCGTCCCTAGTGCACAGGTAGTACGTCCATGTCTTTAAGATCTCCTCATGTTTCTCCAGTCTTCTACTTACAGCTGCAATTTCTGCTTCCACTGGCCTGATTTCCTCCACTCTTTGGAGCAAGGCTTGAAATGTGGGCGGTTCTGTCCGATGCCACAGAACCGATATCAACGATTTAGCTGCCGTGAATAAGTTACGTGACACCGCCCTCTTATATTTCGTTATGGACAGGGCCAATTTATTAAGTAGGATATCCCCCAGATCAAAAGCAACCTCCTCATCAGCTACCTTCTGCAGCGCCTCATAGATCCTTTTCCAGTACGGCTTTATGCATGGGCAGGACCAGAATATGTGAAGGAGGGACCCCGCCTCTTCCTCACACCTCCAGCAGACTTCGGAGGCCTCAGGGAGATACTTATAGATCTTCTGTGGTTTGTTACACCACTGGGTGAATATTTTATAATTCATTTCTTGGTATCTTGCACGTCTAGAGCTGTGAATGGTGCAGAAGGCCATCTTATCCCATTCCTGGGGAGTGAACAAGGTGCGTAAGGTTTCTTCCCAGTTGGACTGGAACTTCAAAGGGGGAGTTGGTGCTGACATCCACAGAAGGGCATACAGGGCTGAGATACTACAGTGGAGGCCCTCTCCTTTAGAGCAAATTTCCTCAAATGGGAGCATTGGTCTTGTTAGTTGTAGCTGGTGGGCTACTGTGTCGTGGAAGTAGTTTAGTTGGTGGTACCTAAAGCATTCGAGCATAGTAGGCTCGTGGTCTGGCATGAGTTCCTGGAGAGGTATCAGTGTGTCTCCTCTGTAGAGTTCCGAGAGGCAGATATGTTGCCCCTTCCCCAAAAACTCTGCATCTCTCGTCCAGTCGTGAAAGCTGCGTTGCCTGTGACCGGGTTCAAAATGGATTTGGCTCCAAACCTGTAAGGTTGCCCCAATAAAGGTTTGATCACGTCTCAATCTTCTGGCTGTGTCTTTGGGCAGCCACACCACACCAGGGATATTCCCACCTGCTACTTCCATTTCCAATTTCTTCCAGATCTTCTGAGTATTTTTATCGTACCACGTCACAATTCTAGAGAGGTCCGTTGAGCTATAGTACCCCAGTATGTCCAACAGGCCCAGTCCCCCCTCGCCGTTTGGTCTCATCAGGTGTCCTAGACGTAGACGTGGTCTATGCCCTTTCCATATAAACTTTATCAAGGCAGAGTGATTGGAAAAAGGCGAACGGCAAGCTGATCGGGATCGTCTGGAAAAGGTACAAGATCCGGGGTAATACATTAATTTTGATGGAGTTGATGCGCCCTGTCCAGGAGAAATGAGGCTTGGTCCATGTTTTCAGGTCTGAATATAGGTGGGAGGGTAAGGGTTGAAAGTTGAGTTTGTACAGTTGTTGTAGATTTCGAGGGACCCATATCCCTAGGTATATGATGCGTTCTGTGCACCATCGGAATTGAAATTGTGTCTTCAGGTGTTCCACTTCCCCAGTTAGGACTGCTACGTTCAGCGCCTCTGACTTGTCGAAGTTCGAAATTACTGATGTTCCCATAGTTGTTGAATTTGTCTATGATGTTCGGGGGTTTGCAAGGGCGAGTCTAAGAACAACCTTTTAAGTATAACAGAAATAATGGAGAAGAGATGGCTATGGTTATACTGAAGAACAGGCTGTAATAGCAGTATGCAATGCAATATATTATGCAGATACCTGGTTTAAGTCAAGCAACTATACTTACTGTATGTTGCCATTATGTCCAGATACAGATTTTGTGGGACCTCCATTCCCAAAAATGTGGCTCCATAAAACCATGCGCAAATGCTAATTTGCTAATTATTTTTTTCCATTTTTTTACTATACATGAAACAAATTAGATCGATATTTCTACTGTATTCAAACATTTCAAGACCAGTTTTAAATATTGAAAAAGTACACAGTACAGAAAGGGTTTAAACAGTCTGATCAGTGGATAAATGCACTGCTGACACAAATAAAAAAGAAGATTTACTAATTCACAGTAGCTCCAAATGATTATAATTTGCACTGAGATCATCGTGGAGCCTTATAACCCACACTAAAGAGTCCATTCATATGGCGCCTAACAGAATTTGTTTCAAACTAAATATGGAGGCCACCAGAGCAGTGGTGCATGCCAAGTTTGGTTAACAAAAAAAAGCCTTAATGAAAGTCATACGAGCAAATAAGAAGTTGCAAATGCTAAATAAACTTCAGACAGCACATTGGTGTCTAAAAAAAATAAAAATAAAATTGCTTTATTTGTAATTTATCATAAACTGAAATTCATATTTTTAGAATATTACATCATAAACTGAGAGTCATTGTATTTTATTTTAATTCTGCCTTTCTGGACTGCATAAAATGTTGTTTCATAATGACATATATTATTAATGGTAATATATCTTCCACACTGACAACTTTATTTCCAAGTTCACATATTTTTATTTTTACATTTAGATTAATAATGTTGGAATACATTTACTACGAGAAATATGAAATATTACTCTAATTGGAGTAGAAAAAAAAATACAAACAGCGATGAGAAATGGTAAACAGGAATGTATCATATGAGTTCTAGATAAGGCATTTTGCTAGTGTGTACCTGTACCGGAAAAGCAGTAAATACAAACCATAACATCTGTCTGTATTAGCCACTTTTATGAGTTATTAACAAGAATAGATGGCTGAATCGTGTATAATGATAACAAAGTCCATCCTAACAAATATCAAAGCTGAGTCTGAATTTAGTATATTCTGAAAAAAAAAACACAAATAACCTATGGGAAAAAAATATTATATGAGCTCTATTAGAATATTTAAGATTTTTTTTATTTTTTTTAAAAACTGTTTTTATTTGCATTTTAGCCAGCATCAGGCAGTCTCCGATGGACAACCACCCCTACTGTTCCAAGACCTAAGAAAGGCTAAATACACATGTGAAGAAGTGCAGAATAGCAAAGGAATACAAGAGAACAATCTAAATCTAGAAGAAAAAAAAGATGTAAAATACGAGCTGAGTCAAAACTAGGAATCGCTAGAATATAATAAACACACTCTCACATAACAAGACAACAATAAGGCAACAAATCATCTAGGCGCTGTTTTTTAAATAGACAGTAGAAAAATCTTATAGGATGGCGTCATAATTGCAACACTAAAATGTGTAGGTACAATGTCATAGCATTAATGCCACATGGGACATCCTTTGGGAATGACACATGGATTGTGGTTCATAAAAGGTCACTAAAGGGTGATGTCTGATATCTCAATTGTCACATTGTGGCTTCACAATGGATTAGGCGAGAATGTGGAGCAGGATCAGTTCATGTGACAAATCTGAAGTGAAATCTTTATTAGTGCATTCCGATAATACATTCGGTAAAATCACTTAGAAAGTCTAGGAGTCATAATGGATTTTTTCGTTTTAAATTTTCTTCATTGAACAGTGGCTGTTTTTTTTCTGCAGTTAAAGTTATATTAAATATTTTCAAGACAATATGTCATGGTAGCTTCACCCAACATAAATTACTTTTATGGGACAATAATGCAGTATTTAGATGTCATCCCCATGGATTGCTCCCAAACCTCATTTGGAAGTACGTGCATCTAATTGAATACTCACAAACAGTGACTTTTAACAAGTGGTTATGTGACTTGCAGAAATTAGGCCGATTTAGTTTTTGAACTAATCATATTGCACTGTTTATTTAATTAACCCCTGAACATATATGAATAAGGATAGTTTTAAAGTTTGCTGCAAATGCCCGTTTTGTAGACTGCTGTTGGGTCTATTCAAGCCTTACGTGTAAGGGGTTTATTAATTTTACAATGTATGGTGTTGAGTTGACGGCTTGACTTGCTAATTTGACACTAAAACAACTAAGGCCTTGATTTGTTTCCAAACAATGATGTTTGACTATTTAACCATTGGCATTTAAAATTAAATTAAAATAAAATTTTAATACATTTGGCGATCCATTTTACTAGCAAGTAGGACGCTCTATTACACTGAAAGTGAACCACGTTCTATTTCATGATAGCAACTGCCTCATTTTAATCTGTTTCTTTTTTATGCTCGTCTCTGCTTCTTTGCATTGTATTATTCTCCTCCTGTGAACTACTGAAAGAGTTAACGGCATACATGACACTTTTTCTTTTTTTCTTTTTTTTTTACTCGTTTTGTTTTGGAAGCATGCACAAATGCTCCTTTTAAAACATCTCACGTTATTAAGTGTAACATCAGGTAAGAATTAAACCTAATTGTAGTTTTGTGCCTGAGAAAAACATACTGTGATGACAAGGTATTGCCCTCGGTTTTCGCAGGTTTGTAGTGGGACTATTAAAAACACGCTAACAGCATCCTCTTGTATTCCAGCAGAAAACACAATATACCTTAATTAGCCCATAAGAAGCTGTACAAAAACCACATAATAATAACAACATTGACTGGAGTTTCTCCAGATTGCGATGAGGAGGAGTTCGAGTTTCCCTCTCACATACAGTTACTGGTAAAACAGTGAAAAAGGTTATTTCGAATATCGCTTGTGAATTCTTTTCAGGACCTGAAGAAGAAAAAAAACAGACTATGCATCTATACATTGTATTCCTAACAAATAACATATATTTATATATAATATTTGTATTCACACCTACGCAAATTAAATTGCTCTACTGCTTTATTAATACAGTTGACCTTCTGTGACATCTGTCAATCATTATTTAATGAGCTTGACATGATTGACGTGCTGTAGACAATATTTTTAAAGTGTTCCCAATCCTGCTACCCATTGGTCACCTCACATCGTTGCTTATTCTTTGCACCCTGTTTCATCACGTTGCAATCTGATCTAGCCTAGGCTAGCAATGTTGAGATTTTACAACTACTGGGTGCCGTTTAACTTTCTAATTCTTCCAGGCAGCTTCTTAATTTAATATAATTATTACCACACTAGCAATTTTCATTTAATGTTTAATAATCGCTCAACTGAATTACAGCCAAGTATGTAGTTTCTTAATATAAACAACACATACAGGAATTGTGACAAAGGAAAAATGTCTTGTTTGACAGAATTGTTCTGATTACTAGCTTTCGGAGTGCATTTCGTTGTTCGTAATACTCTTTTGTAATAAGTAACAAGTTTTATAACTAAATTATTTTTCCTCTGTGGTAGAGAAATTGCTCCATAACTTATTCCCCAAATATACAGATGCATCCCAAGGTTAATCATATTCATTTTAGCATTAGATTTTTATTTGCTACAATTCAGAGTTTTGAGAATAGTCTTGAGAGATAAACTTGACTCAAGTCTTCCGCAATCAGTACTGGTCAATGGGAACTATGATCAGCCAATTGTAATCTTTTCAAGAACAAAACCAACAATGGATAGCAACATAAATTACCCCGGAATTGGTTTGTTTCCCTATTGTATAGATGAAATATTGACAGTAATCCTAAAGTTGATAATTAGATATTTTCAACCCCATTTTATTTAGGACTGGCCATTCTAAATTCTTTACATTATTTCTATTTAGACCAATCCTGTTCCTTTACTCATAATGAATGACAGGCGGTTAAGAGAGTGAGATTGTTTGCCATAAACCCAAACTTTTAATGTTAGGCTTGAAAACTAATCCACTCAAACTCTCTTTTAATAATCACACTATCTAATACACTTGTAGTTGTAGGTAAGAGGCTGAACATTCATGTTTTATAATGTATGCTAATCATATTTCTCTGTCTCTTATCCCCAGGCCAACGTCACTTGAGGGACCACGTCCCACCTCTTCTCCATTTCTTCTGATATGTCTGGCACTAGTACATCTTTTATGGTGCCATTTATCTTGTGCTCCTATGCGTGTGCACCTATTATTCGGGGCTTTCCTTTAATAATCTTAAGCGCAGATACTAGATACATAGGTAACTGCCAATATATATATACTGGCTTGAGAATAGTGACTATTATAATTTCTCCTGATTTATGATATATTGACACTATTTTCTAGTATCTAAGTGTTAATGACTGCTTTCCATTCTACCTTTCTAAATTCCACAATGGGGTTTTACAAAGGCATTTTGGGGGGCAGAGCCAGTGCTACCATAAGGCAGCACAATTTCGAAGTGACAAGTGGGACAGGGGTGCACAGAGCTCCCCAATCGTGCCTATCACTCTTTGTAGTTTGGCCTCAGCTGAGGTAGTGGATATTCTTATTCCTCTACCCAGTCTGACAGGAAACTGCTCACTAAAGCGGGTGGGAAATAGAAGGGACAGATCCTCTACCTCAGTCTGTGAAGCCATGCTACAAACCAGCCACAAAAGGGGAAGAGCAAGAAAGACAGAGTGTTGAGAGACACAACAGGAGGATAATGAGAGACATGGGGGGTTGGAAAAGGAGTAAGTGACATAAGACAGAGGGGGTTAAGAGACACAGAGGAGAATAAGAGAGACAAAGAGGATAAAAGACACAAGGGGTGTTAGAGACATGGGGATGTAAGTGCCGCAAGTGAGATTTGGATGATTGACTTGGATGTCACTCTCAATCTAGAAATTGATCATGAATCATTAAAAAAGCCTAAGGCCTTACTCCCAAATTAGTGCTAATCTAACAAGGAAAATATACAGCAACTAAGCACTGCTAGAATTAAATGTTTTGGGGACATCCCTGAAAAACCTTCTCCTAACTGGGTGGACATGCTGGAGAAAAACCTAAATAGTTGAAAATCAGAATCACCACAAGATAAACACCATATGAATGTAACTAGGCCTCCTAACTGCCCTGTTTTTTGTAGGACAGTTCCTATGGCAGGGTCCTGTCCTGTCCTGTCAGGGTTCTGTCCCTTGTGTCTCACTTTTTGGGACAGCAGGTAATTGTACCCGGAAAGTTTAGGGTGGGCACATTTTTAAACAAGCTTGCTCTATGCTCAGGACACAAGGACTATGCAGAGAACTCTGTAAAAGCTGTATCACCACTCTCTATATGGTGTGTCCTTGGTGGACAGGCCTGCAACATTGGCAGTCATCCAAGCATCCATTCGCACCAGGCTGACGTGCCTATTATTAGGTAGGACCTATCCATCATGGGCAAAAGCAACAGGAATTTACATCAGAATGCTAAATGGGAAATAAAACACAATCAACTTTTATTCTAAAGCTAAATTATTGTTTCACTTTATTTCAGTAAAATATAAAATTTTTCGAAGAATATACAAACGGGCACAGGTGGAAGAAGGACATGTTGTGCTTATCTAATATTCTCCTCTAATCTGCAGTGGATGAGTTCAGTCTTTGATTCATAACAGTGTCTATATATTGCTATAAAAAACGAAGAAATAGACTTCTATATTTACATCTAACAGACAGCAGAAGAAGTAACGCTTTACAGATCAATGTGTAAAAGTTCTTCTTTTGGGGGTTTCCACTAAGAAGATGATTTTCTTCCTTGTGAAGAAAAGCCATTAGATGATGCCCCAGTGTGTCTGACGTGCCGCATTTAAAAGGTCTTTCATTGATTTGATTCAAGCATGACAGCTGGACAGCAAAGGCAAAGCCGCAGAGCAGTGAGAGAGTACAAAATCAATCAATTCAGAGGATTCCCATGGGACCTGATGAACTGGCTCCTGTATGAATTTAGAGTTTAAAATAAAAAGCCAATGATCCTCTAGTTTAAAAAAATCAATGTAAGTACCTGAGCATGTTCCACCTAATCAAAAAATGCCTATGCGTTTGACCTTTACTCCGAACCTGTAGTCTTATGTCAACTAGTTAGGGAGCTGTCAGAGGTCGCTCCCATACTCGTTTGTAGACCTATTGAGGTTCTTTGCTCAACAAATAGCTGTTTTGGTTTCTTGGGATTCAGTGGGTGTATCTGTAGCATGGCAGGGTGAATTCACCTAAAGCTGTAGAATGGTTTAGATGTTGTTGGGTTATGGCAAGTGCACATGTAGATATCAAAAGTCAAATATTTGCCAAATTAAAAAAAAAAAAGAAATTGAAGATTAGCTGATATTTGAGTTATTATAGGGACAGAGTTTAATGACGTTGTTCTGGTGTCTATAGCCTGTCCCTGCAGGCTTTTCAATGTTAACAATGCCTTTTAAATTGCTAAATATTAACACGTCTAGTGAAAGTCTAGTGGAAGTCACTCAGACGGCCACTGGAGGTGCTTCCTAGTTCAGTTCTGCACACTGTCCGCATCATTTCAGCAACAGTGGTTATCTACGTACATACATGAAGCAAACCAGTAGCACATTTTCTTAAACTATTTATTTAACAAACACAACAATCACTCCTCATTACCCTATCTTGGTCCCAGTTACCTGAGAGTGCATTTACATTGTGGTGTGCGCTTTCTGACTTGACTCTGCTATTCAACTACTCTGACCTCAGAAATCTAAGACTTTGGCTCGTTTACTCACGTTTCCATAATTCTATATTCTCTGACCATTGTCTGTCTCTGTTTATTTATTTTATTTTTTGTCTGATGCACGCTGTGTCCTATACCTTCCCACGTTAAAGGACCACTATAGTGCCAGGAAAACAATCTTGTTTATCTGGCACCATAGGGTTATTAGGTGTCCCCCCCCCACCCTGATGACCCCATTCCCGCTGGGGTGAAAGAGTTAAAACCCTTTCAGCCACTTACCTTTCTTCATCACTGGGCTGCCTTGGCGCTGGGGAATTCTCCTCCTCCTGCCGACATCAGTACCTAACGTGCATGCACGGCAAGAGCCGCGCGCGCATTCAGACCGCCCATAGGAAAGCATTACACAATGCTTTCCTATGGACGTCCAGTGTCTTCTCACTGTGATTTTCACAATGAGAATCGCGAAAGCTCCTCTAGTGGCTGTCAGGTAGACAGCCACTAGAAGCTGGATTAACGCTCAGTGAAACATAGTTTTCAGCTGCAGGGTTAAAACTAGAGGGACCTGGCACCCAGACCACTTAATTGAGCTGAAGTGGTCTGGGTGCCTATAGTGGTCCCTTAAGTGTGTCCACACTATGGACTCGTAATATGTTTCATTCCTATACTATATGATACTGTTTGCCATGAAGGTTTCCCTGGACTGAATAAGGAAGGGAAAGACATGACTGCTGCCCAGGGAGGGGGGACGGACATAAAGGGATACATATGTAGCAATAAGGGACCTAGTACATAAGGGAATCTGGGGGTGGGCCCTTGTCACTCAGTAGGTAGGAAGAGATCTAAAAGGAGCTTTCCCACCCTCCCTCCCTATAATGGTTGTGGTTAGTAGTCCAGTGGCGGTGTTGGTGGTGTTTTTTTCTTTGTGTCTGGTTGTCTCTGTTTTGTTTTGTCACAGCGGAATACCTGGCCAGCGCATGGGAAGGCAAGTGCCAAGTCGGATTGGGGAGTCACAGCATGCTTGGGCTGAAGGCGGAAGGCAGGCTGCTTTGGACTCTGGTAAAAGGATGTGAGACCTGTCTGATGGATGAATCACCCCATCAGCTGACAGTTGGTTTAATGCTGGTCAAAAATGTTCAATAAAGCTGTGGCCGTTGCCCTTATCCACTATACAGGTGTTGTGTGTTTATTGGGCAACGGGAGGTTCGTGGGTCTGCAGTCATGTGGATGTTGAAGTGTACTTAACTTGATCTCCAAGTTTACCTTTATATTCCTTTCTCTCTAACTTTCTTTCCCTGGCTTCTACACACAAGATCAAAAGGTTCTGCATCTGTCTGTCTGTGTTCTACATCAAAACTCTGGGACCAACCAATACCTGAAGAATACAAGGAATGCAAGTTCTTCTTCCATTGATTGCTCATTGTTTCCAGGCCTTTCTAACCTCGCTCGCCACCATTTACAGCAGCTGTACTTCAGTCTGTGATTTCCACTTCCTTCTATCAGCTGCAGGCACACCGCTAAACAATTACTATTTTGAAAACTCAATAAAAAATCATTTCCTTCCCTGACAGAGCCTGCTTAATATCTTTAGCTGCTGTTTTTCTGTTTGTCCTGTTGCTGCTATGAACCGTCGTCTATATACAGTACATCTCAATTTGGCTGCTGTGTCTAGTCACATATTGTTAATGTAAATGTAATACAAGAAATATAGGTGACCTTTTCCCAGTGTTTAAAGTTATGATTTCTGGATTTAGTATCAAACTCTCCATCTGTTTTATTAGTAATAAGGGGACTAAGGCTTGTCACCGGAAATTGTCAATGCACTTAAACCATAACAACTTTAAAATTGCTTATACTCTGTGTTGATTATTTTTAAATATGCTCAGCATTTTATTTTTATATAAACATTTAGATTTCTAGATAACATTATTTTTCCCTGTGCAATATGGGAGCTCAGGAATACCAAAGATGGCATGCTTCTTCTCGCACAGTAGGATACTACAAACTGCTCAGCAAATCAGAGATTCTGATTGGCGGTTGATATCACATGTTTTCTGCAGGATTTTGTTAGAAGGATTTTAAAATGGTGAAGTTGTTCCAAGATGGCCACCCACATACTGATAGACTCATGTCTTCACCAGCTTAACAAGCTAAACATGGTTATAATAATACTTAAGGAACGTTCATCTAATTTATGTAAATAACGTTTTGCAATTGTGCCACTTTAATTCTTACCACTGAAAACTGCAGAACAATATATTCTGTTGCTACAAATACTTATCTAGAAACATCTAAAACTAGATACAAATTCTGCAATGATTCCTTTTGAATTATGCAGTGGAATAAATCTAAATAGTTCATTTTAAGTAGAGGAGCTCTGTTGTGCGCCACGCTTCATAATATAGCATTTCCTGTTGTCTTTACCTTTGAACTGTGGGTTACTACGCAGCAATGTTATAGGACAGAGATAAACTTGTGAAATATTCAGGAGCTGATGTCCTTGTGTCTCAGGGGGATCTGAGGAGAGCTTTCTCTGGCACATCACTCTCTTTTTCAGAGTTTAAATAATGAGCTGCTGAAAAGGTACGAGGCATCGTGTCGGCATGTCTCCTTTGAAATCTTTTTCTTATATTACCTTGTTATCTGTGCTCCAAAACAGCAGGTATTCCACTAGTTCTGAGTGTTTCCCAGCAAAATGCCAAGCACAAATACTGAGCTAAGAGGTTTAAGTGATAGATTTATGTGTAACTGAGAATGTACCACTGAAAGAAAGTAATGATCGACAAATTTAACCCAAGCTTTACTGAAATATCCCTGATACATTTCATTCAGTTTGCCGCCATTGTGGGGTTTACTAATTGAGTAGAACAGTCCCTATTTATGGATATGGACCCATCATGCCATCATGTGTTCGATCATCGTCCATTTTGGAATCCAGATCCATCATGTGTTCTTTTTACTTCTGGGAACACAAGAGATATTTCCCAATAAATAATACGTCCTATGTACTTGCGCTGTGTGAAATGAACTCATCGTTTAAATTCCCGTATAAGAGCTCTTTAGCAGTACTCTGTGCGTGGGAAACTCTGAGAGGGTGGCCAGCACAGTTGCCTGTTAGCCTGGTGTATATGCATGCTAGTTTAAAGTGCCCCATGCAGGAAGGTCCTTTCAGACTGGCTCACTGCTTTTTGAGATGATTTTGCCTTTTGGGCAACGGTTGAAAGTTGGGAACCCCTACTGGATTGTGTTTGAGGGGGGGGGCTTCGGTAAGTAAGAAAGACCAGAAGACTGGCATGGTCCTTGCACATGGATATTTTATGACTCAAAAGTGGCCTGGCGCCCAGCCATGGTTATGG
Source organism: Pelobates cultripes (assembly GCA_933207985.1). NCBI lineage: Eukaryota > Metazoa > Chordata > Amphibia > Anura > Pelobatidae > Pelobates > Pelobates cultripes. The sequence goes on along the minus strand of OW240924.1, from coordinate 48,860,490 downwards.
TACATGTGATGTTCCTTTAAAATGATTGCATCTATTGTAATTTTACATGTAGTTTATCCATCCCTATTCACTATGTATTATGCAGTGACATCACAAGCAAAATGGGTGATGAATACACATTTCCATTTTTACAATGTAAAGATGGAATTTTCAGTGCTATGCAATACGCATTTTATATATGTTTATAAGGAGTTTACTTTATTAAGCATCATTTATTACAGCATTTTTCTGTTTTTCTTCCTCTGCCATTCTCTGTCAATATGTAAATGACTTTATTTTACACACTAATGTATTGTTTTTCCCTGTGCTATCCTAATGTTTTTTTAACTACAGCGGCTGTTCAGCTATTCAGAGTACCCTTGTTTAATTCTATACGTAGCATGTTTATAAGATGTAATATTTTATCTCTCGGACTCACGGGCTGACACTATCATTCCCTTCTTATTTCAATAAAAATGATCATTCTCCTTCTGCTTTTGACAGAAGTTAATGCGTTTCTTTATCACAAGAGAAAGTTAGAGAGGATCTCCTACGAGAGACAAAATGAACTGTATAAATTTGAGACATAATTCAATTTATGCCATAGACTCCTGTCCTAATAAAGTAACACTTGAATATTACATTTAAGAATATACAATCTGCGTATACACATATAGCAAAGCAAGCCACAAACTAGAGAAAGCAGACAATAGAAAATAAAGACCTACTGAGTGTTGAAATTCCACTATTAAAAATAAAAAATAAAAATCTGCAGCAATTTTGTATCACAAAGTCATAATTAGAAAAATTACAAATATTTTTTTTAAGTAAATTCTCAAGTATGAGTCATCAAAGAGCTCCCCATTAAGTAGACAATCCTTCTGGCCTTTGTCTTCAGCTGTAATAAGACTCATCAAGGGTGTCCAAAATATTCAGATTTGTGGAATTTTCGCAACTAACGCAACCATTGCCCTATTGAATGTCTGTAATAATGCTCATCTGTCATTAGAGTGACATAGATTAAAACACCCTGACATTTTCTTTTATGTTGTCAATTGTATGTTATAAAAAATAAAGTTAATTTTGGCAATGCCTGATTATTCATTTTGGCAACCCACAATTAAGGAACAGATTTAATTTTAAACTGTTTAACATTACACTATGATCGTATATTTTTTCTTTGAAGGGGGGATTTTTTTTTTTTAATTGCTAGTGGAAAGGCATTTGAATATTTTAAGGTCAATGAAGGACAAGAACATAACGGACGTACCTCTATACCTATTCCACTTCTAAAAGGACCTATTGTTTATTTATAAACAAAATAAGATGCCTGAGAAACTGTTTAAAAAAGTCACCTTACCCTTGAAAAAAGGGTTGTATGATGAAGTTCGACTTACTGCACTATATGAGATATTTTCTAACAGAGATGGTTTGTGAGTAGGTCTCGAGATTGTCATCCCATTTCGAAGTCACAAATCAGAAAACTAATAATTTGATTATTCTTAATCTATTTCATCTCGATGAAATGATGATACAATGGCCTAAATGTAGAAGGCAGTCATCTAACAATGTTGTAATTATCAATCTTTACTGGTGCTCATTGCGAAGGAGCCAAAGATAAAATATATTTTCCACTTTTGTCAAAAACAGAATGTCCCATCACATTAGACCAACAGAGTTACAATGGGAGTATATTGTGGTCACAGGTGTAGACTCTGGCATCGTCATTAGTTATGCTATTTATGTCAGGTATACTTGTTAGGCTTTATATACCTCCTCATTGATACATAGGTGGTATAACGAGTCATAGTGAACAGAAGGTCAACGTATAGTTTAATAAAAGAGGTGTCATAGATGCCTAATTGATTTAGAGAATCCTCACACATTGCACGAGGACATCTAACATATAGCATTCCCCATAGGTTTGCATTCCAAACACTTGTGTTCCTTTAACAAACAAATCCAAAGTCTAATTTCATGATTAATTTTGTAAAATTGTACACCCTTAGTTTTAATCTTGAAAGACAGTAAGCAAGTGATTCATCAGCTTAAAGGTAACACCATAACAATGATGATCTCCATCACCTCTATAACATCAACTGGACTTTGCAAAATTGGAAACAAAATATTGGACCACAGCTTAAAAACCATGACCGAGAGAATTCATAAATCAACCTTTAGCAGCCCAATGGTAATATCTGGCCTGTTCAGCATGATATGTTTGGAAACCTCACATTGTTTTCTACAATTTTTTGGACAATGTTGTTAAACAGACTAAATACATTTAAATTCCATTATCTGCCATGTGCAATCAATTTAACAAGACGGCGTGTGTTCTCTCCAAATTGTAATCTCAACTAGATATTGATACATTTTATAATCTAATAATGATGAGCTAAACCTCACCATCTCTTACTGAGAACAAGTCATTAAAAGCCACCTTAACGCATGTAATTTTTGACAATTATAGGTTTATATCACTGATGGCACAAATATTGATTTTAAATGTGACATGTTAAATATCATCAGAGAATATTACTTCACAGCTATAAAGGTCTCAAGAGGATACACAAAGCCATAACTATTTATATTCAATATTTTTTTTTATAGGTCTATTTTTCATAGATTTGCTACTGGACATTTAGATGAGTCATTTACATTTTATTTAAACATCAGCTTTGAATCTTCATATGAAATTATGTAGCTCGAAACCGTGAATTCTGATTGCAATCACTGGACAGGAGAGACGGAAACTATTAACAAGTTGCACTTTTAGCTTTCATTTTTTTGTCTTTCCAACCAAAGCTATTTCAACCGTTTTAAACCTCTTACATGAAGTCTTTCACTTTGAAGGAAACATAAAATTATTGTTTAAACTTCCGGACAATTCTTTGTGCCCAAAATGCCTAGTTAGTTATAAATCTGTTATTTGTTATTATAAACATTAAAATGATGTGTCTAGAATTATTTCAAATGCATTTACACTTTAAAGGTAAACTCTCAGGTACAGCTTATTGTAGTTGTTATTGGACCTGAGGATTAGTTTTGTTACAAACTGCAATTAGTTTGAATCCTGGACAATTGGGTGGTTGTTCCTAAAATTTGAACTGAAATGTAGATGAATCACCAAAAAATTTTACCTGGACACATCTCATTTCAGCCTATGTAACTATGTAACAATGGACAAGCATATTTGCTTTAACTCATGATTTTTAAATAAAAGATTAATGGAGCAAAAGTCACTAGAGTTTGATTCTATTCACAGAACATATTTGTTAATTTTTTTTAATATAAATATATAAACATAGATTAAGTTACGATTTGAAGTACCAAGCTGCTAGCAAGGCCTTAAAATTCACTCGCCACTGCAAGTCATGGTATGCTCACCAGTGTTGAATTTCTACTCTGCGGGCTAAATATAAACTTGCCAAAGGCTAGTGACAAATTAAAATTTGAAGCCTGATTTAAATATTGCTTTTTACTGCTCCTCTTCTTTTTCATCCATTGGTACTTCTCCAGCCTTTTCAAAATGTACTATATTTTATTATGTTTATATTTTGCAGTACACTAATTTGTCCATTTTCACTCCTTTTGGTTAATCTGATTCGTTTTCCTTTATCTTTCTTCATTAACAGAATTTGTCTGAGCCGAATACCCATATGGCTGAAATTGGGCTGTATCAATTTGTTTTTTTAAGTTGTCAAGCCAAAACAAATTTATTTGCTGTGCACAAGTCTAGTTTTTATTGTGGAACAGCTTTCTTTGTATGCTGTTCTCTCATTTTATCATACCATTTTGCTGAGACACTATTCAGTCAAGGTGCAATTATAACTTTTGATTTATTTTGAAGGCAAGAGAGGGGCTGGGCTTTGATGTTGAAAGTGCACCATTTTTTGCAAAACGGCTTAGAAACTGTTTTACAAATAACAGTGGGACAGCACTCAAAAACCCCTTACACAAGACACAATATTTTGTTTTTCAGTTTAACTCATGGATGGGATTGTGTCTCAGGGCTCTTTTGATCACTGAAAACAATCTGTGATAATTAGATTGCCAGGTGAGCCCAATTTAAGGAAAAACTACTAAAGGAGGGTGTTCCACATTATTAAGCAGAGCACCATTTTCATGCAATATGGGGAAGAAAAAGGATCTCTCTGCTGCCGAAAAGAGTGAAATAGTTCAATGCCTTGGATGAGGTATGAAAACATTCGATATTTCACAAAAACGTAAGCGTTATCATCGCACTATTAAGAGATTTGTGGCTGATTCAGAGCACAGACGGGTTCGTGCAGATAAAGGCATATTGGGGAAGATTTCTGCCAGATCCATGCATCGGATCAAGAGAGCAGCTGTTAAAATACCATTACATAGCAGCAAACAGATATTTGAAGCTGCTGCTGCCTCTGGAGTCCCACAGACATCAAGGTTTATAGTCCTCCAGAGTCTTGCAACTGTGCATAAACCTTCTATTCGGCCACCACTAACCAATGCTCACAAGCAGAAACGGCTGCATTGGGCAGAAAAATACATGAAGACTAGTTTTCAAACAGTTCTGTTCACTGATGAGTGCCGTGCAACCCTGGATGGTCCAGATGGATGGAGTAGTGGATGGTTGGTGGACACCCACCCTGTTCCAACAAGGTTGCGACGTCAGCAAGGCAGTGGTGGAGTCATGTTTTGGGCCGGAATCATGGGAAAAGAGAGCTGGTCGGCCCCTTTAGGGTCCCCAAAGGTGTAAAGATGACCTCTGCAAAGTATGTGAAGTTTCTGACTGACCACTTTCTTCCCTGGTACAGAAAGAAGAACTATGATTTCCATAATAAAATCATCTTCATGCATGACAATGCACCATCTCATGCTGCAAAGAATACCTCTGCATGAATGGCTGCTATGGGGATAAAAGGAGAGAAAGTCGTGGTGTGGCCTCCATCCTCCCCTGACCTCAATCCTATTGAGAACCTTTGAAAAATCCTCAAGCAGAAGATCTATGATGGTGGGAGGCAGTTTACATCCAAACAGCAGCTCTGGGAGGCTATTCTGACATCTTGCAAACAAATTCAAGCACAAACTGTCCAAAAACTCACACGTTCAATGGATATTATCCATATTACTGTTTTTTAAGGACAGGAAGGGCTTTAATTTGATGTAACATATATATATATATATATATATATATATGTGCTTATTTATTATTAAAAAAATACAGAAAAAGGCAAAAAAAAAGAAAACATTTGTGTTTTTTGTACAGTTTTTGCAATAATAATTAGTGCAGGTTAAAGAAAGTAATTAAAAATAAAGTAATTTAGTTGTTTTGATTTACAGAATATATAATGTGTCTGGGATTTAAATTTTTTTTTTTGGTAGTTACAGGTCACAAAGTACAAGGAGTAAAATAAACTTTTAATGTGGAGCGATTTTAGAATTTGGTATGTTTGTCTTGTAAGCTTAATAGCCATAAAAGAAAACAAAATTGTCACACAAAAGTATATATTTATATAAAGTAGACATCACAGGCTATTGTCCTAAGGTTGTTTTGACACTTTCTACGTAGCCATTTCACCGCCAATCTCTGCTAAATATTGGAGTAAAATTTATTTTTGGGGGGTTTTTGGCACACAAACTTATAACAAAGAAATTCACATGTGTATTTTGTAAAGTTGGTGTGTGCTATTCCTGTACAAAGTTTTATTTTGTGTTCAGTTACTTCTGCTGAGTACAACGATACCCCACTTGTATGTCTTTGGCACTATTTTGTGAAGCTACAGTGCCATATAGGAGACCTGTCCATTTCAACATTTACAGTAGAATTTTGAGAGGTGGATTTAATGGGCCTATGCTTCAATTTGGGCTATTATAGCAGTGTGACTGTTCAAAAATCCCCACAAAGGCCTACCATTTGTAAAAGTAGACACACAAGGGTATCTCATATGGTGCATATTGTGCCTTAACATGCCCCCATTTTTTCACCAATATATTCCAAAGAATGTGGTAAAAAATATTTTTGGGCAATTTTTTACATACGGTTACATTTTTGCTGGGCATTTTGTGCATTTCATATGTGCCACTAAGTTCAAACCCCCCAAATTATGCTCAGCTAAGTCTTCTGGGTAAAACAATATGTCCAATGTATGACCATAGACTATTTTGTGAAGTTACACTGCTGTAAAAGAGACGTGACAAGTTAAGGTTTTTAAGTGTGAATTTTCATGGAGGGTTTTGATGCATCCGTGTCCCACTTTGGAGCACTTGAGCAGACTACATATTCCAACTACACCATAAAGGCATACCATTTCTTAAAGAACACATCCCACGGTATTTCAAAAGGCCTATTTGAACCTTAGTGTGGGATAATTTTTCCGCTAGCTTGTACCAAGTGTAGTGGTAATAAGCATTTTTGCTGCCTTTTTGACACACAAAGTGAGTTTGCGCAGTATATTTTGCAAACCTTATGTGTGCTATGACTGTATACTACTTCATATGTTGCTCAGCTATGTCGGCTGAGTACAGCAATACCCCCGTATGTACCTTTGTCAGGTATATGTGGACATTGAAGGGGCACATTCGAGACACAGCCATTCCAGTTTTTTTTCAAACTTTGAATTTTTATGCTGTGTCCATGTCCCATTTTAGAGTATTTTACAAGGCTATATAATCCAATTACCCCATAAAGGCATACCATTTCTTAAAGAAGATATCCCAGGGCAATTCAAAAGGCATATTTTGAACCTTAGCGTGGGATCATTTTTCCGCTAGCTTGTACCAAGTGTAGTGGTAACGAGCATTTTTTAATGTATTTATTTACTTTGTAAAACTTTTTTTACTTTGTAAAACCCGTTTTTAAACTTTTTTTATACTTATTAAATGTTTTACACGTTCTTAACTTTTTTTACACTTTAAAAATTTTTTTCTAAACTTTTCTTTTACCGTTAACCCCTAACTAGCAGTAAGCAGCACTAACAGTAAATTCCCTCCTTTCCCATAACTCCCACCCACTCCAGCTGGCAATATATATATAATTATAATAGTTAAATTAATTAATTAAATAAATTGAACCCCTGAGGGTTCAAAAATAAATAAAAGTTAATCCTCAGGGGTTAAAAGAAATTAGATTACAGTATAATACTGTGATCTGTATTTTGATCACTGTAGGCAGTGATCAGCTGGCAGGGAAGGGGTTAATTTTTATTTAGACTCTGTAAAGGGGGGTGGTATTTTTTTTTACTTACACATTACTAAAACATTTTTTAAAAACATTTTTTACCTGTTTAAAGCTTATTTTAAAACTTTTTTTAACGTTAACCCCTAGTTAGCCTAACACCAAATTCCCCAATTCCCCACTAACATCCACCCATCCCAGCTAGCTAAATATATAATTTTTAAATATTTAAATTGATTAATAAAATAAATTTAACCTCTGAGGGTTAAAAAAAAATAATTAACCCTCAGGGGTTAAAAAAAAAATCAGATGACAAGGGGTTACGTTTATTAAAGCAGGGGAAAGGGGGGGTGGGATTTAACTTTATTTTATTTATTTTTTACACAGGGAGAAGAAGATCAGCTCTGATCCGTCTCCCTGCACTTCACACAGAACCAGGAAATGCAGGGAGGCGGAAGGTAAGTACACTGAGCACAGCTTGTCAGAGCGAGCACCGGTGCTGGGGCAGCCCGATCGGGTGATCCCGGTCTGCCTCTAATACAGAGGCAGACCGGAGCACCGTTAACCCTGCGATCGCGGCAATCTGGGGTTAACTTTAGTAAATGACGGAAGGTACACTGAGCACAGCCTGTCAGAGCGATCGGGTGCTCCCAGTCTGCCTCTAATACAGAGGCAGACCGGAGCACCGTTAACCCTGCGATCGCGGCAATCTGGGGTTAACTTTAGTAAATGACGGAAATTTTCCGTCAACGGTCCTTAACTGAAGGACAAGGTTGATGGAAAATTGACGTCTGAGGTCGGGAAAGGGTTATTAAATAAGGAAATAGATGACATTAACATTATCGAAATAAAAATAAAAGGACATTACAAAAGTATATATTGTGTTTTATTTGTAAAATTATTGCTCAATCATTTGGAATGTGTTAATTATCTCTTCTAGTTCTCAAAAAAACAGAAACATAAGTAGACAAATTATTAATAGCGGGTAGCAGGACATGTCTGATTTATGGGATTGTGTAATATTTTTATTATTACTCTAAAAAAAAATCTGTTCCCAAAAAACACGAGCAAATTTTTGTATTTTAATTATAGTTAATCATTGCAATTACTGTACAGTATGTTTTACTCTGCCTCAATAATCTAGATATCTCTATGTATCTGTATATTTTACTCAATTATGTTTTATGTTTTAAGCGAAGCAGTAAATACCATATTTTGGAATTAAGCATCATTCTGGGCTGCTAAGTAAAATATTCATTTTTTTTTTGTTATCACAAAGCAATGCAACTTTATATAAAAATCCGCTTTATCTTGCCTTCTAATTTCAATAAAGTTTAATTCAATTTAATTAAGCATTTGATGTTGCAGAATGAACCACAGTTCTAAGAGAATTAGAAAATTACATTATTTTTCTTTGATATCAAATCACAAATTGAATTATTTCAATTGTTTATTGAAACATATGCTTTGCATCCAATATTTATTGTCCCTACAGGTTTCAAGGAAATGTGCAAATTGAATCGAAAGCTACTTTCAGAGCATAAGGTGTTTGAAATACATCTCAGATTTGGGTAAAGTAAAAAAAAAAAAAAAAGTAAAATAAAAATTGGAACGAGGATTTCATTTGGAGGGGATTTTATCTGTTGTAACGTTCTTTTTATCTGTGTTAGTGCTTCATAACTTGCCAAATTTCGGTATGTTTTTGTTAGCAAGGAGGACAGCAACAATGCAAAATTTAAAAAAGAAAATAGATCTTTTTTTTGCACAAGGAGATAAACATGAGACAGTAAAAATGAAAGAGACATAGAGGGAGAGAGTAGAAGAAAGACTCGGAAGACAGGGAACACTGACCCAGTAGTGATGGATAGCTAAAGCAAACGTGTCAGGACGGTATTATGTAAATTACCCAGCCTGCCGAGAGAAGCTCTGATGATTATGGAGGAAGCGAGCAGTTCCCTGGTCCCATGGCACAAACATCTCTTGTTATTTTTCATTCCCTCGAACTACCCTTGGGGTGGATTGCTTACTGACCCTGGTCCTTGAGAAAGAAAATCTACAAGTTACATAGCAAGGAGAGGTGAAAAATAAAAAATAAAAGATGTAAATTATATATATGCAAATATGTATACATACACACACACACACACACACACCCACACACACACACACACACACACATTTGTACATGTTTAATAAACCCCATGACATTGATGACATTGCTCCTTAGAATCTACATACTGTACAAACATAATCAGTCACTTGCAAAGCTTAGCTCTGGTTTGATAACAAGGTTGGTCTGCTTATAGTCCAAGAAGTTGACGATGCGCTTGGTATCGGCTTCGTATCGTAGGAAACCTGCCATATTATATCAGGATATATACAAACACAATGTTTATTGCATTTTTTTTTTTTATGCTTTGCTGTGTGATTTACTCTGTTACTATGAACGTGTTTCACAAGTCTCACAGATGGATTAGGATATAAACGCAGATACGTTGCGGTGCTGCATGTCTGTTTGCATCACAATACAGATTATTGTTTTGTTTTGTTATGTTGGCTAACGTGAGGCAGGCGCGAGAGACTGGAGGCATTTTAATGGGGTCACAATGCAAAAAAAAAAAGAATACATATTATGGTTGTATATTGATTTATGTAGACATTTGGGAGCATGTGGTTAAGATGGTAAGATCCAATGTATTCAGTTAAAAGAACACTATAGCGCAAGGCATACTAACCTGTATTCGTAACGCTATAGTGACCTAGTTGCAGCTTAGAGTTAAGTTAAACCGCTCGTTTTGAGTAAAAAGCTGAAAGATTTTACTTACCTTTTCTCTAGTGTGGAGACCTGCTTGGCACTGCCACCTGCACCTCCTCCTGTGGCATAATTTGGCTCTGGATGACCAGAGCAATATCCTCAAAGAGGAGCATTGGTAACTGCTGCGCATGCACAGCAAGTACCACACATGCACCCAAAAACTTCTCATAGGAAACCATTGAATTTAATGGGTTTTTTTTACTATGAGCTGCCACATCACGTATCTGAGTTTTCCTCGGTCAGTGCATCGGAAGCGACTGTCTATCTGGAAGAAAGCTATTACAGGTGCATTTAACCCAATGTAAACATTGTACTTTCTCCAAAACTGCAGTGTTTTACATTCAAGGTTTTAAATGACCAGACCACTGCACCCAGACCACTTCATTGAGATGAAGTGATCTGGGTGATTTTAGTTGTCCTTTAACTCATTGCTGTCCACAAAAGGAAGCATGACAGGAGAAATAACTTGGGCATTTTGTTCCAAAAAGAGACTTCAGAGGTTCACAGTTTTATTGTTGATTCACTGATAATCATTTGACGATTTATTGATGATGAAGCAGTAGATTTTACAAATCAATTATCAATTACAAATCAAAAGAATCTTATTGGCAAATAAAATACATATCAGACATAAACATGTCTTCGAAAGTGCTGATCTTTCTAGAGCGATGCCTTGTCCACCGCATGTTCTCAAAGACCATGTTTTGTGGCCATAGTTGAAACATTTGCACCACCCCAGGCGATGGAGAAAGCAGTAAAAGCTGTATGTGAAGCAAAGGTTCTGCTTTGAAATGATGGACATACAGAGATTGACCACTCTGCTGCTGTGTTGAACAGAATGACAATCATTGGCTGGGAGTGGTAAACTGATGCTCTCAGCCACTGACTTGTGACTGTCAAGGCTTTCCAGAAGCTGAAATCATGACCCAGAGTGGAACCCAAATAAAGGGGAAAACTGTTGCCAAATACTTTGCCCCATTATCGAGGAACTGAGCCAAGGTACTCCTGGCATCATAACCACTTTAGCAGGCTGTGTAACCATTTAAGTTTCCTTTCATTTAGTTAATATTTTTCTTTAAAACATACATACACATAGTGCAGTGCAGTATATATATATATATATATATATATATATATTTATTTTCTATTTGGCATCACAGTCTAAGATCGATGCGCATATGAGTCAGTACATGAGCAATGCTCAGAAGATTGGAAACAACACCAGAGGATCAAAACACAAACTACTGGTAGAACAAGTAGCCATGAAAGATTCTAAGACCAGACAGCCTGGAATGACTACAAGAAAGCTTATGACTCAATGCCACACACATGGATACTGGACTGCTTGGTTCTATACAAGGTCAACAAGACAATAAGAACCTTCATCAAGAATGAAATGGAAAAGTGAAAAACAACTCTATAAGCCATCATCAGATCATCATGAAGAGTTGATATGTGCACAGATTCAAGAGTGGAACTATTAGCCACTGACTCTACATTAATGACATTGAGCTGTATGACAATGAGCAGGACATTGACTAACTGATCCACCTAACTAGGATAAACACCAAGGACATTGATAAATATCTTTCAGACTAGATGTGTGGGCAGATTATGAAAGAAGTTCAATTACAAGAAGCTCAATTAGGAGATGAAGAGAACAGCTACATGTACCTAGATGTACCACAAACACATGGTAACCATGATGAACAGGCAACTATGATTGCAACATCCAAGTACCTCCTGAGAGTCAGACAGATCCTAAAGTCCCAGCTTAAGGACAAGAACAAGAGCCAAGCCATCAACACATTTGTCCTACCAGTTATCAGATACCTGATAACCTTGCCATTATGGATGTCAAAACCCCAAAACTAACCACTGTGAACAGAGTATTCCACCTGAAATCTAGCACCCAGAGACTGTACACCAAACATAAGTAAGGTATTCAGGGCCACAATCCTGGATGAAACACAGAACATCCACAAGTACATTGCAAAGATGCCTCCCAAAGATGAACTGCTAATGGAATGCCAGAGACAACAACAGATATAGGATGCAGAAAAGGAGGAGGTTCCATGGCAAGATAAACATTTGCATGGGGTATACCACCGGGAGATAGTGGAGGTGGCTCACATTATGAAATGAACAACTAAGACATTGTGCAAAATCGTCAGGTTCCCAGGCCTCTGGTAGAGGTATTTATTCAAAACTACATACTGCTCATATTAATCAAAATATACATGCAGACAGCTGGCTTGCTCAAGCAACCAATGACACTTAAAGTTTCCTCCTTGGGGAAAATAATGAAAAATTAAAGTTTTTTTCTGTGGTACATAAATTGAATATGCACCTTTAAATCCATCTCAGTATTCAAAAGAACAATCTGCTAACTAGTAAAGCTCTGGTTATTCTGCTTTCTTGATATTTTAATTAATACAAAATTAAGACTTTAGCCATTCAGGGGCGGACTGAGCACTTGGGCAAATCGGTCATGGGCCTGTGGTGCAAGAAAGTAATGGCTGAGCTGGGGAGTTCAATAAGCCCGGTCAGCCTGCACCTTATAAGCGGCCCACACAGCCTTCCGCAGGCCCTCTGCTGATGAAAATCCTCTTCCCCTTGCTTTCCCACATTGCTGAGGCTGCCCGAGCAGGGCACACTGATAGACAGGTAAGGGGCCTTTCCAAAAAAAACCTACTCTGCCTCTCAGTGTGCCTGTCTGTATGTGGATGCAAAAAATCGGCAGAGACGGAGCTGCCCTGATCTCGGTTATAGGCAGCATGCAGTAGCTCCTGTGTCCTGTGCTTTCCATGAAATACCATGGCCAGGATTTTCAAACCACGAAGGATAAGGATTCCCCCCCCCTCCCTGGCCAAAGGTAAGACTCAGGGAGGGGGGAATAAATTATTGTTTTTTTGTTTTTTTCCCCCATTAAAAATATTATGTGTATAATCTACCCCACTACTGCCTCATAGCAGCTCCTATCTATCCACCCCCCTTATCAACCAAACCCCCATACCCTTACAAACCCCTTTTATGCCCAGGAACCCACTACAGCTCCTGTACCAACTACAGCTCCTACACCCAGGAACCCACTACAGCTTACACCCCATGCACCCACTACAGCCCCAGCCCCCAGGTACTCTCTAGAGCCCCTATAACCCCTGGACACATATGGCCCCTTCCCTCAGGTACTCTCTAGAGGCCCTATAACCCCTGTACTCCTTGCACCCACTACAGCCTCCCCTGCACTCACTACAAAACCTATTTTCCAATGCCCCCACTACAGCTTTATGCCCATTATATCCACTACAGCATTTTCCCCACTGCGCCCAGTTTATCCCCTATGTTCTCACTTTATGCCCCCCGCCTCCACTACAGCCCCTATCTGTCCTGCCTCCACTACAGCCCCTTCCTCCACTGCAGCCCCTCTCCCCTATGTCTCCAGTTGCGGAAGTAGCGCCAGTGCAACTGCACAGGGAACTGCACGCCTTGGGGGCCCATCAGGTTTCCATGCACTTATGGCCACTTGATGGGTATTATTTCTTTATTGTTAAACAGGAGCCTGGTCTAGTGCCGAGGCCCTTTAATAGCCTGACTGGGCCCCTGTAATATCGTCCGGCTGGGAGGAAGTGACAGACTGTCACTTCTTCCCAGCTTTTTACTGAGAGTTCTATATGGAAGAGAGGATGCGGCGGCAGCACAATAGGCAACAGTGGGGAGAGGAGCAACTAGAGAGTTGATCCAGACTCCGCACTCCCATCAACCCCAGCCAGCAGCAGGTCCCCAAGCGCGCCACTCTCCTGAACACTAATGGTATACATTCAAGCAATCAAACACCAACACAACATGCAACATGCAACACAGCTTTTGCAATATAACACAAATTTTACATGCAAACACACCCCTGCATACAAACTCCAAAATTATATACAAACACACCCCTTCACGCAAACACCAATACTACACAAAAATGTAAATTCACATTTAAAAGCCAACATTACATCCAAACACACCCTTGCAATCAAATGCAAACATTACTTACAAATACTCCCCTATGTTAATACACTAAAATTATATACAATCACCCCTTCAATCAAACACCAACACTACATACATAGACACCCCTGCATTAAGATGCAAACACTACACACAAACACACCACTGCATTGCAATGGCAACAGTACATACAAATACACAACTACATGCACACATGTACTTTATAAAAAAACATGTTTAGATTCAAACGCACAAACACTGCTCACAAATACAAACCTGCAAGGATGGGTATATGGTAGATCCCCAGCTGACACAGCAACATTGGAGTTGTACAACAGGTTGCGATCTACCTTTTGGCCACACTTGCACTAGGGTCCTCTATACATTAGTTCCTCCACTGCCTGTCTCCATTACTGCCCCTATCCCCCCTGCACCCACTACGTCCATTATCTCCCTGCACCCACTACGGTTCTAATTCTCCTCCACACCCTCTATCCCCCCCCGAGATAGTATTAATGTGATTTAGTGATGATAATTATTAGTGCATTCATTAACACCTACTCCCCTGCATTCAATCACATTCACTCTCCGTGTACACATAACCGGGCATTCATAAACATAGACCACTGTGTTCACATACACTGATCCTGAACACATGCAAACATGTGATCACACACAAGTTAAATACAAATATGGCCTTGCCTTTACACATACATACAGACCCTCAATACGAATATGACCCTGCATATACACTCTGATGTCATGAACATACTTGAATAAATTTAAAAAACACAAGCATCTAAAGGGACACTATAGGCACCAGAACAACTACAGCCTAATGTAGTTGTTCTAATGTCTGCTGCCTGTCCCTGCAGGCTTTGTAATGTAAGCATTGCCCTTTCTGGAAAAAGGCAGTGTTTACACTCCTGCCTAGAAACATATCTAGTGACAGTCACTGGGTCAGTGATGCACAATGTGCAGCACTGACATTTAGCGTTTACTTGCTCTGCATGGAGATGCTGAACACTCCTCATATAGAAGCACTGATTCAATGCAGATCTCTGAGGAGATGCTAATTAGCGTAGTGTGTGCGTTTTGCGGCGCATCTGAAATAGCCTTCCAATGCTTTTCTAATTTGATGATCTCAGCCAAGAGCAAGCCAGCCACAAGGAGACCTGGGTGGCTCTGGAAAAATCACCTTCTTAATGGGGGTGGGGGGTTAAGGGAGATGGGGACTTAAACGACTATTTTAAACCTATAGTGTCAGGAATACATGATTGAATTCCTGACACTATAGTGTTCCTTTAAGGTGTATCGTAACGTTTAACAGCTGCATAGCTAATACAAACACATTGCCGCAATTCACATATACCTTCCAATGCAGGGGACTAAGGTCAAGACCAAGGCCACTGTCAGTCTGTCCCTGTAGCCATTACATACCATAACTAACTCAGACACAATAACGTTCTATAAATATGTGTAGAGAAAGTTTCATAGTTACTTATTTGAACATAGAAGGTTAAACTACAAATAGTGGTTTCAGTGAGAATAGGTTCACTTTCAAGTTCCCACAATGCTACCATAGCATCTGATAAATTTTAGCATCCAGTGTTACAATTGTGGGATGCCATACTAGGCATTTTGAGAATATGTGGGAGCACATGTACCCCCAAATGAGATGCACTGTTCTAATCTTCCTGTAAGTATAATATTGAAAATATATATTTGCTTAATTGCTTGCAGGTTCTCTAGCACAAAGTATAAATTAAATGTCAGAATATACCTAAAGCTGTGGATTGGCCCACTTAAAAATTATTTAAAAACCTAGAAAAAAATATTTTTACGTTTTTTTATTCCCTGTTTCTTTTTTTTGTAAATTGACAAGAAATGACAACGGTACTGCACATTTTAAGCTAAAATGGCCAATGTGAAAACAATTCTCCAAAGTTTCCATTTTGTTTATTTTTGGCCATAAAGTTGCAATTGTCTGATACATTTTTGACGAATCCTTATAAAATGGAAACGCACGGAATATAATTTGTCTGATTCACATCCCCACTCCCATGGTTATAGGTTTGAATTCTTTCTCATTCTGTGTCAGCTGCAGTTAAATCTTTCATATTGTTTAATTAACTCTCAAAAGAGGGGATTGTCTCCCAAGACATATTTACTGTATATTTACGTAGAAGCATGAAAAGCATTGTGTTAAGCAACATGTAAATACTGATAAAAAGATTTAGAAATAACAATAGCAGTTAAACTGGCTGACTAGATATTGTTTCTCAAGCAGTTGTAAAATTTAAGGACTGACCAGCTTAAGGACATGAATTGGGAGACCACTGACGCTACGTTTACCCAGGTCAGCCATAAATAATTTAGCTGTCACATAAAACAAATATTACAATTATATTCTATAATAAATGAGGGGCTTTAAAATGGTTAAGAATTTATGTTTGTCCTTCGTATGCTAAATTCCCCTGAAATCCTAATAATAAAAAAAAACAACCAACAAACAAACCAAAAGGCATTTTTCTTTGAGAAAATGGCCGAAGGGTGAGGGACAAATATGCTTCTGACTATATCTAAAATGACTGTGCATTATGTATGCTTAAAGTGAATGAGCATGGCTGCATACATAATTAAGATGCATTGAACAAGGGCTAGCTTATATATGCATTTGTACATTGCCATGCCTTACTGACCTGTGTATATAAAATGAAGCTTATTACACGCATGTGTGGACAAGTGCTAATAACAGAACAAATATACTGAGTAGCCCAGCAACGGTACACCAAAATGCACTACCTGATAGATGGCATAGCGTCTAAGGGGGGCAAGTGCAGGAAGAGGACTGTCACGGGAGCAGGAAGGCAATTGCCCCTGAGGCCACTAGAGAGGCCTGTGTGCCTCTGTCTCATAGCACAATATGAAACTATATTAAAAAACTTTATTATTTTATTATTGTTGTTGTCTAGTTCCTACAGTGTTACTATAAACCTTTCAATACAAAATTAAGAAAGGGAGTGAAGTTTTCAGGTTTTTTTTTAAATTGGGCACTTTATTTGCTGTTGTCCTCCATGCCAGTTGTCGTCATTCCTCACCTGGGCAGGTGCAGCATCTCCTCTTCAAGCAAATAAGGATATGTATAATGGACTACTTAAGAGAAGTGCCAAAATAAGTACCTCGATCTGAAGTCTAATGTACAATTATTTTATTTGTGCATATCAAGGCAAGAGATGACAGTCGGAAAAAATCACAAGGAACATACAACATACAGCACTCCTTACTTACCGAACGGGTTCCGTTCCTACAACCCAGTCGTAAAACGAATTGGTCGGAAAGTGAGGAATTGTGATTTCCTGCTCTGCTGCGTTTGTCTAAGTTGGGGGAAATGTCCCCGAACATAGATGAACGCAACAGAGTAGTGAATCCTTCTAATCTATGCTCGGGAAATTTCCCCGAACATAGATTAGAGGGATTCCCTGCTCTGTTGTGTTCGTCTATGTTCGGGGAAATATGCTCAAACATAGAAGAAAGCAGCAGAGCAGGGAATCCCTCTAATTCCCATGACGGCTCACACTTACCACCCTGCAAGAGAGCTGGTCGTAAGTGTGAGCCGTCGTAAAACAGGTAGGTCACAAAACGAGGACCACCTGTACTGCTTTTCTATTAGATTTGGTTTGGGTTGTCCATCATTCATTCATGTGACTGTTCTGTTTGGCCAAATATCGTCCACGGAAAACTATTCAGAAAAACATTTGGACAAATCAAAAAGCGCAAACTGGGCCAATCAGTGTGCTGCAAAATATATACATGGTATAAACATTATGCATATATTTTGCTGTACACTGATAGACATAATTTCCTGCTATTTGTACCACAGCTCAAGAGAAAAAAGGTAACCAGCAGAGGGAAAAAGAGGAAGAGCAATAATAATATTTATAAATTATATATATTTATTAGATAAAGAATATATAAATATCTATTTTTTTTTTTTCACTGCTCCTTTTTTTCCTCTTTTGGTCACTTCTCACTTGATCTGTGAATAAAATCAACATTTAGTGACTGCCCACTAGTCATAAATCATCATCTGTCGTTTTCTTGGTTATATGTCTGTGTGGAGCTTTAGAGATAAGGAATTTGGCTGAATAGCGAGCACCACTTTTATCCTAGTAATATCACTCATTTGTCATTTTATGAATGTAATCAATGGTAACGTCATCAAGGGAAAAAAGGAGGAAAACATTGAAAAGAGGAATAGAAAGTGGACAGTAGACAGATTATTTTGACTTCTTATAGAAAGGTCAAAAATGTTGACAATGTTAAAAGGTGGAGTATCAGCTAAGTAATAGTAACAAAGCTCCAAAGTGAATTTCCAGTGTTTTTATTTGTGGAAGCACTATTGTTATCATTTCATTTTCTAAGTGAATTCGACAACGTTCTATTTGTTTTCTAATTTTAGCTGTTGCTTGATGGGTTGAAGCAATGCAGGAGCAAATTAAGCAAGCACCCTACTCTGTAGTAATAGCGGACACGTCTCTCTGAGGAACATATAAAAGACAACAGATTAGATAAATGAGTTGACAGTTTATCTATTTAAAGGGACCTAATTTATTACAGGTCTGCTTAAGAAATATTTTAAGTACCAAAACAACTTTAGCTTAATTAAGCCGTTTTAGAGTATAGATCATGCCCTCCAGTCTCACTGATCAATTTGCTTCCAGTTAGGAGTTGTCACTTTTGTTTCTGTTTATGCAGTCCTAGCCACACCTCCTCTGGCTGTGACTCACACAGTCTACAAGGAAAAAAGTTTCATTCTTACAACACACTGTGTTTACTTCAGAAGTTCTTGTCTCCTGCTCTGTCAATTGAATACAAACTAGAGGCTGCTGTAGCCTCTTGCATACAGCACAGAAAATTTGAATAAGAAATTCAAAATTAAACACACTGTGCAAAATACAAAGCTTAAAAATGCTTTCATGTTTTTTCCCCCACTGGAGAGTGTAACTAGGGATGCATAAACAAAGTGATATAACTCCTACGTGGCAGAAATTTAAGCAGTGAGTCTGCAGGGACATGATCTATACACAAAAACTGCTTTATTAGGGTAAACTTGTTATGGTGCTTAGATTGTCCCTTTAACTGCAGTCTATAGTTATTCCATGTTTGGTTTATTTGTTAGTAAAACTGTAAAAGTTTCTCCTATCTGTTGTTTTCAAACATGACATATCAAATTGACTTTGTTAGATAAGTGCAGTAGCACCTCCTTAGAAATGAAAGGGAGAACATTTTTCATTGGTTGGGATAAGTAGTTGCGAATCAGTACCTCTGCTGCATGGTGCCCTCCTTCTATACAGGAATATTCTTCTGCGACGTATTCTCCTGTGGAAAGCCATTTTCCTGATGTTGAGCTTCTCTGAAGGGGACGTGAAGGGCCAAACAAGTAGATTACATAACCCCAGTAACTATGACATCACATGACATCAGGCATGCTGTGTGCCTAAGGCACCACATAAAGCAAAGCTTATATTTAAAAAAATCTATTTACTAAACATATAAAGAGTAACTAGGAAGCTTTAGCTGTCCTTTTATGGTTGAGGTCTTAAATATTCATAATTCTTAAAGGTACACTATAGAGTTAGGAAAACAAAGCTCCCCAGGCTCCTCCCATCCATATAAAGGGTTACCCTATTCCTGTGCTGATGTCCCTTGGCACTGGATCAGGCTCCTCCTCCAACGAAATCAGTGCAATCCTGGAACTTAATGTGCATGCACAGGGAGTGCCACGCATGCATTAGGTTTTCTTATGGGGTTTTTCAACATACTGGACCTGTAAAGTGTAAGGTGATCCAGTGTGAGTGTGGGGAAATACAAAGTGTGAGGACATCCAGCGTTGTTTCATAAAGTCAAACTCCATGAAACTGCAGGAAGAACCTCTAGTTGCTGTCTTATAGACAGCCACTACAGGAAGTCTTAACGCTGCAATGTAAACATTGCAGTTTTTCTGCACCCATACCTTGCCAACGAGATGAATTGGTCTGGATGCAAATAGTGTCTCTTAATGTCACTTAATGTCCACAATGTCATTAATCCCATAGCGCTTTTACGGAGTTCTATTCTGTCCGTATATCAATGGGGTTTAATGTCATTGCAGAGTAATGAGACACATGGAGAGGCAGGGTGGGAGAATGATTCACTTGTAGGTGCTGAGAGAGAATGAGACACATAGAGGAGCATGAGGAAATGAGACACATGAAGGGGCTGGAGGCTTAAACACATGGGGGGGGGCATTGCAATTTTTTAACCGGGGCCCAGTGGTTTCTAGTTACGCCTCTGATTATGAACTCGCAGATGCAGAGCCCAGTTCTACACATTTCATGCTCATATATAGCATTTTCCTCATGGAGAACTAATTTCCTGAAATCAATCAAGAATCTTCACAGTATTCTTGGAGGACTTGTGGGAATAAGTCGTCCAAGTCTATTGCATTTCTATGGTCAATAAAGTAGAATTTCCTTGAGGTCCAAAACATTTCATGCTCACCAACAGTACATCCATATATTGCAATGGGTGGGCTTCTGGATCCACCATATTTACCCTATTCATCCCTTCCACAAGCTAATGGGTAGCACATGAAAAGTGTTGTCCTGAATATGCAGAATGTGCACTCCACAAGAAAGAAATCAATTAATAAATAAATATAATATATACTTTAGCTAGCTCATTTCTACGTGAATTCTAAATATGGCAAGGTAGCATTCTTCATGTGCAACCCATCAGCATGGAGAAGAGATATAAGCCTAGGAAGTGTGAAACATCTGGAGAGCCTATGTCCTCTTGGGACACTCTATTTTGGGGACTTATTGCAATATTTTTGAATTTATTGTTATTGTGAAAGAGACTGCAGCCATAAAAAATATCACCTTAATGATATTACTGGGTTAAGTAACTGCAATAAATAAGTATCTTTTATTACGTTTTACTAGTAAGTTTTTAGGATTCTCATCTCCTTTTGATGGAGTTCCTTCAACGTACTTTTATCAGATTGACTGAATGGAGACACTGTTTAGTACATCTGAGGACTAGATATCTGTTCTCTCTCAAGTGAAGGTACAAAATTCAGCTCATTCCTTTCAAATGAACATAAATTTGACCTCCGTTGTTGCTGATAATAAAAGGGTTACAGTAGTTTCCTCTGAATCCCACTGGGAGAACCTGGATTTTATTATCATTATTATTATAATTTGTAATATTATTATTTGTGTTCCCATTTAATGAACAAAGAGGAGTTATTTTAGAAGAGATAATAAAAGCAAATATCAGGAAAGTAATGATGTCGTTGATAGCCTTGTGGGACAATCAAGACAGATTTATTTTGAAATTGCATTTCATTTGTTCGCATTACTTAGTATAAAATTTATCTCCGAGGCAAATTCTTCCCTAAAAATATTTCAGATGCAGTTATTATGTTTAATAGAACCCACACCTATGTACAATGCAATCACACATCTCTTGAGAATAATTTTAATGAGGTATTTTATCCATATTTTGCCGTGGCCCCATAGCGCTATACAATTGTGTTTTTATGTTCAAGCTGCTAATATTGACATCAGTTTTTAGTTCCACATATTAAAAACTGAAATGTTATGTATGAGGAAACAGGTGAAAATTGTTTAGCTAAATAACAAGTTGTTTGTTTTGTAACACCTACAGTGTAAAATACGCTATTATAAACTGTCTTGTTTTACGGGAGCATCAAACATGGAGAACTGAGGATGGACACCAAGACTGACTAATTTTATGGATACTAATTGAAGCGTGGATGGAAGATGTGAAGTTGGGCAGAGAGGTCAAGAGCACCACATGCAGAACAACAGTTAGACTCAAATCAATGATCAATTTAAAAAGCAGATAGTTGATTAAAGAAACAAACTTGTTAAGCACCATAACCACTACAAATTATCTGGTTCTCCCAATATAAGTAGTCAAACCATTGTAGAACGGTTTGACTTTTTGTCTGCGGCCTGCCGGGTGACACTCTCCGCCTCCACTTCTTCAAAGAGAGAGCCAGAAGAGCTCTGTCTGAGCTAAGTCTGGCAGTGCACAGCTTAGTTCATTGTCTTAGAGCAAGCAGGTGATGCTCTCAGCAATGAGCTAACTGAAGTTCCTGCTTATGAACTTCATTGTTAGTAGCAAAGGCAGGAAGCAGCACCCAGCAGACCCCAATTAAGAAGTCAAACTGCTCTAAAAAGCCTTGACAACTTACAACAGGGGGTCTCAACGGCATTCCTGGATCTATGACCCCTACAGTGGTCTCTAGTTGTCATTGTGCTTGGAGTGTTCCTTTAAATTTCATTAAACACTAGGACTAGGAAAAATTAAAGAAACCATTCAAAGCACTTCCTGATATAAAATAATTCTTACCTCCCATGGGTTTTAAGAGTTTAACGAGCAGGAATTAGGAATTATAATTGAGCCATACAAGATTAGGAACCAGGAACTGATGTCAGATAAACAGAAAGGTAGCCATATATAACTGGCCAACCTAGACCGGTTCTGCAGTTAATAGAAGGCGAATTTTTAGGACGTACCTTCTATTAAGGTATAGAATATATATTTTAGTAAATGTGTATTTACTTATTTTTTACAATGATTAATTATATTTTTAAAAATATATGTATTTTAGGACACTAAGTTTTACTTTAAAGGTTCTCTTTGAGACTACAAAAGTCCTAAGCTTTTTGATAATTTGAGAATAGGAGAGGAAAAAAATAATTCATTGATTTTCTTCATTTCAGAAGTGTTTGTAATATATTCTTGATTTAAAAATATCTCTATGAACTGATTGCCTAATTAAACTTTTTTTGTTTGTTTCACTCATTGCCAGATTCAGGGTATAAAATAAATAAATCAGCACACAATGACATTTCTGGGTCATGAAAGATATCTATATCTACCAAAGACTTCTTCATAGATGGAAACGCACACTATTTTATGTGCACCCACTGCCTCTGTGTCCCTTTGCCCCAATATACTCTGTTATGCACAGAGCACATAACTCTTGGGTAGTCAATATTGTTCTTGAGCAATCGGAGAGTTGTGTCGCTCCTCCCCGAACCTTCATATGGCTTCCAAGCACCCAAGACTATAGGTAACAAGATGTGATGTCACATTCTGTCCATGTCACTCAGTGCTATTTTAACCCCTTAAGGATCAAACTTCTGGAATAAAAGGGAATCATGACATGTCACACATGCCATGTGTCCTTAAGGGGTTAAACAGACACATGGAGAAGAGGTAGAGAGATCTATGAAACCAAAGACACTGATCTCATTAGCCTACTGTGATTAGGGGTTGAAGATCCCTTTTAAAACCTCAACTCAATCCCACACAAAAAATTATAGAACTTTTTGAGTTCTTGTGTCCAAATACATTTGATCTTTTTTGGAACAATGTATTTTTGAAGGCTCTGTATTTTACTTAATTTTTCCAATAGTATTCAGAACATATGTGTGTAAAACACTATTTCAATGTTGCTGTATATTTCTTAGAGGCTTCTAGACCACCATAAAAAATATAGTCCATAAACAGCAGCCATGCTACAAGTAGCAATAACTACATTTATGCCATTGGTAAATATCCAAATGACTATTTGATACAAAAATATTTGTATATGGTAGTTCTAGTTCATCCCTATCTAGTCCTTTCCCATCCCAGACTGTCTTTGTGTCTGTCCAGTCAATGAGAAGTCTTTGCAAGGCAGGTGTTCTGGGCAAGAATGAGTTTAGGTCCATTGAACTAAGCCAACCAGGAAGTAACAGGACCGGCTGTCTGATTGACAGCTAACAGAGTGTAACAAGGTTAATTTATAAAAGTGATAATTTCTATTAATATCTGCAATTTTTTTTTTTAAATTAAAAAAGAGGACACATTTTTCACACATAAAGTACTTCAGCAAGGTACAGTGCTTTAGGTGTTTGGAGTGTCCCTTTTATTTAGATGGACTCCATTTACAGCAAATTTGGCAAATTTAATTTAGTTCAAATTACTTTGATCTTGAATGGGTTCCTGCTATTTTCAAATAGATCTTATGGCAGCTGTGAGATTAAGTTGATAAAGCTCAAGCCAAATGCTTACCGAATGTCAGTCAATCGTCTCCGGTAACAAAGATTTTAAGGTAAGTGTAGAATTGGTGGAGGATCTAAGTTTGGTGTATAGTTATTGGCAAACAAGGTTAGAGGCAGAATTAGGGTGACTTAGAGTTAGAATTTTTCTACTTTAGTAGTTTCTGTCAAGAAAATTAGACTAAATAAATTAACGGATGGAATATAGTCACAATGTGGCTGTTTGTGAAAAGCCGAAACAACAAACAAATATGGACATTTGGATGATTTTAACAGCTAACCAAAAGGTAGATGAATTGTAGTTAAAATATGACTAAAGTAATAAAATGTCCTTGTGGTGATTAGCCACATGGGTTTCAATCTGCAAGATTTTGATTAAAAATGCCAAAATTGGACAGTCAATTTACTGTAGATTACCTTAATATAAAACTCCTTAGATAAATGCGCTACATAAAAAAAGTAAAAAAACAAACAAACATAAAATATATAAGTAAGTATTAAAGGATTATAATCTGTTCCAGCTAGTGGTTTTATCCGCTAAACAGTGAACCACAGTGACTTAAATACCAAATCTAATTTTTAAAAAAATGGTCACAAAAGGCAACGTGGGAATTTAGGAAAAAACTACAATCACAGAATTTTTGAAAATGTCTCTCCTTACCACAATAATTCACAGTTTAGTGAATAGCCTTCGTAATTTTTTCTCTAGTAAAATGTGTAGTCTTGCAAACTGAACACAACCTCAGCCATAAACCACGTTGCTTCTCTGGTTTAGAGTAGCATGTGAGTAAAGGGTTAATTAGTGTCTCCCCTCTCTAATCCTCTTCTTATTTAGACCCTTTTAAACAATATATACAGTGACTTCAATGAACCATCTGATAACAAGGCCTGAAACGAATATTCCCACATGTTTCGATCCAATTTTCTGCCACACACCATATTAATTAGTTATTCACACAATCTATGTGCTTTGCCATAACACTTCTTGAGTGGTGTGATAGGAATGTGCCTGCTGTATAGCCCACAAGGCACGGATCTGTTTTATAAAACAAACCATTTACAAGTGTTTTACCTATTTTTGCTCAATATTGTTTATTGATAGGTTGGGTCAGCTACGAGGCTTTTTCGGACGGAAGGTAATTGTTAAAACGACACTCAGCTTTTTAAGTATCGGAGAGGTGTGAAATTAATTTGCTTAGTGTTATCGTTACCATTGCTCAGATTGGAACAGTTCTATGAAGTCACACACAAGTGACTTTGATCACTTTTTCAGCACTCAGGGCTCATCTCGACAAACGATACTTTTGACAAATCTATATCCTAGACAGAGCTTCATGGGAGCTTCATGGGAATGTAGTTTACAAACATTTGGAGTATTAAGGTTAGCCAGACAGATAGACAGACAGAAAGACAGAGAGACAGACAAACAGACAGACCGATAGTAGGCGCACAGGCCTGTTTTAACATCTGGCAAAATATTTTATTGTATTTTTATTTTTTTTACTTCATAGGGTAAGCTACTCCTCTGTACATTTAAGCACATATTAAAAATTTCTGTATATATTTCACTTTCAATTTTTGCTTTCTAAACTGACCATTTTAAAAGACTTTGTTGTGTATAAAACAAATATATATTATTTTAATATACATAGATCTAGATTACCTTACTATTTAACATTCATTTTTTTCAAAAATCGTATTGTTCTACCTGTTTTGCAATTCAGTAAATACTTATGAAAAAATTAGCTTATCTCTTTTTAATATTATAAGTATGTAACTGTAACAATTTAGTTACATAGGCTGAACAGATACATGTGTCCATCAAGTTCAGCCTCTCACATCTGTTTTTGCTGTTAATCCAAAAGAAGCACTTTCCAATTTTGCAACAAACTCGAAAACAAATCTTACTTGACCCCAGAATGGCAGTCAGATTTTTCCTTGGATCAAAAGTCTATTACCCCAGAAAATAAAATGTACATCTCTGTACATTATATTTTTGCAAGTATTTATCCAATTGCTTTTGAAACACCAGTATAGACTCTGAAAATACCACCTCTTCAGGCAAAGATTTCCACATCCTTGTTGTTCTTACTGTAAAAACCCTTTCCCTTTTCTTAGACTAAATCTCCTTTCTTCCAGTCTAAATACATGACCTTGTGTCCTATGTATAGTCTTGTTTATGAGTAGATTTCCAAACAATGGTTTCTATTGTCACCAAATATATTTATATAAAATTATATTTGAATAAAATGATCTAAAAATCATTTTTTATTATAGGAAAAAAAAGTTATTTTGCATGAAATTCCAATAAACAGGTTGCTTTTAAAAGGGTGGCCCATCTTATGATCACAAAATTAACTATACTAACTGTTCTGTCCTTCCATGGTGTTATACTGTATGTTTCCATAAACTGACATTGGCATTTGTCGCTTTCCATGTTTCATGATGGCTGTGTTATATAAACCAAGATACCTTGCAAGCCTGAGATGTGGCTTTTGCAGCTGCGTTGTTGGCAGTGAGATATTATAACACCAAAGTAGATAGAAACTCAAGAGTGGGTCAGAGCTGGTATAGTAATAACCAGCCTTCATAACCTGCCTGCTCCCTTGCATGTTAACATACTGTGAACCGAACACAACTGACAAAACTAATCAATCACCGCGCCACTAACACAAAGAGGGATAAAGAGGTTAACACAAATTGATGACATCCTCGCTTGAATTTTACACTGATTCGGCTAACTCCACGATTGAAACAGACAAAGATTTATAGTCCAAGCAAGGACGCTAGCTCTTCTTGATTGCTTGATTTTTTTTATTTATTTTTTTATTTTATTTATTTATTTATATTCTGCATATTTATTCCGGAGCTCATCATAGTCTTGCGGCATTAGAATGCTTATTCGATTTTACATTTCAAAGAAGGGGGCATTATGCAGCCATTTGCATGATGTGAAGAAAATCACTGTAACGTTTTGTAATGCCAGTCGCCGCAATGATCATTAATGCTCACCTGCATAAGCAGAAGCGTGCTAGGCATTTGTTATGTTCGGATATTATCCGGCAGCTTCTTCTTCTTCCTCTTCTTGTATAAAAAGAAATTATCTTGGATTTCCAGGATGAGAAATTGTGTTGTGTCATGCCTCCGAGGGGTAACGCGGTATTGAGCTTTTATGAATTTGTTTGATATTAGGGCTGCGCTTTACGAGATCCAACGCAATTTTTTTTTTCCTGTGAAATTATTACTGAAAGCTTTTTATCGGTTGCTTTTTGACAGATAATTGATTATTATCCTTGACACATGATGGATAACTTTCATAAAAATACCATTCCCAGCCTTCTGATTGGTCCCTAAAGTTTTTTTTTCTGCCTTTTTTTTAAATGTTACTTTTTTTTAAGTTCACAGAAAAATCATACCAATAGCCATTGTGTATACAAAATATAATGTGTTAGCTATTATTGACTTTAAAAGTCAACTAAAAAACTTATTTCAAAAATAGGAATTATAGTTCTATTCTTCATTTGGTCTCTAAAGTTTAAAGTTTAGTTGGGTAAAAATAACATATTATAAAATAAATAACATATGTATACAGGAGGGATGTGAAATCCGAGGAAAGTTAAATATACGTCTCCCGTTTAAAAAAAAAAAAAAAGAATATATTATATAGAGACCGAGGCACAAATATTTTTAGGCTTACATGTATATATATTAATGCCAGATGAAGTAAATTTAATTAAAAATCTGGAACAAAAAAAAACACAACAAATAAATAATAAGAAAAATTAAAAAGCAAATAAAACAGATATACTGTAAATGTTCGTTCAATCTTCTCAGTAAAAGTTCAGTATCAGTCACTGTAAATATATAGATAGATAGACAGACAGACAGATAGATAGATAGACAGACAGACAGACACAGACAGATAGATAGACAGACAGACAGACAGACAGACAGACAGACATAGATAGATGATAGATAGATAGATAGATAGATAGATAGATAGATAGATAGATAGATAGATTACACTATATATGAATGTAAATGGATTTTAAATACATTTTCAAAATATACATTCAAATCGCTTTCATCTACCATTACAAAAACAGCACCATTAAGTTTTTAAACATAGACTTTACCATGATCCATCTTCCCATAAGTTAATCTAGTATTTTAAATTCAACCTAAAAATGAATTTAACAACATAGGGGGGAGATGCAATCTCTGTGTGTCTGTGAATTACAGGTAACTTTTACCATTAATATTTTATTTTTTTTCCCTTGGTATTGTCCCTGTATATATTTTGGTTGCCCTTGCAGCTTACAAGCTAAGGAGGCGAGAGAAAGAGTTTTGTTTCTAATCAAACCCAGCAAAATCCTATCCCGGAGTTCATATTCCATTTAATTAAGTAGGAACCAAATGCGTTAAAAATAAAAGTGAGATTGTAGCCAGTAAACAGAACAGATGTGATATGGTAGTTATAAGGCATTTGTACTCATGTCATTCAATGGCGTCAGTTTTACAAAGTCACTTTAATCACCCGATTCCCACTTTGAACTCCATATCCTTTTGTTCCATTAGTTAGACAGCAGCTTTGCTCTCTTGCAGATAGAGAGATTATTTTATACTACCATATGCCGATGTTTCTGAAAACAAGGGCATTGATTTCAGCGAAACAGTCCCCTCCCCAATTCATTACACAACCCAAGGGACGAGAGCATTTAAAACAGGAAATCGCCATTGTTAAAACGATGCTAATTGTAATGGATTTTACTGTAATTGGTATGGAGGCAAGGCAGGTTACCCCTATGATATTAAACATCCCATAATTGAGGCAACTTGTAGCGCAAGCTGTTGTGGTGTTTTTAATATATACCATTACGGTTACAAAACCGTACAAGAAAACAGAGTTCTGAAAGATGTGCTAATTATAACAAAAATGTTTACATTAATAGTCAGCAAGGCAGACATAAGAAAAAAACATTTAACCCTTTGTAGATGGCTACACGGGCCAATAAAATATATATACAAATTACTCTTTGGGTGTCCAGCTTTTGCAAATATGTGTTTTATTGACAATACACAGATTGGCTGTTTCTAAGAATTTTAACTGCAGTGTTTTCATTCTTTGAGGGTTAAAGTCTCAATTTACTTCGCTAAGCATTGAGTTGATAGCTCATCTATCAAGAATTATTTTCTTTATGTTAATGAATTCAGGGGACAGAGTCCCATTTCTATATTCATGTCTCCTGATTGACCTGACTTGAAACCCCTGTCCCAGCTTCCCAGAAGCATTTTTGGGGCATTTTTTTTGTAGCCCCTACCGTGAAGTCTCCAGAAGAGACAATCTGCCCACTTATATTTAGAGTTCAATAATACTGGATTTAGTTACCTTAACAGAATTTGAACCACTACTCGTTTAAAAAAATATAGGACGTTGTTACTTTATCTTCGGTCATAAAAAGAAATCATTAAGTAGACATATAGTTAAAAGAGCTCATACAATCGGCAGAGTGCCATGCCTCTTCAGATTGTGTGAGATATATCCACTGCATTTCGACTTAATGATTTTTTTTAATGAAGAAAATAATAAAGAATGTATAGAATTTTTAACGAGCAATGGTTGGAATTCTGTTCATGTCGATATATTCTGCACCAGATTAATAGGCTGTAAAGATACATGGTCATATTTTCAAGGTATCAGGGTACATGCCCAAATACTTGAGGTATCAGACTAAACAACCAAATGATCAGGGTGTCAAGGTCCATGGCCACATTAACATGGTGATATGATAAATGGGCAGATTCTCATGGGGTAAGGCTCTTTGCCCAGATTCTAAGCTTTTAGGGTGCATGGACAAATTATCACGTTATAAGGGGACATGTCTAGATTCTTAATGGGTCATCATAAATGGACAGATTTTAAGGGTGTCAGGTTGCATGGTTGAACTAATAGAAGGTCATGATATGTGACCAGATTTTCAGAGTGTCAAAGTACATTGTCACATTAATAAGGTGCCAGGGCACATGGCCAATTGTTATGTGGGTACTGTAAACGTTTCTGAATGCATGTATATAAATAGTGGTAATTGGGATGCCCCATAACCATATCACATCTACCTACCACCAATCCCCCTTACGAATTACAGACACCAATATGGGATGAAACAGGCCACAGCATTTATTAAACATAACACATCCATAACTTTCTTTATAAATGTATAAACAATTCTTAATAACTTAACACATACATTAACACATTGTGCCATACAGAAACCAACCTAAATCAAATGTCCTTGCCAAACTAGCAGAGCCGACACCTATGAAAAACTTTAAAGTGTACTCACCTTCCCGCTCATTTACCAAAATTACCTTAACCTTAAAATGCCAACCAATAGCAAGCTTTTAGCTCAGTGGGCACTTCCAATTTGGTAACTCCTCCGTTTACCACATAAGAGTTAGGGGAGGCTGAGATCTGACCCTTGCCCACAACATTTCTCTTACTGTGAAACAACTCCCAACATGTTTGGCAAGAACAAGCTCCCTGCCTGCTTTGACAAAGGACCTACTACAACCAAGAAAAAGAAAGTGAGGGAGGGAAGATGTTGCTGGCCTGGCTACCTAAGTGGCACTAAGGTAAGATCTCTTATTAAACACCATGCCATAGACACTTCCACCCATACACACACCACCCAATTACAGGCATCCAAACCCACACTCATACATGTGCCTTGTCCACTAAGGTGCCCTATCACCCTTGGGCCTTTTCTATATTCCCAGGGTCTAAGATACTCACATCACCAGAATTCCTTGATGTAAATGCGCACAGACAGATTACAAGTTGTTTGGGGATATTTACAGAATTTTTAGGGTGCCTGAGCACTCAACCACATACAGTAAATAGGGTGTCATGATCAGACATGACCAGATTCTCAGAGTCCCGGGAAAAATTACCAAGATCTCAAGGTCTCTAAGGAAATCTAAGCCCTGTAACTGCTACAGCCTGTTATAGTTTATATAGTGAAAATAATATTTGGCTTCAATCGTTCAGTTTTTTTTTCTTTTTTGTCAAACCCCTTTTGAGACATTCAACCGAAACTGAGGATTTACTATCCCAAACTCTCGTAGCACATAAATGCTGTCCAAACCTAGACAGTTTTGGAAGTATAACATATAAAAAATTTCCAGTTCTGCTATTTTGCCCTTTAATTTGATATTCACTTTGAATTCACCTTGAATTCTCACTTTAGTAAATAACCCATATTTTGTCGGGCGGTGGGGGGGAGGGAAACATTTTATGTGTACCAAGAGTACTGATTTTTTCACAAACCTCTTAAAAGATGATTCGAAAAGCAATAAAGTGAATGCACCCAAAGACTGAATGAAGCACGACTACTATACATGTGCAGAGTTATGGAGCTTAGTTATTCCCTCTAAGTATCATGATGTTCAAATAATATTTCCCATTTTGTCTATTGTACATTGATTTAAAAGAACCAGAAACCTATTAATAGAATGTAATTTCTATGATCATTATTAAACTTGCTGATAGAGGGCAGAGTGGAATCAAGATGAATAAAACAATTAAATTGTTATCTAAAAACCAATCTTTCTGGCAAACATGCTTTGTTGATAATACACTGACCTGTGCTTTATGACTACTGTGGAAGTCATTGTTAAATCTGATATCTACGACCTCTTATACTGCCTGAAATTAGCTTTCTATGTAATGAGATGATGCCCATTGCACCATTAATAGAGAAGAACTCTAATTGTTCTGTTTTTAAAGTGAAAGCAGACTGATTCGAGATGGCATTCAAGGCATTCCTTTCCTCTCTAGGTTGTATGAAACTGTTAGCTGATATGCAAAGGACTCATTGAGTTGGCGGTCTCCCGAGAATATGGACCTTATTTAAGATTGGATCATGACATCTGTATATGATCAAATTTGTCATTTTTGTCTTCCAGCCCATTGGCTGTTGCCTAGCAACTGGTCAATCTCATATACTATTTGTCATGACAAATTAGCTCCTTTGTTACCATAACGACCAGCTTTGTTACTTAATTAAATTGATTCAAATCAGAATTGGCTTTAGGCAAACAAGAGGCTTTGTGTTGAAGTAATAAACAGAACATCAAAGGGAGTCACTAATTTCAGAGATATATATCAAACCGAAGGAACCACACCTATAATCAATTAAGGATGTATCACTTTCTACCAATAAGCATTACCACTGATCTCCTGTTAAGGACTATCTCTTCCCCACAAGAATGAGATCCCTTATTGCAGATACTGACTACTATACTCCATAGTGGGCCCTTTTAGCAATGTAAAAAGTAATGCTAAATTTATCACATTCCAGACATTCAAGACATCACAATCTATAAAACACTAACATTCAATGCTTTCCCAGTGGTTATCTGGTACAATTAATGTGACAGATTGGAACACTGGATTTTACATTAGATAAGATAATCTAGATAATTTAGATAATTTACATTAAATGTAGGGGATATCTGACAGTTCCCCTTTAAAGAACACACCAAGTACTAGAATCACCCATAGCCCTTTCTTAATTTATGTTGCAAGGAATTCCTTATTCCTGTCTTCTGTACAGATATTCTTTATAGCAGCTATGATTTTATAAAATTGCTGAAACCCTTGCTCGGCATACTGCTATCACAAGCCAGAACAAGAGCTTGCATGGCACGCACAAGTTTGGTTCAGACAAAATGTCAACTACTACGGTATTTGAAATGTCTCTATGAGTGTGTAACACACTCCTGTCTGCATGTGGGTGCTGCATGTAGCTTCAATAATGAAATAAATATGAATGACGCTATCCACCAAGCTAATATGGGCCATTTGTTGGTTACTGTTAAACTGCAATTCATTTCACAAATGAAGGTGTTATGCTGAAAAACATTTAGAATACTGTACTGAGGAAGACAAGGGTTGGCTAAGAACACATAGTCACTTCTTGGTCTCTGTAGAAGCTGCAAATTTCAATGGAACGAGCAACATTCACGTTTTTGTTATTTTAACTAATGCATTAAAAAGGAGGCAGTCACTTGAGGTGCTTCCTGTAGTTTCACAGAATTTGACTCCGTGAAACGACACTGGATGTCCTCACACTATGCATGAGGACATCAAGCACCTAGCAGAACCAACGGCCTAAAGAATTCCCCACTCGATTGTCGATGGAGGAGGAGGAACCAGGGCCAGCGCCGAGAGACATTGGTGATGGAAAGAGGTAAGTGTTAAATGGTGGGCGGAGATCACTTGAGGGCCGAGGGACATTAAACGTTAGGAATACACTTTTGTATTCCTATATATATAAGCACTCACATTATATATTATTATATAATACATTATACATTAAAAATAAGAGATGCTTCCAACCTGCAGCATCTTTTTTTCAAAATATTTATGATGTATTAAAATGCCATTAATCTCCAGACAATACATTTCTAATTAGAAATGATATAAAATATTACAGATTATGTTTTTAACGAAAACTACCTACATTTAGCATCTGTCCTTCATCAACTAAGAAATTAAACATACAGAGTTCGAAAAAATATTAAATGGGACAGACACGGTGATCACTTTTCCCCAAAAAATGTTCTTCTTTTTCCTAAAGGTTCATTTCCTAATTTTTCACAGCACACATCAAACAGATTTTATCACTGTGTTGTTGGTTTATTAACTGCATTTTCTTCCAGGCTAACCGTTAGAATAATTACTGCCAATTATAATATTTGAAGCATGTGTTAATACTCCAATATTTTAAGTGAAGATGGGTTGATAAATAATTTAATGTGCGTGAGATAAAAGATTTTAACTGTTTACTGTAATTTCACACTCTGTATTTCTAAATAAAGAATTTCTGACAAAAGGATTTCAAACCCCGAAAAAGTCCATAGTATCTTGAGAGGAAAAACATTTAAAGCAGGTGTTTCATTTGGTTGGAAAGGGGGCAGCTTCATAAGTGTCAAGATTGTGCCCCACCCTTAATATTTGTATGGCTTCAGCTATAAATGAAAAATCCACAAGATATTATATGAATTTTCTTTGGTTTTACCCAGCATATACATTTGAGACAGGGAATCCTGGTGAATTAAAGAGATACTATAGTGCCAGGAATACAAAGCTGTATTCCTGGCACTATGGCTTCCTCTGCCTCCCCTCTTCCTCAAGCCTCCCCCCCGCCTGGGTCAATAAGGGTATAAAACCCCTTTATTTACTCTCCTTATCCCAGCACTGATGTCCCTCAGTGCTGGATCCTGGCACTGCCCCCTCACGCGGCCCACGATGGGCAAATTCCGCGCGAGCATTAGACCTTCCCATAGGACCTCGTGAGGACCTCCAGCGTCACATAACGGACTAAAGGTCAGTTTCATTACAGGAAGCCCTCTAGTGGGCAGACTTAGTGCTGCACTCTGACCGTTCTGCGACTATGCAGCCCGATACACAGCAACCTGCGATGCACTGTGTGCTCTGACACCTTTCTATAGTGGCCAGCATTAAATTTTTCATCAATTTGAGCTACAGTAGCTCTTCTGTATGATCAGACCAGAAGAAATAGCCTTTATGATTTATAACCTTTGCTTAAAGGACCATTATAGGCCCCCAGACCACTTCAGCTCAATAAAGTGGTCTGGGTGCCAGGTCCCTCTAGTTTTTACCCTGCAGCTGAAAACATAGCAGTATCAGAGAAACTGCTATGTTTCACTGAGGGTTAATCCAGCCTCTAGTGGCTGTCTCACTGACAGCCGCTAAAGGCGCTTCCACGATTCTCACAGTGAAAATCACAGTGAGAAGACCCTGGACGTCCATAGGA
The DNA here is from genome assembly GCA_933207985.1 of Pelobates cultripes. Taxonomy (NCBI): domain Eukaryota; kingdom Metazoa; phylum Chordata; class Amphibia; order Anura; family Pelobatidae; genus Pelobates; species Pelobates cultripes. The sequence goes on along the minus strand of OW240924.1, from coordinate 48,825,579 downwards.
AAGCATTGAGTAATGCTTTCCTATGGGCAGTTTGAATGCGCGCACGGCTCTAGCCGCGCATGCGCATTCAGAGCTGACGTCGGCAGGGGGAAGAGAGGTCACCAGCGCTGAGGGAGCCCGGCGCTGGATTAAGGTTTGTGGCTGAAAGGGTTGTAACCCCTTCAGCCAAGCTGGAGGGGGGCCCTGAGGGTGGAGGACCTAAAGACCCTATAGTGCCAGGAAAACGAGTTTTATATTCAGTGGTACAGTCTATCTCTGTACAGTATGTGTGCCCAATGAATACCAATGTGTGCCCACGCACAGCCTCATTGAAACCATTTCAATGAGCAACAGTGGTTATGGTGCTTGAAGAGTCTCTTACATAAGTTACATTTGTATTATTATTAGTTTTATAAAGTATGTAATTTAATTAACATAAACTAAAAGGATTGTGCAGTGTTATCCAGAAAGATGTTTTTTTATTAATCCAAAAGCTGTGCCATGTCTTGTCCTCTACTAACATCACACCTTTCTATTCTTTCAAGTAAATATTGTTTCAATACAATAACACACATTTTTCTTCTGTGATGCCATTAAAAGCCTCTTCTCCCTTTTTCAGTATTCTGACAATAGCACTTTGTTAAGGATGGCTGCTTCCATTTGCATCAGACATCTCTTCTGTATGTAGATTGATGAGTTTAATCAGCAAATCAGGAGAAAGACTTGAACATCAATCAATGTCACTTTCTTCCCTTATAATTTCTGATTTGCTAGTTGTCAATATAATACTAAGATATTTCTTAAAGGTGACGCTTAGGTCTAAGATGATTCAACATTTAGATTAACTGTTGTATAAGATGAATCTTTGCCAGTTGGCATTAGATAACATGCCTTTAGCAGGATGCAATTTTTTGTTGTTGTAAATGTGTGTATGTAGCTGAATTGTATGCCTGTTTATATATATACATCTTGACACATTATATGATTAAATCATTCCTGATATATACATTAGTAATCAAAATTATTTAAAATCAGGTTTATTGGATGAAAAGGCTATGCATCTCGTTTGCAGCAGGCCATAACAGCAAAAGGGTGTTCTACCAAGTACTAAAGATGCTTGCCATAAAAAGGTTGAATAATTTTGAGACGCGAGAAGTAATAATTAGTTGCATTTTCAGTTGACTTTGGGGAATCCACTTGAAGCATTTGTTGTGTTGAGCTCTTTCAACTGCTGTTGTTTGATTTGTTCATTGCAAACAGCTGAAAGTCTGTAAATTCTGATAATAAACCTGATTTTCAATGGGGGTTGAATAATTTTGATTATGTCTGTATATATCTATTTAATACACACAAAGAGCCTTGTGCACAAATAATAACGAAGGTCCACCAGTGTTTTGAAATGCTGATTGGTGGAGATCTCTTAATTCACTCTTGCTGATCGTGAACTATCATAAGTAACTTTACAAGAGTTCAAAGTTATTCATTAAACTCCAAATTGTAGTGAATTCAAATCTGAATCTTATCTTAAAGTTTGCCATTTAGGTATTAAATCACTAAACTAGGTTGGTTGGTGAATAACCCTTTATATATCTTCTGCATTGGCATTTGCTTTGATTCTTTTCATGATGCCAGACATCATCTCATTATTATATATTATCACTGTGGTCTTCCCATAATGTGCACAGTAGCATAAGAACTTAAAAATTTTAGTGCATTACCTATTTTCCTACACTTGATCTGAGTGCCTTGGGTATCCACCATTTGGCTTTTAAAGGTCATAATGCTTTGTGATCCATACCGAACAACAGACTGTAATATTAGGGCTTCCAACTCATGATAACGGTGCTTTCACATAAAAGGCACTGTTTGTAAATATTACTATTTGATTGATGTATGCAGCAGGGCTGCCTCAGTTTATGCTAAGTTTAGTTTAATATCATACAGTAAGTTGAAATGCATGATGACGATCATTCTGTTATCTAATCCTTACAAATACCTGTGGATGGCTCTCTCTTGTTCAAGATATGCCACGGGCTAGTCTTTGCCCAAGTCCTGCACAAGGTATCTGTTTATAAGTTTTATCTACTTAAGGTAATTCTTTTGCCCTGTCCTTGTCTAGTCCTACACCAAGCATCTATGACCTATGACCATAGCCTGCTCAAAACCATTAGATTTCCCTGTCTTTGTGTAGTCCTTCACCTACGATTTGTGTTTTATCCTGTTGAATCCAGTCATATGCGGCATCTACCAGTACTAGTTTCTTCACCAAGTCTTTGTCTGAAAAGCGCTATTTATCAGGATACAGCTCCAGTAAAGTTCAATTAAGTCAAGTTGTTCTACCAGCAGCACCTGTTGATTCAGTTCCACCACTCACTAGTGTAGTCAAACTATCTTGGTGAAAGTTCTGTCCAATTCTACCCCAAGTGTCTAGCTCTGTTGTACCTTGTGTTTCTCTTTGCACACGCCCCATCCTTTAATTCCAAGTCCACTCTGGTCTTCACATAATGTATTATTTTAGCAGTCAGAATAGTCCCAATGGCCTCAATTTCTAATGTCTCAATTGACATCTCACATTGCCATTTTAAATCATTCTCTTTTGGGTTGCACAGTTTAGATGGAACCAAACACGACTTTCTGTTGTTCTTGGATTTTGATCATAGTTGGGTGGACTTACTTACAATATTTAATAATAATCTTTATCATTTCAAGCTAGAATACATTTCTATGTTCAATCAACCTTTCTTAAAAGAATGTAAACTAGGTACAAAAGTAAATCATAAACAGCAAACATATTTTTAATACTAATGAAAGATTAGGATTTTAAACAATAACATCCAATATCTACTCTGGTATCACAATTTGTATTAAGTGAGACCTCTCAGATGGCCAACACTTCTATAAAAAGTCCTTGGACCAAAATGTTTTTGTTAACTCTCTGGACTGTCACAATCTTGAGAATATGAGTAAATAGCTTATTTAACAAAGTCTAGATTTCATATATTAGGTGTACACAATACCCAATTTTTATCTATGATAAAGGATGCTGGAATAGTAATTTGCTCATCTTGTTAAGCTTTTGTTATAGGGAATTTGAGTTATGGATGGATCTGCAAATTTCTAATAAACAAACTTCATGTGTGATGATTGCATTGCTGTTATATACGGTCTTGTGGTGGTGGGAGCTGCATGAGTATGTTAATAGAGTGGATGTTGCTATTGCATGGAATAGGCTGTCTAAATGTCACTATCCTGGTTTCAGACATCCTACTACGTCTTGCATGTGATCTTCTGGCTTTTTCCAAAATCCTGTCATTTTTCCTAGGGCTGTAACTACATAACAAGAGACAATGTGTGTAAACAATATCGGAGACTTTCCTCTACAACCCGTCCGCTGGTGGATTTATTGTCATCTCCTTTCCATCAGAAATCCTGGTGGACCTGTTTAGGGATTAGAACTTTTTTTCTGTGTTGGATCTTGCATGTAACATTATCATATAATGTAATGTCACATCGTTTAAAGCACACATGAGGAAGCATAGGTCAGAAATGTCTAAACTATGTATCTCCTGCTACCACTTTAGTCTACCAGGCATAGAGGATGTTATTTATACCCTTTACCTAATTCTGCTTAAAATTAACCCAAGAGGTCAAAAATAAAATTAGCATTTAGGACACATTCTATCTTTCTATCTTCTTTTTTAATTTTATATTTTTACTTAAATAAGCATCTTTTACTGTCTAATATATATATATATATATATATATATATATATATATATATATATATATATAAAATAAAAAATATGTATATATATAAATTATGTTGATACACTCTCCTGACATTGGCAACTGACTAATATACAAAAAAGGCATTTTATTTGCTCTTGCTATGTGTAACAAGCTTCAGGTATCGTCGGTGATAAGCCACGTCGAATATGTGACTACCCGGGAGGCTTATTTATTATATGCAAATTATGGTACGTAAGGAGGGTTTAATGCAAATTTTTTGCCAGTTGACTCCCTTGGAGTCGCAACTAAAAGGGAATTACAGTAAATAAAGAGAGCACTAATAAGATAATTTGCCACTTAAGTATGAGGCCAGCAGTTATTTAACCTTTTAGATTCATTATGCTGTAGTGCAGAACTCAGTACTGAAAGGGATAGAATTAAAAGATTGGCTATTGAGTGCAAATAACTACTTGCAATAAGGGTGGACGTCTTTACAGCTAAATGGCAAAACCTTTCCCTGCAAGTTATTTAGACACTAAAGATAATGTTCAAACGCAGGGATTTATTTAATTAAGAATACCTTGAGATAAGTAAAGCAACATTTTTATAGTACATGGAAGTAAGAGAGAAAAGTCCACATTGGACGAGCTGGAGATATTTTTTTGCCAATTAGATGTATTGGTCCCACATTTTGCAAACAGTTGCTTTTGCCCCCGAACAAACCACAGCTTAGTAAATAAACCCCTACATTGAAACTGAGCAGCAACTTCCTATAAACTGGTCTGCTTGAAGAGCCGTAGAAGTCAAGAAAATGATAATGTAATTCAAGCACAAAAGAAGCCATTTGACTAAAAGATCAGAGCAACGAAAGACAGCTGTTATGATGCATAAATTCTAAAGCATAACAATATGCTCGTAATGGCAATTACTGGTGTTAAAAGCAATTCTCCACTTATCGCACCATACAATCAGGATGGGATTGTGCACCCCTCATAGATCTAACCGGGTGATAAAACATGCCTCTCTAGCGCTCAAACATCTCAGGGCCATCAAGGCGAGAGCAAACTTTTTTTTTTGCTTCATGAATTTATGGATTGAAACATAAATATGAGTGACAGTATTAAAAGCGTGGTATCTTCGGTCAAAGTTCACTTATGTACCAACTCAAGGATGTTAGTCAATGACTTCAACTTTTTATGTTAACCAAGGATGTCACAAAAGGTATAAGGTGCCTCTTGTAGACATCTGAAATGGGAGGTGACATTCCGTTTTTTTGAATTTTCCATGTGTAGATGTGGATCATGTCAGTTGCCCTTATACCTGTTTGTGTTTCCGGTGCATTCGGTAAAAGGATTTCCGTGGTACAAATTGAAAAATCAAATAAATATTTGAATCATGTCATAGAAACATAGAAACATAGAATGTGACGGCAGATAAGAACCATTCAGCCCATCTAGTCTGCCCAATTTTCAAAATACAGTCAACAGTTTTTCTTTAGGAAAGTGATAGTGTTTAAAGCTTTCATAAAAAGGACACTGCAAGGATCATGGTCATTATAGCTTTTTGTAGGGGAATGCTGTTTGCAGGCAATGGGTAAGGACCATCAAATTGTCAAATTGTTTTTAAATGGTTTGACAAGAAAATGGGAGGATCCCTGACAACCTTGGACCACCTCTACAGCTGGAGGTGTCATAAGGAGGACATCCACTTCCTTATTATATTATAGTGTGTGCATACATTGCAAGATAACTCCATCCAATGAGAGGCTGTAAGCATGTTGATATTTATGGATTCAGCCATGTGGAATTCCCCCAGTCTTTTCAACACACCCAATTCAAAATTATGCAGTATGGCACAGGCAACCTGCCAAAGGTTCTGTGTCAATATGGTGATTCCAAATTGGTTTACAGCAATACAGCATGCTTGATGGGTTAATGCTGTTAATGGTGTGGGCCTAGCGTGCCAGGGAATCACCTGTTCTTTGATCATTGCTGCCTACTACTATAACTACCTCAATAAGCTTTACAAACATCTGCACTGGTTATGCAACATGGAGTGTCCTTTTAATTCCTATTGATATTTTTTTTAAAGCAAGATTTTACAGGTATTTTTGCTTGCCTTTTAAGATAGATAAAAAAAACATAGTGTATTTAATTTAAATGACTGGAAGCTTGTTTGGGCATGGCCTTTTTCACCTAATGCTCCCAAATATAAAACATGTTTTGTAAGAATTGTTTATCTTATGAGCTATTGTACATCACTGCTGCTATTGACACTATATGACAGAATTGTAATTTTCCTTAAAGGCCAATCATACCATCTGTGGGTCCTTAGGCCCAATACTTCAGGTTCCCTTCGTCCACACCAACTGGCACACAGACACTCTAACATGCTTAAAAAGACAAAAGACACTAGCACTAACAGAAATATAATCGCTGCAAACACACTTGCACACATATATAACATGCATGCAGAGCACACACTACCAGGCACATGCACAAATATGCATTTGAAGAGACAAACAGACAGAGGCACACTAGCACAAACACAAATATTAATACATCAATTCTCACACTGGTGCACATACAAACACACATAAATAGACACTTTGCAGCACATTTATTCATACTAAAACATACAGATACATATTGACACATATACAGGCACATACTAACAAGCACACAGACATACACTCAAACATAGTAAACTTACAGATACACACTAACACATATACAGGCACAGCCACCCTTACACAAGGCAGATACACACTAACATGCACATAGGCATGCACTAACACACATACAAACACAAGGCTCTTCAATTTTCTCTTCTGCCCCACTTTGGACCACTTATATCACTAATATCATTGCCGCTGCCCGAATGTGGATATATTTTGCACTTGCAGATATGTCATTATGTCTCCTCCAATTTGACCATGCAATTTCCCTATCTAATGATTACCTTCAGTTATGACCCAATTGGTGCATGTACTTATTTATAAAATTATTCCCCCTAGCAATACATTGGTGTTCACTAGCTGCGGCAAAACAGAAAAGTGATCGAATTATTAGTTAGCTATTTTGTCCCAGATTATGCATAAAAATAGATGCAAAATTTTGCTGCTATTTAAGATCATTTTATTAAACTGCGGTAGTCTGCTATCAGGTATTTGGTGTTATACGTACTGTATGAAAAACCATAACTGTAAAGTTAAAATGCTGCAAGTGTGCCCCATTTTATTCCCAAAGCCCATTTAGACATCTTCATCCATACCAGGCAGGAGCAAAGGTAGAATCTGGCCGAACAGATCAAGCTTTGGGTTGTTATAGATTGTACCCTTATATATACATAACCTTCATATCTATAAACAGTTATTTTGTCTTCCGTGGTATTATTATATTATGCTTCGCTGAGACATGCCCCCCTCTCCAGCTTCCAAAAATAAATATATATCAAATACAGATATGGGACTGTCTAAGAAAAACAATGACAGCCTTACCACAAAATAGCAATTTTTAATGTCCTGCTTTTGATCAATGTCTTGAGCCATTCACCAGCTGTGGAATAGTCACAAAACCACATTCTATGTTAATCTAAGCAGTGCAACCTCTTAGTACTGCAGACCTGGTACCATTCACAATTAGCTACAATAATTCAAAGCAGACAGTTGTCCTGGAATTTGACTATGCAGGAACACACGCTCTTACTAATGCAAAGACGAACAAATCTCTAGGGGCCTACAGGCTACTTTTAAGATCCCAGAATGGTGACTGCAGCCAGGCCCTTTTGCTTGTTGTAGATTAATCAAATATTCCTCCAACCTCTAATTGGATGACAATCAGTTTGAAACTGAGCGAAATGGGAAGTACCAATTTTATGCTTAGCTATTCAAACTCGCAGAATGTGTTCCGTTCGTTATTTAGACAGCCTTGACCCTTTTTGCTTGAATCCAGATTGTGTGACAGGTAATTACAAAAAAAAAAATAGTCATATAATAAATACATTTGAAAACGATGGTTGCTTCATTCCAAATCAAAGGAGAAAAATTGGGATATACGCCACACAGCTTGACATAAGGATTGTACCTATTTTCAGCAAAAATTGTGAACCATTTTTATTAGCTATAAAAACAACGATTTTTATATTGGGTCGATGTTGGCGTTTTTCCAGTTTCATTTCTTAAGCCCTTAATAGATTTTTTTCTTTTTTTTTGTGTTTGCAATGTAACGAGTCGAACAAAAACACGGCAAATAACAAGAAGTATTATTTATGATGTATGCCTTAAGGAACACTACAAGCAACATAACCACCACAACTCACCTGGGGCCAGATTGCCCCGATGCATCTCTTATGCAAGTATTATTATTATGTTTTTTCAATTGCTTGACTTCTTATCTGAGGTCTGTTGGGTGTCATTGCCTCCACCATTGCAAGCTCCTAAGAAGTGCCCAGCAAAAGTCTTGGAAGAAGTCAAAACCATTCAAAATTGGTTTGACTACTCACAATGAGGGGACACTAAGGCATTGATGGCACCATAGCCAGTACAGCAAGCTGTAGTGTTTATGGTACTTTGAGTGTCTCAGCAAAATGGGTTTAGAAAATAAAAATTACTGGAAAATATGTCAAAATTGTATATTTTAATAAATAAATATCAGCATAATTGTGAGCATACAGAACAATACAAACATACTGCTAACTCTAGGATTTCTGGAATCCTTGCTTTTAGTATCTTGCTGGCTGCCTCTGTCTATTGAATACCCATGTATCTCCTTAGTCAGTACCCACTTTATCTGGTTGCCCTTTTCGGACCTTCCTAGTCAGTGAATACCTTCAATACTTGCTCTAATTTATTCCTTGGTGAGTATCAACCTTTTGTGGCTACTCTAGTTCTCTCTGTATTCAGTATTTACCTTTAATGCTTGCCTCATCCCCTCCTAGTAAATGTTGACGTTCTCTAGTTGCCTTAATCCTCTTTTTAATAGGTATACCTTCTCCGCTTGCCATATTTCTCTCCTTAATCACTATCAACCTCCACGGCTTACCCTAATTCTCTTTATTGCTACTATCCACCTCCACAGCTTGCCCTAATTCTTTCCTTAGTCCGTGTTCACTTTTGATGATTGCCCTAATTCTCTTTTAGTCAATGTCTATCTTCAATGGGTGCCCTAATTCTCTCCATAGTTTGTATCCACATTTCTTGGTTGCCCTAAATCTCTTCGTAGTCAATACCCATCTTCATGCCTTCCACTAATTCTCTCCCTAGTCAGTAATCACCTGCCTGCCCTAATTTTCTCTTATGTCAATGTCTACATTCCCTGCTTGCTCTCTCCATGTATAGTTAGTATCCAACATGCCTGCTTGTTCTAACTCTCCTTTTAGTCATTATCTGGTTTCCTTTACTCTCAGTATCCACATTATTCGTTATAACTGTTCCCACAGTCACTAGCATGTTTCCCTGCTTCCTTTAATATCTCCACTGTTAATACCAACCATCCCTGTTGACCCCAACATTCTTCCTAATCAATGTCGGCCTCCTTCACTTGCCTCCAATATCTCCATTGACATTATCAAGGTTATAGTAAGACAGACAAATAGACAGACTGGCTGGCAGATAGAGAGTTATGCTGAAAGACAGTGTTAGATATATTAATATTTTAGAAAATGTATATATAGGACCATTTCATCTCTATGTCTGCATTAATTCAAAGCCATCTTTTTGGTTCTATTGATGAGGAGAGGTCTAACAATATATTGATAAAGTAAAGGCTATAAAGTTTGTTATTTGAATAATACAGTGAAACTATGTATCTTACTGTGCACCATGTGCCTTGAAAGGTCATACATGCAGAGTTTTGGGTCTTTGTAACCTGAAATGCATCATATAAACTGCCACAAAACTGTAATTAACTGGCAGTTCCCTTAGCTCCAGAGCTCTAGGTGCACGGAATAGTAATGCCTCATTAATGTCAGAGGAGATGCTCTTCTGCAGTCAAATTCTAAAAAAGGCTTGTGTTCTGATGATGAATGTGGTGCAATATTGACAGCGTAAAGGATTGTCCTCCTTGAAGCTAGAATCTAGGCTCTTTCCACTAATGTAAATGTTATTCTATCAAATAGGTAAAAGATTGAAATAACCCTTGTCAGTCTGGTTTCCATCTCACCCCTATCCAGAGAATGACATTGTGTCCATTGAAGTTTTCTTCTAAAGGAATAGGGAAGTATGCTTGGCACCCATAGAGGAGACATGTTCTCCAGCTTGCATCACTACGGAATGAGGTCAAAAAGTAGGTTACATGGTGCACACAGAACAATGCGTCTGGAAAACCACAACAAATGAAAGGGAAACTATTACTTCCTAAGATATACAAAAATATGTTTACATATCCCCTGTATTTATTAAATATATGTTATTAAAGTCTTAAAAATAAAATTAATGTAGACATTCACACTGATTTCTAGAAGTCTATTCTGGATTTTTGAGGGTCTCCATCTTGGCTCCATGTCAGTCATTTTCTGTCATTTAACATTGTAAGTGGATGAGGAAATAAATGGGGTAGATTTATCAGTGCTTTGTTCTAACATTTGGTGCAAAAATGTAAAATGGGAGGAGTCACCAATGGAATGTGGCTGCTGGGTCCATTAGGTTTCCATAGTGATTGCCCACATTTAGTATGTTAGACCACTTTTTAGAGCAGAACACTCCGATTAGTCTCTAACATTAAAAAAAGAAAAAAATTTCTTTCTCCTCCGTCAATGTAACGGATGTCTATCTGTGCCAGTAATGAACTGGATTGTGAGGCAACTTGATAAATCTTTAATACACATTTAAATGACATGGAGCATCACCTAATAATAATAATAATAATAAGTTATAGATGATTTTCAATGTTTTATTCAATGACATCATCTCCAGGAAATTGGCGGTTCCCCTTTAACAACAACAACAAAAACGTACCAGTCTAAACGAGACAAAAAAACAAAACAAAACGCAAGCATTGCCCTGAACATGCACATTTTAATTGGCATGCTGATAAAATGCCAAAAAAGTTATACACAAGGGGATGAGCACACATCTGCAAACTAAGAGTCATACATCTTTTAAAGCTACATAGAAACAAACCTCTCAGATGAAAATGTAGGGATTCAGTCAGTTACATTATGTATAATGTATTGGTCACTGCAGCAGCTCTCCAACAAATTATGTATGCACATGGTAATGCTACTTTTTTCTGTGTTATATTTTGAAATATATCACCAGGATTCTTGGTTAAGCCCCAATCCCCTTGCTACAGTACAGGTGCACTATCAGGAAACCAAAAGAGAAATATGCATTAAAGTAGAGTTTCAATATATGCGTAGTAGGAAATATTAGTCCTATATAAGTTATACATTTCAGTAGACGTTCATATAACACAAAATGCATTTAAAGGGGAACGGACACTTCTCGGGAAATTACACTTTTGAATAAAGCTTTGAAATCACCTAAAGCTTGTGTTAATCTTTTTTAAGAACATTTTGAAACACTTACCAATTGGCATCACCCTACAGTTCAGTCCTGGTAAAGTAAGGGAGATATTTATAAAAGTGCCACCGGCGCTTTAATTTCTAATTTCGGGTGAATTTTTGGCACAATTTATTATATATCATTGCTGTGAAATATGATAGTGCATTATAAATACCAGTAATACAACTATATATCTGTCAACATTTTTATTTGTTTTTGTTTTGCTCATTTTTTAATATACAAAATTTTTTTCAGCAACACAGCGGGTTTGTGAATTTTCTGCCACTTTTTCGGACTGATAAGTGTACTGTTTCACTTATCTTTTTTCCTGCCACTTTAAATGTGGGGGTCTTCCAAAATGAAAATTTCTGTCATTTTTTTACTATTTCACTTTTTAGGCTACTTTTAGAACACTTTAATAAATTTGCCAAAAAGTATGGGATTTAACAGTCTATTTTAAAGATACTTTGATAAACATCTCTCGATTTTTCTGTTTCTTCTCCAGATTGACAGGACCCAAGGTGGGGGTACAAATTCAACACTAAAATATGTTATATATGAATGAAATATGTATTTATTTTATTTACTTCCAGCGTAAAATAAAAGAAATAAGTAAACATAAAACATTTTAAAAAATAGAAAAGTAAAAGGACACTCCAGACCCTAAGAGACCCCTTGATGTGTGAATAGGGTGTTTTTTTTATTTTAGAAAAAATGCAAATTTCAATATAAATTGGCACTTTTATGATATACCTTGTAACACCCAGACAACCGGTCCTGTTACTTCCTGGTTTGGTTAGTTCAGTGGAGCTAAACTCAATGGGCAGCAATCGCCCAGAGCACCTGTCTTGCAAAGACTTCTCATTTAGCTGTATTGTGAAGTCTGTGATTGGACAGCCACATAAAGTCTGCGCAGGGTTAGGATGGGAGGGCTTCCAATAACCTCAGATAAGAAATGTGCAGCTTTTTCAAGCTGGTTTTAGAAATAGCGTAAATTAAAAAAATGCATAAACATTAATATTAAGTTATTTTTGTATTTGTGCAATGAAGAGTCCCCTTATAGTTCTCATTAAAAAAATCCCACAAAATTTGTGGAAATATTGTACAATGGTATAATCTTAGCAAATGTAGCATTACACAATATAACCATATAGCGAGACATAAAGTCCATATATTTATTCTTCATGAAGTTAGTTTTTTACATCCTTAATCAATTTATGGTCCTTGTGTAAGATGTTTTGGTACATTTTCAGGGTATTTACTAAATTCAGAATTCAAAATGAATTTCAAATGTAAGGTGAGAATAGCTGAATTAAAAGCAAAGCTGACCACAATTGGGCTATTTTTATCCTACACTTGAAATTCACTCTTAATTCTTACTTTAATGGATAACCTTGATATTGCTCAGTTGCTGAACTATGTTGTATATGTTATTGTATATGTTGTTATTGTGTGGTCTTTGATCTTTCAACAGTTTTAAAAGTAAATTGTCTTTGTAGTCGCAAAAGGCAGGTGCAGAAACACACGGTTACGTATTATGCTGTATTTAACTAGGACAAAACTTGTAAAGTCTTTAAATAGCTTCAGTGCAAATGCATTAAACAGTGAAGAAAAATACATAACTTCTCTTTGGTCTAAAAGACTTGTAAAACCACAGAATGGCTATATACGGACTTCATATTTTCGTCAAGGTTCGATCAACTACAGCCTTATCTGATTGACTTCAAGTCCCAGTACCTTCAGCCAGCCTGATTTTGAACACAATTGATAAGCACTAAATCCCACTATGATTGTAGAGAGGCTTTTCTATGGCGAATTGTTATAATTGTTTGACACAACATGTAGATCATTATTTTTTTCACTATATAAAACAGGTAAAAAAAATATTTTTTTAATTGTTTAAGAAACAGACCCAAGTTATAATATGATTGGACCACCTGTTTATAATATAAATATTTGCCATGACGTGTATAAGACTTTTAAGTTTTCTTAGTTTAATTGCAGTTTTTAATTTTTATTGTTTACAATATGAAATACGATTTGTTAAACATGTGATGACTTTTGAACACAGCCAAAATGATCATGCCTCTTTATGTGTGCTAGAATACAATGTAACAATATCACCCATTGTCTTTATTCCAATACATAGCAGGGTGTCCTTGCCTTGACTGTCATTTGGTATAATACTGATACCTCGTATAGCATGCCTAAAAGGATGAAAACTTGTTTTGACCTCATATCACTGTGATGCCTAGCTAGGTATGCAGCACCAAACATAGTCATGAATGAGCAATGATCTGGCAATGTTCTTAAAGTAGAACAGTCAGGAGAAACATCCCTTTGGTTGTCATGGACCAGAATCCTTAGAGGAAGTGCAAATGTTTTGTATGGTCATACACAGTGAACATAAATGTCATTACTGAGTATTACTTACAGTTCTCTGGGTCTGCACCCAATCCATTGTAATATTACCTACCAGAGAGGTGTATCTCAGTCAAAGAAAACACATGTCGATATGCTAGATGCTTTTCTTTGTATGGTGGTAAATCCATTTTTTCCATGGGAGCTGGAGGTACAGTAGATGTCCTATTTAAGAAACACGTGTCTAGGTTTCCTTACATTAAGCTTATCCAGACTGATGTATATGTAATAATGCACTTTAAGAGTCCTAGTTAGAATGTACTTATGTTACCAGCTTTTCACATTTATCATCCCTACTCAGCAAATAAACTAAGATCTCCTGGAACTTCATAAAGATGGTATGGTGCACTTTTACTTGGCATTCAACAGCTATCACTTGATTTAATTTAATCAATCTTCTAATGAGCTAAATATTCTAGTACTAGTGTCATCAAAATTATCTATGCCTTATGTCCTCTAGCAAACGAAGGGATGAATTTAACTAGATACGCTGTTACATTTATATGAAAATATTTCAATATCACTGTAGAAAAGGCGATCATTTTAATACACACGTTACATTGTCACTGTACTGTACCTTTAAAGCAAACATACTCAGTACTGATGAAAAACAGGAAATGCTTAGTTAGAGGGGCTTGCAAGAGAGTGATTTTGACAACCACAAAAAGATATATTGCACGGTATTAGAGAAGCCAAGAAACACTACCATCATGTATTAAACAACTAACACATACAGAGGACAAGCAACTGCTGATCAGGGCCGGCGCGTCCATAAGGCGGCACAGGCGGCCGCCTTACGGCGCGCGGGCTCTGGGGGCGCAATATTTCAGTGACCGGCAGGAGGGAAGCTCTCCCTCCTGCCAGGCCACCATCTCGAACCCCCGGCGCGGCAGTTCTGTGATCAGGCGCGGCGAGGGAGCTCTAACCTCTCTGCTCCCTCGCGCGCTGCCTGCTGATGCCGCGGGAGCCGGAATATGACGTCATCCCACAGCATCAGTAGGCAGCCCGCGAGGGAGCAGAGGATGGAGATTAGAGCTCCCTCGCCGCGCCTGATCACAGCACTGCTGCACGCCGCCCAGCAGCCCCAGGGACCGATCCATCATCCACACCAGCTCTCCAGGTAGGGAGGCTGGGTGGAAAATATGTAGTTATAAAAATAATTAGTGAATGTATGTGATGTGTGTCTGTGAGTGACTGTGTGTGTGTGTGTGTGTGTGTGTGTGTCTGTGAGTGACAGTGTGTGTGTCTGTGAGTGACAGTGTGTCTGTGAGTGACAGTGTGTGTGTGTCTGTGAGTAACAGAGTGTGTGTGTCTGAGTGACAGTGTGTGTGTCTGTGAGTGACAGTGTGTGTGTGTCTGTGAGTGACAGAGTGTGTGTGTCTGTGAGTGACAGTGTGTGTGTGTCTGTGAGCGACAGAGTGTGTGAGTGACAGTGTGTGTGAGTGACAAAGTGTGTGTGTCTGTGAGTGACAGTGTGTGTGAGTGACAGAGTGTGTGTGTCTGTGAGTGACAGTGTGTGTGTGTCTGTGAGCGACAGTGTGTGTGAGTGACAAAGTGTGTGTCTGTGAGTGACAGTGTGTGTAAGTGACAAAGTGTGTGTAAGTGACGACTCTGTGAGTGTGTGTGTGTCTGTGAGTGATTGTATGAGTGTGTCTGCATGTGAGTGTATGAGTGTGTCTGTCAGTGTATGATGAGTGTGTTTGTCAGTGTATGAGTGTGTGTCTGTCAAATCAGTGAGAGTATGTTTGTCATTGAGTCTGTGTGTGACTATCAGTGTGTCTGTCAATGAGTGTCAATCAGTGTGGGTCTGTCAGTGTCAATGAGTGAGTGTGTGACAAATCAATGAGTCTGTGTCTGTCAGTGACGTCTGTGTGTTTGTCATTGAGTGTGTGACTGTCAGTGTGTACAGAGTGTAGCGGAGCAGAGCGCGGTACAGGGGCTTCTGTTTCCTGTACCTGGCCAGACTGACAGGAGGTGCTCAAAGAGAGAGTACTCCCTGTCAGTCCGGCCGGGTACAGAAAACTGAAGCTCCTTTAGGGGATCTGCTCCGCTCGGCAATGCAACAATAGAGGTAGTAGGCACACCAGGAAGGGGAGTGTGACCACTAAAGGGGTGTGAGGTGCACCAAGGGACAGGGAGGGGATGGGAGAGAAACACCAAGAGACAGGGAAAAGAGGGGGGAGAAGAACACTGAGGGACAGGGAAGGGACCACTAATGGTCGGGGAGGGGAGAGGGGCTGGTTAAGAGGCACATAGGTGAAGATGTTTTGTTGGGGGGGGAGAGGGGGGCGGAAAAATGCATCTTCGCCTATGTACCTAAAAATCCAAGCACCGGCCCTGCTGCTGATACAGAGTGGATTGTCACCTGGATACATCTTACGGACATTCCCCTGAGGAGCAGTCGAGGGAACACACATAGGGCTGGATGCAAGACTGATTAGCATTTTACTAGTCTAATTATTTGGATATTTTTTTGTAATCACATACAGGGTTATTTGATAACGTTTTAAAAATATAGCTGCATTTAGAATGTTTTACAGGTAATTTTTGCCTAAAGTGTGAAATTCACTTTAAATTCAGACTTTAGTGATGAACTCACCTAAGTCGTAATTGGTTAACTTAAAGGAACACTGTAGTGTCAGGAATACAAACATGTATTCATAACTCTATATTGTAAAACTAGCTGTTTAGGTGACCGGCTCTCTGCTGTCGAGTTAAAAGATGAGTTTACTTACCTTTTCTGCCTCGCCGTGCCAGTCTCACCACAGCTGGCCCCGCCTCCATGGCTAAGATCATCAGTCTTGATGATCTCAACCAATCCAAGGCTTTCCCATAGCTGCACATGTCAGCATCTCCTCAGAGATGCATTGAACCAATGCATCTCTATGGGGAGTATATTGCAATGAGAAAGAAAGAACCTCTAGTGGCCTGGCTGAGTGACTGCACCAATCAGCAATTTAAACACTGCCTATTCTCTGACAAGGCAGCTTTTACTTGAAAAGCCTGCAGCCTACATTAAGCTGTAGCTGTTCTGGTGAGCATAGTGTCCCTTTAAATTATATGGTTACTCCAACCATCCTAACCACTACAGCATGGAAGAAGCACCCTGGAGCTGTTAGCCCGGTAATGAGAAAACCGTTAAACAACAGTTTGCCCTCTTACTAGGGTCTGAAGCAGGATTACCAAATCCAAATTCTGCAGAACTGCCCTCTGGCCATTCATTGATTGAGAGCATCAAGGGACTGCTCTCAGCCAATGAGTGCGTATCTTTGTATAAAGATATGCACAGAATTTACATTATCTAGTAAGCAACTCTTGTTCCGAATGGCTAATAACGTCCCAATGAAGCTATAAGGGGTGGAGTTACACCTCCAGCAACAAAGGGGATAAATTCCGTATGCGCAGCATTTTATAGTGAAACGCTGCACGTAGAGCCTCCAAGCTCCTTGACCACACCACTGAAGGGTTCTTGAAGTAACCATTTAATTCCAAATGGTACACCACAGACAAAAAACAGCTTATCTGAAAAGAAAATCCTACTCAACCATGTGGCAAACCTTAGCAGGTCTTATTTTTTATTATTTTTACGGTTTATAGCTGCAAATGTTTGCAAAGTGTTTATGGTTATAGCTATAATTATAATAGCTATATTATAGCTGCAATACAGTTTACGCCTAGTATTTCCCTAGTATTGTGTTTTCTTACCACTTACGCTAGGGAAAAAGATCCACTGCTTGACCTCAGTTACGCTCAGAAATCAAGCACCTGAGCCGGTACAAGGCTTTAAACTGATTTCAAAAACAAATTGATTTTAGCAGAAGCATGGCTCTTTACACTACCTAGTAAACCAATCTGAATATGGCATCATTATTTAGGTTCTTAATAAAGTGGAACATTCTATTTTCAAATAGGATTTTTAAAAAGCAGATTTTTATGATACATGGACTATCATTGGTCCATGAGTGATTATAGGGTGTAAACTTTATTTGTAATGTTTTTTTTAGTGATACCACCACCACTATTTTGTTTGCACCCTCTAATTCCAGTATCATCTTAATACTTGTTGCCTGCAGCAACAATGGCCTGAAAATAAATCTGGAATAAAAATGTAAAGTTAATGTCAGGAAGTACGGATCGGAAATTGAACGCTGAATTGAATTCTCTTGAACTTGCTAAGGAAGGTACATTATTTATATATATAGTTTTAATACAAGGGTATCAGGTTTTGACCTTTGAGGCATTTTTGAACCATAACTCCCAATTCTTTTCCAGACATAGCAAAAGAATGGGGTTAAGTACTTCCCCATACCTCCCAATTCAGGCATCCTGTGAATTGGGATGCCGGTGGAATGGGGAAGAAAGAGGGTGGGCCAGAGACATAATCAGGTCATTGGCGTCGCCCAAGGGACAGAGTTACCCAGAAAGAGTACAGGTCCACCCAAAGAACTACCAGGTCAGTCTAGCGTGAGTGAATGCAAGTCGACCTGTCCCTCATCCAAGCCATCCAATTAGGTCAATCCCTGCAAGGAGCATTGTTGCAGTGCTCTCTGCGGGGTCCTAGTGCCCTGAACATATTGCAAGTGAGTTTATGATGCGTTCATGCTGTGCTTGTTGGAGACAGGTCCATGGTGCCCCAGAAGAAGGACACCAGGGAACTAAGTCAAGACAAGTTGGGACATTTGGGAGGGCTGCTATCCATACCCTGAAAATACTGGCCATAGACTAAAATTTTTTCAGCTGTGGATTGGACATTATACATTTAATGTCTTAAACATTTAGGTAGGTTTATATGTATTTGTCCTTCGAGGATCTATCTATTTAACCATTGCTGTAGTCCTCCAGAGGAAACCCAAGAACTTCCATCTCTAAGACTTAGATCTTTCCCTCTTCTGTGCCGCGCTTGTTCAAAAAGTACATAGTGCTGTTTTGGCAATACACTTTCTGTATCATTGTTAGCCTTAGGGAAAGGTTTACAGATTACTGAAAATGTCAGCTAGCTACAAAGTCTACAATTTCTTTGAATGCCAAACAGAAACTGACTTTTTCTGCTAAAATAACTCACTGATGCCAAATGTCCCTTGTTAGTTCAAAAAAAAAATTCACATCAGTAGACTAGGTGTGCAAGTTTTCCATTTTGAGATTATGCCCTCAGTGATCCCCTTTTGGGTGAACAAATCCAACTGTCTCTCTATCATAACCCGGTCTGCATCCTTTCTAAGCATGTATTAGTGCAGCGCAGAGTTTCAGGACACCATAACTCACAGTAAGATGCAGTGCGTATGAGTGTATCACCGAGTTCCACAGAAATAAAACTCACAGTGATGCCATTGAGCTCCACTGCGATAACACTCACAGTCATGTGCAGCATGTATGTGTTTATCACAGAACTCCACCGAACTAAAGTTCACTGCAATAAAACTCACAGTAATGTGCAGTGTGCATTAGTATATCACATGTTTATTTTTTCAACCAACCTGTCTCTAAGCTGCTTGAGAGTCACAGCTCATGCTGTGATGGAAACAGCTGTTAGTGAGAAGATGCTTCAGTGTCAAGCCCTTCTCTGTACATCAGCTCTAGTACTTTTTGATAGTTATATCCTACAAAGAACAACAGCTCTATTCAGCCCTGTTTGTGCCATAATATTATTCTGTTCCAGTCAAAGGTGTAACTAGAAACCACGGGGCCCCAGTGTGACAACTGGGCCCCCCTCCCATACATATACCCCCCACATCCCCAAACATCCCCCCACACATGCAGACAAACAGATACACATGCAGACACACACATACATAAACACATACATACAGACACACAGACACATACAAACACACACACACACACATACATACACATACACACAGAGACACATACATACAAACACACCCATACAGACACACATACAAACACACACACATACAAACACACACATATATAGAGATACATACATACAGACACACATGCACACACACATACAGAGAAACATCTATACAAACACACACAGACAAAATGTTTTAGTCACCCTCCTGTTTCCTACCTTTTGCGGGCAGGAGGGTGACTTTCCCTGGAGTCCAGTGGCTCAGGCTGATGGGATTCAGAGTTCCCACTCTGACTCCCTCCTCTCCTTCCTCCTTCCGAGTGGGCTCTGTGTAAGCTGGGAGGAGTGACTGGGGCAGTAACTTCCTTCCAGCCTCTGACATCATCAAAGGGCCCTCAGAAATTAATTGCTATAGGGTGGCCTTAACAGCATGGGCCACCCGATAGTCCCCTTAACGCGTGTTACATGACCGGTGGGCACCTTAGTCGCAGGAGTCCGCAGGGCTGCCGGGCCCCCAGGAGTGACGGGCCTGGTTGCAGTTGCGACCTCTGCGACCGCGATAGTTTCGCCACTGGTTCCAGTCATAGAACTGTTTGGCTCCCTGTCAATCTGGTGTTACTTTTCTTATGTCTTATTTTCCAGATGCCTATCTATCAATTTTTCAGTTTGTTTTTGAGTGTTTGCAGACATACTGTCGTTTTGATAGTTTTAGCCTATTTCCTAATCCTTGCATGTTAACAGGGGAGATAAATCAAGGTAAAAGAAGTTACTTTTTTATATGGAGCAGTCACTATAGAAACCAATAGAAAGTATCTCGACATTTATCACTTTGCCCCAAAAATAGCATCCAAACATATTGCCTCAAATATATCATCGTAACCAGTTTCAACTCAGACAAGCTATGTCTTGACCTACCTCCTTTACTGGTTGTCTCTAGAATAACATTATTAGATACTTAACTCACTGGATGAGTTACAGCTTGCTTCATTAAAGAATCAGTATAGACACCAAGACCACTTCATCTCATTGAAGTGGTCTGGATGCTATTGCAGTTTTTAGTGCTAAGACTGCATCTAGTGGCTGTCTACCAGAGAGCAGGCACTTCATGCAGTTCCAAGGAGTTTGACTGAGGACATGAAGTCTAGAAAGTAGACCTAATACGCGAGCAGTGCTGGAATCAAGAAAATGTAAAAAGAGATTAACCCTTTATTTGCCACAGGGGGGAGGAGGGGCAGGAGTGGGGCAGGAGGGAGGGGGTGGGGGGGGGTGGGAGAGGGGACTATAGTGTTCGGAATAAAGTTTTGTATTCCTAACACTATAGTTTTCCTTTAAAGTCACCAGCAAAGCAGGAGGCCAGCACTGTTCCAGGGCTCCTCTAGTTTCCTTGTAAAATGTGCCTGTAGCTGGATTTTCTGAGGGGACATAAAAGAACAGTTGTAATGGAGATAAACAACATGTGTGAGACAGACACAGCCCTTAACCTTCCACCTATCAAAAACAAGTGGTATAACTCGTCTCTCAGAAGCAGACTGCTGCACTCTCTCTCGCCAGCGGCTTGCCTCCCATGGTAAAGATCAGACCCAAATTTACTACAGGGCAGTGATCCTGCAAGCCCAGCTCTTGTGATGACACTAATTAGAGAGAATATGAGGTACTGTGTCTGCAAGACACTTGTCCCATAGGGCTCAGCTCTCTGTGAGGAGCCTGGGAAACTTCATAATGAATAGTCCTACAAATGCCACTAAAAAGAACGTGAGATTCTCCCGCTGGTGTGTGATTGACCCATAACAACTATACATTTGTGTCCTAAGTTGTCGTTATCGAAAACACTGCAGCTGTGAAAGCGCGCGCTTTGAGAAAATCAAACATTCTGCTGTGAATGGAACGCTGGCTACAAAAAGATAATATCAAATAAATCACAGACAGAGCTTCAGCCGGGTCTGATTTATGGCTGTATCTGCAAGTTCTTCCTGTGAACGAGAATTCTGTCTTGTTGTTCCACCATATGAATAAATAAATGTGTAACGTTCTGAGGGAGAAAAAAAAATGAAATAAATAAAAACATAAATAAATCCTCTCCCTGAGTGTCCATTAGTTTTGTCTTTTTGTTGTTTCATAATGAAATATCACTTTAAAAATAGGTGTAGGATATCTCTAATAAAGGTGAATAAAATGTTACTGATCAAAGAATCATATCTGAAACTCATTCTGGTTCTTAAAGAGGAATTGTCACCTTCTTGGTTGACATGAGTAAAGTTTATTCTACCTCGGTAAATATTATTATAGCAGGTACTAGAGTGGCATTGGCAGCAGAGATAGATACAAACACCTCTCTGTTGCAAAATTAGGTGAAAAGTACCACCGTCTTCCCATGATGCCCTATTAGCTGGTATTTCCTCCCACAATGCATTGCATACACATGCAATTTGGGTGTATGTGTAGTCTTTGTCCTATAATGCTGTTCAATAGCATGTGCACTTAAATTAACACTATAGTAAACAGAACAACTACAGCTTGATGTAGTTGGTCTGGTGAGTATAGCCAGTCCCTGCAGGCTTTTCAATGTAAACACTGCCTTTTCAGAGAAAAGGTAGTGTTAAGATTGCTGCCTAATTTTACCTCTAGTGGCAGTCACTCAGATGGCCATTAGAGGTGCTTCCTGGGTCAGTGCTGCACATTGTGCTATGCATGGAGATGCTGAACATTCCTCATAGAGATGTATTGATTCAATTAAGCTCCATTAGGAGATGCTGATTGGCACAGTGGTGCATTTTGTCGTGCATTTACTTTCCTATGGGAAAACACTGGTTTGGCTGAGATTGTCAATTTTGAGGAATTCATCCAAGGAGGCAGAAAGGGGCGCAGTTAGCCACGACTGACCTGCATGGTACTGAAAATAAGGTGAGTTTAATACATTTTTAAAGAGTGTCAAGGGGGGCCCATGGGCATAACTTTGTGTTAACACTATAGTGTCAGGAATACATATATGTATTCCTGATACTATAGTGTTCCTTTAAGTTTCACATTCAAGCAGTTATGGTTCCTTGGTTATGGGTATTGAATGGAAATATGTAATAGGCTTTATAGTATAACTCTTGCCTTTTTGATACAAATAGAAATTTAAAAAAATATTTGTAGAAAAATCACAACAATGAACTAACTCCTAGCTTTTACAATTTGGCTTTTACCCCAAGTAAGTGTTCTTTTTTAACATTAAGACATGAAACCTTGAGATCATACATTACTAATAATAACAAAATGCTATTTTTCATAACAAATCACTTTTCGTGAATGGGTAAAATATATAAGTTCCACCGGAGTACATTTCTATGTTACTCATCAACACGAAGATTCGTTTTAAAAACTCCGCAGGGAGTCAGGTGCCAGCGAACATCCTTTTCTTACTCTGTAAAGCGTACACCGCTGTAACCTTGCCTGTCTGATGATGAGCACAGATGTGTATAAATAAGCTTCTCTCGGTTCCACTGGCTAATTTGTATGACTGGGTTTACATCGAGTGTAGCTTACACACATTTCAGCTCATCATTTCAAATTATTATCCAAGAATCTTAAAATCATCTATTATATCAAAGGTCACTTATCCTAAAAGTAGAACAGTATAGACATGCTGTTAGCAGTAGATTATGATAGATATAGGATAAGTGCTAAACACAAATACATTTTTTGTTCCTCTGTTCAATTACTTTTCAATGTGGCATTCCTCGCCCATATTCTCTCATTAAAATCCCACATAACCTTTTTATTCTCAGATACGGGTTTCCATGCAGGAGGCGACTGGGCACTAGCAACACGTACAGAGGTCCATGCACTATGCTCAAACATAATGTGCCATAAGAGACCACCCACTTTAGGGGTGGACCCAACCCTTTCACGGGTAGATACTCCCCTTGCACAATGTACTGGGCAGCTTTTGCTCTTGCCGACCCATCTCTGCCCTGGAAGAGGAGGCAGTCAAGACTGGCAGTGGAATAATTTTCATTCTATTTCCATATCTCATTTATTTATGTTCAAAGTTTAGAAGTCACATTTACTATGGCCTGACTTTTAAAATCTGTGAATTTTGCCATGACTGGTGTTGGTTAATTTGGACTCTTTTCTATATTTCGGGGTATACCTCAGGAAGGATTATCAGAATATTTATTTTTTGGTGTTCTCTTACTCTGTCATTCATATTTTGCTGTAGAGGTAGGTATTACGGGTTTTCTGAGGGGTTTGCCGATGAACTGACCAAATTTGGTTTATTATTTAAATAAGGGTATCGACATGCTTTGCTTTTTTTTACTCAAGCTTTTATCATGTTGTTATGGTCACAAACCAAGGAGTGTATCAAGTTTATATGCAGGGGTAGGTGGAAACTGTATTTGAAGAAATCTGACTGTTTTCCACCAATAATTGGGAAGTTACTGTACCTGCAGACTTGTGGCTCCTTTAATGTGTGGTCCCATTAGTGATATTTGGAACTTCAGAAATGTATTACGTTCGGGTTTGATCTTTGTGTTTTCTTAATAAGTTATGTAATCATGGGAAATGTGAAGGACTATTACTATTTACTTTTGCAAAATGAGCTATATATATATATATATTTATATAGGTTTCCCAATCATCTCAATTTCAGTGGAAGAGTTCTGATTTTAGGGTTCTATCTTACCATACCAACTCTATTCCCTTGCAATGCCCCTTTGGGCAACAGCACTCTCTGCATGGTCTTTCACTTATGGGCCAGCCTACTTAATTGACTGGCAGGGCATTCTCAGGTGAATTAATTCTAGACTGACCTGCCAGTTCTTGAGAAGACACGACCCCCCTTTCCTGTGGGTGGTGGTGGCCCCGGAGGCATGATTCAAGTCACTGGCCCACCACCTTTTACCCTGAATATAATATATATATATGGAGTAGGGTTGGCGCAGCCCTACTCCATCTTTTTGTATTGCTTTCTCTGTTTGTTGAAGGACTTGAGGGTTTCCTTCATTTGGGTTGCTGCCCATCTACATATTGTTTGTTAATTAGCGCTGACTTCCTGTTGCTTTGTGTGTGTGTATATATATATACACACACAATTACAAATTGTCATCTGCATTTGATGAATAATTAGCTAATTTGTTCTAAAATCCACAGCATTTTCCCTATTTTGGTCCTGATGAGAGAAAATGGTATTAAACTAAAGGGACACTACAGTCACCAAAACAACAACTTAATGAAGCAGATTTAGTTTATAAAGTATGCCTCTTTAGTTTCACTGTTCAATTCACTGGCATTTAGGAGTTAAATCACTTTTGTTTCTGTTTATGCAGTCCTAGTCACACCTCCCCTGGATGTGACTCACAGAGCCTGCATGTAAACAAATGGTTTTATGTTCAAACATATGTTAACTTGCTTTAGACGTGTTTATCTTCTTCTCTGTAAGTTGAACTTCAATCACACCAGAAGCTCCTGAAAGGTCTAGCAAGCTTTTAACAAAGCAGAAGATACAAGATTCTAAATTAAACAGACTTTGCAATAAAGGAAGTGTAAACATTAGATGACTCTTTACAGGAAGTGTTTAGGAAGGATGTGTAAGTCACATGCAGGAAGGTGTAGCTAATGCTGCAGAAACTAAGTAAGTTAACTCCTAAATACCAGAGAATTGAGCAGTGAGACTGCACGGGCATTAACTATACATGTAAATCATCTGATTCATTAATATAAAGATTTTTTTAGGTGATTATAGTGTCACTTTAAGGAGTGTATCATTAAATAGTAAACTGGACTGAGTAAATAGGACTGAAAAGGCCAAAATAGTCTACCCTACTTAAGAAATCCCAATCTTCATCCACTGTAATAGCTGTTTACTTATATTTATTATTGTGTATAATTTTGCAAAATATGCATTTGCATATTCACCTCTGACCTATAATCACCGGATCTAAAAATCTTTCTTCCATAAACAAATATATGCGTAGATGAAATATTGTTTTTTAAGCTATGTTCTATTTTGTTAGAGCCCATTACATTATGAATAAAACTTAATATGGCTGAGGAGGTTAATATGGCTGACAGTTAGGAACAGGACAGAGTTGACATGTCGGAGAGATCTAGCAACCGCTCTCAGCAGCGGTGAAAAAAAAGCTTGGCCGTGGTTAAGCCTATTATCTTGTGG
The DNA here is from genome assembly GCA_933207985.1 of Pelobates cultripes. Lineage (NCBI taxonomy): Eukaryota > Metazoa > Chordata > Amphibia > Anura > Pelobatidae > Pelobates > Pelobates cultripes. The sequence continues at coordinate 48,799,974 of OW240924.1, read as the reverse complement.
CTAGCAGACCATACCGATCCCATCATTTGTGGCCACACTTAGAGAGGACTCTAATGTACGCCTCAGTCAAGCCTTATCATTGTGGTTTTGTGGTTTGGGGGCATTGGGTCCAAAACACACATCTAACACTTGCTTTATTTTTCAGCTTGTGCTAAACTTAGTTCACAGTTTTAACTTCGCTCACAAAATATGGACAAAAGGAACCTCTCTCGATAATAATTTAAAAACCTATAACCCCATAATGCTTTGTCAGCTTTTTCTTTTTGCCACTCCTTTCTTAGCTAGAATATAAATTATCAAACATTCTACCTAACTGGGAAAATTTTAATTTACCATATAATAAATATAACATATATTTAAATGTATTAACTGTTTGAGGGACCAGTGCAGCACTGTTTCAGATTCTGTCATGGCTAAAACAAACAACCAAACTAAAATAAATACATGAAAAAAAAATAAAAGTTATGTTTGTAATGAAAATGTGAATATTTAAGCCATGGTTCAAACAATCGCATTACAGAACCAGTTAAATATTATCTTATATGAATTACTCCAGTGTGCATATATATTAGAATGATAGATGGACAGGCGTCGAGATTACAGAGAATTAATAGGAAAAAAACACAAAATGTACTTAAATAAAATGTCTACATTTCAACTCCTCAACTGGGATTTTACTTAATCGCAAACATATGTTTTCTGTTACAAATAGTAGTAAACATTTGACAAGCAATATATATCTATTAATAGTTTTTGGGTGGTTTTGTTATAAAAATGTACATATCTGACAAAGAATAAATTCATAGAGAGACATCCCAGAAAGAGCTTTGGAGTAAAAAAAATGCTTCTAATGTGCACAAAAGGGCACCGCTCCATGAGTCCCCACCTTTTCTGAGAGGTTCCCTCATAGCATTCTATATTGAAGATGTGTATTTTCATGAAAGAAACTGCTTCCACGTTCTGAACTACACAAATAAACATTAATGTATATGATGGGTTTGAATTGATGTAACCTCAACCTGTAGTGGCCCTTTAGCACACAACAATATATTGTTTAAGGGACAGAAAAAGCTACATTTTCATAAACACTAGTGTGATAAATAAAATATTAATGTGCTAAAGGAATGCTTTTATAGCTTTTATAACAATAACTGCCTTGTGTTCTTTAAAGCACCATATAGCTTCCTTTTTTAATTTTTACTATGATCCCACCATTAACTTACCAGGTTTCATGGCCTAACTCTGTACTTTCAGTAGGATTGCGGCTTTTGGTATTCTTAGGGTTGAGAAAAAAGTAGGTTCAGAAGAGAGGCTTTATCTAAAGGGATATTATAGGCATCAAAAGAAGTTAAATCACTTTTGTTTTTGTGCATGCTGCCCTAGCCACATCTCTCTTGATTGTGACTCACACAGACTGCATGAAATAAGATGGTTTCATGATCAATCTGTTGTTAACTTACTTTAGAAGCATTTATCTCATGCTCTGTAATATGAACTTTGATCACAAACAGAAGGTCCCTTTAGGGTCTAGCAGGCTATTAACAGATGAGGAGATAAGAAACTGCTCCATTAAGCCAGTGTTTCCCAACCCAGTCCTCAAGGCACACCTACCAGTCCAGGATTTAGGGATTACCCAGTTGTGTCTAAGGTGTTTTTTTTTCTTCTTTGTAAAAATCCCTAAATCCTGGACTGGTAGGTGTGCCTTGAGGACTGGATTGGGAAACATTGCATTAAGTTATGGTTATTTTGGTGACTTTAGTGTCACTTTAAGGACAACAAAAAGCCTGGGTGAGATGGGGAACATATTCAGAAGTTTGGTTGTGATACATTGATGGCGCAAGACCTGGCAGATACTTGGCCTGCTGGATTACACAAAATAAACTTAGGAAATAATACTTATATGGTGTTTGTATGAGGCACAGCAGCTACAAGGACCTCTCAGAATTACAATATCCAGGTTTTACCTATCCAGACTTATATACATGGGCAGTTCCACAAAGAATATTGTTGCAATATTGTACACAATAGCCACTCTGTGAACAAATATAAGTATTTTCCAGTTACAATGAAGCCTTCACATAATCCCTGTCAGAAAGTTAATCTCCAAGGTTCTTACTTGTACATTGTTCAGCACTGACTCAGGAATCACCTCCAGTGGCCTTCTGAGTGACTGTCACTGGAGGTGTCCCTAGGCAGCAATGTAACACTAGCTTTTCTTTGACATGCTATACACACCAAAATCGCTACACTAAACTGTAATTGTTCTGATGACTATATCGTCCCTTTAAGTCTGCATCAAATCTTGTGTTTGGTGTTATTAACCAACAAAAGCAGGAGGTGTATAGAAATAGATCAATAGACAGGACGGACAGACAAACAGACAGGAAGACAGCTTTCAAGATAAAGAGAGTTGAGACTTCTTTTGCGCGTGGGGTATTCCCTGTTCCACGAGAAGATTCATCGTTGAGTTGAGGCACTGCAAGTCAAGCTTATTAAGATGTCTCAGTCTCCCTGCACCAGCTGAGGCATACATCATTTCTTTAAAAGTAACTGTCCATTCCGCATCGACTCGCTGAACGCGGTGAGAAGGGCTTACAGATAGACAGACAGACAGACAGACAATAGCACACTAAACAAACTCAGAGATATCTTAAAACAGCTGTAATTATCCAAATCACCAATGTTCGGAAGCCAGTTCACTCAACATTACTTGTAAACCCTTTTCCTACACAGTGTATACTTTTAATCTCTCATATGAGATACATTACAATGATTCCTGCTTCCATTGACATTTTATTAATCTTTCTCATATAGATTAGAAGCGTTTGTCACTAAATCCCCCAAAACTAGTAAGGTTTTCCGCTCTGAAGTTAATGTGACAAAATATTGTTGAAAACATAAAAATATGCAGATCCACAATCTTTTTTTTCCTGATAATTTATCTTCTGAATGGAAATTCACCCAGTGCATTAATAGATAGCAAATACTATTTACCACTTTGTGCACAAGATGCATTCTAGAGTTTAGGCTTATTAAAAAGTACTTCATGCAGATGTGATATATTGACTGAACAGAATGAGGGTTCTTACGGATTATACTTGGGAGAATAGTCGAGGTTTAGAATAGTGTTGATTGCAAAACTGGAATAGTGTGTCCCTGTATTTATCACGTTAAGCATTTTCTAAGAAAAGGAAAATATAGTCTATAGTCCAACGATCACAATAAAAACTGATCAATAAATATGAACTGATCTATAAAGACTTTTGTACTTAATATTTATAAAGATGCTCAATTTGACTTTATGAAGGTGTATATAAAATTAACTACAATTACAAATAAAAATAATTATCAGGTTTTGATTAGTTCTCACAGCTACTTTATCTAACGGGCCAGGAAAAGTAAAGTTGGGCACTTTTTAAAAGGCAGTTTCTTTTTGTGTTTTGTAAATCAGAACAGTTATTTATAAGCTGTAGAACAGATACAAGAATTGATAGGTTCCTATCTGATGTGTCCAAATGAAAGAAAATTGTAGTTAAATTCATTGGTAAACACAGGATATTAAGTGTTTTGTCATCGCTCCATTCATATTATTTTTCTACATTGTCTCCAAAAGTAAGGATTTATGGAGTTGGCACAATTCACACAGCAGGGATTTTAACTGTGGAGAAAAAAAATTGTAAGAATTCTCTATTTGTATTGAGGATAATTGTTGTGATGGTACCTCGGTATACAAATAAAGTTTATGGATTAACTCTTAAAAAGATAGTCAGAGCCAGATGTCAAGAGGAGCTAGAAACACACATAGATAGACAGACAGACAAAGGTAGCTGTCTGTAATAAACTGACTAATATAAAGAGAGTGAAGTCAAGGAGAGAGAACTGCCCTGTTCTCTCTCCTCAGCTCCTTTCCATCAGTTTTTGAAAAGGGGTTAAAGGGACACTATAGTCACCCAGACCACTTCAGCTCAATGAAGTGGTCTGGGTGCCAGGTCCCTCAGGTTTTAACCCTTCAGATGTAAACATAGCAGTTTCAGAGAAACTACTATGTTTACATTTGGGGTTAATCCAGCCGCTAGTGGCTGTCTTCCGGACAGCCACTAGAGACACATCTGCGATGCTGGAGGCACATTTCGCCTCCATCACGCAGAGCGTCCATAGGAAAACATTGAGAAATGCTTTCCTATGGACACTTTGAATGCACGCGCGGCACTTGCCGCGCATGCGCATTCGGCTCCAGTGACGTCGGATGGGGGAGCTGACGTCGGACGGGGAGAAGAGGTCACCAGCACCGAGGGAGACTGGCTGCTGAAGGGTTTTTAACCCTTTCGGCGCCACGGGAGGGGGACCCTGAGGGGTGGGGCATCCTCAGGGCACTATAGTTTCAGGAAAACTGCTTTGTTTTCCTGACACTATAGTGATCCTTTAATTTAAAGATGGCAGATGCAAATACCTGTTACTGGTCTGGAGTGTAACTCCCACTAATCTTGGGCAAACCAGGATATATGTGATTCTGCACAGCACCAAAATTTGTGGTCAATCATCGCATTTCATCCACAGTTTTCAATAAAAATGTTTTCCTTATGACATAATGTGACATCACCAGTGATTCAGCATGGCGTTTAAATGGCATTTAAAAACATGATATATATAACTTTAATTACAAAATGTAATAACTACTAATAGACACTGGATCCAAAAATGTTCTGATCTGAAATGTGACAGATCCTCTTTAGTGATTGAGCCTTGAACTACGCAAAACATTGGAGGACATTTTTTCATACTCTTGTCCTAAAGTCACTATTCTCTCTAAAAACCACATAAAGTTAACTCTAAATATATATCACTAAGTCTCTTCTTTGAACTATTCTGAAGAAACGCACAAGTTAAAAGCTGCATGTATTCTTCTTGTTACTGGGATTTGCATAACTGCAGACTGTGCTTCCTAAAAAAAGAGATCTTATATTGATTTATAGACATGTTTGTATCATTCTTTTCATAAATCTCCTCTGTAGGACACCTCTGTTCTGGTATTTATTGACCAAAAGACAATTTGTGTTGAATGTTTTGAGATCTCAGCAGATACCCACCAGGGAATATTTTAAAAATATTATACTCAGAAGAATGAGTACAGGTAAGAATTTAATATTAAATATTGTATTAACCTGTCTTCTCCAGAGACGTGTTTGTCATGAGATCATAATTGGCACAGGATTGATAGCCATCCTGCTGAGTCCACTTGTTGCTTAACTATTTGTCGACGATGGCAAAAAAAAAAATGACACAATAAAGCACAGCACATTTATGATTAATCCAAAAAGGTTAAGAGTCTCATACATAGCTAAATTTTTCTTTTGTAGTTGTAATGCATCAGCTATCCATCTGGAATCTTGACTGAGGATGCATACACCCAGTATCCCTAGCCAAACAGACACGGCTTGCTTCTCTCCTTGGGTTCAGATTTTAATTTCACAGTAAGTATCTGAGAATTTTCCCATGATACAAAATAGCAGATTAAAATTTAGATTAATAAAAGCGAGTCAATAAAGTCCAGGCTAACGGTATAATTATCCACTTCTGCACATTCCCTTGTAACCAACAATATTCACACAAGAAATATTTTCTGGAGAAACTCAACCTACATGCAATACCACATTGCCCTTTTACGGCTAGAAACACTACCATCATCTGTCAAGATAAGTGAGGTTTATGATAATGGCAGCGGTCCACCGAGAAATTAATTCTGCAGAGTGAGCACTGCAGACGTTGCACCATTGTAGCCTCGTGAGGCTTGTTTAGAAAGACCAATGGCTAGGTCTGCTTTGGCTGGTTGGCAGTTCTTTGACTGAAACCCTAGATGGCCCAAATTTATCTTAGTGCTCGAGGTATCAGTAAGCAAATAATCGCCCCACAATTCCACAAACCGGGCTGAGAAATGAATATGCTGATAATCCAGTTTGCAAGAGAACTGCCAATCAATCCATGCTTTTGATTCTTTAAATCACTGAATGATAAGTTAATACAGCAGATTGCTATTTAAGATACCTGTGTTCAGACGTGCTTTGGAGAGCATGCAAACATGCAAAGGATTTTTACCACATTTAATAGATTGTTTACATGGGTATTGAAAGCAGGAGGAGGGTTGAATCACTCAGATAATTTTGCTGGGGGTGATGAGATTGGAGAGATCCCCACAGTCCTGATCTTTAGCTGCTGAATCAATTTGCTTTGTAGCTTAAAGAAAAACTTTGAACACCATAATTACACTCCAGGCAGGGGCATCAATAAAGGAACGGGGAAAAGGCTGAGGGTCTTGAGCCCAGATTGTAGGGCCCTATTGTCCCAGATCTTTATTTTGCAACAGATGTCTTTATGGGCCGGTGGAGTGTTTAAACATTTCCCTCACTGGCCTGTTACATAGGAAGGGAAAGGGAGTCCAAAGAGCCTTTGGTCTCACCCACTGCTGGGTGCAGACTTGCTGATGGCTTCCATGAGGTACGGGCAGTTCAGAGCATTGCCATGTGTTACCAAAATATACACGCTGCAACCCAGTACACACTGCATTCCCAACTCATATACACTGCATCTCCAGTATACACATAATACATCCCCTACACACACACTGCATCCTCTACCTCTTACTTCATCCCCTGTACACACTACATAAAAAGGTACATACACACTACATCCTCCACACACATGCCATCATCACCAGCAAAACCAGACTACACCCTCCCACACACGCACACACTCTCTCTCTCTCTACAGCCCCAAGACAAACATACAACACAGCAAACAAAAATAAAACATTTATTTACTCATAAACTACGCCACAAACAGTCCCCTTAAAGGACCACTCTAGGCACCCAGACCACTTCAGCTTAATGAAGTGGTCTGGGTGCCAGGTCCAGCTAGGCTTAACCCATTTTTTCATAATTATAGCAGTTTCAGAGAAACTGCTATAATTATGAATGGGTTAAGCCTTCCCCCAATCCTCTAGTGGCTGTCTCATTGACAGCCACTAGAGGCGCTTGCGTGCTTCTCACTGTGAAAATCACAGTGAGAGCACGCCAGCGTCCATAGGAAAGCATTGTAAATGCTTTCCTATGAGACCGGCTGAATGCGCGCGCAGCTCTTGCCGCGCGTGCGCATTCAGCCGGCGGGGCGTAACGGAGGCGGAGAGGAGGAGGAGAGCTCTCCGCCCAGCGCTGGAAAAAGGTAAGTTTTTACCCCTTTCCCCTTCCAGAGCCGGGCGGGAGGGGGTCCCTGAGGGTGGGGGCACCCTCAGGGCACTATAGTGCCAGGAAAACGAGTATGTTTTCCTGGCACTATAGTGGTCCTTTAACACACATGAAATCTTATAAGAATCCTAAAAATGAATTCACAGCACTGTTTCCTGCCCCTAACCCACTTTGTCTTTTGGCATCTCACTTATGAGGACACCAGCGTCTAGTCACATACACAATACACGATTCACATTACTTTGTTTTATAACTGTGAAGCTCTGGAGACACTACTTTGCACATTACTGCAAGGTTATGTGCGTCTGTGTATGCCAGTGGGTGTCTGCGTGTCTGCCTATCTGTGTCTATGTGTGTATGTGTATCTGTGTGTGTCTGTAAGTAACTATCAGTGTGGAAAGTGGCGTGTTAAGCAGTGGAATTGGGGAGGGACAGCTGTGGGGAATGTGAAGTAGCTTTAGGAATGGGTCACTAACTTATTTTGGGGCTCAGACCCAGGCTGTGTTTTGACCATTGCAATGTCCCTGAGTCCAGGAGTGCCCTAGCACCCTCCCATAGTAATTTGCAGAACCGTTTATAGTGCACACCTTAGGGCGCAGAAGAAGTCACATTTCTTCACAGAACCAAGCAGATCAGATATAGGACGTGCAATACCCTGCTTAACTCAATGGGGCTAACCTAAAGGGACAATCTAGAAACAGGAACTAAAGGTAAAGGCGGCTGGCAGGACCCCAGGACTGTTCTAAAAGGTGCTTGGATTGTAAACTAGATGGAAAAACAAACAAACACACAAACACTTGAATATACTGTGCAATTTTGAGCACCTGTTCTAAAGTAGGATATCATGGCACTAGAAAATGTGCAGAGACGAGCTACAAAATTGATAAAAGGAACGGAGCATTTTAGTTATGAAGAAAGGTTAAAAAATGTAAATCTCTTTAGTTTGGAAAAACGGCGCCTGAGAGGGGATATGATAACATTATACAAATATATTTAGGGCCAGTACAAACCTTTATCTGGAAATCTATTCATAAACAGGTTTTTTACAGTAAGAGCAATAAGGATATGGAATTCTCTGCCTGAAGAGGTGGTTTTATCAGAGTCCATACGGATGTTTAAACTGAAATTGGACAAATACTTGCAAAAACATAACATATCATTTCTAATTAGTTGGGTAATAGCTGCTTGATCCAAGGAGACATGAGACTGCTATTTTGGGGTCAAGCAGGAATTTTTTCCTAGTTTGTTGCAAAATTGGAAACGCTTCAGACTAGGTTTTTTGCCTTCTTTTGGATCAACAGCAAAAACATATTTGAGGAAGGCTGAACTTGATGGACGCAAGTCTCTTTTCAGCTATGTAACTATGTAACAAACAAACATATTTTAAGAGCGTCAAACAAACAAATAATTCACTGCTCTATTGGAACTAAGAATTCTTCTAACAGTTAGCACAATTATACTACCTAAAATGCAGAAATTAGGTCATAAAGCAAGAAAATAGGATAGAACATATCACTGGACCTTAGGGTTGCCGGGCTTAACGTAGACAGAGATATAGATTGTAAATGATAACAAGTCAAAGTCAGAGATACAGGAGAAGGAACTAGCTAGGTCAGGATTACAGAAATACACAAGGTCAAAGAACAAGCCAGGGTCAAACATAAGAAAATAGAAATGTATACTTGCTGATTGGGAACCAAGAGGAAACCACGTGAATGGATGCGAACCAGAAGTGATGTATAACATCTTTATTATATAATATGCATGCCAAGAGTGAACAGAAGGATGCCACCCACAGACATATCACCTGCCTGACTGGCATGAGTCTCATGAAAGTAAACGGCAGAATGATCCGATGATCGGGTAGGAAGTGTGACAACAATTTCCTCATTTGCATAAATACAATTTGCTTCCTTTAGACTGTGAGTTGATATTGGCTGGATCTTTGTCATATTTCTATTTTTGCCATTAATTTTGTTCCTTTCCCTGTTGTACGATGTTGCATAACATTCTGGGGTTTTAATATGTAATAGTAAAACTGGGTAAAAAAATAGCAAAATTTACCAGAGTAAGTATTATCAAGAATTCAGAGACACATTTTAGCCAAAAGTAGCTAAAGTGAAAACAAAATTATCAGTTTTGAAAATTGTTTTGTATTCAGCTATTTTGGTCTCACAATAGAAATTCACTTTGAATTCCCACTAACGAATAACCGTGTTTGTCTACTTGAGGAACAAAGTTCCAAATGAACAGTTTTTTCGAGCAGGCGATTCAATGTGTCCACTTGTACCTCTTCACCTGAAGATTATCCACCACCTTGTAAGTACGATCAAAGGGTTCCGGCAGCCATTCTTGATCATGTTGCTGATAATATTAGTCAGGGTAATATATGTGACACTCAATGTTGATAATTTAGTACAGAATTAGGCAGTTTAGACAGATTGGTTATGGAAAATCAAAAGAAGAACAGATGTATTCAAGCTTATGACTGTAATATGCATGATTCATAATATGTGAAGGATCAGTGAAAAAAGAACAAAGTGGCTTCAAAAATAATTATTCTAGTAGAACAAATGCCTTGCACGGGTAACATTTAATACCCACCCTACCCCCAAAAAAGAAAACAAAATGTGGGTATTTATATTAAGGCATTTAAAGTAAATTTACATTTTTAATTAACTTATCTAAATTAAAAAGGGGTGGAGTATATGATCCTACATCATAGCTCCACCCCATCAACACAGAAACACTTCACTGCTTAGGGACACTTCACTGCTTAGTTTGCTATGAGGGCCCAAAGAGGAGGAATGGCAGCTACACCATCGTATCCGGCAATGCTCAGAACAGGTTAGAGTCAAGACTAACAAATTGGCAAGAGAGAGAGATAGAAAGGCATTGAGTAGAAAGAGAGAGACTGGGGGGCAGACAAGTGTGGACTGATAGAGGAAGAGTCAAGTAATACTGAGAAAGAGATACAAGTTGGGGCTGATAATGGAACCGAGAGAGAAACACAAGTGGTGATGATATGGTGACAAAGAGACACACAAGTGAAGGATGATTTAAAGTCAAGCTTGAGCTGCTAAACAGACATAAAAAGAGATAAATAGGGCAGATAAAGAAATAATGAAAGGTGATATACAGAGAGAGAGTTTGGGCTATTAAAGAGAGATACAAATGGGGGGAGGCTGTTAAATACAGGTGGCTGGGAGAAATGCTTTAGGGATACTCTAAGCTCCATAACCAGTACGGCAACCTGTAGAAGTTATGGTACCGAGAGTTTCATTTTAAAAGTTACCCCTCAATTATCACATGCTGACTAACAAATACACCCTGCATTTGATTCATACACTCACTGAATTGCGTTACAAATATACGTCAGCTTTCACTCACTCCTGTGTTCACACATCCACAAAGACACTCAGCATTTACACACGTTGCTATAACACACACATATATTTTGCATTCACACAAAACTGCAAATACATTCCTGTGTTTGCATATGCATAGACAGTCTCCTGTGTTTACATACACATTCCATACATGAACAAACACCAGCATTCCAAACTCACACTACATAAAAAAAAATGCATTTAGGTACATAACTACACACAAATAACACCTGTATTCATACTTACTTGGTCTAATAGCATACAGAACCCAACATTCAAACACTATGACACTTTATTCAAATAAACTCCTGCACAAACTCACACAGATACTTTTTTCATAATAAATACAACCCACCATACGCAAACTGATCTTAGACACAAATGCTCTGAACAACTGCTGTATAGAGGAGCTTTGCCCATGCTCTGCATCTGGCAGAAGTGCAGACCAAGGTGCCCAATCGCCATCCTGCGCATATGTTGAGATAGACGTTTATTCTCCCAACCAGCCCAAAAAGAGACAGAGATCCCTCGTCCCCATCAGCCTACAGAGTGACAGTACTCCCTCATTGACTCTACCCTGCATGAGCTACCCCATCAGCCTTGGCCAATAGCCATCATGGCCAGCCCATCATTTGACCAGGTTTCATGATGTTCAGTTTTGACCTGATTTATAGATTTTTGTATTGCGTAGGGCACGATCTATCATTTGGTCAAAGGAGTTTAAGGGGCAGAGTCAAAGAAGTGACCAGTCTATTTTTTTTTTTGGGGGGGGGGACATCTAGCAGTAGCACCCCACCATCTTTAAACTTCAGTCATCACTGCTGAGTCAGGAAGTAGATGTCGGCTAGTGTCCCAAATCTCCAATTGACCATTTGAAACCTTTTAGGACCTCATCCTGGAGCAAACTCATGTATGTGGAAGCCCCAAGAAAAGCCCAAGGGAATTAAAATTTGTCCTTAAGAATAGTTTGCAGCTTGCAAACAAAAGATATTGGTGTTATGTAGAGCAAATTTACCATGGAAAACACTGTTTTCCTAAATGCAGTGGTTGCTGGCTTAGGTCCTGCAAATAAAACAATTCTTTGGATTCCCATCAGATCGCTAACATTTCATTATCTGTACTATGCGATTAAGCCCTGTATTTAAGAGAGTGCAGCATATTTACAAACTTACGTGCTTTACAGGTATAATTCTCTGAGACAAGTCTTTGGATCCGTCAAACAACTGATTATGCGTACGTACTAATAGGTGACTGTAGATTAAAAATAGCATGTTACCCCGGTCCTTTCATCAATATTAATTGAAAGTTCATTTTAAAACACTATAATTAAGGCAACAAAAAAGCCAACCGCAGATAAAGATTTGATCTGTGTTCTCTCTTTTTTTTTTAACAAACTAACACCTACAGCAATTAAAACGGTAAATGCTACTTATTTGCAGGTTAAAATAAATGTTCTTCTTTGCATTCCTGAATATATGTCTACCTATTTTAACAACAAATTAAAGAAAGAATCGCTAAGATGCTTCAAATACTAAAAATACTTCAAATACTAATATTCCACTAAAATGCTTCAAATCGAAAACATCTTACTATTGTGTAGTTGTGCTTGCATTGACTTTTAAACTAATCAGCCACAACATTAAAACCACCTGCCTAATACCGTGTAGGCCTCCCTTGTCCTGCCAAAACAGCTCTGATGTGTCGATGTATGGACTTTACAAGACTCCTGAATGTGTCCTGTGGTATCTGACACCAACACATTAGTAGCAGATCATTTAAGTCCTGTAGGTTACAAGGTGTGACCTACATGTATTAGATTTGTTGTTCCAGCACATACCACAGATGCTAAATCGGATTGAGATCTGGGAAATTTGGAGGCCAAGGCAACACCTTGAACTCTTTGTCATGTTCTTCAAACCATTACTGAACAATTTTGGAGTGTTGCATGCCATCAGGGAACACCATTGCCATGAAGGGGTTTAAGTCATCTTCAACAATCTCTAGCTAGATGGTACGTATCGAAGTAATATCCACATGATTTCCAGCCCCAAAGTTTATCAGCAGAACATTTCCCAGAGCATAGCACTGCCGCAGCTGGCCTGCCATCTTCACAAAGTGCATCCTTCTGCCATCTTTCCCAGGTAAACAATGCACACACACCTGACCATCACCTGATCTGAAAGAAAGCGTGATTCATCAGACCTGGCAGCCTTCTTCAATGCTCTATGGTCCAGTTCTGATGCTCATGGCCCCATTGAAAGCGGTGGACAGGGGTCATCATGGGTACTCTGTCTGGTCTGCGGCTACGCAGCCCCGTACAAAGCATACTGCGATGCACTGTGGGTTCTGACACCTTTTGATCTTGGCCATATTGGCCAGCACTATATTTTTCAGCAAAGTGAGCAACAGTAGCTCTTCTGTGTGAACTCAGCAGATGAGCTAGCCTTTGCTTCCTACGTGCATCACTGAACCCATAACCCTAATGCCGGTCTACCTGTTGCCCTACCTTGCAAAACATTTGGTAGGTACTAGCCACTGCATACCAAGAACACCCTACAAGACTTGTCATTTTGGAGATGCTCACCTCACAATCACTATTTAGCCCTTGTCAAAAGTAAATTAGATCTTTTCGCTTGCCCATTTTTCATGCTTCCAACACATTAAGTTCAAGAACTGACTGATCACTTGCTGCATAAATTTTCCCACCCCTTGACAGGTGCCATTGTAACAATATGATCAATATTATTCACTTCACCTGTCAGTAATTTTAATTTTGTGGCTAATCAGTGCATATACTTACAAAGACTCATTCCACCACAGGGATGACCTATAGCTATACAGATAAGGCACCGATTAGCCAGGGACACTGTGGCTGTGACTGTGTCAAGATTGGCAAGTGCTAGACAAGTATAAACATCTCTGCCATCTAAGACCTAATCTTGCTAGACACATATTTTGTTTAAACGATTAAATGCTCCATCTTCTTTCCTAAAGATACAGCACTGACAGTTGCTAGTGACATATGCTGCATACATATGGACAGTTGTTCTGTTGGTCATGTCAAGTACAATAAGAGTAGATGCAGCTAAAGGCCTTCTTGAGATCAATTAGTAAACCACTGCCTCTGGTGCAAAATAAAATGTAGCACCATTGCCCCTTTCATTGCACAGTGCATTGTAATACCCTAGCACTCTCAGTAACTAATGTAAGAGAACCATGTGAGGGACCTTCGATGACTGATCTCCACTTCATGTTATATCCCTGATACTTGCCCACAGCTCCCGTGTCCTGCAGGTCTAACAGAGAATGGCAGATTCCAGAATTCTAACTTCCCTCTCAATTGGTGACATATGAAAGTAGGACGAGAGAAACTGGGGTCAGAGGGCCATGAATGGAGGGACAAAATAAAGAATAGGATCATTGATATTGTAAGGTTCACTAGGGAACCCTAGCATGCAGACAGGACAGAGTAGAGATAATTGCAATACCGGTTCTTAGAATGGTCGGGTTATGCAAAAAGGGATTGTCAAAACACGAGCCAAGGTCAAGGGAAACAGAGAGATGGAATAACGAGAGACAAAGCCAAATATCAGTAACCAGGAAATCCAAATAACAAGTGCAATGCTCAATGGTAAACCAAAGACTACAACAGGGCACTGAGGCAAGAGAGTGGTTAGCTTATGTACAGGGTGCACAGCTTAGAGAGTGGTTAGCTTATGCACAGGGTGTGTCTGATTGGCTAATCTCAAATTAGTGTTAACCACAACACATGGGAGGAGTTTCCCTCCCTTGTGGTCTCTGAGGTCATCACTGTGTCCCGGGTCACATGACCGGGTGAAGCACACATATAAGGAAGCTGCTCTGATGCGTGCAGCCTCAGACACTGCCAGTCTGGAGACAGGGACCAGATGACGCCGCTTGCTGTAATGAGGTAAGCAAGGTTGCCGCGAGCGGTGTTGGGGCAGGGGACCTGATAGATATAGAGACCAAGCAAGATGGTGAATGGGTAGAATGGACAGAGAGACACAAGTAGGGAAGTGGATATTGATAGAGAGTTGAATAGAGAAAATCAGTTGGCTAAAGGGAGTATGAGTTGAGGGACACATGTGGTGGCAGGGGTGTAGGGAGAGAAACACAATTACTTGCTCATATGGTGTAAAGGCCGTATGGACTGAGTTGAGGAATAGGACATGTAGGGAATGGGGTGTACAAGACAAATAAACAGAGTTGGATGGAGAGATATACAACAGGGTACATGTGGAGGAGTGTACAAGTAGAGAGAGGGTGACATGCAAATACAAAACAAACACACACCTCCATACCTGCACACTAACTACACCAATATGTTTCATGGATGTTAAACACGCAGGTTTATTCACTTAATTCTCAATCATGATTGGCTCATTGTTGACAATACCAAGCCAGCCGAGTGCAATTGCAAAATACTAAATAAATAAATAAATAAATAAATAAATAATACATCTTGATACAGGTGTTGTAGACCATTTTTTTTATTTTTAACTATAGACAGAGAAAATTGATATTTCAGTAGCCTCCTCATTTTCTGTCCCGATTCTGGGAGAAAAAAAAGTGACAGGACATGGTGGAGTGGGTGGAGCTAACAACATTTACCTCATTAAAAATTCTATTAATGAATACGTCAGGCAACGAGCAGCAAAACAATATGCTGTAAAGTCCCTTTAAAGAAAGGAATGATCACGTTCAGTTACAAAGAGCCACAGGGTGCTTAGCTGAAACAGGGTCAGCAGATCCCTTGTAGAGTCCCTTTAAGGCACAAAATAAATATAATCTTCCTATTCTTATTTCATAATAAAAGCAGCTTTAATTCGTGCCAATGAAGCGAGAAATGTGTTATTTAACTCTTCTACCAAATTAAACATTATTATTATTTTTATTATTGTTATTCCATATTAGATGCTTCCCACTTCAACCTTACAGTTGTAACCTGCACAGAATTATGGGAGTCATAGCCACAAAGTGTGCGAAGGACCCTGCAAAATCCTATCAGCGACTATGATTAGCAAGGCATTGGCTTCGTCCAGATCAGTACCAACATAGAAGTGTAGCACAACCATCTGAATGTCTGAAAAGAAATATTAAACTATTAAACCTGAAAACCATTTTTAAGAAAGTGATTTTAATACCGGCCAACTTCTACTCTATATCTGCAAGTGAGCAGCCACACTGCATCTATCAGCAGATGCCTGCAGTGACTGAAATAATCCCCCATCAAAGGGAAAAGTAAAAAGCTATGTGTTACATGAAAAATGCACTGAATTCAGGAAAGTTTGCAAATTAACTTTAACATATTTAGATTTGTGACTTGTGCTGAACTTAGGGGGGGTTGATGTTCTGCTGTGATATCACAAACCCATCTGATGGAAAGTTTCCAGTTAACAGCCAGCGAGCGGTGTATAACAAACTTCAACGACCTTGTGCGACATTGAGCATTAAATATTGCAAAGACGCTGGAAAGAACATCCACTTCTCCAGATTCAGAAAAAAATAAAATAAAATAACTGACAGAGCTCAAAGAACGAAATATACATAAATAAAATAGTAACACATTTTAAAAAAAAGGCCTACAGCCAAAGAAATGGCAGAAGAAGGACTCTGGATCTGAGCATACTGCTGTATCTATACCTTAGAGAATTTTATGTGAAATATCAGGGGTAGCAGCAGATAGTATTTTTGCTGCAGCTAAACTGCAACTCTTATCCTTTCCATCCACGGCCAGTCACCTATCTGTTGGCTATCATTTCCTTAATGTGTAAAATCAGCTAAGATGGAAAAGAACAGAGCACGAAATGATTAAGAGGTATATTCATTGAATCTTTAAGTTTTAGCTGCCTCATAAAAGAACACTCAGATTGACCTGAACTGTGAGCATACGTTGAATTTGAAGCCCTTGTTCATCTCATAACCAAGCTGAGTCGAGTTGTTATTTTAATTTGGCATTGATCTTGCATTTGGACTCTGAGGAATTTTGGGGAACAGAGTATGATAAAGCTCTCTGCTCACAGTCAACTGACTTTATGTTGAAGTTAGAAGTGTGACTGGTGATAAGCAGTGGTACTTTTAAATGTGTTGGCAGTAGGACTAGTGCTGTACAAATTGTGGCTGATGTGTGCTATGGTCGTTGCTGCCTCTCAGAAGTAGTGGGTGTATTTTGGGGTATTAGGACTAGTACTGTACTTGGAGAATTAAAGCGCCGCTGTCACTTCCGTGAAAAAATGAATATTTCATAAAGATAGAAACAATATGAAATACTCATCTTGACCGTGTTGGAATTTTACTGAAATTCCAACCCAGTCAAGAGATATACTGAGACAGAGTAGAGATTACTTTGCCTCTGTATTTTATCTCAACCTAACTTTCTTAGACTCAAGATGGGGTCCAAGAGTCAATCCCAACAGCTGTCACCAGTGACGGCCGCAAGGGATTGGTTCTATCTATGGAGGATCCTGCAATCTCACAGGATCCCCCATAGACCTTATTGTTTCCAACCCAGTCAAGAGATATACTGAGACAGAGTAGAGATTACTTTGCCTCTGTATTTTATCTCAACCTAACTTTCTTAGACTCAAGATGGGGTCCAAGAGTCAATCCCAACAGCTGTCACCAGTGACGGCCGCAAGGGATTGGTTCTATCTATGGAGGATCCTGCAATCTCACAGGATCCCCCATAGACCTTATTGTTGTGCTCTTGCACATTCTTGGCATCTCCAGAGTTTAGGCTATATATATATATATATATATATATATACACACTTGTGTGTCAAATGTATGGCTGTGGATGCATATCTTATGACATTGTGAGATAAGGCAGATTGATGGCAGATACCATTTTAACCCTCTGAATCCATATTACAGTGTCCTCTCATGCTTTCGATAATTGTTCATGTATAAGATTATTGTTATGGTGGTTTTTTTTTTACATTGGCTTAGTTTCTTGAACATTCTGCACTAACTAGTTACTTCACATATGAATCTACCTCTGTAGTCCTGACCTTTGACTAGTCATAGACCTGATATTTCATTCTTCTTATTAGTGTTATGATCGGCCACCCCGAAGGTCAGATAATACACCTTTGTATATTTTGCTGTTCTAGAGAACTGACTGAGGGTTTCATCAGTCAAGCCACAACCCCATGGAATTCAATGGCATTGTCTGTCAATGTTTTGTTGCCTTACTACATAGTCAATAAGAAGGATGCCGGTATAGCCAATTGGCCAAGGTAAGCAAAATGCATTGGGATGATAGTATGAATTGCTAACTAATATCAAACCAATTTAGTCTGATCAGTAGATAAAAAATACAAATTTCCTATTAAAAGGAAAGAACACTGATTGGCAAATCTTTTGCAAGTTGAAGGTTCGGAGCAGATGGCACATGGAGAGTATGAGTAACAACAGATTCCATCCGAAAGGTTGATGATAAGGCAGTCTGCTGTGCATTATTTAAAGTCATATCTGTGCATATCAATAAAGGCTGTAGCATTTGAGGACACTAACCCACCATGTATCTGTCTTGATGTGTGCTTTGCATCAAGACTTGGCTTGACTATTCTCTACAGGGTATATTTTTTGGCATTTGCCTACTATAGTTTTGCATGTAGGACAATGGATCACTGTTTTAGATATGGTATTAGCCCAAGAATTTCACTCTCCAACCATGCTTGTCAAAAGATTGAATTCCCAGAATACTGCAGCAATGAGACCATGAGGAACACAGTGACCCAGATTGAAAAAACTGTTATAATACAAATTAAGCTGAAGAACCCAGGTAAAAGAACACACAGGACGATGTGACAAAAGCGACGTGATGTCTAATAATAAAGAGGACTTGGGCATTCATTTTTTGGACGAATACTTATTCATCCAAAATACAAGCAAGTTGACCATTCTTCAGAATTATAAATTGCCAAATGCAGAAGAAAATGAAGGAAACGATAACTGAGTTGCTTTGTTGGATGAAATGTTGTTAATGTGATTCAGTCATTTATTTGTTTGTTTAGCTACTGGATCCCACCCCCAAAATTATATTTAGAGCCCCCACCCATTTCACATATCATTTGGCTGGTTTGTGATTCAAGTACATTTAGGCTTGGAGTTAAGGGATTTGGTTGATCAGCTTACCACCACTGACTGTTTTTTTTCATGTGTAAATATATATCTTGCTACTAATAGTGTAAAATAATTTTACTTATGATGTCACTTAAAAGTGCCATTACAAGTTTACCTAAACTAGTACTGAGAGAGTCTATTTACCCGACGCATTCTGTGGAGAATCTGGTTTAACATATGACATCTAACATGGGTTTATTTAGCTGGACTGCCACTAAAAGTGTCTTTTTACCCAACGCATTCTGGGAATTTACAAAATGGAGAATATGGTTTAACATGTGGCATCTAACATGAGTTCCACAAGTCAATATAATCAGGATTCTCAAACAATTAAAGTGAAAATATTTTTGTATTTCTATATTTCTCTAGTTGACAAATAATTTGTATAAACTGATTATTATTTAAAGGAGATTTTAACTTAACAAACACCAATATATCAGGCTTTTGGCAGCAGCTTATATGGGCTTTTCCTGAATAAGAGGTGGCCACTGAACCATAAAAATTGGTTTATTGCGCAGTTTTCAGTATTGTCAGCTGGCCAGAGATTAACTGAACATGTTTGGCCAAAACAGGTAGTTAAACAGGGAGGTGACAGAAAGGGCCAGATTAGTTTTACTTTATTTTGTGTCTTTATTCATATAAATCAATGGCACACAGTAATTTTACCTATTGACCAAATGGCAGTCTACAGAACCGAAATCATTTGTATTATTCCTTTCAAAGGTGTGAGGGATGCTTAGGTTTTAAGGTTTTTTTGTTTTTTTTAACATTATTTGCATTATTATTTGGGATACAGTTTACAAGTCTATGTCATTGTCCAATAAATGGCTATGTAGTAATAATGTCAAATTATAATTTTTTATTTTTTTTTAAATATCAAAACTTTTTTGTTCATTATAGCTAAAGCAGTCGCCAGTAATTTAGCAGTAAATGCTCACATTATAAAAATGATAGGAATTTTACCAGCACAGATTTTTAAACTACTGAGATAACTGTCTCGTAATTATAAAATGTTGTAACAGTAGCACTGGAACTAGAATATATTAATACTATTTAAAAGTCACTAGGTCTGATCAAAGACTGTATGGGAATTTTTTTTGTCTACTTTGATCTTTGCAGTTGTTTATCTGAAACTCTGTAGTCTCGAGCAGGATAGGTAAACATGACAATAAACTCTGTTATATGTGTTATATAACTAAGCAATCAAACACCATCTTCCAAAGTTTGGAACTATAGTCACCTAAATTACTTTAGCTAAATAAAGCAGTTTTAGTGTATAGATCATTCCCCTGCAATTTCACTGCTCAATTCACTGCCATTTAGCAGTTAAATCACTTTGTTTCTGTTTATGCAGCCCTAGCCACACCTCCCCTGGCTATGATTGACAGAGCCTGCATGAAAAAAAAACTGGTTTCACTTTCAGACAGATGTAATTTACCTTAAATAATTGTATCTCAATCTCTAAATTGAACTTTAATCACATACAGGAGGCTCTTGCAGGGTCTAGCAAGCTATTAACATAGCAGGGGACAAGAAAATCTTAATTAAACAGAACTTGCAAGAAAGAAAGCCTAAATAGGGCTCTCTTTACAGGAAGTGTTTATGGAAGACTGTGCAAGTAGATGCCGGGAGGTGTGACTAGGGTTCATAAACAAAGGGATTTAACTCCCAAATGGCAGAGGATTGAGCAGTGAGGCTGCAGGGGCATGTTCTATACACAAAAACTGTTTCATTAAGCTAAAGTTGTTCATGTGACTATAGTGTCCCTTTAACCACTTAAGGACACATGACATGTGTGACATGTCATGATTCCCTTTTTTTCCAGAAGTTTGGTCCTTAAGGGGTTAAAAGGATATGCATCATTGATATTTGTTTTAAACCAGCAAACATACACTTTTAAACAAATATGCAAACCAAAATAAAGCAAAAAAAGTTTTAAAATAATGTAATTATGTTTATAAACTTACTATAAACTTTGCCAGATTGCATTATTGGGCACACCTCTTAGCTTAGAGAGTTTCTTCAACCCTTCCTTACCCATCAATCTTTAGTTTCACACCAGTCCACTAATGACAGAAACAAGGCATTATTATGCAGAAGGCATATAAAAGATGCACAAAGTGGTATTTTATGAATTAGCATACTACAAGATTATTATTATTTTTATTTTTTGCAATAATTGATACATAAAATTTGAAAATTAAATAACATGAAAATTACACATTTTAGTCTAAAGTAACTAAATTGGAAAAATTCATTTTGGCCTAAAATTCTCTTGTCAGTGCTCAACAATTCTCAGTTCAATGCAGTGAATAAAAAAACCCAAATATTTATTGTTCCAGAAATTCCATGGTTTGCTATCTAGACTGGAAACAAAGAGTATATAAATGTATTGTTTTCTCTCAGGAAAGATCCCTAAAGAATCTTGGATTCCAAGTTCTCCCACAAGGGAGAGTGAGAGAGAGATAGATAAAGAGGGATATTTAATATGCAAAGTAAAGTAATCCAGCCTGATAAGAATGTTCTAGAAGGGTGAGATCACAGGGCAGGGTGATGGCCCAAAGTGTAATGTATCTCAGCAAGCCATTGTTACAGTTTCTTCTCACGTATGCTCAGTAGGTGTAAATAATTTAACAGAACACATTTCTGTGTAGTAGTTCAACCTGCCAGGGGCTCGTGAGATGGCTTTTGTACACCCTATGAACCAGAGCCTACGATCTCACTTTCAGTCAACGAGGAAAGTTACGTGACGTAAGATCATTTTATTGCAAAACAAAGACAGAAAAAAAAATATTCAACAATTTAACGTAATTAAAAAGTCATGATTGTAAAATGATGTTTATTTTACATCTACACGTTGTTACCAGCATAAAATATCTGAAAATAACCGTACCTATCAAATTAATCAAACTGGATAATGGAAGAGTGAAATTATTACCTTAGGGCAGGTATAGGCAACCTTCGGCACTCCAGATGTTTTGGACTACACCTCCCATGATGCTTTGCCAGCATTATGGGTGTAAGAGCATTATGGGGGATGTAGTCCACAACATCTGGGCTGCCGAAGGGTAAGGGTAGTTGATACCTGGAATCTCCTTCCTGTAGAATCAGTAAAAATACTACAATTGTTATAGAAACAGTAGTAGAAACATAAAATAACTTTGCAGTTACCTAGAATAGCCTTTTGTCAGTATAAACACTGTTATAGAAAGAATAGTATATAGCGATATAGAACTAGTTTTGGATAGTATTTATTAGGCAGTGGATGTGAGCTACTATTTAATAAATGTGGGAGGACATCGCATGGATTTTGCAGGGCCCCTAGAAAAGTCACCTGACCGGCTAAATGATCGCCAAGGTTCTACACTGCAGTCAGTTCTATCACTTTATACACATGGCTTTCTTCATAGCACATGGAGTGATTAAAGTACTATGGAACCTGGCTGAACACTTTTTTCTATAGCGGTCATCTCTACCTTTTTTTACTGTAACAGGGAATTTTGCATCCGGATAATTGTAGCTCGAATGAGATCTTTAGTCTGTCTCTCTCTGCACCAGGTCCATCTACCCTGAACACCTACTCTCCATTCCCTCAAGCCTCTACAAAAAACGTTCAGTTCCTCAACTTGATCTTCTGGATTTTGACCTCCACTATGAATAAAGGCTTCTTTCTTGTCACTTGTCTCGGACAGAATTTGCTGGCATTAACCATGGTTAAATTACATCTCCCAGGAAGGTGCTGGGGCACTGAACCCCCCCAACCAGAGATGTCCTGAACACAAACCTCGGCAGCTGCCTGATCCACCAGACGACCTGATGGCTGGAATATAGAGCAGTGGGAGGTACATGGTGGCCCCCCGCCACACTTTTTTTTCCTTCTGCATCTTTTTCCAGGATTTCTACCTCTATTCAACGTTATTGCTATTCTTTCCCCAAACTCTCCAGTTTAAACAGACTCCATGCTCACAACCTGTGGCACACTACTATCTATCTGACGCCCATCCAGTCTGCCCATTTGGGTATAGATTACATGAGTTAATGGTCTGTTACCCCTGTTTCACAAGAGCTTGCTATTGTCACATTCACTACTAGTGTAACCTCTGTGTTGAAATTATTTTGTAATTTTGTGGATGATGTACGCCTACTCAACTGTCTACTCTTGTGCCTCTCACTTCATAAAAATTATTTTAAAAATCGTCTTTAAAAAAAGATTGTCAACAAAAAACAAAAAAAATATCTGGTATTGATTTGGCCTGTTAGAATTTAAATGGATAATTTTCTGGTATTGCCCTTGGCATGTGTACACGGACTTGAATTTTGTTTGCACCTTGGAAGTACATTTAACACTTTTGGATACATTTCCCAATTTGCCTTTTTTTTCCAAACCCACTATTTTTGCAATTGTTTCTGGATTAAGTACAGTAATAATAATAATAAACACGTTTTTCTTTTCATCAACCATGCTGCTTCTGAAAAACTTTAATTTCAACCATGTTGTACTATTTAGTTGACATAATACGATATAACATTTGCCCTGTGTGTCCTTAGTTGGATACTTAGTTTGTTTTTTTTATGTAGAAACTGCAAGATGTCTCGTCTCTGCTACTGCTCTAAGCGTTACATCAAACAGCATGTATTTATGACACAATTTAAATCCAGTGTTATTGATGACATTGGTACCTTTTATTATTCCCTGATTTTCTAATCATGTATATTTTAATAAAGATTCAATTTTAATATTTACTTTTCTAGGTTGCCTTTCAATATGTGTGTCTATTTCTAGACATGCAGAAATGAGAACATTCCTAAATGTCTAAACGTATTCAGAACCGTGTCGGAAAGGGCTCCCTTTTGCCACATGGGGCCCAAAATCCTTAAACAGAAATGCTCTGGCATACCTCTGGCATGCAAAGGGTTAAACAGATTTATTCTCCTCTACAGCCAACTTTACCATTCTACTGGAACGCTTCAGACACGACCCGGAGAACAATAATAATTTCTCCTTAAATTAGGTTGAATATGAGATAGGTACCTCTCATTCAACTTGCACAAGGAAAATTAAGCATTACCGACATTTTATTCCTGTCTGCAGGGACAGTTTTATAAATTAATACATTAAATATGATTTTCACTTAATTATTGTAAAATCCTTACATGTCCCAGGGGCATGTCTTAGAAAAATGTAATAAAGCAGAGCGGGAATGAAGAGGTTAAGACACTTAATAATGTAAGAGAGGAGCTGTAGGATTTTACCAGTTTCGAATGAAAAAAATGACCTAAAACTCTGCAGAGGAAATGAGGAAAGTCATTGCTGTGCCAAGTGAGGCAGATATCACTAGGACCATATCTTATCAAATTGTAAGCATACTATAAATGAGAAATCTTGGTATATGCCTCGCAGGCTACTAATTACTGGGGTAGTGTACTCACCTCTGTGATGGTGCAGGGGTGCCTAGTTCAATCTCTACCCATCCAGTACTACCAAATGTTTGGTAACTGATTAGTATGCTTTCAACTAGGTGCAAGTCATTCCTCTCACAATTTCTTATATCCACAGAAAATGAGGAGCCTCTGGGGAAGGACTGGGAGCCTCTGGGCAAACAATGGAGAAAGTCCACATCTCATTAGATAAGTAATGTGTTAAAAAAAAAATAGTATGCACATATACCTCCCAAGTTTCCCTATTTAGAAGGGACAGTCCCTATTTTGAGCCTAAATCCCTATGTCATTCTTTTCTCTGCTAATGTCTCTCTTTTGTAAGGGCTCCATATTGTTGGTGTGTCTAAATGTATAACAGCTTCACAGCAATACTACTCACACACAAAAAAAAACAGACTCTGCGTAAATAAGATATATTGATCGCGTTCTAAGTTACATTTTAGTTGCAAAAAATATTAGTAAAATCAGCTACAATCTCTCTGAACAGCACCGCCCCTGGTCACACAACCAAAAATTCAAGTGTTCCTCTTTGTCCATATGAAATGTTGGTATGACATATTCACCTGAACAGATTGGAAAAGCCAGAGATCTTCAGACTACTAAACCATTTGGTTGCCTCTCCAACTTCAAAACCATATATTACATATTTAAGGCCCAAAATGAAATTATGTGATCTCATTATTCTAATTCAACATTTGCAGATGGTGTGGTTGCAATTATGGGTGGTAAAATAAGTTAAACTCATGGCCCATTTGATGGGCCACTATATATGCCATCTTCCCACAATTAAGTAAAACGGGGAGCCCATTCCTTCTTTAGGTCCACAAACAGTCATGATGGCTTCATTTTACTGGCATTATGAGAAGCTGCATTCATTAACTATTTACAAATACTTAATGGCCATTTTTAATTATAAGTTTGTTTTTTTTCTTTATCTTCTAACTATGCATCATGTGTTTCAAATAAATGTTACACTTCATTTATTTTAACAAAAATAAAACTTGGTAATTTAGGTTCATATATTAACTTCTGAAACAAAAAATGTTGATTAAAATTACCCTACAATCAAAAACCTGGTTATTTGCTGTCAATTAGCATTGGCGTTCTTGAAAGATAACCACACATCTGGGTTTATTCTCTGATTCTTACCGTTGCCCTTTACCGTATATTTTGTAGTCTCATTTTAGCAACTGACCACATCTCACGGTTTAGTGAATAAACCCCAATGCCTAGCAATGATATTTTCTTGCAAGATGCAAGTGTATATTCATAACTTTATCTGTCCAAAAGCAGTGCTGACAGCAGTTTTAGGAATCAATATCAGTGTATTGATCTCTAAAACGTTACAGAAAGTGAAAAATTTCATATTCTCATATTACAGCGTCCACTTGTACAAACGTTCTGAAAATCCTTTGTTTGAG
The DNA here is from genome assembly GCA_933207985.1 of Pelobates cultripes. Lineage (NCBI taxonomy): Eukaryota > Metazoa > Chordata > Amphibia > Anura > Pelobatidae > Pelobates > Pelobates cultripes. Next base: position 48,774,339 of record OW240924.1, on the reverse strand, counting down.
TTATAGACCAAGCGAAGAAAAAACTGTAGTGTTCTATCAATATTGGAAACTTGGCATAAAGGCTGCCTCATCAATACAAATTCTTCGATGGCAAATTGTAGTAGACAAAAGCGAATAAATTCCAACACCGGATAATGGAATCCACATTCCCACGAAAGACTGCAAAGCAGCAGGAATTCTGCAATTTCAGATTGTTAGGATAAGTTTCCAGTCTATCAGACCAAGCAGGCGTTTTGGGCCAGCGTGTAGGAAATGTTGCTTTTTCGAAAGTGGAAACATGAACTGACAAAGGCAATTCTTAGCCATCGTCATCGATCAGGTGTAGAACATGAAGAGCTTTTTAGCGGATCCAGACGTTGCCTATTCGTGAATCAATTTTACTTGTTTTTTTCTTAGGTAACAACTAGCCCCTGGGTCTGGCTGACCAAGAAACACAAAATTCAACATCCATTCAATAAACAAAAGAAACCAGTGTTTTAGCTGGAGCAGTAGGGGTTAATAAAATAACCAAGCTTGGATTTCCTCTCCCTCACCCCAAAAGGAAATGGTGAGAAGTTAATATAGGGGGTCCCTGATACCCTTATACTCATATCGACCTCACCTTACTATCAGGTTATCTTAGTAAAGTGAATTCCAAATTTAAGCCATGGTAGCCATTTTGGATGGATGGCTGACTTGGGAGATTTTTTTTTCAAATTTGACTGTATTTTACTTAAATTTACAAGTCACTTTGAATTCCTGGCAGTATTCCCTTTATTGCATAATCATGTATATGACAAAAGAGTGTACACGGTTGCTCATTCAACAAATTTCAAAAATGAGGAATTTTACACTAAAACCAGCAGAATTGGAAAAAAAATTTTCAGTTTGGACTAAAATTTGAAATTTAGATTGAATTTACTTTGAATTCCTGATAACTTGCAAATCAGTGAATAATCTCAACAATGATTTATACCAGTGGTGTACTAAGGGGTGGGGGATGCGGGCCACCCTGGGTGCCACTCACTAGGGGGGTGCCACAACCAGAGCGGCCTTAGGATGTGTGAGCTGTGCGGCAGGGACATGTTGCCATGGCAGCCGCACAGCTCACACACCGTCAGCCAGACAACTTCAAAGCCGGACAGCATCTAAGAAAAACAGGGGCGGGGCTAATTGGTGACAGGGCGGAGCCAAACCAGCAGCGGTGGCAGAGCTAAACACGGCCTCCACCCGCTGCTGTTACTGTTGCACTTTGAGGGGAAGCAGGATAGAGTCCCTGCTTCCCCAACTAACAGATTTCAGGTACTTCAGTTAATCCACTCCTCCAGCCCAAGCTGACTGTAAGTAAGAGAGAGACTGTGTGTGTGTGTGTGTGTGTGATTGTCTGCCTGTGACTTTGTGTGTTAGGGCCTGCCTGTGTGTGTGTGTGTGTGCGTACGTCTTTCTGCCTTTAACTGTGTGTCACTGTCTGCCTGTAACTGGGTGTGTAACTGTGTGCGAGTGACTATGTGCCTGGGACTGGACTCTGAAGTTTGTTGCTAATATTGTTGTGTAAAAACATTAATTCTATTGTAAGGGGCTGAGCAGGGGCTTTACAGGGAAAGAAGTCTTTTGAGGGAATGGGGGGGGGCAGTAGTTTTATGGAATGGGTGCAGAGGTTTGTAGAAGGGGGACAGGGATTTTGGTTAAAGGGGCCTAAGCAGGGGTTTTGTATAAGGGGGGCAGGACAGCGTTTTTTTCAAAATTTACACATTTGTGCAATTTTTAAAAATGAAAACATTGAACATTGAAAATATTGTGGGTGTTTTTTTACATTTTAAAGTGGGGGGTGAGTGTGCCAAACACAGGATTCGCCCCAGGTGCAAAATGCTCTAGGTATGCCCCTGATTTATACACACAAAGAGGGAGCCCACTGTACATGCCTATACCTCGATCATAGAAGAACGCATGCGTGCCATATATAAAATATTCCAATAAAGAAATATAAACTAGAAAGAACAGAGTCACACAAACAGGAAAAAAGTGAAATGCAAAACATAGCTGCAAACATTTCAAATAGACAAACAGGGACACTTTAATTTTAGGGGTGTGGTCAGGACTCTTCTGAGACATTTTAGGTGACTTTTCTATTAACAACTTACACAACTAAAATGTAAATAAGGACATGAACAATGTATCCTATTTACACAGACTGATTTCTAAACGCATTTATTGTAGTATAAAGATACATTACGGTGAGTATTATTGCCGTGGAGCACTGTTATACACTGAAACACACCAACAATATGGAACTCCGAGAAAAGATGGACATTAGAATGGAAACATTAGTGTGTTGTTGGTAAGTATGCTGTCAGGATATTTTAGCATGTGTGACATGCTAAAATTCTTATATTTTCACAAAAAAACAGGAACTGCGGATATTTAAAAGGGGAATTTCAAATTAAGTCAATTTAGCAAAATTGAAAAAAAACTGTTCAAGTTGAGAATTTTATCATTTTGAGTTTGCAATTAAAGTTTACATTTTATTTCCAGTGCCGCAATTCCTAGTTCGGCAAATAAATCATGTGTGAGACTAAAATGTAAGCATATGTTTGTGTGAAAGTTCTACATGTATACAAAATACGGTGTGATAACTGTATACATTATGAAACCAAAGAGACATTTTAAATAATCTCTCAAACTGTATTGCACATAGGCCTCAATTTAATATTGTTGGATAGGTTTTTCAAATTATTTAATATTTTTGGATACATTTTTAAAATATTTTTCTCAACATATTCAAATATTAAAACATATATCATAAATACTAAATATATATATATATATATATATATATAGCATCCAAGTAGAGAGCACTCTGGAGTCTTCGTTTTATATCAAAATAAATACTGCTTTATTGTGCAGAATACAAAAATGTCGACGTTTCAGTCACAATAGACTTTTCTCAAGACTAAAAATTATATATATATATTTATATATATATATATATCCATATAGTTAGATATATCAAAATGAAAATATTTTTTATAATATTAAATCATTTTAAAAGTTTAGCCAAAAATATTTAATAATAAATGTGAAAAACCTATCCAACAATATTCAACAATATTAAATCAAGGCCACAGAAAGGTGTAAGCTTGTTGCTTGAAGTTATGTCACCACCGATATTCAGAGATGTTATCCAGTGGCTGCCATATTGAATTGATTCTGGGCAGAATAAAGGATTTGTAAAAGCATCCTTGGCTACGTACACTTCCATAGTATTTTAAAGTGAGTTAATGTTAAAAAAGATGTCAATCATTTAGTTGCTGTTCTGTTGTTTAAAACAGATTTTATAATCATTATCAAACTATGTTATTGATTTGTAAAGGTCTACACTGTGTTTATATGAGTTTACATATAAAATATAGATTTTATTAGTTAGATAATATGACAACCAATTCGACACTCCAAACAAACTGCTAGTCAAACTGCTTGATAACATTTGAGAGCTAGACGTTCCTACACTGAGGTTCTATTAGCTCTCCTTAGATAAACCTGTTTAATGTTTCACTTTAACTATGTTAAGTTTCTGTGTCTTAAGCAAAAATGGAGCAGGAAAAAAAAGCTAAATTTTAATAAATTTGGAGGATTTATATAATTTTACAATTCCGCAAACTGATTGTCAGCTTACTATAGGTCACAGTTTAGTTAATAAACCCTGACTATGAAACCATTATTAAGTATAATTATACAATTTATTGCAAGTGTAGAATTTGAAATATGAGTCATGTCAAAGTGTAAATGAAATATAATCAAGGATGCAAAGTTTATTATGGAAAAAAACAACGAACAGGAGTGTAAAAATAGAAGGGTTTTTTTTCCCCCCTCCTATTAGAGCTGAAGAAGCGAGAGCTAAAATGTAAAAATATGTTGTGAGAAATACAGTAACAGTCTGGTTAGTTATAATGTAAGGTCAGACAGGTCAAGAAATATAGGTCAAACTTTATATTTAATTGAATTGTAGTTTATACTCAGTCGCGGAAAAAAATTACCATGTTGAAATATATTAAATAGAAAGAAGCATAAAGGTTCTAAAGTTGATTGTAGCATCTGACATCATTAGGGTGCAACGCTGTTTAAAACACCACATCGCAGTTGTTTTTTTATTTTATTTTTTTGGTAATTTTAATTAATAATTGAAGACATGGGTAAAATCAATAACACTGATTTGCAAATAAAAAAAAAAAATTTAAAAAGAGAGAGAAACAAATCAAAGAGAATTGCAAAATATGTTTCTGCGGATATATTGTGTATTAGAAAAATGAAGGTTGAATAAATTTTTTTACATAAGAGAATATTCTGATTTTCTTTTTCTGCCATGTAAAAAAATTCACCCAGTGGCTTTTTATTATTCAGAATTGTGTACTTCAAAAGTCGACAAGCATGTAATGTCAAAGGTCAAGGTCAAAAGGGGTTTCAATTTCTACGACCTTCTGTGTTTAAGCTTAATTTTCTTATGACCTTCACTGCCTTTGTATTTTTTAAAAATCAGGTTGAGCAGCTCTGTAACTCAGTTGTATTATCTCAAATGAAGCATTCTGCTGTCAATTTAAAATTTATTTGAAGCAACGATAATACCAGGCCCAGACCCAATGTGTACAATACCACCAACAAAAATGGCTTGACAAAATATTAGGTAAAATGTGCAGAATATAAAGTAACTTGTTTGGTAGAAAATCGTAATTCCTGATAAAATATAAATTCTAACAAATTATAGAATTGTGGTTCGGGCAAGTTTTGGGGACGATTGGAAATCCATCCGAAATCTCAAACATTTTGTTTGTTTATGATTTGGAATTCCGTCCCAGGCGCCCGGAAAAAAAAACTGATAGAAAAATAAATGATTGATGGTTATTTGACAGCCACTAACTGTTGATTATTTTCACAGATCAAGCAAGAAATGACCAATAGAGGTTAAAAAACTAAATACAAACAAGCAAACAAACCTATATTTATACATTGTACATAATAAATGTGTAATATATAAATATAGATTTGTTTTACTGCCCTTCCTTATATTCCCCTCTGTTGGGGAAATGTTCTAAAAATCTGTCCATCAGTGCACTCCAAAATATATCCATAATATTTACATTGGTCAATTTCATGCCATTTTGGTTTACCCTAAGTGTTTTTATCCTAAATAATCGGATGGACGAAATTTGTCCGTACCGAAACACCATGCGAACGAAACCTAGACAAAACAAGTGGGTTTTTTTCCCAGATGAATCAATTCAGAGGAACCAAATTCTTTTTTTTCCATGCACGTCTAAAACAATCCAATCAATTCAATATTTCAGTGCTACTCACTCATGGGCAGCCAAAGTTAGGACATAATTCATTAAGAAAGTCTGATATCCTGTCACTTTTCAGATATTTTATACCTACTGCTGGGGTGGCCAAAGGTAATCCCAAAAGGATTGCGAAAATACAAAGCCCAGCATGTTTTTGAGCCTTAAAGCTACAGATCTATATGTACATGCCCTAAACACCCCTTTTCACTAACCCTGTATTTAACCCTTCCCAAAACCTAATCAAATATTTTCTTTATTCACACATTTAACTACTCAAAGCCTAAAACCGAAAAAGAATTACTTTAATGCTAACGTTTATGCCTCTTAACAACATCCTATGTACTCAATACTAAATTTAGCCAGTAAGTCAATCATTTTAAACTCTTAACACTCACTCTCTTAACTCCCCTTTACATAAACACTTTTAACACTAATTTTAACCCTGCATGCATTTACACAACTGCATACATTCACTGTATTCAAATTTAAATAATACAATTCCCTGCTCATATAATTCAAGAGCACTTAATACTATTGAACACTTTAACCTCCCTTAAAAAAAATAATTAAGTGCTTGTTGAAACCTTTACAAGGCTGCCTGAGGGTGATGAGTGGTTTAAAGTTGCACATGCTATTGCTACTATTGCATCACATCCTGATGCAGCATTGATAGTTAATGAGTTAAACTCAGCAGTAAAATAGGGATAATTGTTCATGTCAAAGGTCAATGTCAGGAAGCAAAGTATCCCAGAATGATTAAGTCCTACAGGGCATAAACTTGACCTCTTGCTAACCCCCAGCTGTCATGAAGTGCCAGTCAGGTCCAGAGCTCAATGTTAGTATGGCAGAAGGGTGCAGTTCTTATTGATCGACTCAGAGCAAACATGCCTCAGCAGGTCCTGGTCACTTGAAAGATTTATTGATTACACATTACTCTGAATGGCTGGCCACCATATTGTTCCTGCGAGTATAAAAAAACCAAAACACACAAAATAAAAAAAATAGCTGTTTTATTTTAAATGTTGTTGCATGACTAGAAATTATCACAAAAAAATAAATTATATAAATATAAAAATGTGTATATATATATATATATTTTTTTTATTTATTTATTTTTTTATTGGACTAACATAATACTTAAAACACAAGCTTTCCTCTCTTCCAGTATTGCTTCAGACCTGAGGAAGAGAGGAAAACTCTCGAAAGCTTGTCTTTTAAATTATTATGTTAGTCCAATAAAAAAAGGTATCATTGCAATACTCTGGTATTTTGTCTACTGGACTAATATGACTAATCCAATCTACACTATATATACGTAGAGGCGGGCTAAATATTTTTTAAAAGGAATAGAACATTTTTGTTATGAAGAAGGGTTAACAAATTTAAACCTTTTTAGTTAAGAAAAACATTGCCTTAGAGGGGATATGATAACATTATACAAACAATACAAACCATGGTGTGAAAATCTATTCACAAACAGGACTATACATAGGACACAAGGTCATGCGTTTAGACTGGAAGAAAGAAGATTTAGTCTAAGGCAAAGGAATTTTTTTTTTTTTTTTTACCGTAAGAACAATAGAGATGAGGAATTCTCTGCCTGAACAGGTGGTTTTATCAGTCTGTACAGATATTTAAACAGCAACTAGATGCATACTTGTAAAAACATAATATTTAATTATACAGGGAGTGCAGAATTATTAGGCAAGTTGTATTTTTGAGGATTAATTTTATTATTGAACAACAACCATGTTCTCAATGAACCCAAAAAACTCATTAATATCAAAGCTGAATATTTTTGGAAGTAGTTTTTAGTTTGTTTTAGTTATAGCTATGTTAGGGGGATATCTGTGTGTGCAGGTGACTATTACTGTGCATAATTATTAGGCAACTTAACAAAAAACAAATATATACCCATTTCAATTATTTATTATTACCAGTGAAACCAATATAACATCTCAACATTCACAAATATACATTTCTGACATTCAAAAACAAAACAAAACAAATCAGTGACCAATATAGCCACCTTTCTTTGCAAGGACACTCAAAAGCCTGCCATCCATGGATTCTGTCAGTGTTTTGATCTGTTCACCATCAACATTGCGTGCAGCAGCAACCACAGCCTCCCAGACACTGTTCAGAGAGGTGTACTGTTTTCCCTCCTTGTAAATCTCATATTTGATGATGGACCACAGGTTCTCAATGGGGTTCAGATCAGGTGAACAAGGAGGCCATGTCATTAGATTTTCTTCTTTTATACCCTTTCTTGCCAGCCACGCTGTGGAGTACTTGGACGCGTGTGATGGAGCATTGTCCTGCATGAAAATCATGTTTTTCTTGAAGGATGCAGACTTCTTCCTGTACCACTGCTTGAAGAAGGTGTCTTCCAGGAACTGGCAGTAGGACTGGGAGTTGAGCTTGACTCCATCCTCAACCCGAAAAGGCCCCACAAGCTCATCTTTGATGATACCAGCCCAAACCAGTACTCCACCTCCACCTTGCTGGCGTCTGAGTCGGACTGGAGCTCTCTGCCCTTTACCAATCCAGCCACGGGCCCATCCATCTGGCCCATCAAGACTCACTCTCATTTCATCAGTCCATAAAACCTTAGAAAAATCAGTCTTGAGATATTTCTTGGCCCAGTCTTGACATTTCAGCTTGTGTGTCTTGTTCAGTGGTGGTCGTCTTTCAGCCTTTCTTACCTTGGCCATGTCTCTGAGTATTGCACACCTTGTGCTTTTGGGCACTCCAGTGATGTTGCAGCTCTGAAATATGGCCAAACTGGTGGCAAGTGGCATCGTGGCAGCTGCACGCTTGACTTTTCTCAGTTCATGGGCAGTTATTTTGCACCTTGGTTTTTCCACACGCTTCTTGCGACCCTGTTGACTATTTTGAATGAAACGCTTGATTGTTCGATGATCACGCTTCAGAAGCTTTGCAATTTTAAGAGTGCTGCATCCCTCTGCAAGATATCTCACTATTTTTGACTTTTCTGAGCCTGTCAAGTCCTTCTTTTGACCCATTTTGCCAAAGGAAAGGAAGTTGCCTAATAATTATGCACACCTCATATAGGGTGTTGATGTCATTAGACCACACCCCTTCTCATTACAGAGATGCACATCACCTAATATGCTTAATTGGTAGTAGGCTTTTCGAGCCTATACAGCTTGGAGTAAGACAACATGCATAAAGAGGATGATGTGGTCAAAATACTCATTTGCCTAATAATTCTGCACTCCCTGTATAATTTTTCAACTGTAGGGTAATAGCTCCCTGATCCAAGGATAAATCTCACTGCAATTCTGGGGTCAAGACGGATTTTTTCCTAGTTTGTTGCAACATTTGGAGTACTTTAAACTAATATTTTGCCTTCTTTTAGCTCAACAGCAAAAAAAAAGATGTAAGGAAGACTGAACTTGATGGACACAAGTAACTATGTAATATATACACACTCTCTCTCTATTATATATATATATATATATATGCTTCCAGTTAGCCAGTTCACAGAGCCACCAAGTGAGATGTCAAGAGAATACTGCACCTTCTGGGAAAATGACATCAGGACTATCCCAGCTGATATGAGACAGCTGGGAACTACAGGGAAGGCATCTCAATTAAGACAATTTGATTGGCAAAGCATTATGGGAGTTGTATTTTTAATACACACTTTGCACATTTGCAGACTTTCAGGAAAATACCCAATACACACATCCAAAGCACAGCTGCACATACAATTCAATATTATTTTCATAAAAAGTTTTGGCTTGCAGACTAAAGGACGTATATATTAAAAAATAGCTGGGTCATATGTATAGGGTAAACTGACTTGGACAAGCTAGGCCACCAAGCGCTATCTCCATTGATCAACATATCAACTCTGAGTGCTTAAGTTCATGACAAGAGTTCACAATCCTTATGTCAGGAAGTCGATAGAATGATGGATTCTTTCTCTGGAAGTTCTGTCTGCAGCACATTAACGATGCTTTCAGTCTGACAGTTATTACTCCGGCCATAAATTCTTCACCAAAACAAATAGGTTTCCTGTGTACGTATTAATGTTAGTGCTGGGTTTTACAGCAACAACAAAAATAGCTGTTTAAGCATTCATTATTTCAACACAGTTTTATTATTGTTGTTTTTTTTTTTGTTTTTTTTGTCTTTCAGGATTGGAAATGAACTATTTCTTAAATAAACCTCAGGATGTATTCATTAAAGAGTGAACTGTCGTGAGGTAATGACCAACTACCTACTTGTGAAATTTAGATCAAAAAAGCTAAACTGTGAAATTTAATGCTAAAATATATTTGCCACGATATTATTCGAAAGACAAATTATTGTGATTAAATTTTTGGAAAAGTGAGCTATAGCTGGCAACATTTAAAAAACAAAATTCCTGACACTTTGCAGCACAGCTATCAATTACTACCGTACCTTGAAAATGTACCACACCCACTGCCACAAACCCGCATAATTAATATCCACCTACTTATCATAGGGCAGATTACAGGGTCTACGTCTACTCAATAAAGAGAGAATTACAGGGAATTGAGATGGTAATTTTAAACTTCCGGCCTAAAGTTTGAAATTCCCATCTCAATTCCCTGTAATTCTCTCTTTACTGATACAGTATACAGGTATACAGTAAGCACACAAGCTCACTGATCAAAGACAGGCAAGTTTACTGACACAAAACACAAACTCACTGATACACACAAATATGCTCACTGACAGACAAAACGCTGACACACAAGCTTACTACAGGCAAACTCATTTGTATAGACACACAAGGCTCACTACAGACAAGCTCAGTGACACACACAAGCTTACTACAAACAAGTTCACTGACAAACACAAGCTGACAAAATAAAAACTCACTGATACACACAAATTGACTCGCTGACAGACAAAACTGACACACACAAGCTTACTACAGGCAAACTCATTTGTATAGGCACACAAGGCTTACTACAGACAAGCTCACTGACACACACAAGCTGACTAAATAGACGCTCACTAAATACAAGGTTACTGACACACACATGCTCACTACTGACACGCTTACTGACACACTAGCTCACTACAGACAAGCTCACTGACACACACAAGCAGTGCCATCTTAACAGCGTTATGGGCCCCTGGGCAAGGCAGTGCACTGGGGCCCTTCCTACACAACAACTCACAGGAATAAAAATGTAAAATATCATTAAAATGTAAGCTTATATTTATTGGTACCTCCAAAACATGCAATACATACATACATAGAAACATACAATACATACACATCGACTGCTGAATACAAGTACACACCGACTGCTGAATACACACATATAGACTACTGAGTACATAGACACAAAAACACACAAAAACACACACACACAGAGACTGCTGAACACACACACACACACTGCTGAACACACACATACACTGCTGAATACACACACACACACACACACACACACACACAGACTGCTTTATACACACAGACACACTGGCTGCTGAATACATAGACTGCTATGCCTCCCAGGTCCTCCAGCCCTCCCTGTCACCAACGAAAGGCCTTTGGGCGAAGAGGGCCCACAGCAAGAAAACCGGTCTCCTCTGTTGGCCTGAGCACTGACAGCCACCAGCACCTCTCCCCAGCCTCCAGCATTGATCACCTCCCTGATTTAAGCAGGACAGTCCTGATTTTCGGGTCCTATCCCACCATTCCAACTTAGTTCCCTTAGCGCATTCTATATGATTGACAGGGAGCCTGGCGTGCATTCACTGGTGCAGGCTCCGCCCCTGATCTGCCTAATTGGTTTAGGTCATCAAAATTGACAATCTCAGCCAATGGCTGAGATTATAAATTCTGATGAGGTAGAGGGCAGAGCCCACCTCCTGCCAGTCACTCTAATTTAGCGCTTCCTAGCCCAGTGTGCCCTAAAGCGGCCGCTTGTGCCGCCTTATGGATGCATTGGCCCTGGGTACAGGTGGCTTATAACTTAGCTTGTGCTGTCCCTTGGACTGGAAGACCTTTTGGAATGCAGTTCACTCTGTGCAGTCCAACATCATGCATTCCACTGAGGTTTGAGAGTGAGCTGAATGTAAGGGTTTCATAAAAAAAACTAGGACAAAGAAATGTCCCTGAGATGAGAAATAACATCTAGTGAAACTTCACTAAAATCTCTCTGGGTTGAGGAAATAGACCTAAAAAGATTTCCTTGAGTTGAGAAACTAGGTTCAACGAGATCACACACTGAGCTCCTTCACTGATACATCCATCTAGATCGGAGTAGGCCACTTTTGGCAATCTAGATGTTGTGGACTGCAGCTCCCTTTTTGTTTTTACATCCATAATGTTGACAAAGCATCAGGATAGATGTAGTCCACAATATCTGAAGTGCTGAAGGTTGCTTACCCCTGATCAAGATTTTGTAAGTTCCCATGAGAATGTGCCCTCAACTCCTGTATTTGTTTGCCAAATTTTGTTTTATCTCAGATGTATTGTTGCTTTCTCTTTCTACTTGTACCAATTGTACCTATGTACAGCTCTGAAAAAAAATGTTTTGGTGTTTATAAATAAAGTATAATAAAAATATACATAATTAAAGGGACACTATAGTCACCAAAAGAACTTTAGCTTAATCAGGCAGCTTGTGTATAGATCGTGCCTCTGAAGTCTCACTGCTCAATTTTCTGCCATTTAGGAGTTAAATCACTTTTGCTTTTGTTTATGCAGCCCTAGACATACCTCTCCAGCCTGTGACTGACACAGTCTGCATGAAAACAAAATAGTTTCATTTTCAGTCAGATGTAACTTACTTTAAATGCTATCTCCTGCTCTGTATATTGAACTTTAATTACACTGACTCCTACAGAGTCTAGCAAGATATTAGCAGAGTAGTAGATAACTTAAGCAAACTTTGCAATAATGGTAGTATAAACATGAGATGACTCTTTACAGGAAGTGCTTAGGAAGGCTGTGCAAGTCACATGCAAGGAGCTGTAACTGGGGTGCATAAACAAAGTGATTTGACTCCTCAGAGAAATGAGCAGTGAGACTGCAGGGGCATGATGTATACACCAAAACAGCTTCATTAAACTAAAGTTGTTTTGGTGACTCTAGTGTCCCTTTAATGTCAATACCTGGCAGCGAGTAAGTGGTCAGCTTTGTGAAGAGACTCGTAGTTCTGTAAGAATGAGTTGAAGGCGGTTTGTTCGTTGTAGATTAACCTTACTAAAAAATATTATCCCACAGTGTTCAAGCCATTAACAATGTCTGTAGCTGGTGTTTACCGATATTGTAATCTTAATAAGCAAATTTACTTTTTTTTTTTTTTTAATAAACTCCATTTGTAAATTCTAGATTCCTGTCCCTTGCCATCCTGAGTGATTCAGGTGCAGGTAAAAAAAAAATCTCCATATTGATAACCATTTGTGGTTCCATAGACCAACAATGTGGAATTACCCACACCCTCCTCATTTCTCTAACACTTCAGCCCTGAAGGGTCTAAAACACATTACTCCTTCTCATCCTTGGGGTCATCGGATCTCTTCAGTCAGACAGTCTCCTTTTTCAAGCTTCCTTAGAGGTTTAAAAGAGAATTAATGAATTGTAGTTATTCATGTCATTTTATGAAGAAAAAAATGGACAAAAAGCTTTTAAAAGTACTCAGATATAACTGTACAAGTGCCTTGTAATGGATAAGCTTCTTGCTGCTGCATTAATGGTTTCTAAAAAGGGTCAGAGATAGAACAGAAGTGGGTTGTGTTTTAGAACAGGTATATATAGGATCTTAGTATAATGATAGAGATACAATTGAACTTCGAGGAGCACAGAGGACTTACTAAAAGCAGTGAACAATTGTTGCTTGGTAATTAAATCTGTGCCCTTCAATGTGGGGGTGTTTCTGGTGGCTGAAAACCGAGACACCTACTCCAACACCAGAGATAGGCACCTTGTTACAGGTCATGGATCAGTAGCGAACGAATGGCTAAGTCCTTTATGAGGTTCTCCAGCAAAAGAGAATATTTTTTCCCCTGCTTTCCTAGTCTGTATTAAAACGATCAGGGCAGTGCAATAATCCCTTCATTTGAGCTTGGCTCTAATTCCCTCCATCTTTACCCGGGCTTGTTTTTGTTAATATAAAGTTCTTCACAGCTAAACAAACCTGCTAAGTACCCCTATTTAAGAGTGATAGTCTATTTTGGGCCCAAATTTCTCTGTCCCCCTTTTTATCCTTATGCCTCTCTTTTTCTAGGAGCTCCGTATTGTTGGTCTGTCTGAGTGTATAACAGTTACACAGAAATAATATTCACAGTAGTGTGTCTTTTAAACAACATTAAATGTGTTTAGAAATCATTCTGTGTACATACAAATATTGCTCTTGTCATGAATTCCATTTTAATTGTATATATTGTTATTAGCAAGTCACCTAAATTTTTCAAAACAACCCTGCTCTGGCCACACACCCAGTTACACTCCTAAAATAAAAGTGCCACTCTTTGTCTCTTTGAAATGTTGGGACGTGTGCTATAGCAGTTATTAATTTATGTTGCAATTTAAAGGAACACTCTAGACTCCTAAATCACTTTAGCTTACTGAAAAGCTTTATGTATGAGGCGTGTATACTCTTTTTTGATTTCAATTGAAATTAACCAAGTTACACCCCCTGGATTTCAAGAAGACAACTGACCCGGTTACTTCCTGCTTTTTTTTTTTAGCTCAGTGGAGTTAAACTCAAGAGGCAGCAATTGCCAAGATCACCTGCCTTGCAAAGAATTCTCATTTACCTGCATTCAGTCTGACTGGACAGCACAGAAAGTATGGGCAGGGTCAGAAGGTAAGGGTTTGCAAAGGCGGCAGACAAGAAATCTCCAAGTTTTGAAGGCTTGTTCTAGTTATACCCCCAATTAAAAATGCATAATTAAATGCATGCATGCTATCGTTTGATCTATATCTCCTAAGCAGTGATTTTTATTTATTTAGTATTTGGACAGTAGAGGGATTTCTTTGAAGTGTCCTCAGAAATTGCCTGGGAATAATATGTACTGTAAAGTGTATTTAAACCTACCTATAGCATATTTTGATCATCTTTATGCCTGTTCAGCATATTTTTTCCTGAAATATGTATATAATAATTTCTAGCATGTTGGGCACATACATTCAAAGTATTATTTCCTTTTTTTGCACACATTTACTGGGACCTACTCTGCAAATCACAGAATGATTGGCTGTTGACATCACAAGCTCTCTGCAGCCTTTTATTTTCTAATCAGTGTCACTGCTGGTTGAAACATTGTGAGGCAATTCTCTTTCCCACCTCCTCAATGTGTCCCTTTCCTCCCCCTCCCCCATGTGTCCCTTTCCTCCCCCCACCTCCCCCATGTGTCCCTTTCCTCTTCCCCCCCTCCCCCATGTGTCCCTTTCCTCTCTCACTCTCTCCTCCCCTCCTCTCCATTTCCTCCCCTCTCATTCCCTCCTCCCCATGTGTCCCTTTCCTACTCCTCCTCTCCATGTGTCCCTTTCCTCCCCCTCTCACCCCCTCCTCCCCATGTGTCCCTTTCCTCCCCTCACCCCTCTTCCCCATGTGTCCTTTCCTCTCCCTCTCACCCCTCCTCCCCATGTGTCCTTTCCTCTCCCTCTCACCCCTCCCTCCCCATGTGTCCCTCCTTCTCATGTGTCCTTTCCTCTCTCTCACCCTCTCCCATGTGTCCTCCCCCCTCACTCCTTCCATGTGTGTCCTCTCTCCTTCCCCCCTCTCACCCCCTCCTCCCCATGTGTCCCTTTCCTCCCCCTCTCACCCCTCCTCCCCATGTGTCCCTTCCCTCCCCCTCAGCGATGGGACTTAGTCGTTTTGTCAGCTCAAAATAGACCGACCGCACAGCCCAAATCTATGGAACTGTTTTGGGCAGGAAAATGTGCTTGCGGTTGGTCATAAAGGGACCTCCAGCTAACTTTTTAACCCCTGAATGGATTTGGCTAATTTTTGGTTATGTTTATATTTGAAGGTTGCTGATTTTAAATATGTAATTTATGAAGATTGGATGTGTAGTTTTAAAGTTACAGTGTATGGATAAAAACTGTATTTTTACTGTATTTTTACTGTGTTCATTATGTTAAACCATTGTGTACCATAATTATATCACAGGCAGAGGGAGGATTTTGTATGTAATTGCTGGGAGTTTTTCTGTAATGTACGTGTATGATTGGTTGTTGCGTAAAACCCTGTAGGTGGTCCTATCTAAGGGAAACCTGCATAAAAGAAGGTTCTTTTGGTGTCAATAAACAGAATGACTTGACCCTCTAACTTGCAGCCTTGACTCATGTTTGTAGGGGACAGCTATATTCACACTGGGGATTGCTATGCTCTGCATACTCCCTTGAGCTTTAATCACTAAGCTCTTTTAAGAGCTTGTTCCGGTTACGCTCTCCTTGGAGGAGAGGTCTTCCCCACACGGCCCTGAATGCAGGAGGTTCATACAGGGTGGAAGGAAGATGGCGAGACTCCAGTTAAGCTACGGCGGTTGTGGAGTCTGCTGCAGTGTTTGGAGTCCTCAGAAAGTACTAGGAGCATCCATTAACGGAAGGCGATCCGTTACAATTACATTTACAAACAAATCTTATCCATGTAACTTTTGAATGCACAAATTTGTCACAATATTTTCTTACAGGCCTGATTAATTCTAACAAAATGAAGCCCTGCGCTCAAACGCCCACCACTCCTAAGGGCAGCAATGACTATAGTACGCATTCACCTCAATACGTAGAATTACAAACTTACAAATCTAGCTTGTAGGTATGTGATATAAGAAAAGGGAGTTGATTAGTTGACATCCATAAAAAAAAAAAAAAAAATATATATAGTTTTTGAAGATTCAGTGTCAGTTTCATAACCATAAAACTATCAAAGAAATTATAATGACATCACTCAATGGAGTGGTCTGGGTAGCACGTCTCCCATGTTTAAACCCTGCAGCTGAAAACAATGCCATTCTGCAAAACAGCAATATTTTTATTGCAGAGTTCAAGTGCCTCTACTGGCTGTTACAAAGCCTCTAGAGGCGCTTCTGAGGAAATAGAGTAATACTATCTATTCCATTTAGATGGTCTCTGAAAGTCTGATTGGTGCAGTGCTGCCTTTTGCCATCCAAGCACATTTGCCTCCTAGTGCTTTCCTATGGGAAAGCATTGGATTGACTGAGATCATCTTGATGATCTTAGCCAAAGAGGCGGGACCAGCCACAGAGACCGGAGATGAGAGGGAGAGAAGTGATGTAAAGCAACTTTTTTCTCCCTTTTGATGGTGGCCTGTCACCTAAAAACATTTGTATTATTTACACTATAGTGTTCCTTTAGCATGCTACATCTGAGTTAATATTTTATCTGGGCAGAACAATACCTTCAATAGCTAGTAAATCACATCTGCCAAATTAGGATATAAAGGGTAATATTTCTAGATAGCAGAACTGCAGTATGCACCAACGGTGTGAATGCAACAATATGTTGGCAGACGTTGGGTAAATAGCATTATGCAACTGTTTATTTATGATTTTATTAGTATGTTTTACACATGCATAATATAATTTGCAAAATGAAAAGCTTAGCGTCTGATAGCTTACAAACATGGTAAAATTAAATTTGAACAAACACTATTTTAAATGATGGTGACTTTACTTTTTTTTTTTTTTTAATTTGGCAGAATATATATTTACTAGTTTATCAAGCATATTTTTAGAATAAATTACTTAAATATAATTTCTTCTCTGTTTGACTGCAATGGATCCCTGATGTTATATAATTTAGGCTCATTAAATAGAATTTAGAAGGACACAGGTGTTTAACTTACTGAATACATAAAGACAAACAGACAGACTGAAACACAGATCTGCAATTTCTGCAAAAGCACTGTGAATCAATACCTTATAGGTAGTACACAATGCCTACTGACATCAAAGTCCCGGAAAGATCAAACATCCTTAAGAAGGGTTAAGCCCTCTAAATAATTTGGAATTGCCACTCCCATGATGCTTTGCCAGCCTGTATGCTAATTGGCTGTAAAGCAGCATGCATTTACTTTGCGGTCTTTTTTTTTCTATCCGTCTGTGGCTTAAAGGGACATTTAATACTTTTGGATAAACTTTTTAAATGATTTAATGTTTTGAAATATAGTTTAATATTTTGGTATTTATTATTAAATATTTACATATTTTTATATGTTTTATTTTACTTTACAAAAATAATTTGAAAAACGTTTCCAAAAATAATAAAATGAATTCCTATTAAGATAATGTATTAAAAAGCTAAAAAAAATAAATGTAATAATAAAAATAAACATTTGTTGAGTGTACGAGTCTTCTGCACTTGCATGGGAAATACCCACCCCCAGACCAGAACGAGGGTCCGTTAATCAGTTTTTTTTATTGCTTAAACATCTGTCCATTAGGAGTTTATGGAAAAATTAAACTCTAAAAAACAGTGCAGTTCTTTACAAAGGGTGGGTGGATTTGCTAAATAAGCTTATGGCAGCCATATCACAGTATTCAAAGCTCACTTCGCAGTGTTTTGAATTAAGTTTGTGTTCAGTGAACTCCCAAGGTGCTAACCTTACATGCACACAGTCAAGACTTGGACTCTCTCCAGAAACGGCAGTGAGGGTGGTAAAGATGTATTCAACAAGTGCACCCATGATGCATGATCACAAGATTGAAAGATCTTGCATGTCATATGAGGACACATGTGCTCCATACCCTGTGCAATGAGCATTGTATTACTATGGTAATTATGTTAACCCTTTAACAGCTGGCTGTCCCTGTTCAAGGTTCACAAATGACATACAACAGATAGCCAGATTAATGTATTTCTACTAAACATAAAAACAAAAAACAAATTTTGGGGAGGGAGGGGGAAATAAATAAGTTTAAAAAAAAAAACAGTACCATTTTGAAATGTCAGAAGAGAAAATTAATTTTGAGATATAGATATATATATAGTATTGTTTTCTGTTTCTTCTTTATAAAATAATCTGTGTTGTGTTAATACGATAGGACAAAAACATGTGGTATTTACATAGTATTGAACCCCAGAGATGAAGAGCTATTCAGTTGTTTGAGGAAGTGCGTGCTTGATTGTAGACTCTGCAAGTACGGCTATGAAATCTTGGCATTCCTCCTAGTTTGGTGTCTACTAGACATATATCCTTCAAGATTAAGTGAATGACATTTACCACAATTGAAATAAACATTTACTGCTAGTGTTCAACCAAGCATCTAACTGCTTCGTAGCGTACTCTGTCTGGCCTCTCCTGGACAGTGGATTAGTTTGGTTTTTTTCAACCCACAGGCAATTGTTTTTTTTTTTGTGACTATTCAAGGAAGACAAAAAAAAATTATTTTGAATCCAGATTTATGTGTGCAACAGAATACTATGGCAATTTATCAGATGTTAGAACTTTGCAATAATACACTGCTAATTGTTTTATTGTAGGTTATATTATATGTTATATTAGTTTAAAAGTCTGTTTAAATTTATATAATCTCGTTACAGGATTATTTACTAAAGTGAGATTTCAAAATTAATTCAAAGTGAATTTCAATTTAAAACCAGATTAGGCAAACTGAAAGCATTTGCTGACGTTTTACCTTAAATTTGAAATTCTGACTTTAGTGAATAACCTTGTTAGTTTTCAAATTTATTATCTATTGTCATTTATCATAGCGATAAAGGATATATTTAAATACATTAGGATGCATTTTTTGCCTCCTGTGAAAAAGTGACAGAGCTTGGCAGCTTTGTTGGTTTTACCATCCTTGATGCCAATCTCAATTTACTCCTGCTGTACCTAAGATTTGGTTGGCCCTACATGAGAACACTTTCCCAAGCAGGCCAATCTGGTGTCTTCATTGCCTGCATTTTGGCATTGTGAAGAACTGATTGACCATAATTTATAGGGGCAATCATTTGTTAATTTTCCATCATTTCTCGCCTTAACTACTGCAATTTTCTTCTCAGTAGTCTTATGGGTTCCCAACTTATCCCGTAACCGTTCATAATGAATGCGACAGCAAGGCTCATCTTCCTGTCCGCCTCGACCTCCCACGCCTGCTCCGCTGTTAGTCCCTACGTTGGTTTCCAATGAGATATCAGGCTCAATTTAAAATTCTGGTACTTTCTTACAAACCTCTACATGATGCTGCTCCTATCTAGCTATCTTCCCTAATACACAAGTATATCCCATCTAGGCCCCTACGCTCTGCTGAAGACCTACGTCTATCCTCTGTCTGTACTCCCACCTCTGATACTCACCTTCAAGTCATCTCTACAGCTGCACCGTTCCTATGGAACTCCCTTCTCTGCTCTGTTAGACTCTCACCCAGTCTCCATTCCTTCAAAAAAGTATTGAAAACTCTTCTTCATGAAAGCATATAAATTAAACTGTTAACAGGTTTCTCTCCCCACACCTTGCTTCCTCTCCTGCAACGGTCATCAAGAAAAAAAACTAACCCCTCGGTAAAAATTATTCTGGAAATCTACTTTTCTACCCTACTTTACCTTATCTTTTCTCCCACTATAACCTACTCCATCTTGCATGTAATCTCATTGAGCAGGACCCTCAACCGCCTCTGTTCCTTTGCATCCTACTCATCTGGTTACAAATACATGTCTGTTAGGCCACTCATTGTACAGCGCTGCAGAATTTTTTGGCATTTTATAAATACTTACAATACAATGTCTCAGCAAGGAAACCATTTTAAAATAGTAAGGAACACTTCTATATAAAGACCATACTGCTTATCAAAATGAAGCAAGATAATTACTTATTTGTAAAACCATACTATTGTTTTCAGACATAACAGAAAGCAAGCATGTATTTTTGAAAATGAAAATTTCACAGGCATTTAACATGGTGGCTTTATAAGCAGGAGTGGAAGCTGATTGGTTGGGGGCTGTTAGGGACAATCACACATCTAGGCAATCTTGAGATGTGTGGCGAAAGTGACCTCGCTACTGGTTTTTAGAGAGGTGCCTGTTTGCATGCCTTCTACCCTGTGACTATGGGCCCTGCAATACACTTTAAAAGACTCCATTCATGTAATGTAAGTACTTTTGTACTCCATAAAGAGAGACCGACCGCTGACCCTAATTCCCTGGAACTGTTTTGGGCATGAAGCCATGCTTGCGGCCAGTCAAAAAGAGACTTCCATTAAACTTTTGAACCCCTGCTCTGATCTGGGTGATTTTTGGATATATTGTTCACCCAGATCAGGGCTATCCGGGGATGTCCTTTGTGTTCCTGTGCCCCATCAGGTCCAGGGGGTGTTCCTCTGGCCTGGAAAATTGTATAAAAGCCAAACTAAACCATTAAAGATGAGATCATCTTGCACCTTCATGAAGTTTCGGTTCATGTTTGGGGGATTGGAGAACTACACTCTGGGGTATTGCTATAATCACTATACTCCCCTGAGTATAATCACTAAGCTCTTGTAAGAGCTTGTTCCTGCTACGATCTCTGGACTAAGAGAGGTCTACCCACCTGAAGCTGGATCCTGGTCATAGGTCCAGGGTGGGTAGGAAACGGTGAGACCCCAACCAAGCTGCGGTGGTTCGTGGGGTTTGCAATAGTTATGGTGTTCCAGATCAGTGCATATGGTACTCGTTAGTACTAGGGAGCAGCGATTGACAGAGGCAGGGGCGTAGCGTGGGGGGTGCAGGGGGGGCCGGCCGCACCGGGCGCAACATCTGGGGGGGGCGCGCTCGCACTCGCAGCTCTCTGCCCCTGCCTGGCTCACTCACTCTCTCTGCAGTGCTGGCTGTGCGAATCCGATCCGAGCCGCCGGGTCGCCGCCCACTGTGGAGGGGGGGGGGTGTCAGACAGGGCCGGTGCTACCATTAAGGCGAATAAGGCATTCGCCTAGGGGGCGCCCACCGAGAGGTTTCCCGGTGGGCTGCCCTGCTGTAGCTGTCCGGGGATGCTGTGCTGGACGAGCGGCTCTTTAGCCACCCCCCAGCGCAGCCACTCACCTGCTGGGCTCCCTCTGCAGCAGATTACCTGCTCGGGCAGTGGGGTTTGCTGTAACCCGAGCAGAGCACTGTGCTTCCTGCAGGCAGGGGGAGCCTGTGAACACCGGAAGCACTGTGAAGGGAGCAGGAAGCAGGCTGTGCTCAAAGTGCATGGCTCTCCTGCTCCCCCAGGAGAAAGAGCAAGATCCTGGATCCTGCAGCCTGGACCTCTGCTCAGCACAGCACCCAGGTATGGCATGGTTAAGGGGGATTGCTTATTGTGTGCATGTTTGTAAATGGGGGAGTGTGTTAAATTGGTGTGTTTGTGTGTGTAAATAAAGTGTGACCTTATGTAAAGTTTGTGTTTGAGTGACAGTGTGTGTGTTAGGGAGAGTGTGCAAGTGACTCTCTGTGTGTGTGTGTGTGTTAGTGAGAATGTGCAAGTGACTCTGGGTGTGTGTGTTAGGGAGAGTGTGCAAGTGACACTGTTAGTGAGTATGTGTTAGGGAAAGTGTACAAGTGACACAGTTAGTGAGAGTGTGCAAGTGACAATGTGTAGGTCAGTAAGAATGTGTATGTGTTAGTGTGTAAGTTAGAGTTGGAATGTGTAAGTGTGTGTGTATTAGTGAGATTGTGTAAGTGACACTGCAAAGGTAATTATTGCAATTTTTAAGAAACTTCAATAATTACCATTCAGGGTTAACTCCTCTAGTGGCTATGCATGGGGACATCCAGTCACGGAAATACCACTGCGAGCGCGGCAATTGAGGAGCTAAGGCGCACCCAAGCCAGCACAAAAGACATTGGTGCTGGACCCAGGTAAGTGACAGAAGGTGTTTTAACCCCTGCTGCACCACGAGGGGGGATGCGCTTGATGGAGGGGGAAGCTATAGTGCCTGGATAACAAGTTTGTTTTCCTGGCACTATAGTTTCCCTTTAATATCTACTCAGTGCGCCTCTTTCCCTAAATGTCTCTTTAGTGTAATTCAGAGTTTAGTGAATAAACTTCTGAGGGAATGTAGTTGCATTCATAAGGGGGCGTCAAAATGTATTCTTGCCTAGGGCAGCAAGAATCCTTGCACCGGCCCTGGTGCCAGGCGTGCGGTGCGGTGGGTGCGAAGAGAGAGCGAGGGACTATCTGGGGGAGGGACAGTGCAGCGGCTGCCCAGCCCAGCGCTGAGCGCGGGAGAGAACCACACCAGTCACCAGACCAGCCCAGGCAGCAGCAAGAAGAAGCTGGCAGAGGCGGCAGGTGACACAGCCAGGCCAGAGAGGAGAGAGGGAGCCAGTGGTGACAGACGCTGCAGGAGGAAAACCTAGGAGGACCTGGAGGAGAATACCTAGCCTGCTGACTGCTGTGATCGGGTCCGGGACAGCAGGTGAAAAAAAAGGTAGGAGTCAGGACTGACTGGAGTAGTACTGGGCTCAGTGGGCTGGCTGTGTAGTGCTAGCAGAGGCAGAGCATCTCCCAAACTGAAGTTTCTTTGGGATGTTCCCGGTCTGCAGGTCAAGACTGGCATGTTGAGCTGACCAGATGGATTGAAGTTTGGTTGGTTCAACAGTGACGAGACAGATTTCGATCCATATGTAGCTGCTCCAGCTCAACATAAGTTGATGTAAGCCAGTGGGTCTAGGCGAATTTAAATTAATCTGTATATTATATACAGATTGATATCTTGCACTTCTATTAAAGAATTACAATTAGAGGTACAGGATTGAGGAAGTTGGCTCCATCTAGCCCAGTCTTGGATCATCTCCAGGGTATGGTTCCATTTTGATGTTTAGTTTTTGTTCTTGATATTTTTTGTCGTTTACGATGGTTGTGAGACGACATATAATAGCATGGCCCATGCTAGGTTACTACATTTGTATATTTGTATTCATAGACCTGCTGAAAATGTGGAGAATGTGTGTAATGCATGTTCGCACTCAATAAAGTGTTGGAAAATAAACTTGTATTTAGATGCATTTTACTTTAATTACATAAGTATTTTCATAACAAACAATACATGTGCTTGGGGGGTAAGGGTTTCTTTAACTAATCTAGTGGAAGAGACTCGAGTGCTAAAATCCACGGGTTAGGGGGTGCAAATTACTTGCCTTGCCCCGGGTGCTGACAACCCACGCTACGCCACTGGACAGAGGTACCTGGATGGGGTGCCAGGCGGTCCGTCACAGGATGTATCTAGTTTAGGTTGCTCTGAGATACCAAGTCTCCTGATTCATTTTTACCTGTAGTTGAAGTGGCGGAAAAAAAAATAATAAAAAATATATATATATATATGATAGCTGAGGTAATTTAAGTGAACTGTAGATGAAGAAGAAAGAAGAGAAAAAGGGGATTGGAGAAGATGCCACCACTCCATTCTCTGTATATATTTTTGCTTTACATTTTTTTCTTTAAGTTATAAGTACTTTTATTGTTCCTTTTATGATAATAGTCACAGTGTTATTTTAGGGGGCAAAAAAGTTACAGTATAAAGGATAATTGGTTATTGTTATTACAAGGTGTTTGGGTTTAACATGGCTGACTGGCTAAGTGGTATGGTAAAAGTTTATGGTGAAAATTTTGTAATTTGAAGTATTAATTTATTGTATTATGAATAAGACCCCTTTAGTAAAATGCCACAGCCTTTTTTCCAACATTCCAAAATGAAAAAGAATAATTATTGTGTCTAATTATTTATTTTATGCTGCCTACTCAGCATATGAGTAGCAGACACGTACAAGGTTTATACGAATGTCCCAGTTTTAAATTATAAAACAATGTATTTTAAAACAAGAAAACCATAGTAATAAATTGTCCTACACAAGTATGACCTCATACCCAACCGCCTTCTGAAGCCAAGCCGAAATTAGGATGGTGTAATTATCCCCAGATATGAATATTTGACTCCCTGGCTTTGCTTCAATCTGTTTTTAACACCAATTACACCATTACAAGGAGTGCTGGACTTCACGAGATGTGCCATGTCGTTTCAATTAGACTAGCCATCAGTAGCAGAACACAGGAAATCACTTTTTTTTGAGTGAACCTCAAACAACGACCCAGCCCAGACGCAGGAAACCAGTGCAAGTAATCATCCGGCTGCAGTCACAGGATCAAAACCGAAAGCATCAGTGAGCACTTGTTTAACTAAGAGGTCATGTTTCGCTTTGCACCTGTCCCAGGAACTCAAAAATGTAGCGTTCTTCTACTGCACATTATTAACTACGAAAGCAGGCCCGAGAGTGCTCTCATGCCATGCGTTGTGGTTGCACAGAAATGCGACGCAAGTCTGTATCCTTTGATGATATAACCTGTACAGTTATAAAAGGCTGTGGTTATAGACATTAAGGTTTTTGCAAGTGAATTGACTGCAAGCACCGGATTATAACTGTAAACTGCATAATCACATACCAAATTCAGTAAATGGAGAACCTTGGATTATTCACAAACTAGGAATTCTTAAGAGCTGGAAAGGAAAGCTGAGATTGAAAAAAAAATAACCAAGTCAGATTTTTACAGATTCAACATTTTAGTGTGTAATCTACTTGTCAAGCCAACACAAATCCTGTTTAACCCCTTAAGGACACATGACATGTGTGGCATGTCATGATTCCTTTTTATTCCAGAAGTTTGGTCCTTAAGGGGTTAAAGGAACTCTCCAACAATCATAACCACTATAGCCTGGATGGACACTCAATGGTCCTGCTCTGTGCCTGCAGCTACACTGCCTACTTCTGGATCCCCTTGTAAGAATAATCCAGTTGGCTTCACTGAGCTAAGCAGGACACTGCAGGGTCAACTGAGAGTCAATTGAGTGCTCTCGGCCAATGAGCACTTGGCTCAGTGGAAGGATCCAGCTTCTCCTACAGGAGATGCTAAATGTGGAGCTCACCAGCAGTGTTGCAAGGTGGAGGCTGAAGCCCTAAGAGGGTTCTTTAAAAAACATGGCTCTAATTTTTCTCCCATTGTATTTTAAGTCCAGAGTATCTTGTAATACGAAGAGAAAAATTGACATTCCCGATTGTATAATTTGTGTCAGTGCCACTTAACCATATTTTGATTTAATTAAACAGAGCAGTGTGGTATTGCTTTGGGGGCTCGGTTAATGCAGCAGATGTGGAGTTTATAAATATAGGTTCAGGTAATACAATGAATTCATTCAATGAGTTGGTGTCACAATGCGCTTTATCAAAACGTGTTAGGGTTTAAGGTTGGACGTGCTATAGGGCTGGTTTTAGCTGGGTTCAGTCAACATATGTAGGAAGGACTATAACATTTACCCTTTGGCTGAAGCACTTGGTTGTTTTACCACCTAGCTATGCCCCTGTTGTGCTCCCAGGGTGACCCAAGTAAATGGTCACACTGTTCTTAAAATGGTTTGACTACTTACTCGTGGAGGGGCTCCTGGCACCATAACTACTGCAGAGGGCTGTAGCGCTTATAGTGCTAAGAATGTTCCTTTATTGAATTCATTTTTGTTTTGTATTTATGGTTTGTTTTGGTTTATATTGTATTGACGGTGCTCCTCATTCCTTGCTCCATGATGCACGAGACAGGATTCAATGTGGTCATTGGGTAGTTTACTGATAACTGGAAATACATGTTTGCACATTTGCAAACAAAAAAGAACAAGGAATACACCAGCTGGACCTACCAGGTGTTTTGGTTCAGGGCATAACCGTTAAGTCAACTATAGAAAAAACAGATGGGAAATGCTACCTGGTATAGAAAGTAGAACAGAAAGTAACCTTGCGTAACTAGCACTGGTAAAAAAAACATGGTGAGTGAAAAAGTTATAAAAAAAAATAAAAAAGACATTACTGATCAGGCTAGTGATTACTTAAACTCCCAGATATCAGTGAAATAGGAGTAGAAAAAGGGTTTTATTAAAAAGTGTTTGCAAACTAGCTCCTCCTACATTATTAATATTATATACTGGTTAGCATATAAGTGGAGTGGTCTGGGTGCCAACTCCCACTACCCTCAACCCCTCAAGTGTAATTATTGCAGTTTTAATAAACTGTAATAATTACCATGCAGGGTTAAGTCCTCCTCTAGTGGCTGTCTATCAGACAGCCTCTAGAGGGACTTCCATGTTCTTAGTGTTTTAAGTGACGCTGGACGTCCTCTCGTTATGTGAGGACCTCCAGCGTCGCCGAAATCCCCATAGGAAAGCATTGAATAATGCTTTCCTATGGGGAAGTCTAGTGTGCGCATTAGGTCTCCCCCGCCGACTGACATCGGTGAGGGAAGAGAGTAGGCGGAGCCTGACCCAGTCACTGGTTTTAACCCCTTCAGCAACTTGGGATGGGGATGTGGGAGGGAAAATCAATGTTTTCCTGACACTGGAGAGTCCCTTTAACATGTAGAGTAAATAGGGTCAGCCTCAATGAAGATCAGTAGAAAAGTACAGCATAAGGTAGAGATATGCAAAGATTCCTCTCTCCCTTTAAAACTGACTAGACAGAGAAAATGAAGTTATAAACAAATACATTTAAAAGTACATAGTGGTGCTAATAAAGTGCACAGCAATATAATACATGTGCAAAAAAGACAACACACCTGACACACATTTCAGTGAAACCTAGTATGCTCCTTCATCAAAGGCAAGTTGTCAACTGAAAGGATCTCCATACATAGGGTTGGGTCCACAAAGCAATTAAGTTACACCATCTAAATCAGATGTGTAGTTTTCAAGGGTAACCAATCCTTTAGTAGCTCTCAACTAGCTCCCATATATTATTGGTCCCCCACCAGGGCCGGTGCAAGGATTTTTGCCGCCCTAGGCAAAAGTAAAGTTTGCCGCCCCCCCCGTGACATCACAATGCCCCACCCATATGACCTGCCAGGTTAACTAACGCTAGTGCTGCAGTGCTACAGTGCCGCTGTGTTTACATTAAAAGGCCTGCAGGGACAGGCTATAGACACCAGAACCACTACATTAAGCTGCAGTGGTTCTGGGAACTATAGTGTCCCTTTAATGTGAGGTAAATTAGAGATTAGTGCCACGAATAATATACTAGATTACCTACTTACAACCAGATGAGGATGATGATGGGCTCTAGCTGCAGTCTGGCTCCACTGGTCTGGTGTATAACAGGATCTCTGGAGGCTGTTTGTAACTGTGGTCACAAAAATCAATGTTCTGGGAGAACGAGAAGCAGCTCCATTTTTTGGGGGCCCTTTACACAGCTCAAGGTCTGGGTACCATGGTCCACCTTCATGTTCCACCAATGAGTTTGTTCACAGGGGGTGGAGTGTGTAGGGGATGTCCTGATTTGTGTGTAAGGGATGCATTGTGTGAATCTGTGTTTGTATGTGTAAGGGCTTCAAGGTGTGTTTCTGTGTATGTAAGGGATGAAGTGTGTGAATTTGTAAGGGGTGCTTTGAGTGTGTTTAAGGGGTGCATTGAGTGTGTGTAAGGAATGCATTGTGTGTTTCTGTGTGTGTAAGGGATGCATTGTGTGTAAGGGTTGCATTGCGTGTGTGTGTGTGTGTAATGCATTGTGTGTGTGTAATGCATTGTGTGTTTTTCTGTGTGCAAGGGGTTCATTGTCTTTGTGTGTAAGGGGTGCATTGTGTGTGATTGTGTGTGTGTGTTTGTGTGATGGATGTCAATCTCTCCCCCCTCCCTTGTCACTCTCTTCTCCCCCCCTCCCTTGTTACTCTCATTCCCCCTCCCTCCCCTCTCCCTGTCAATTTCTCTCTCCCCGTCAATTCCCCTCCCTGTCAATGTCTCCCCCCTCCCTGTTAGTCCCCCACCTCCCTGTTAGTTTCTTCCCCCCACCTCCCTGTTAGTTTCTTTCCCCCACCTCCCTGTTAGTTTCTTTCCCCCCTGTTAGTTTCTTCCCCCCCACCTCCCTGTTAGTTTCTTTCTCCCCACCTCCCTGTTAATTTCTTTCCCCCCCCCTGTCAGTTTCTTTCCCCCTCCTGTTTCTTTCTTCCCCCCCTCCCTGTTTCTTTCTTCCCCTCCCTCCCCTCCTGTTTCTTTCTTTCCCTCCTCCCTCCCTGTTTCTTTCTTTCCCCTCTTCCCTCCCTCCCTGTTTCTTTTCCCCTTCCTCCGTTTCCTTCTCCCCCTCCCTCCTCTTTCTTCCCCCTCCCTCCCTCTTTCTTCCCCTTCCCTCTGTTTCTTTCTTCCCCCCTCCTCCCTCTTTCTTCCCCTCCCCTCCCTCTTTCTCCCTCCTCCCTCCTCCCTGTTCTTTCTTCCCCTCCTCCCTCCCTCCTGTTTCCTTCTCTCCCTCCCTCCCTCTTTCTTCCTTTCCCCTCCCTCCCTCTTTCTTCCCCCTCCACCCCTACCTGTGTTGTAGCGTGGCCGAGCCCTGTATAGTCCGCGGGTACAGGGAGCTTTTGTTTCCTGTACCCAGCCGGACTAACAGGAAGTGAACACTCAGTGTGCACTTCCAGTTAGTCCGGCCGGGTACAGGAGACAGCTGCTCCCTGTACCCGCCGACTATACTGGGCTCGGCCACGCTACTACAGAGGGAGTGACAGGGGGGAGCGCTGAGCGCTTCCCTCCTGTCAGCCTCTCCTCATGCTGCGCCCGGGCGGTGCGGTCCGCCCTCATGGACGCACCGCCCGGGCAAAGCTGCAGCCGCCTGAGGCTCTCTACAGAGCGCTCGAGCGGCTGCAGCATGGGGGGACCGGCGCTCCTGGTGGCGCCCCTTCCCAATGGGCGCCCTAGGCGGCTGCCTAGTCCGCCTTCCAGGTAGCGCCGGCCCTGTCCCCCACCTATAGAGGCGATAAACTAAACATTGAAAATTCTTTATTGAGTAAAATGTCAAAATTTAAAGGGAAAGATCATAGATCTATGAATGAAAGGGAATAGGATGTCTAATATATGGAGTCTATCTTGTAGAGTGTATTGGAAAAGATATTCACATCATTAACGAGATTAAGAAAGAAGGGAAGAATGTGCCAATGTATAATCAATATTTAAAAAATTATTCGTGGAGATAACAAATAGATCCTATTTTCACAAATTCAAGATATGCCAAGTAAAATAAAAGATTGGAAAATAATCCATATTAATCTGTACCTTTAATTCAAGAATGTCTAAAGGTGAATGTTTCTACATTAGTGTATTACAACTAAGCAAGCGTAACAAAGTTTACAGAATGTATATACATATTTACAAAGTCGTTACAGTCCTCAGACAAGGTAACACATAGCAGAGAAAAGGAGATATTACTGAATAAATGGGGTATGTGTGAAACCATCATCTACATAATGCTGCTTCCACCTATCTATCCTCCCTTATACACAAGTATGTCCCGTCTAGGCCCTTACGATCTGCTGAAGACTTATGCCTATCTTCTGTCCGTACTCCCACCTCTGATGCTCGCCTTCAAGATTTCTCGAGGGCTGCACCGTTCCTGTGAAACTCGCTTCCCTCCTCCGTTAGATGCTCACCCAGTCTCCACTCCTTCAAATAATCGTTAAAAACCCACTTCTTCATGAAAGCGTATCAATTAAACTGTTAATAGCTCCTGACTAGTGATGTCGCGAACCCGAAATTTTCGGTTCGCGAACGGCGAACGCGAACTTCCGCAAATGTTCGCGAACCGGCGAACCGCCCAAAACGCCATTGACTTCAATGGGGAGGCGAATTTTAAAACACACAGGGACTCTTTCTGGCCACAATAGGGATGGAAAAGTTGTTTCAAGGGGACTAACACCTGGACTGTGGCATGCCGGAGGGGGATCCATGGCAAAACTCCCATGGAAAATTACACAGTTGATACAGAGTCTGGTTTTAATCCATAAAGGGCAGAAATCACCTAACATTCCTAAATCACAATCAATATGGATTGACACCTGACATATGACATATTGACACCTTGACATATGGATTGACACCTGTCCTCAGAGCCCCTGATGCACACGGACACAGAGCAGAATAGGGACTGTTCCCCCTACATCGGGTCACTTGGCAGATATGGATTGACACCTTGTTACAAACTGCTATTTGTAACGGGCCCTTTAAATGGCAAATTGCCCTGTTTCCCTGGGTTGTGGAGAAGCCTCTTTGCCAGCCTCCTCCCGCATGACTATGGCCCCTGGGAGATTGTGAAAATGTATGCACTTTTATTTGGTGTGTATGGCCCTTTAAGACTGTCGGTGGGCATATTGGGGCTTATGGACTCTTTATGTGACTGGTGCTGGCCCTTTAAACACCTTTTTTGGGACATCAGGAAGATTGGGACACTGCCCCTTTAAGGCCATGTCCCCAGACTTGTTGGGGACACGGCCCCTTTAAGACGGTGTCCCCTGTGTCCCCAGACCTGGTGCAAACCCTTTGTGCCTGCCTTGCTATTTCCCACTTGGTTCAGTAAATGGGAAATTATTTCAGTTGCAGAGACTAAGTCCCATTCGGCGATGGGACTTAGTCTTTTTCAACCGTTTTTTCAGCCTTATTTCAGCTGCAGAACTAAGTCCCATTCGGCGATGGGACTTAGTCTTTCAACCGTTTTTCAGCCTTATTTCGAGCTGCAGAGACTAAGTCCCATTCGGCGATGGGACTTAGTCTTTTCAACCGTTTTTCAGCCTTTCGGCTGCGGCTAAGTCCGATACGTGATGGGACTTAGTCTTTACCTCAATACGTTTTTCAGCCTTATTTCAGCTGCAGGACTAAGTCCCATTGGTGATGGGACTTAGTCTTTCAACCTTATTTCAGCTGCAGAGACTAAGTCTCATTCGGCGATGCGACCTAGTCGTTTTTTCAGCCTGAAATAGACTGACCGCACAGCCCAAATCTATGAACTGTTTTGGGCAGGAAAATGTGCTTGCGGTCGGTCATAAAGGGACCTCCAGCTAACTTTTTAACCCCTGGATGGATTTGGCTGATTTTTGGTTATGTTTATGTTTTAAGTGTGCTGATTCCAAATATGTAATTATGAAGATGGGATGTGTAGTTTTAAAGTTACAGGGTATGGCTAAAAACTGTATTTTTACTGCCTGTGTTTAATTATGTTAATCTCTTCCCAAACGTCATTTCGTTCAAAGTGGAGAGAATGTTAAAAAAATATATTTTTGTTCGGAGTGTGAGAAATGCTTTTCAGCCGCTTCTAATCTTAAGCATCATTTGAGGAGCCATACGGGAGAGAAACCTTATTTGTGGTGTGTTTAGTATTGTTCTGATCAGTTTAATACCTTCCGCGTCTCCTATCAGTGGACGTGTATATGGCAGCCATTTTAGGAACCGTACACCTGGGACCCGAGCAAGGTCACCTCGTTCAACAGGCGACAACATTTGTCCCTGGAAAACTATCCTGGACATTCTGTACAATTTGTATGGATATGGCAGTGGTTTCTGTAACAGGGAGATGGAAGAAGATGCTTGGTCGGTCCTCTTAATTCAAATTTGGGGCACTGCGCGGTCAAGCTAATGTGCCACCAGATAGGAGTGGTGTGTTTAGTATTGTTCTGATCAGTTTAATACCTTCCGCGTCTCCTATCAGTGGACGTGTACACGGCATTGATTTTTGTAACAGGAGATGGAAGAAGAGGCTTGGTCGGTCCTCTTACTGCAAATTTGGGGCACTGCGCGGTCAAGCTAATGTGACACCAGATAGGAGTGGTGTGTTTAGTA
>OW240924.1:48670608-48742365 GCA_933207985.1 Pelobates cultripes | reverse complement strand
ATAGAAAAAATAAATAAAAAAAAAGCATACCCTTATCCTAACCTAGCTATGCTTTTCCCTATCTTATGAACAGCAGCTACACTTTCCCTCCTCTTACTAAGCATGCAGCTTGAGAATGAATCTAAATGGATGCTGTCCAGTAGGTGGGAGGGTCTGCTAGGGAGGCTGTGCTGCTAATTGGCTGGAATGTGTCTGCTGACTGTGAGGTACAGGGTCAAAGTTTACTCAATGATGACGAATAGGGGGCGGGTCGAACCGCGCATATGTTCGCACGCCGTGGCGAACGCAAACATGCTATGTTCGCCAGGAACCGTTCGCCGGCGAACCGTTCGGTACATCACTACTCCTGACTGATGCCTCTTCTGCAACTGTCATTAGTCTAATACTATCCTTACCTTTTTGTGTCATTTTACTCCACTCCCTCTAGCGGCGGGATGCTTCAATGGCAGCCTTCAGCTCTTGTGTCATTTTACTCCAACCCCTCTCTTCCTGTGTGTCCAACTTATCTGGTTACAACTACATGTCTGTTCGTCCACCCATTGTAAAGCGCTGCGGAATTTGACGGCGCTCTATAAATATCATAATAATAATTATAATTTAGACCATTCAGTGATAGAATTTTAAGATTGTAAATCCAGTACATCACCTTTTTGCGTAGAATCTTCTCTAGATCCCTTTTCCTGGGTCCTAGATGTATTTGATCAATGCCAAGGAATCTAATTTCTTCCGAGAATACCCCATAATGTAACTTAAGGTGTCTTGAAATTGGTGTTTCTACATGTCTGGATGAATTTACTGAATTCACATATTCCAAAATTCTCATCTTAAAAGGTCGGAAGGTCTTACCAACATATTTATTACCACAACTACAAGTGAGGAGATAGACAATGCCACTTGTTTTACAGTTAAAAAATTAGGAAGTTGAAAAGGTGTTGCTTAGATCAGAGTTGGTAACTTGTTTAGAGATTTTAGCCAATTCGAGGATTTATTTGTGGCATGTAGATGACTAGGTACAAGGATGTCTTTAACCCCTTAAGGATCAAACTTCTGGAATAAAAGGGAATTATGACATGTCACACATGTCATGTGCCCTTAAGGGGTTAAGGTACTTAACACGTCTGGCCGTTAGGGACACATGAGAAGTTATGATCTGATGCAAATGAGGGTCTTGGTGAAGAAGAGGCAAAAATCACTCCATAATACTCTTCACTATGTCCCAGCCAGCGTCAAAAGTACCAATGCACCGTATCATATAATTTTTTACCTCCCTGATATTTTCTACCGTAAGTAGGTTTTGACGATCCATGAGGAGGGCGCCGTCCTAAAAAAGCCATATCTTCACCTGTCTTACCTTTTCAACTATTGTCACATATCACTGTTTCCTTTTTCCTTTAAAATGTCTGTAAGAACTTGTCTTTACCAGTCTGGTTTGCTTTCTCAATTCCAACTCTTTGACAGTCTTCAATCCGGCCTCTGCTCCCTCCACTCTACCGCTCTGATTAAAGCTTCATTGATCTAATCACGACTACATCCAAAGGCTACTACTCTATTCTAATTCTTCTTGACCTCTCTGCAGCCTCTGTCACTGCTGATCATGTCCTCCTTCTTCAAACTCTTTAATCCCTTGGTCTCTGTGACACTGTCCTCTCGTGTTTCTCTTCCTAACTCTCCCAACATCCATTCAGTTTCTCATTTTTTAATAACAACTCTTCCCTTCGTCCTGTCTCTGTTGAAGTCCCCCAAGTCTCTGTTCTTGGGCTCCTTTTGTTTTTTAGCATATGTTTTAAATTCTTTGAATTCTGTTACCACCTTTATGCCTATGATATATGTCTCCTCCCCTGATCTCTCGAATGCCTCACTGGTTGCCTTTCTTCCATCTCTGATTGGATGTCCTCCCACTTTCTGGAACTCGATCTCTCTCTAAAACCGAGCTTCTTATTTTTTCCCCTCATAATACTGATCCCCCATTTTCACTCTCCCTGCAAGTCGTTGGTACCCGCATCGGCCAATCCTTGCAAGCTTACTGTCTTGGTATTATCTTTGATTCCAGACTCACCTTTGCACCTCATGTCTGGTCTGTTGCCACATGCTGCCGATTCCACGTTAAAAAAGTTGCCCACTCTCTCTTAAAGGGCCACACTCTGCTCTCACCTTCCAGTTCTGTTTCATAACCACGTTTTTGTTTGGTTGCTATACTTCACTATGCCCTTTCTATTGTGTCTTTATAGCCCACCTTCTCTAGACTGTAAGCTTGTGCGTAAGACTGTAACCTATTGTTCCTGTAACATTTAAAATTGTATCATTTATTGTTAAATGTCCCCCTTTTATAATATTGTAACACACTGTAATAAGTTGGCGATATATAAATGCCAATAATAATAGCAATAAATAATGTGACCTAGTGAACATATCAATACATTGTTACATTCAGCATAAACAACTGGATATTTAAAATGTTTAATCTCTGCATATAGACTTTAAGTGCAGAATGTTCGAATATTAGACATGTGTATTCGTTTTAGGACGAATACGATTTCGTCAAAATTTTCAGACTTTTTTTGTATTCGTTTACTATAACATAAATGAAAGTCCTACATACGAATTATATACGAAACGAAAGGGCAAATGCCGAATGCATTACCTTTTTGTTTCAGTTTGTTTAGTTTATTACAAGAAGGGAGCTACCAGCTCCCTCCTTGTAATATGTGAAAATAGAAGCGGCAGGGAGCAGTGCTCCTCGCCACTTCCTAACTCCTCTCATACCCCCCCGTCATTCTATGAGGGTCAATATGACCCCGATATTAGCATAAAGGAGATTCAACTATCCCGAATGCCCCTACTCACTATGCCGAGAGTAGGGGCATGTCTACTAAACAGTGAGCAGCCAGTGGTGGGGCATCTGCTAAAATAGTTAACAGGCAAGGGCATAGTGTCTTCCCCCTGCCCATGCCCCATGAGTGGGGGCTATTCAATGGAATGGGGACCAAGGGTCCACCCATGCCCCCACCCAGGATCAGCGGGTGGGGGCCCTAAATGACAAAAGAGAGGAGGCAAAGTGTCTCTCCCCGGCCTCCACCCATGAGTGGCAGGTGGGGGCTCTAAGTTTCAATAGGGGGGAACCTATTGTCTCACTCCCTTCGGCCCCCAACCATGAGCGGCTGGTGGGGGCCCTGAGTATCAATAGGGGGACCTATTGTCTACTCCCCCTTTGGCCCTCACCCATGAGTGGCGGATGGGGGCCCTAATTAAATAAACAAATAAAAGGGGGGACCTAATATCCCCCCCAGGTCTCCACAAATAATAAAGTGACATGGGGTCCCCAAGCCATAAGTATCAATAGGGGGGGAACCTATTGTCTCCTCCCCCTTCGGCCCCCACCCATGAGCGGCAGATAGGGGCCCTAAGTAACAAAAGGGGGGAGGACCTATTGTGTGGGTGACCATGAACGGTGGGTGGGGGCCCTTAGTAACAAAAGAGGGGGGACCTATTGTCTCCCTTCCCCTGGCCCCCACCCATGAGCGGCGGGTGGGAGCTTTAAGAATAAATGGCGAGGGCCTATTGTCTCCCCCCCGTACCAAGAGCGCTCTGAGTCAAATTGCAGGGCATAGGAAGGCTTTATAAGCCTTTCCCCCACCCTGCAGAACTCAGTCTGCATGGTGCCCTCGATGAGTGAAGATGGATTTTTTGGGGGGTGGCAGGTTTTTATTTTTTGACCATTTTTTTATGCTCAGGTTTTTTTTTTATTTTTAAAGTTCGACGGGAATTATGGCTTTTTATTTGACTTTTTTTTTTTTAAAGATTTATTAAAAAAGAAGACATCTAATGGCAAGTATTTTTTTTATTTAGAGGTATTTAGTTTTTTTTTGTTCCCCCTCACTATTTTTAGGGTGAGGGGGAAGAAGAGTTAATTTTTAGGGTGAGGGGGTAGGTAGGGATAATTTGTGGGGGGGTGGGGGTATTTTTTATATGTAGCCCCTACCCGCCGCTCATGGGTGGGAGACGGGGGGACACACAATAGGTCCCCTCCTTTTGTTACTTAGGGCCCCCACATGCTGCTCATGGGGGTGTCAGGGAGGACCAAAGGGCCCCCCTTATTGTCAGTTTGGTCCCCCACCCACCGCTCATGGGTGGGAGCCTGGGGGGGACATTAGGTCCCCTCATTACTTATTTTATTAAGGTCCCCACCCAACGATCACGGGTGGGGGCTCGGGGAGGGGGGCACTATGTCCCTCCCATTTAAATTACTTGGGTTCCCCACCATCGGGGAACAGGGGTACCTGTGCCCGGTTGCAAGGTCCCCCCCGTGTAGTATGGGCATGTCACCTAAACAGCAAGCAGCCAATGGCGGCTCGCTGTCATTTCAAAATGGATATAAATCAGTATCTTATCTAGAAGTGATAGAAAGCTACAGTAAGAGTACGTGTAACCAATAGTTATAGCAAAAGAATAAAAAGGTTGCAATATGAAAAAGTACCTATTTAGATCAGTAACACAGCTTTTTTTTTCAAAAGGAATTATTTTTTACAGAATTTCTTCCGAAAAATGAATGTTTTACAGACGAAATGCAGAATGGAAGAATAAAAATTTCACTGGTGCACATGTCAATATTATTGCAGTCACGGGATGCATTCTCAATAATTTCCAAAGAGTATTCCCTTTCACTCCTCTGATCTCTAGAATAGCTCTAAAATAGTGCGTGAGAGAGCTGATAATGCATACAGTTTCTCAGAAAGAAAGCAGATGGATTAGTCAATAACGATAGGAACAGGGTCTTCTGATAGCAAGCAGATTGACCACATTAAAGTATTTAAATGGGGTTTATAATTCTTGGCTTAGTTGCCATCTGAAAAATGTGGCCAAGTCAGTATGTAGACTATGTGGGGGCTATGTCTTGCCATGTGTATGCAAGACCCATCTATTCTATTTCAGTTATTATGAGTAAATAAAATAAAATATATTAAATACTACAACTCAATATGAAAATTTATATAAAATGCTGTGTGTTTGACAAATCCGAGTGCTTTCACTGTAACCTGTTTAAAATAAGAATGGGAGAGGTTGAGTTAATCCATCTTTTTTACTTTTAAATTTTCCCAAAATCTATTAAAATGTCATCTTTAGAGATACTCATGATTGGCACTAGTTAATTTTATGGGTCAGTGATAAATTATTGCTTTACTGTGGCCATGAACTAAGCTATACATAACCAGCAAGCGTGTTAAAATAGTCAGTCATTCAATAGCATAAGTGATGTTTTTTCAAAAGCTGAAACACTTTTATTCCTAACAAAAGAATAGAAAGGTCGTGATGGCTCACAACTATGTTTTACAACAAAGAATCTTACAATGCACTCTAATGCTTATTTCTTAAGGTTTACCTAATAATATTTTAACATTCTTCAAAGCAAGATATATATTTTTGGGGGCATTTTCAGTATTGGTGTACATTATTGAAAATAAATTAGTCATTGTTGAATGACCACCATCAATGTAATTAAAAATGTCACGATCGCACTTACCTGTGGCTCCCTCACCGAGTCTCCACCCGCTGCTGCAGTGGTCTCCTCACGGTGCATGCTGAGGACTCCAGCGTGCATAGCATCATGCACATCCGACCGGCGGTCCTACAACATGTGGACATGGTGCCGCGACTCTCTACATCACGCCGCGACCCGCAGGAGGTCCCAGCTGAAGCCACGTGTGATTCTCTCTCTCACTAGGGGAACGCTGGCCCAAATGCCAGCCTCTTAAAGGAACAGTACAGCTGAAGTTGTTTAAAGGACTAATCACCTTCTAACCAATAGGTGAGAGGTGGATACCTCTCCCCTATATAATCTCAGTCTACCTCTACCTCATTGCTCAGCTATACTGTGCTTACTGTGGTGTCAACGTCAGTGTGCCTGTTCTGCCTTATCTGATTTAATTGGTACGTGACCCTCTGCCTGTTTCATCTCTGAACCCGTGCCGCCTGAACTGACCCCTGGCTTTCCTCGACTACGAATGTGGTTTTCCCTTTGGTACTTCGCCTTGGCTGAATCCTGCCTCCTGGACTCCTCCCGTCAAATACGTGACAGACGTAACAAAAAATGAGTGTACTGTGTGTGTAAAGTGATTTTTTTTTTTTTTTCAATATTTTTTCTTTTGCATTCGGGCATTAGAATGTACTTTTCGAAACATGGTTTAATTTGGGAT
This sequence comes from Pelobates cultripes, assembly GCA_933207985.1. NCBI lineage: Eukaryota > Metazoa > Chordata > Amphibia > Anura > Pelobatidae > Pelobates > Pelobates cultripes. The sequence continues at coordinate 48,736,174 of OW240924.1, read as the reverse complement.
AACAAAAAATTGGAATAACCTTTCTGTTTTCTAAACGAACTCTAGAATTCACAAAACTAACACACTTCCTAATTTCACGTGTTCCCCAATGCTTAAAATAAACCATTGAAGCATGAAAAAAATGTAAATAAAGATTAGTCTGTGAGTAACTTGGTAATTTTATGTTTTTTGATTGCGGAACACAAAAATATTTTGCACTTTTTTATTACGAAGATGAATTCTTGCCACTTTTACAAAAATAATCATAGTGCAGGTGTGAAGAGTTTTACTTAGTGGGAATAATAGTCATTGCAATTTCTAATATATTACAATGCGTTCTATGAAATCTCTTATTTAGATGGTTCTATCAAAATTTAATTCATTAGTGCACAGAGGGCCATTATTATATTTTAATGAAGGGAGTTTAAAAAAAAAATATGACGAGGTATAATCAACACAAAACACTAAAGTAAAGTTGTGTTTTTTTTGTATGTTTTTTAAATCACAGTTTTTACAGTCATAATGGTATATACATTACTTTCTTGATCACCTCTTTTTTTTTTTTTTTTTGTCCTTTTTCCTGACTCTTCCCTTTTAGGCAGGTATGTTTACAAAAATAGCCAAGGGATATCAAGAAAAGGAATAAGAAAATAAAAAAATATATAAGGGATATCAAGGTATGAACCAATACCATTTTCAAGATAAAATGTGTACAAAAAGTCTCCATATCCTTCCACAACGCATTTCGACCTAATCTGGACTACGTTTTATGTTTTGTCGTTTTTGGGAGAATTCAGGGGTTAGAATATCATAAGAGCACAATTAGAAAATTTTGATCCAATTATTTTTCTACATGAATATTAGTGTTTTGATACGCTATAATCAATGGGGAACTTTGTAGCAAATGTATTTTGTCGGATTTTTATAATGAATCTTCAAATACTTAACTCAGTATGGACAGTGGACAAAGATAGACTATTGCTGATAAATCTCAGTAATGTAAGTAAAATATGGATTGTTGCATTGTTCTTTTCTTAAATCATTGTCTCATCCCCAACCTCCTGTTGAGTTGTGTTTTGATCATTTGTGTATGTTTGTTGTTTTGTTTTCTAAAATTGAGTTTATGGGTAAGACTTTAGCTACTGCATTAATTAAGAAACCAAAGAAGGTAGCCAAGATATTTGTTAATGATGTTTCTCAGGACAAAGCAAACATAAATAATGCCAAATTATAATTACAATTTGGAAATTCTTGGTACCATTGAGTAAAACAGCAGATTACAACCAGCCTAAAGAATGAGATGATGAACATATTTGGTGAGAATATAAAGATTGCATTTCAGAAGTCATGCGTTTACAAAGTTATTCTTCCATTTAAAAAAAAATGCTGTCTTTCACTTCTAAAGCGGCACGGTCACCAAATATATTTATATAAATTAGTTTAAAAGACTTCTGCCCACATGTTAATGTTGTTTTTATCTAACGAAGCTATAGTAAAAGTAGCTGAAACTACACTTGAAGATCTTACAGTATTTAGTGCAGAGGCGGTCATCTTGAAATTGTGCCAACATTTCCAAACTTCCAGTGACAATTATCGTTAAAAAAGATAAGTACCTTATACAGTTTTGTGAAAGGGAAGCTGTGACGAAGTGCCCTTCACCACTTTGTCCTGGAGAGGCCTGCTTGCCTGCCTCCTCCCCTGCGACTATGGCCCTGGGATGTATTGCCCTTCTGGGAACTGATGTGGGCATGCTGGAGGCTTATATTGCTGTTTCTGGCCCTTTAATGCCCAAAGAAAGGATTTGTACTTTTAAACTGGCACATCGCATGCAGTTGAAGTCGTCGAAGTGGCCTCCATTCGAATACCGAACACGTGGTGGCGGCCATTTTAACTCATTCGAACGCGGTCAGCGGTGTGTGCAGCCAAATCTATGGAACTATTTTCGGCTACCCAATTGCACGAACACCGCTGACCCGTACGTTCTACTGTACTTCTACACTGCGGCTGGAGACTAAGTCCCGTTCGAAGATTCGAACACTCGTTCGAATGGGACTTAGTTATTTTCTCGGTGTAAAATAGACCGACCACACAGCCCAAATCCATGGAACTGGATCAAAAGTCGGTCAAAAGTGACTTATATGTATCTCCCGAACGGCTGAAGGAATTCAAATGATTTTTGGGTATGTTTGTATTTGGAATGTGCTGATTAATAATATGTGACTTAATTAATATTGGATGTATAGTTTTAGAGTTATGAAAGTTGGGTAAAAAGAATGTTTTAAAAGGTATGGATAATTGGGTTACCTCTCAGGCTAAGGAGAGGAGATGTGTGGGATGTAACCATTGTGTGATTGGGTATTGTATAATTGTCCATTGTCGTCTCCCTTGCAGGGGAGAATTGCATACAAGAAGAGTGTGTGTCATTAAACCTCAGATCCTGTTTGACCCTCAATACGTAGCCTTGTCTTGTTATTGGAGGGAGCTGCTATAATCATACTAGGGATTGCTATGCTCTGCATACTCCTCTGAGCTTGAATCACTTAGCTCTTTTAAGAGCTTGTTCCTGATACGTTCTCCTGGAGGAGAGGTCTTCCCCACATGGTCCTGGAGGACAGAGGCTGATTCAGGGTGGACGGAAGACGTCGAGGCTCCAGTAAAGCTACGGTGGTTGTGGAGTCTGCGGTGGTTGTGGTGTCCAGTGTGATGCTTGTGGTCCTCGGCGCAAGCTAGGAAGCGTCCATTAACGGAAGGGTCCGTTACAGAAGCTCTCAGCTTATTAACAGAGCCCTGGCAGAGGCTTCTCCAAGACTTCACATTGACGCCTCGGACATCGCCAGAAATCAGAAGGCAGAGCGGATCTTCACAACTTAGTGTTATATAGCTGAAAAGAGACATGCATCCACCAAGTTCAGCCTTTCTCATATCTATCTTTGCTGTTGATCCAAAAGAAGGCAAATAACTAGTTTGAAATCCTTCTTGACCGCAATATGGCAGTCAGATCTCTCCTCGGATCAAGCAGCTATTACACCACTAATTAAAAATGATATTCCTGAATATTATGTTTTTGCAAGTTTACATCCAATTGCTGTTTAAACATCTGCACAGACTCTGATAAAATCACCTCTTCAGGCAGAGAATCCACATCCTTATTGTTATTACTGTAAAAAAAACTTGTTCCTTTGCCTTAGGCTAAATCGCTTTTCTTCCAGTCTAAATGTGTGACCTCATGTCCTATGTATAGCCTAGTTAAAGCATTCATGCATGGTTAAACCCTTTTAGGTAAAAGTGAACCTCCTTACACTATAACAACTTAATTAAGATAAGCTTGTTATGGTGCCGTAGTATAATTTAAAGTTGCCTCTGATTGTATATTGCAATGGTTCCATGCACATATACAACCAGTGCATCGGATTTACAGTCCTCAGCTGAACAGACAGAAATAAGCACCATGTTAAGTCCACGGCAATGAGAGGGTTAATTTAATTTCATTTTATTGCATGATAACTAAAATATATCATTTGATTATTTTTTCATATATGCGCATACACTTATTCCCAAAGAAATACACATGTACACAGAGACATACACACGTAGGATTTTCTAATGTGGATCTAAGCGGTCTGAACAATAGAGCAATAACCATAACTGGGCTGCAAACCCTAATCATTTACATTATTAAACAATCCACTTTACATTAATGTAGGATCATTACAAGCCTTAATAAACTCCCAGTTTAATACTATGAATGAATCCAATACCGGAGCCCGTATTAGAGGCAATTTATTAGGTCCGTTTATTATGTATGATTAGAGCTATTTGTGTGCAATATTTTTAGAGCTTTCCGAGGTTCAACATGATTAGCAATTCACAGGGATTATAAAACGGCATGAAATAACCGTAGTCTAATGAATTGCAGGAACCACCATAGACCTGTTATTGTGAAATTACATTTACCATACAAACCGTGAATTCTGTTTCATCATCTGCCCCGAAAATGCAAATTGACAGTTTAGCAATCAAAATTACTGATTTTCCCCTGGAAATAATAAAATGTGGAAAATCAAATTTTTAATAATCTTAGAAAATACCAGAGTTCCATAAATGGTTCTTTGCAGTAAATCATGTATCCCCATGATCCGTGTGGCTGGTACATAATGCGTACATAATTAGGCAGTGTTTGCAGGAATTTCTTAGGCCAAAATGCATGTTAAATGCAAGTCGTCAGGTTTATATTTTACTTTTATGTAAATAATTAGAAGAGTGCGCAGTTTGTGTCCCAAGTAGTTTTCATAAAAGTTCATTTTCTCATCTTCCGTCTTTATTTTACTACCCTATGCATTGGTTATATGAATCTGGTCTCCATTTTAGAACATCTACAGTTTAGTTTCAAAGCCCTGATTTTAACCATATTAATTTTTATCTAGAAAAAAAATCTAGAAAATAAATTCCAGTTGCTATGACTTTATCCTTACCCTCTGTGCCAGTATCGGGAATTATAACAATTTAATGTTCCCTGTTGGTGCTATTGTCAGAATAATGTCTATGTATATGTAAGCAATAGCTGCCTGAGACTGTGTTTTTTTTCTGATACCATTTCCCCAAATATGGGGCTGTCCCAGCAAACTCAGGCAACTTGGCACTTATGGTGAGCATAAGTATAAATGCATAGCCATATTAAATATCGTTTTGGAGGACTGTAGCAGTGAGCTAGTCCTGACAAGGACTTTTCCTCCATTGGATCTGTGAAGACAGGAGCTCTGGAACAAGGCACTGTGAAGTGAATAGCTCTATCCCTCTCCAGTAACTGGACGACACACAGTTCTGGGAGTATAACGGATTTATTCAGCACAGACCCCAAGCATGGGGGCTCCATTCAAAATATACACAAGCCCCTCCCAGGCGTCCCTGTGTCTGGGAGATAATGGAGTCAAAACTGAGTAACTCAATTATCTTTTAGTTACAGGGAAATACACAAAACTTAAATTAAACACCCCAAAAACGTTGTTATATTTTACAGGAAACCCACAAGTCTTATATCCCCAATTAGCCTGGATTTGAGCGCCCAAGTTGTCCAAATAGCACTCAGATCCGTTTGGTAGAACGGAATCACCATTTGCGTAAAGTTGATTTTGGGGGTTCCTGTGAGAACACCAATGTACGCACACCTCCGCTTTTAGGGCGTGAATGCTCCCCCCCAGTCGGTAGTTCCTATCTCCCAAACAGAGTTCGTCTAGTTGATCGGGAAGTGGGACGGGCAGCGGTACAATCTTTGCCCGGGTTCGTGGAATCACGTGGTCGAATACAGTTCCAGGCATTCGACCATGTACCGCTGCCTGTGTTGTACTGCTGTCTGTGTTCGGGAGACAAAATGGCCACCATTCACTATGGCACATGAATTCACTTAATTGCGTTCAATAGCCAGGGGTGGTCGGTGTTCGGGGAGGTATAAAAAGGTGGACCAAAGACTGTCCATTCGGGAGACAAACAGAAGTATACAATGTATACAATTAATAATGTTAAGTTGTTTAAAATCTGCAGAGGAAAAGGTTCTAATCTATGGTAGGTGAGTGAATATTAACAGGCATTGAATGAATACCATAATTTTGAATAGCTCGACTTTGAGGGATCTACGCGTAGTTAATGTTTCACTGTACATGAGGTGTACAAAATTCAAATGATATTGAGCCACTCCTGCTGTACTCCTATTCATAAGGATCCCCCCCTTTTCGGTAGCCCGACTGTTGCCTCATTTATCCTAGCGCCTCCCATACTTCCTCAATTATGTCTGGAAGCCCTCTGTGGAAGGGCTTAGGAGGGAGTTGAACTGGAAATTGAGCAGTGGAGGACATTGTTAATAACATTCCTACATGTTCTATGGTTTATGTTTAGAGTGGTAACCCCAGTTTCTTTTTTTACTTTTTGAATAGTTACGACTCTTATCTAACAATGTGCTGTAACATTGTATACTTTGCGTCCTCTGTGTAGGACAAAAATGATACTGTAAAAACTAAAATAAAATCTATTTGACACAAATGATATTGAGAATGTTATTTTTTTTTTATTCTCTTCATGTGTTGCAGACATGGTATCACTTTTGCATGTAGACTGACATCCCAAAACTGCTCATTGAGGAGGCATTTTATATTTAAAGAGACACTATAGACACCAAAACCACATTACAGTAGTTAAGGTGCCTGGATTCTTCTGGCACTATTTCTCGCATCCCTGTAAATCACAGCTATTTTACGATTTCCCAAAGATGACGAGTTCCTCAGTGTTTGCAGTCTGGCCCCCAATAACCGTTTAGCAAAGACTGGTACTGTGAGCGAAGGAAGTGCTATGACGCAGTATGACGTAAAGTGGAGCTGCTGTCCATCTTCAGCTCATCATCTTGTGAAATGGTTAGATGGTATGACGCTGGAGACAGCGTATGTATATATCAAGCATAAAGTAACTCTATGGGGGCTTAATTTGCATATCTCTACAATGCGTAGCTGCAGTGTAAGTGCTGTATAATGAGATAACCCATGCAAAATCAGGTTGGCAGGTGGTTATTCACTAGAGGATTACTCCTACTGAATTAAAATCATTAGCAAACTAAAATCCAAATTGCAGAATTCAGGCAAAAATAGCCAGGCTATGACTATAGCAGAGTAGGGAGATTTTTCCAAATCAGCTATTTTAGTCTAACTTTTTCAGTTCTGATGTATAGCTTGGAGGAAAGACGAGACAGGAGGGATATGATAGAAACATTTAACTATATAAACTGAATCAACACCGTAAAAGAGGAGACTATATTTAAAAGAAGAAAAACTACCACAACAAGAGGTCATAGTCTTAAATTAGAGGGGCAAAGGTTTAAAAATAATATCAGGAAGTATTACTTTACTGAGAGGGTAGTGGATGCATGGAAAAGCCTTCCAGCTGAAGTGGTAGAGGTTAACACAGTAAAGGAGTTTAAGAATGCGTGGGATAGGCATAAGGCTATCCTAACTATAAGATAAGGCCAGGGACTAATGAAAGTATTTATTTAGAGAATTGTGCAGATTAGATGGGCTGAATGGTTCTTATCTGCCGTCACATTCTATGTTTCTATGTTTCTACAGTATTGGAATTAAGTGAAAACACCAAGTGTGAAAATGCATAAAAGAATAACAGTGTCTTATTTTTAAAATGTTTATTTTTTTTAAAAGTGTATCCTTTTTGGGATTTGGTTTATTTAGCCTGTTTTACCAGTCTCAGCTATTTAGCCATTCTGTATAATGTTTAGGCAAAGTAATGAAAAAAAAAAAAAAAAAAATGCCATCATGAGTGAGAAGCACTGCTTACAATTTAAACTATTTTAAGATACTGAAATCCAGTGCATTACACAGGTCACTAAAAAGACAGTAGTTGACTCCTTTTTTTTCACTGTCCTTCACAACCTCTTAGTGCTTAAAGGCTAAAAAGGCAAAATACTGCAAGAAGTCAGCACTGACCCTCGGAGGATTTAATCCAATCGGACTAGTTCAATGGACAAGGTCAGTCAAGTCAAGGGATTGGCTGACTGATATGATTTTTGTCATGGCTCCCAAATGTTCAGCGTTAGGAACCTGGGCATTGCACATGGGAATCCAATGATATGATAGTCTGCTTATTAAATATGACAAGTACGAAGGAACGCGTGCTCTGGAGCCTGCAAAGCTTAGCATTCTGGATATTGCCAATGCTGAAGCTAAAGAGACATTTCTCTCCTTTTATACGTGTGATAACTGTGATAAGCTAGAAGTTATAAACCAAAAACAAACAAACACTAAATGTCTCTTTTGTGGGAACGTAATTAAACTGGAAATGTGATTCTCTTTACTTTTTTTGTGTGTTTATTTTCTTTTTATTGGTTTTCATCAATAAAGATGCAATATAAGGTACATCGTGTTGACATCAAGGGTGTTAAGTTGCACACATAACCAATGTAACGTACATCATTCCAGTAATTGCATTACAATGACCGGTATATACATTAGGTATCATGTCGGAGCAGTGACAGGATTGTGTATATATGCTGTAATTATATTGCATATGGCGTTTCATTGAAGTGCCATTTTCGCATTACTGCGCCACTCGCTCCACCCTTCCGTCTTGATGTGGCACAAGTTATACTATGTGTGTTTTATACCTTAGGTCAATGGTTTTAAAAGTCTACATTGGTTACATCCTTTTATAGCATATTAAACACGGTAGTATTACATCAATGTAGATTTTACAAAGAGAAAAGTAAACATAAGGAAAATGAATGCAAATAACATTAATAACAGAAAAGTATTTTTGGTACATATGTCATTTTGTATTCCAAGTGGGCACCTATATCATGGGCAACTAGATCGCCCAGTACCTACATCTCCTCTAATATGAACCATGTCGGTGCTGGCGTTCGCTCCCCCTATTAGCTATCTAGTGTTGGTGGTGAATGTCATAGCTCAGGTGTTGGCCCACGTCTGCTATTGTTTCCATGTGTTTGATTTATCTTTTTCTGTCACATGGTTAAGCCACGCCACCCATATCGATGGGTATTGTGTGGTGTGACCAGGCAAAGAATATTTAATCTCTTCCATACTTCTTATACTCCTCTTGAGTACCATTCTGGAATTGGTGGGGTGTGGTGTTTGTTGTCATTGATATGTTCATTGATATGTTCATGTAATTTCTGTGGGTGAGTGGTATTTTGGACCAATCTGATGGCGTGACTGTTGTGTATTTAGGTAATGAAAGACCTGCTGTCTCTTATATTAACGAGTATACTAGCGATAATGCTTTTGGGAGTGGGCGTTGTTAAGTGCACCACATTTCAAATTTAGTATATTGTGGGGTCCTAGCTGTGGGTTTCAGAGATGTTATAAATTGGCGTAGTTGGTGATATCAGAATTTGTCCATGAAGGTGGGGGTCAACATTGTGGCATAATATAGAAATGGGTTTAATACCTCGGTACTGAATGTTGTAGAAGTGTAGGTTTAGGCCATTGAAGTCCACTTTTCCCCGGTGGAAAAGTAGGGTTGTGAGATATAGGAAAGAGGGGGGAAAGATGACTAGTAAGAGCATATTGTTTCACATATTTTTCCATAAATGGAGCAGTGGGCTTATTGTGGGATGTTGTCCGTGTAGCAAGTGAGAAATTGGTTCTGTCTGACAGGGTAGTGATGCTAATGTGAATTTCTTACATTCCTGCTCTAGCGATTTCCACTGTTTGGGACTGTCCCTGTTACACCATTCTAATATTGGAAACAGGTCAGGAAGTCCCAGTCCTGGGCCTGGGCCTACGTTCAAACCAGATGTATTCAGTGAGTAGTTTGTGCATAGACGCAAGGAATGATGGGGGAACTCCTATGGGTAATGTTTGGTATAGATAGAGTAGGCATGGTAATATATTAATTTTAGTAATGTTAATGCAGCCTATCCACAAGAAATTAAGTTTATTCCAATCTGTTCTATATCCTATAAGTGGGGATTGTACCACTGTATGCCATTCAGACTACAGCCACGTTTAGCTCTATCACATGTAAGACCATAGACTTTTTTTATTTACTTTTATGTTATTCTGGGATTTTCTGCACCATTGGCGCTCTCTTTCTGTTGCATATATGGCTGCCAAGAATACTCTGATCTGACCTCATTCTAGAGGAACTAGCCCAACTCTTTGAGGTTTTAACTTCCAGCAAGTTTTACCATTTGGATTCACACTTGGACTTCTATTTGAATTTTCTTTTGCTTTTTATTTGTTTGTGTGTGTGTGTGTATATATATATATATATATATATATGTGTGTGTGTGTGTGTGTGTGTGTGTGTGTGTGTGTGTGTGTGTATATATATCCAATGATCTACTCACTGCAAAATCTTGTGGTCACTACTCTATTCTAATTCTCCTTGACCTGTCTGCGGCTTTTGACACTGTTGATCATCAACAGCGTCTTCTCATCCTCCGCAATATCGGTCTACAAGATATTGCTCTCTCCTGGTGCTCCTCCTACCTCTCCCAGTTCTCTTTCAGTGTTTCTGTTTCAGTGACCCTACTTAACGCCAGACTAAGGTGCTTGTCCATTCCACTGTCCTTTCTCGCCTTGATTACTGTAATCCGCTTCTCAGTGGTCTTACGTGCTCCCAACTTGTGCTGTTACAGTCCATAATGAATGCAGCGGCGAGGCTCATCTTCCTGTCCGCCCGCACCTCCCACGCCTCACCCTTCTGTCAGTCCCTACATTGGCTTCCTGTAAGATATAGGGCTCAGTTTAAAATTCTGGTTCTTGCTTTCAAATCTCTACATAATGCTGCTCCGACCTATCTATCCTTTCCAATACACAAGTATGTCCCATCTAGGCCCTTACGATCTGCTGAAGACTTACGCCGATCTTCTGTCCGTACTCCCATCTCTGATGCTCGCCTTCAAGACTTCTTGAGGGCTGCAGCGTTCCTGTGGAACTCGCTTCCATCCTCCGTTAGATGCTCACCCAGTCTCCACTCCTTAAAAAAATCATTAAAAACCCACTTCTTCATAAAAGCGTATACATTAAACTGTTAATAGCTCCCAACTGATCCCTCTCTTGCAACTGTCACTAGTCTAACACTATCCTTACCTTTTTGTGTCACTTTACCCCACTCCCTCTAGCATGTAAACTTATTGAGCAGGGCCCTCAACCCCTGGCGCTGCAGAATTTGATGGCGCTATATAAATAATAATATAATAGTAAATATATATACATATATATATTCTAACACACCTCTGTTTTTATAATTTCTGGCGCTACCTTTATCCCCCCGTTTGACTTATCCCTGTTGTTCATAAGGCTTAGAGGGAGCCTTATTTTTTAAGGTGTGTCACCTACTCTAATTTTGATATATATCTTTTAGTTTGGTGTATTAGCGCTGATCCTTTTTTATCCTTCTGTACATCTCCCAGCTTATTGCATACCTCCAAACTGCCCCTATTTAGGAGGATAGTCCCTAGGTCGGAAATCCATGTGTCCCTCTTTTCTAGTAGCACAATATTGTTGGTGTGTGAGAGTTTATAACAGAGCTCCACAGCAATAATACTCCCAGTAATGTGTCTTTAAACTACAAGAAAATGTGTTTAGAAATCAGTCTGCATAAATATGAAACATTGTTCTTGTTCTTAGTTACATATTAGCTGCTTACATTTTTTTTAGTATGTCACCTAAAATCTCTCAGAACATCTCGCCCCCTTGCCACACCCCCACTCACACAACCAAAAATGAAAAGTGTCCCTCTTTGTCCGTTTAAAATGTCGGTATGACTTATTCAACTGAAACGATTGGATCGTTCCAGTGTCCTGGAACAATGGAAGATTAGAGGGCAAAAGATGACCACTGGCCCCAAATCAGGACTGTATTGTATAAACTGGGGCACTTTGGTGATTTGTGAAGTGAAGGTTCTCCTATTTCTATATTAATTCCATAAAATTTAGAGTTACACAGATTTTATGTTACTATATACATATTTCCTCCCAACACTGCAAAAGTTCCCATGAGATTTGGATCCCATGTATAATGTTTTCGAAGACACATGTCAACTTCCCATGTTTCTGGGCAAAATAAATATGACATCCTTGCAGTATATATTATTATACAGCAAACTGAGCTACCTTGATTAGTTAGTTGAATAATTTACCTACTGCAGCTTGCAATTACTATATAGGAGAGGCCAGCACTTTTCATATAATGCCCATCTACATTCATTATTATTGATATTTATATAGCGCCAACTTATTCCACAGCGCATAAGTATTGAAAACTGAAAACCATTGTAGATCTGGTAACCACACTGTCACCTCTTGGTTATTGACCTCCTGGTTACTTTAAAGGAACAGTTTGTTCACGAATGCTTAGCAGAGTGTAAGAAAGTAATTTTAGTAAACTCAATTTAATGATCTAATGAAACTGGAAGAAAAAAAAAAAGCATTTTTTTTATTTTATTTTTTTATTCTTCTCTAGCTGTAACCGGGGAGAGGAAGAGTCTTGTAAAAAGTTGTTTGCACAGGTGACAAAAAAAAGCTTAAACCAAATATGGCACTGAAAAGGTTAATACCCTGGGGCTGGCTGCAATCAGTCTGGAAGCTTGCATCTCTAATACCTTCCTGTGTTAATCCTTTGAGTGTCTGGGAGGTCTTCTTAAAGGGGAAATAGCAACCCACAGCCCCCCAGACTGGTATTTAAAGGGATTTGTCATTAACAAAATGTGACAATGTCAGCCGCAGCTAAACTGTTAAGTGTAACTTATACATTGTGATTGTGAAATCTCCGGTAAATTTATGTTTAGTGTTGCATAAAAGTTAAATTCTCCTTCAGTGTATTCCCCAATGCGCTCCCATGATGCTGTGTGTGCATGTGGGCGCTCCTATAGTGTAAATCCTTATATACAAAAGTCTACTTAAATCATGATTGGTATAATATGTGCAATTTCATACCTCCCAAGTGTCCCTGTTTAGGAGGGACAGTTCCTATTTTGAGCCTTAATCAATTTGGCCCTCTTTTCTATCCTTGTACCTCTCTTCTAGGAGCTCCCTATTGCTGGTGTGTCTGAGAGCTCCAATGCAATAACAATAATAATGTGTCTTTAAACGGACACTAATGGCTCCCAGACCACTTCATCTTATTGAAGTGGTCTGGGTGAAGTGCCTCTGTCCCCAGAGCTGGTCCTGGGTGGGTGCAGACCGCCCAGGTGCTCTGTAGATAGGCGAGGCGTGCGGCGTAGGCTCCATGCCCCTCATGTTAGATCCTGCCCCTCTTTATAAGCCTTGCCCCCTTCACAACGGCACCAGGTAGAGCAGAACTTGATGGCAAAAGTTGAAAGCTGACAAGCTGTTTGAGGCGGGGTGGGACCTAACATGAGGAGGCAGAGCCTAGCAAAGCACACCCTGCCTATCTACAGAGAACCTAGGCAGTCTGAACACACCCAAGGTCAGCCTGTCCCCCTTAGCCCTGCAATGTAAAACAAAACAGTTTTAGAGAAACTGCAATGTTTATATTGCAGTATTAAGACTGCCACTAGTGGTTGTCTACCAGACAGGCACTAAAGGCGCTTCCTGCTGTTTCAAGGAGACTCCATGAAATGACACTGGTTGTCCTCACACTTTGCAAGAAGATGTTCAGCATTCTTAAAATCCACACTATGGGGAAGGCCTAATGCGCGCATGGCGCTTACTTTAGTGCTGACATCATAGGAGGCAGAGACAGAGCAGGTGCTAAGAGACATTGGCACAGGAATCAGGTTAGGGAATAAAAGGATTCTTAACCCTTTCAGATCCGCAGGTGGGAAGGTTTTGGGGTTTGAGGTCAGAGGAACATGTTTGTGTTAGGAATACAGCTTTGTTCAATAAATATATTTGAATAAGGAATACAGCATTGTATGTCTAACACTATGTTCCTTAAAAACTACAATATATGTGTTTAGAAATCACTCTGTAAATATGATACTTTGTTCTTGTTCTAAATTGTATTTTAGTTGTACATTTTTTATTAGTAAGCCATCTAAAATGTGTCAAAACAGCCCTGATCACACCTCCAGTTACACTCCTAAAATAAAAATGTCCATCTTTGCCCATATGGAATGTTTGGAGGTATGCAATTTACGGCGGTATGCCGATCTTTTTACTGGATATCACTTCCAAGGGGTTTATTCCATATAGCTGACTGTGACTATGACTCTTCAAACTTTAGAACAAAAAAAAAATCTGTGTTTACAAAAAAAATCCAAGTACTATTTTTTATTTCATTCCACGACCCAGTTATATTGGCTTTTATTAAACAATTCAACTCACTATTTAGGAAATATTCCCCTCTAAATAAGGAGATATTTAAGCGTTCCTGTAAAATATACACACACACATATATACACACACACATACATGCACACACGCGCACACACACAAACATACATATTAAAAAAGCTGTCAGGAACTCAGGTTGTGACTGTATAAATTGGAAATATTTAAGCGTCGCTTTAGATTAAAAGGCTGTCATTTGGCAAAGTCTGCTTGTAAGAGTCTGAAATAGTTCAGAAGAATTGCCGTTTAACAATTCACTTTGAAAAGTCGACTACTGCATGACAGGCTTAATGAAGGTATATCATCTATCTTGGGCAAACTTTGCATCAATACAGCGTTTTTCAAGAATGAGGTTCCCTCTTGAAACAGCAACTCATTTGGCAGGATTAAAAAAAAAAAAAAAACCATGTATACAGAAAAAAATCCAACTCGTTAATTATGTACTCATTTATCTTTCTTGCACAGAATAAAACTTTTGTCAGAGTTGTGTTGGCTCTGCTAATAAACATTTACTAATCTGGGTTAACCCTTTTAAAAACAGGAATATGTGTACAGCTAATGTCAAAATAATTCTGTAATAATTCTGCATATATGATTGAAAGATGCTGTTGCCATTCTGTTACTAAGAGATAATTAAAAGAACAATCGTAATATGGTCTTGTGCAAGAAAGCTGCTGTGGCGAAAGTAACCTCGCAACTGGCTTTCGGAGGAGCCTGTTTGCCAGCCTCCTGCCCTGTGACTATAGCCCCTTTAATAAACTATGGTTAAAGACACTTTGTGAAGTGGCACTTCGAACTCCCGAAGCGCTTCGAAGCAGTCGGCTGGCATTCGAACATGTGGCGGTGGCCATCTTAACTCGGCAGCACAATGGGCGGTGTTTGGTCATTGAGTACATGGAACTCAAATCGAACACTCAATGGCGCGAACACCGCTAAACACATACCTTCCACTGATGTTCAGCTATTCGAATGGGAATCGAACGACGTTCGGTGGGAATAAACTCCCGAACGAGAGACATAAACTGAGCCTACTCCCGAAGCTATAAGTTCGGTATTTTATATGCTACTTCGAATCCCTGAAGTAGACCGACCACACAGTCTGATTTCCTGGAACTTTTTATGGACTGTAATTTTGTGTGTGGTCAGTTAAAATAAGACTTCCATGAAAATCCCGAACCCCTGAACTGATCTGGGTGATTTTTGGATATGTTGTTCACCCAGATCAGGCATATCAGGGGATATAACGTTTATAGGGGTTTCCATAAGTTGTAGGGGTACTTTTGGGGTTTTATAAAAATATGTGGTTTTCTGCCTGGAGATAATTGAACTAATACAGTATCTGACACAATTATCTCACAGCCAGAGGGGAGGGATTGTATGTTTGTATATGGGAGTGACATGCATTTAAGCATTGTTGTTATTGGTCTGTGACTTTATACCGTAGTTCCCCACAAGGTCCGGGGGGGTGCCCCTTGCATGAGGACTTGCATAAAAAGGCCAGTGTGGCTACCAATAAATCAGTTCCTGCTTACCCTCAACATAGAGCCTTTTATCTTGTGTGGGGGAAACGGCTGTATCTTCCCTAGGGATTGCTATATCACTATACTCCCCTGGGATTATAATCACTAGCTCTTATAACAGCTGTTCTTGCTATACTTTCTGGAGTAGGAGATGTTCACACACTGGAAGCTGGATCCTGATCCAGCTTCCAACAAAGCTGTAACGCTCGATGTGGGGACTACAGTGCTGATGGTGTCTGGTGGAGTGCTTGGAGTCCTCGTGAGAACTAGGAGCATCAATTGGCGGAGGCACCCGGTCGGGGTGCCAGGCGGTCCATCGCAGTTGCCTGCAAAGATATAGGTTGTAAAGGAGTAGTCCAAGCACCATAACTCTTTTGGGGTGGTTTGACAAAAACCAGGGACCTTCACAGCACCAATAGCCTGGTTCCTATGCAATTCTCTGATAATGTGGAAATTACACATTCACAATGTCAGTGTGAATGTGTTCATCCACAATGTTGGATCCCCCTCAGCTCATTCAGCCTATCATTGCTGGACAAGAATACCTCCTCTTTTCACAACGCTTTATGGAAGGTGTGTTCATTATAGTATAGTGCCATGAAATCTACTGCCATGCATGCTATTTTTATCTCCTACTCCCAAAACCTTCTTGCACTAGCTGAAACCTGTCTCTCTCTGTCTGACACTTCTACCCCTGATTTTCTCTCCTCTGGTGGCCCACAATTAACTTACTATCCTAGGTGTGATGCTAATGGTGGTAGCATAGGATTTGTGTTCTCCCCTCACTAATCCTTTCATCTCTTACCTCCCTGTACTTCTCTCTCCTTTTTTGAAGTTCACTCCATCTACCCTCTCTACCCGCATCACCATCATTGCTACCTCACTTTCTTTCTTCTGATATCATTGGTGACATTCAATATAATAACTAACCAACCTAATAACACAGTTGTCTCAATATTTCTCTCAATAACTACTTCCTATGGCCTAAGTCAATTGATTATATATTCTACCTGCATTGCCAGCAATACCATTGACCTAATTTTTTCCAAAAATGTCTCTTTCACTAATTTCTCTAACACCCCTTTCCCTCTGTCTGATCACCATCTCCTAACATCTCCTTTCTTGTCAATATGCCCCTCACCCAGCATCCTAAACCCAAGTTACTCCAGCCTACCAGAAGTCTAAACTCACTCGACATCCACTATTTCCCCTCTACTCTCCAATCTCTGCTCTCATCCCCATTAGACTTTCTTCTGTCCTTCTCAAGCCATCTACTTCTCTAACTCTGTCCATACTACAACCTAGAATAGGCAGCCCCAATCAAAGCCTGCTCCAAATGGCAATTTTGCATTCAACCCTGACACATCCAGTACAGTACACTTGTTATCTTTAAAGGTATACCTGGCACCAATCTAATAGCCCACGTGTTTTCATGTAACTGTCACATCCTCTTCCTGGATGCGGATCATTTCTGGCTATGACTTCTGGTACTCTTTTTTACAATTCTTGTTTAGTTTTTATAGTTTTTTTTCTGGTTTTCTATTCCATGTCTGGTTTTCTTTACGCTGGGTTTTCTGGGTTCATTCCTGTATTCCGTTCCTGGAATTCCCAGTCTCTTGGATTCCTTTAAATATTTGTTTTATGTTGCCACAACCGTTCCTTTCTCATTTATCCTTTTGTTTCAGTTGGTTCCTGCAGGCAGTTGCTACAAGTCTTCTGCCCTTTTCTTGCAGGTAAGTGCTGTGTGTGTTTTATTATTGTTTATTTAGTCATGCGTATCTAGGTAGATAGGACCCACTGTAATTGGAGAATTTTGACGCAGTAGTGGGCTGCATACATCTTGGCCATTTATGTATGTCTAAATCTCCAATGTTTATTGTACATATTAGTACTTAGTTATGTTTCGTCTTGTTTTGCCTTGTATCTCTTGTCTTGTTTTATTTTGTCTTGTATTCCCAGTTCATGTACAGACCTGTCCTGTCTTGTCCTGCCCTGTCCATGTCCCCTTCATGTTTCCCTTATGTATTGTGTACATGTTCTGGGTTCTGCTTTCTGTCCTTCTCCGGTTCTGGGTTCTTCTAGTCTTGTCTTGCTATCTTCTTTGGTGCCTGTTCTAGTCTTACCTTGTTTCTGTACTGGATACATATCTGCTGCAGAGCCTCCCTATTCAGATCCTGGGAGGTCTGCATATTTTCATCTGGCACCTGGGATCTGCAGTAGCTGCATTAGGGCCCTGGTATGTGGCCGCACAAGTGCTGGTGCTCAACACCAGGGGGCGTGCAGTTACCCTGCACAAGGCCCTGATAATCCATTTCCACACTGACTCCTACTATCAAGATCAGGCATACTGGGTCCCGGTCACCAGACCGCCACCCCTGACAGTAACTTTACTGAAAAATTCTGAACAACATTTCCCATCCTCCCTCCTTCCCCTGCTTCTTGAATTCTGCATCCTATTCTACCCACAGCTCCTCTTCTAGTGTGAATAGTGAACAGATTCAGGGGTCTGTAATTGGTATCTTGTTTGACATCTTATTTAGGTCTACCCATAATGCAAAGCAGCCAAGCGCTCAAAATTATTTCACTCTTGGGTGGTGGCATTGGCTACAATACTCCGCTCTTATGTATAAACAAAGCAAACAGAAACAGTTACTTGTGCAAAATCTAAGGCACATGTTTTAAAAACAAAAGTGTTTTGGACCACTCTTATGGTTAATAGAGTGTATGCTCACCTGCCAATGTCAAGGCAAACATCTTAGACGAGTCCTACAATAACAATTCAACTTGCTGTTTTTAACATAAAGGCAAAATCTCCAGTGAGACAAAAGGATTTTCTTATCAAACCCTATTAACAAGTTCACTTTTAGTAGGGAACACATTGGTGGAGTAGGAAGTATCATATTAATTACTAATAAGACGGTGTTATACAAAAGCAGAAATAAAGATGTGAATTAGCCTTGTGCTCAAAAAACAATTCATAACTACGTCACTTTCATTAAGCCAGTGAAATGAAATTAAACACAGAATGTGACAGCAGATACAAACCATTCGGCACATATAGTCTGCCCAAGTTTCTAAATACTTTCATTAGTCGCTGGCCTTATCGTATACCTAGGATATTATCTCATGCATGCTTAAACTCCTTCACTGTGTTAACCTCTGCCACTTCATCTGGAAGGCTATTCCATGCATCCACTACCCTCTCAGTAAACTAATACTTCCTGATATTATTTTTAAACCTTTGACTCTCTAATTTAAGACTATGTCCTCTTGTTGTGGTAGTTTATTCTTTTTCTGTGTATGTTGATCTACACATTTAAAAGTTATTTGACATCATGTATAGGACAAATATTTGCTCTTGCCTGTAAAAATCCATCATTCTTTTTGGATGGTCAGGTTCCCTTTAAGATCAGTCAACCTTATCACCCTTTCCTATATCTAGGTCAGTGGCTCCAGCTCTGTAAATCACGGAAAACGTTAAAAAACATTTGAAATGGAGGGACAGTTACTCGATCTGTCCTGTGATATGAAAATACATTTTGCGGTGTCAGTCAGCAGTGGGTGCATTCATGTGAAATCTTCCCAGACAGACAGCGACAGCTAACTGGCCCCTAGAAAAAAAAACAAAAAAAAAAAACACCATTTATGTTTAGAGTTAAAACGGACCTCCTAGTCTTTGTAAATCCATGCAGAAAATATAATATATACCTGCCTTTTATAATTAATCAAATTATCCCTAAGTTTAACATTGCCTGAAGGCCAAAAAAACATTTTGCACTGTGAAATCCCTCATGCCGCACAGTCTGAGAGCAAGACGGATTTAATTGCTGTGATAAGACCACAAGAAAGGGCAGGTTTGCATTAAATTTATAACCACATCTACTGAAGGATGGCTTTAATCATATTTCAACTGGCCACCACTTGCTAATTAAAGGGAAAGTGTTCTCATTAGTAATTATCCTAGAATATCACATCACGGCTTATCAGAGACAGAGAGACCAGCTTAAAGTGTTATATTTATCTGTTCTTTCAAAGTCTGCAAAAAAGTACAGAATACAGCAGAGACATGGCAGTGCTGAATGAACAGCAGTGTTGGTGTACAAAATAACTGCAAGCTCTCGGAGTACAAAGGACGCATGTAAGACAACATTTCATATATAATTAAAGAATCACTCCTAATTGCCATAACTTGATGTAGTGGTTGTGTTGTCCAGAGTGTCTGTGCACTATCCCCTAGTTTTATTTTAAACTCCCTGGCACCCAGAAAGTGCTCCTTCCTAGCCGCAATAGTTTGACATAAAGCATTAAGGGACAACTGCCATTGATTTTTCACTTCTCGTTTTCGAAAAGTTTATTACGTTTAATGAAACATAATTATATTTTTAAAATGATGTATAGTGATTTTTTGGGGGAGAAAATGTCACTATTTATCTGTCTGAGCAGCCATGTTTTGTCAGACTGTACTGTTAACTTGCCAAGTGCTGCTCAACCTACTGTGACTGCTGCTGTGATTGTTCTATGTTAAACAACCGCAGCAGGCAAGTTAGGTTGAGTAGCACTTGGTCAGGTAAGAGTAGTGTCTGACCCGACATGGCCCCTCGGCCAGATAAAGTGACCTTTTCTTCAAAAATCAACAGACATTATTTAAAAAATGATCATTACGTTTCATTAAATGTAATGACCTGCTAAAAATTGAGAAGTGGAAATTTGATTACAGTTGTCCTTTAATTTGTTATAGTTATGTTGTTTAGACGTTAGAGTATCTGTGTAGAATATTAAAAGTGTCAGTGCAATATAATATTTCACTTTATAAGCATAAAATTTATATGATGGTGAGAATTTAGCAATTCCATGTCCGATGCTGTGTGTGAGATATTTTGAATATTAGGATCTGTAGAAAAACAGTGAAAGTGGGACAAAATAAGACAACTGATAATTAATGAGGTCAGTTGGGAATAATCTTGTTTTAGCTGGTTAAATGTATTGGGTATTGGCAAAGCAAAAAAGTGCACCCCATTCCTCCCAGAGTATTGGTGGGGTTGTGGCATAGCAAGTAAGATGACTCAATGCTAATTGTAACAACCTACAACATTGCTGGGGTAATTTACTTATGAGTTTGTAATTTCCCAGTGCTTACTTTTAATGAACAACCTTTGGTAACATGGAGCCTGCTGATATGAAGATGGATGAGGGCAAGATATCAACAGATGACTGACGGATACAGAGAGTGCAAAGACAGACAGACAGACAGATACATAGAGTGCAAAGATGGACGGACAGACAGACAGATACATAGAGTGCAAAGATGGACAGACAGACAGATACAGATAGTGCAAAGACGGACAGACAGACAGATAAACAGAATGCAAAGACGGACAGATAGTTCCTCTATGTTAAGGTTTTTTTGCACACTGCACTCAAATGAAAACATTAGATTTTAACTTCAGACAGCTGTCTCTCCTAGTAATCTTAACTTTCCCAAAAGTATAATTAGTGATATTTGTACTTTATAAATAGCCACATCACCTAACAATGCTGATAGAGAGACAATACTAGACCGCTCAATATACTTCCAAAGAGTGAGAAACAAAACAAAAAATAAATAAATAAAGAGGAAATAACAGATAATTAGGTCATTGCAGAGTATTTAAGCAAAAGGTGTCTAGACTTATTTTATTATTGCCGTTGTGGTCTTTTTTCCCTTCTCCCTTAGAATTTCAGGGTGGTCACATTACTGCCTTTGCCCTAGCAGGTAGACTCAAGCCTGGATCAAGGTGTGGCATTCTTCCTTTGATGTTGGTGTCACGCTCGGCTGAATCTCGATCCCTTTGGCTGCCGTTAAGTCTGTTGTCGTGGGAGACCAGGTAAAACCTGCAGATTCTGTTCTGCCTCACAATCAATTTGGCACTGTCTTGTGGGAACTGTCTCTCTTCCTATTCGACTCAAAAGGGAGCTTGATGGTCACCCATTTACTTTTTACCTCAGCATAAGAGGGCAAGCCATTCAAATTCACACCCAATGGTGTTTCGTTACATAAGAAGAGGTGACTGTGTTCTGAGGTGGAATGATATGTTAAGACCCATTCAGTTTATGTCTGTACTGCAAAACAGGATTATTGTATAGTCTATCAGGAGGTGCCATTTATGCAATCCCACTCTAATGGTTTTTATGTGTTTGTTTTTTTGCAGGGGTTGGAGGGGGGGGGGGCACAAAGAAACCACAAAACACTTGCAAGTACCTATAGTTCATAAAACACACTTCACTGCTATGCAAAGGCTTCGATAACATAAAATATAGAATAGGGTGTATGACTGTTACTCATTGCTATGTTGTAAAATATTTGTACTGATATTTTTACATCAATTTATTGATACACTGTTTGCCATTTTTATTTTATTTTTTTATAAAACAGCAACAGTTCACCTGATTGCAACTAGACTACACAATATATTTGTATAGGGAGGTTAATGGTTATTGTTAGAGTACTGCAAGGGTAATGTGCAGAACAAGGGTTAGTGTTTATTGATAGTCTAGTACAGGGATAGGCAACCTTTGGCATTCCAGATGTTGTGGACTACATCCCCCACAATGCTCTTACACCCATAATGCTGGCAAAGCATCATGAGTGGTGTAGTCCAAAATATCTGGGTGCCAAAGGTCGCCTATGCCTGGACTCATGGTAATGTAAGAGTCTGGTGTTATAATGTATAGTGGGGTTAGTTACACCCCAATCTAGTGGTTATGATGTTAGGAGAACCCTGGTGCTGTTTACCATTGTGCAACAGTTTGCCCTCTTGCTTGGCTCCCTCCGAGGATCTTTCGAAAGCAGCTTAACTGCAGAACTTCATAGATGCCGATCCTGGCACACATTCATTGGCTGAGAACATCTGCTAAACTCTCTCAGCCAATGAATAACCTTCTGTGCATAGAATATGCCCCTAATTGAAAATAGCCAGCACAGAACTCTTGTTTTTGCGCTGGCTAATGATGTACTGATGATGACACTAGAGGTGACGTTACATACTTAAATATCAAATTACTGAAGCTGCCATGGTGCATGGAGTAACCCTTTAAGGTGAGGAATTTGCTAAAAGGGCAGCACTAGGCCATACTTGTATCGGTGCTGCCTGAGATTAATAGGAGTTGCACTTCCACTGACAGTTTAGCTTGACAGTGTAATTCCAACTAATCTCGGCAGACTGGAACATGTATCTGCTAATCTCTCCAAGATTAGGGAAGACTGCACATAGTTGATCCGAGCATCATCACTCATTCATTATGGGACATAATTGCACAGTGAGATGAGGTTAGAAACATCACTGCCTATTAAAATAAAATATTATGAAAATATTCATAAGTGTGTCACCACACTTCAGAGCACCCTTCTCACCCATGGGCTGAAGTTTTTAATATTCCAGCTGTGCCGACCATTGTCTTTTGACTGGCGGCAGCCATATTGGTGTACCCTGTGGTCCTGCTTTGGCTGCCATCTTGGTGTACCTTTATAAACACACTACCCCCTTTTTTTCCGCTTCCTCTTTTTTTATTTTATTTTTTTATGTATTTTACTTTAAAATGTATTAAATTTATTACTGCACAATTGCATATCATAATCTCCTTCACTGCTTTATAGTACCATGTATTTTAAAATTGAAAACTTGTTTGTAGCTGACTACCTGTAAGTCACATGACCCTCTCATTATTAATTGTGGAGGCTATTTAAACAGGACAGGTCCTAATGTACTGTAACACTTTGAAAAAGTCCCTTTGGATGAAACACGTTAGTGTTTTTATGTTATTGTTTTTATTATCTTTGTTTTAAATAAAACTAGTTTTTTTTACCTTACCTGGACCTTTCTGATTTAATTCATGAAGATTTTATCCAGAGGAGCCACAGTTTCTACCTCCTTGGTGGGGAGGAAAGCACCTACGCTAGACAGGATTGAGCAAAAAACACATTTTTGCTCGCCTTTTGTGAGTATACCTCCTTTTATTTTGCACAACACAGAGAGCACTATTTTTCTGTTTTTATTCTCATTTTATGTACTTGTTGAATATCTGTGACACTGCAATTTGGAGGAAAATACCCGTGAGCGCTCAACACTCTGATGCTTGACCCTGACCTACCATCTACAAGGAACCAAGCTGAGCGACATTTCCACAGGCAGGGATATACCACCCTGAACATAAAAACATGAACATAAGCTCCAGAAAATTGTAAGTGGCATTTTTCTTATTTTACCTCACCACCTATAAAATATACTACACTTTATTCTGTGTTCTGTCCTCATATTTTCCACACTGACTCATAAGAGTTTGAGTCGCGTATTCATCCTCACCTTATGGCATTTGCTGTGGAAATTGTCTTCCTGGCAATAATGGAGGTGCCGCTCAGCAGTCCTGCACCAGTGTGCCTGCCTTCTGCAGCATGTCGGTGGACGCCGGTCGCTGCGGATCCACGCCATATTGTAGCCCCACATCCGCCCACTGTAATAATGGCGTTGACGTGCATGTGACGTCATGTAAAAGATGCACATGCACCTTTTGGGGTCAAAGGCTGGTTACGGCCAAACGGATCTGCAGGAGGGTTATTTGAACTCATCTTTCCTTCTACTGTCGTGGTTTCCCTTTGCTGGTTATCCGAGAGTGTGTTCCTGTGCGTATTATTCTTCTGGTTTTTGACTTTGGCTTCGTTTTGACTTCCCTGGTTTCTGGTATCCTTGACTTCTAGCTTTCTCTCATCGTTGTGTCTCCTTCTGTATCCTTGAACTCGGCAAATATTCGGACTATTCTTGGGTAGGACACAGGACACACTCTTAACACATAAACTAGCTAAAGTTCTGGAGGGTTCTAGAGTGTTTCTTTAAGGTGTAGTGTATTGCCCAGACCAGCACATGTTGGAAGGAATAAAAGTAAAGTGTAGTGGTGTCACCTTTGGGCAGCCACACAAGCAATGATTTAACATCCTAAAACATATGGCTGGTCAATAAATAGATAGATTGAACGATTTTCCTGCAAGATGAGTGCTGCAATGGAGGTGAGCAAAGACAAACATATATCCTTGACCATAATTCCAATGTGCAGCATCCCACAATGTCTAGTGTGTGATTGTACACCAGGCAACGTGACACAATTATGTAATCCATCATTTGTAGATAGGTATCCATATATGCCACCCCATGAGGTCAAATTCATAATTTTGCCATATAACTTGAAGCACACAGACTTTTGGCATCCTGGTGGATTTGACATGTGCCAATAAATATACAAATAAATATACAAAAGAACACTGCCTGAAAAATCAATACACTCTTGTGCATACCTTGAATTTTTTATGAAACAGTTTATTTAATACAAGATGGCCATATGGTGTTACCAACATACTGGTAGGGGGCAGAGAGGAGGTGTTTTGTTATCTCTAGTGACAAGCATGTCCCCTCTCAAAGTGAGCATGTTGCTTCAATGCTCTTCCAGGGCAGACCATGCACAGAGCCCTATTGAAGAGCTCTTTCATGTTCTGCATGATGTAATGACACACTTGTGTTGTATTTGCTTGTGACTTTTCTCTGGTGTCTCCATAGGTGGGATACCAGAGGACAAAAAGCCAGGAAAGAGTATTGTGCATGTGTTTGGAGACTGCATGTGGGATTCTGTGTGGAGTGAGCTGATTGTGGTGTGGTGTTTTGTGTAAATAGGTCAGTTTCAGTTGTGTTGTGTTTGTGGTGTAAAATGTGTGGATAGGTCAGTTTCAGCTGTGTTGTGTTTATGGTGTAAAATGTGTGTAAAATGAGTGTTTGTGTATAGGGGCCTAATGTTTTGAGGGGATGCAGCGAGTGTGTAAATAGGGGCTGTAGTGTATGTGCGTATAGGGATTGTAGAGTGTGTGTGTTTAGGAAATGCAGTGTGTGCATGTTTTCATACAGGGGTCTACTGTGTGCAAAGGGGATCCAGAGTGGGTAGTGAAGTGTGTGTTTATCATGGATCTATTTTGTGTAGGGGATCTAATGTGTGTGTAGGGGATCTAGTATTGTGTAGGGAATCTAGTGTGTGTAGTAGAGGATCCAGAGGCTGTATAGGGGATCTAGTGTGTGTTTGTGTAGAAGATACAGAGTGTGTGTAGGGGATCCAGAAAGTATATAAGGGATGTAGCATGTGTTTGTCTGTAATGTTGTGTAAGTGGTGCAGCGTATGTATAAGGGATGTAGTGTGTGTCTCTGGAATTTTGTGTATGTAAGTGGTAGAGTGTGTGTATAAGATATGTAGTGTCTAAAAGGGATCTAGTGTGTAGGAGTGAAGTGGATGTGAGGGGTGCAGTGTGTGTGTGACACTGTAAAACCTGATGGTCTGGTGGTGAGTAAACTCTAGTATGCAGCTCTTCAAGCTAGAGTTCACTCTCGCGAGAACTGGCATGTCGAAGCGTTGCCATGGTGACCTTGCGAGAGAAACTTTCAGGAAGTGGCAGAGCTGCAGATCCTTCTCTCCCGTCTCTGGATTTCAGTGCCTGTGGGCCGGTGAGTGAGATCTTTGATGGCACACAGCAGGGCCGGCGTTGAATAGTTCTGGTTCTGCATGGGCCAGCAGAGGAGATGGCCATCGCTGCCCACCAGCATTTGCTTGATTTGACAGATGGCCAGTGTGGGCCTGCCAACATGTCAAGGGTCTTTTTAATTAACTCTATGAAACTACAGATATTGAGTATGTTTCACTGTGTTTCAATGTTTTGGTTTTTTTTTTATATGTAGATTTTTGGTCCTGACCATGATTTATGAACAGCTGAGGCCCTATTAGAACTGAAGAGAGTCGCATTTACATTGGATGATCAGTTTAAATAGTAAGCAAACCATTTAGCATATTTATACCCCATGTTAAAGAAAAACAATACTGTTGGTCTTTGAAACAACAGGAAGAATAGAATGGCTCTGGTGTAATGAAATCTTTTTGTTTTTCACTTGATCCAGTTGATTTTAAAGGAACACTTCCAGCTTGAAGTTGTTATCTGGGCAGGAGTGTTTAACACCATCTTACCTTGAATGGTTAAACAGTTTTGCAACGGTTTATCCCTGAAATTGACCCCTTTCTATTCCTTCTTCCTGGCCGCCTCAGTATGAGGAAGGTTTGCCGAGCAGTCTATGTTCAGCTAAGAGCATTACCTGATGCTCTCAAACTATCACCGACTGCCTATTGAGAGAAACAGTAAGTACAATTTCTCCTGATAATGTAGAGAAGGACAGTGAAGAACAGCAGTGTCGACTGCCAGTGGTCCAACTTCAAGGTTAAACCATTAGAGATATAAAAAAATTAAAAAAAAATGGTTTTCCAGTGGTTTAAACCCTGAAGTTAAAATGTTGACCAGACACTCCCGTCCCATAACAACTTCAATGAGTTGGTTTCAAACTGAATATAATGAGTTTTGTCTATTTTGTATGACTCAAGTTCTCTGATTGTGCTGACTTTTTTGAAAAGAAAAAGATCATCTAAGATGTCAATTCCATTCAAAAATACAAACAAATTAATTTATTGTATTTTTTTGTAAGGTGGGGGGAAACATTTTAAAACTTTAGAATTATTTAGCCAATTTTCACAAGACATTTTTTATTTATTTTTTGAAGAGAAATTTCACCTACCCCTAGAGGGAACAGAACTGAAAATACAATTCTCCAAGTTGTGGCATGAGTATAAAAAAGGCTCCAGAGAGATACTTTCAAATCACAAGTGATTCCTAATGGCTTCTTCTATGGAATGATGCTTCTCATCTGTTAAAATTTGCTTGACCCTATGGCACCTAAAATGTTAACCCGCTGGGAAGAATAACGCCGTCACGCATTCGCTTTCGCCTTCCAATAAGATAGAGCTTATTTCCATTTGGAATTTGGCTTTCTTGGCCTGTGAATAATTCTGGCCGTTTACAGCAGATTTAAATTAGTTACAGGGATAGGGATGGTGGTTTTTATATCATTAATTTAACTTTAATTAGCTGAATCTGTTAGAGTACATGTAACAAAACAGAGCTATTTGTGTCACCTAGTCAGATCATCGTTGCTCTGGTAGACAGAATTCATTTTAAATCCCCAAGTAAAAAGGATACACAATGTCACCTCTTTCCAGAGAAGCGATTTTACGTTCAAAAGTTAACTTGCCGGCTTCTCTCTCCGTCAGATCTGCCACTAGTCCCGTGGGATCGTTAGTCAAGCACCTTTTTCTTTTTTTGGTCGACACGACCAATACAATCGCTCTGTGTTTCTAATAATTCAAACTAATGACACATTTAAGAAAGAAAATAATTGCTCTATTTTAAATATTTAACCTTTTCATTGCATTCGAATGTTGCAATCAAATTGCTAACACAGATAAAAAAAAATGTTCTGAACTATTTCTTAGGTAATACATTGCTAAACACAAATACACACACCAGCCAAGCCATAAGACGTGCTTTTCCCACAGAAATCTCACTTTAACAGTGCTCTCACTACTGCAAGGGATTCTGGGTAGGCGTATGCAATCCGCAATCTCGTTTTCCTCCACACTTTTTTCCCCACCACAACTCTTTTGGTATGAACTATTTATTTATATAGAGGTTTAAATGGGAACCTGTCATGGAATTAATGCCTCATCTGGCCCTCTGCCCCCTGCCACAAACTAATTAAAGAGGTGGGTGCTACACTTTTGTGGCACCTACCTCTAGCCTGTGTGCAC
This sequence comes from Pelobates cultripes, assembly GCA_933207985.1. Classification (NCBI taxonomy): domain Eukaryota; kingdom Metazoa; phylum Chordata; class Amphibia; order Anura; family Pelobatidae; genus Pelobates; species Pelobates cultripes. The sequence continues at coordinate 48,708,169 of OW240924.1, read as the reverse complement.
TCCTCTTCTGGTCTCCGTTGATTTGTCCTGCTTGGAAAGCAGGACAAACCTCCTTCATGATGCCAACATGCTTGGTTAATTGCCGCTGTCTGAACAGAATGAACTCACATCGTTCCATTCCTATACTCACTAGCCTGCGATAGCAGCTCCAGCTAGGGAGTTACCATAGCAACCGCAACCCATGGGTTGCGGTTGATATGGGAGGAGCACAGAGAAACCTCCTATGGTCTCTTCTGCTCTCCCTATTCCTCAATTCAATTAAGTGTCTGCCGAATAATTGGAAGACAGATGGAAGAAAAAAAAAATATTTTTGAATAAGGTTTTCTCCAAATCTACACATTTTCTAGCAAAACTGTTAGTACAATATATAAATGGTAAATGTGTGTGTACCATGACAAGTACCTTTTAAACTACATGATCTAGTCTCTCTAAGCTTGCTATGGTACCCATAATGAAGTGAGCTATTGTTGCTATTATTTTGGTGGGAGCACATATCTTTCTTGGGAGACAAGCAAGTTACAATCTACATCTAAACAATATGGCGAAACACATAAGCCTATATCCTTTCTCAGCACCTATAACCTTGTACCTGATTAAGGTACTGAAAAAGGGAAATTAACAAGGAAAGTTGAGCTGCACACAAAACACACTGTGAGGGCTTCTAGTTTCTCAGATATCTGTTCTTTCTAAACATTTCTGTGCAATGTAGCTTTCTGAAAAAGCTCCTCACATTCTTTACAAATATGTTTTCTTGACACGATAGTACTGGTGTTGCAGTTTAGATGACTGGCCCCGCTCCGATCGCACTGAAAAGGTGAGTTTATTTACCTATTCTCACTTGCTGCGTAGGACTTGCCATGGCTGGCTCTGCCTCCATTGCTGAGATAATCAATCTTGATCATCTCAGCCTATCTAATGCTTTCCAAAATGACGCGCTGCTCCAGTCAGCATCCCCTCAATAAAAATGCTTTGAAGCAATGCACCTCTATGGGAAACATTTAGTGCCTCCATACCGTTCCATACTGTACTATCAAGCACCTCTAGTGAGTGACTGCCACCAGATGTGTAACTAGCCAGCAATGTAAACACTGCCTTTTCTGTTCAAAGGCAGTGTTTACATTAAAAAGCCTGCAGGGACAAGCTATAGAAACTAGAACAACTACATTAAGCTGTAGTGTTTCTGGTAACTATAGTGTCCCTTTAATAGACAGGTATTTTTAAATAAAACATTATATTTCCACTGTCTTGGGATCTCTAGCTTACTAAATATATTTGTAATTGTTTAATAGCTGAAGCAGGAGCCAGCATATCTTTCCATAGAGAAAAAAAACATGATAGAGGCTGCATTTCTTGGGATCATTGTGCAAGGGAAGCTTCTACTATATGGGTCTATTAAGGGAAAAAACAGTAAAAATAAGCACACTTAATAATTATAAAAAGCATGTAAAAAAATGGATAGGACAATTACTGATAACGTACCATGATGGACACAGCAGGGTTATTTAAGTTATTTAGGTATTTTAAAGAGTCGACAAGGGCAAAGCAAAATTTAGAACAAGGCTGCTTAATTTAAAAAAAAAAATCGACCAACATAGGGAATCATAAAAATAAAAAAAATAATAATAATCATGTGACAGATTGTTGATTGCATTTGCGTTTTCTCAAATTAGGCAAAAACAGATGTGAGAAAGGCTGAACTTAATGGACACATGCCCCTTTTCAGTCTACGTAACTATATAACTATGTAGACCTCATGATCTTGTGACTGGAGCAGTGATTGCCTACTGGCACATGGGCCTGGGACATTTTAATGTGAATGTGCAATTCTTCTTCTTTTCGTTACTGAATAACTTGAAATTTTAGAAAAATCGAAATCTAGAATTAATTAAATGCATTATGCAATTTTTTGTGTGTTTTGCTACTTTCTGATATACAGGCGATGCTGTATTTTACTATATGTTTTGTGGGGGCTTTTACACCAAACACCAATTTGTTTTGGATTAATGACCAACTTATAAATTGTATGTTTTAAGAACTGAGTGGTAGAAATATAAAAAAATTTTTTATTAAATGTCAAAATTACAAGTCAATTATTTTTAGCTAAATTTGTAGATTGAAAGTCAATTCACTGCATTTTGTCATTTAGTGAATAAACCCCGTTTGAAATTGCAGGATGAGTTCTTTCACTGCTGGTTTCCTGAAATGAATTTGTGGTCAAAATATCAAGTCTTGGGAATCCACTTATAATATTTGAATCCAGTTTCTAATTAACTTGCCCTATGGATAATCTCCCGTTGCAGATTCATGATAAAATTAACTGAAAGAGCAGAACAAGCAAAATATCCATCTTGGCCAAGTCACATTGATATAATTCCCGAAAGAGCAAAGAAGATGAAGTTATAAATACAGATACAGTTAACATTATTGTTTTTTTACTCTCAACGTATCTCTGAATATTCTTGAGTCTCCAATGTTCGGTTAATCCGTATAAGCTGTGTCAGGAAGCAGTCAGGATCCTGTCTTAGTCTCTGTCAAGGGATTTATTTTGGATCTATATAATGAACGCGTCACCCTCTTTGCATGACAATCCCCAGAATCCTTTGCAAGAACACACGGTGTCACACTGTGGGATGCTGAAACTAATTCTGGAATGGGCTTAAAATAAGCTTTTGCTTGGAATATAAATTAGAATTGGCGACTTTATTCTGCTCTGTCCTACATATTCAAATAGACCGTCACAGCTACCACATCATTAAGTAATCAGAGTTCTGAAATAAGAAGACATCATTACTGTTTGAGTATAGTTAGGATGCTATAATTTGGTCCATATGATAACAAATGTTGACGTTTTCCTTTCTCTTGTGTTTTGCTTCTTGTATTGCAGTCTGTTTATTGAAAATGTCTTGTGCCAAATGTTCCCAGGAGATGAAATTACAGTGACCCTGACGTTCTTATGATTTCTACAATGAGAATTGTCCTGTCTTTATGAGTTCAGTATAAAAAGATGGAAAATTAGGTTTTGTTTTGGATGAACTTTTTTTAAAGCTAATTGAAGTCCGAAAATGTAGAACATGTCCAAATCTCAGGGTTAAAAGTTATTTTCCTGTAGAGTTAATAGTTATTGCATTTGAGCAATGGGCGGGGGTGGGAGGAGGTTACATGAAGTTATATGTCTAAAGAGGTCTGTGGCTAAAGAGGTCCACATACAGGGCAACACCCAGATTTTCATGCCAGCCCCTTTCATTCTTTCATCCTTCCATTATTGATAAAATGATAACCATTGAGTTGAATCATTGGAAATCTCAGAGAAAGTTGGTAATGAGGTGGTATTTAACACCTCAAAGACTTAATGTTTCCTGGATCTCCATCATTATGTTGGCGATGTTTAAAGGGGCTCCTTGTATCACATATTCTTGGAATGCCATTTCCTGAATCAGGTCTGGTTCTCAGTAAACTAGTCTCAGGCACAAATGTGCAAATATCTATGGATATTATGCATACATCCTACCTTATGACCACTTCTAAAAGCAGAAGTGGACTTGTTGGTCGGAGTTACCCTTTAATAATTATGTACTCGATATGTAGTTCCTGGTGTCAGTAACTCTACAAATGTATCAAAGTAAAGACTAAATACAGGACCACGGAATGCCTACCTCCTGATGATGGTGCTACTTTACACCTTATTAACAAACCTAAAATGTAACCATTAAGTCTAGAAGGCCCTGGAAAATGATTCACCCATCCTGCATTCCATTCTAATATTCTCAGCTTCTTTTTCAGGTTGTAGTCAGCCAATAATTTTATCCACTGCACTCTTCTACTCTTCAAGGTATTAGCAGTAGAAAGAGGGAAGTGCTCATGCCATTGTACAGAACACTGGTGAGACCTCACTTGGAGTATTGTACACAGTACTGGAGACCGTATCTTCAGAAGGATATTGATACCTTAGAGAGAATTCAGAGAAGGGCTACTAAACTGGTTCATGGATTGCAGGATAAAACTTACCAGGAAAGGTTAAAGGATCTTAACATGCATAGCTTGGAGGAAAGACGAGACAGGGGGGATATGATAGAAACATTTAAATATATAAAGGGAATCAACACAGTAAAGTAGGAGACTATATTTAAAAGAAGAAAAACTACCACAACAAGAGGACATAGTCTTAAATTAGAGGGACAAAGGTTTAAAAATAATATCAGGAAGTATTACTTTACTGAGAGGGTAATGGATGCATGGAATAGCCTTCCAGCTGAAGTGGTAGAGGTTAACACAGTAAAGGAGTTTAAGCATGCGTGGGATAGGCATAAGGCTATCCTAACTATAAGATAAGGCTAGGGACTAATGAAAGTATTTAGAAAATTGGGCAGACTAGATGGGCCGAGTGGTTCTTATCTGCCGTCACAGTTTATGTTTCTATGGCCATATAGCAGTATCATACATTCACTTGTGGTTACCCCCGTAAGAGAATCACTATGAGAACATAAAGCAGGAGAAGCCTGGGTAAGTGATCCAGCTATGGTCCTAACTAAGATATGCTTTTATTTTTATTGTATAGATAATGGATACAAACAGTATCTTTGAGTATTTCTCTCGAATGAAACAAACTATTTATTGTATCTGTTACCACATGTAATGTGGCACATTTCCTCTACGTCTACAGATCACACCGTCTGTACCTAATGTATACTATTTCTCTAAGCCTTGTGATCTCCTAATTGTAAGGTGGACCACCTACAGTACGGACCACCTTATATGGGGCATCTCTCTTGCCCTCTGGGTTCTGTGACTCAGTTTTCAGGTCGCAGCACATATTTATCCTTCTTTACACTGAAATTTAAATCATCATTAACACAGGCTCTCTTGCATTGTGCAGTTCATTAATGCAAGATGTTTATTTAGCATAGAGTACACAGAGGGCTTATCAACAGCTACTGGAGTGAGAAACTTTGCTCTGAAAAAGCAAGTGCCCTGTTTTAACCCTAGATATTTCAGCTCCCCAGTAAAAGAGACATGAGATTTGCATAGTCGCCTTATCGGCATATGCATAACCCCACCATTACCCATTTTCCAATAATACACTGACACCATAATTTTGGCAAAATTATATCACAGCTTTATTAATTATTAACAGTAAATTCATAGGTCATTGTCAACAGCATGCCAACATTGGCTTGCACAATTTCCAACCTGCATTTTACCATTTAAAACCACAGACAATAACCCACTCCTACATAAACATAATACCCAAAACATTGTAACACCATGTTCTTAACATTGAACACATCACCATTGCCACCAAAGGGCACCCCCCATTCCCACCAAAGCGCACCACAAGTGTAGGGGCATACCGAGACACCCCTACACACCCAGGTTCTGAGCTACCAACGAGCTCGAACCTACCAAACCAGTCCAAAGGCCCTATTAGCCCTGAACTCCAACTTTTTACCCCATCTCACTCTTTTCTCCCCCCAACTTTACTCTCCATCCCTCGCCGCCGTGACCAGACGGGAAACACCTGAAAGCAAAGGGAGGGTGGGTGGGACAACAACAGGTAAGTGCAACTTAGAATAAAATGTCCCCTACATCTAAAATGGCCCCTTCTTATACTCCCCTTATAACTCCACCCCACTTCCATTTTCTTTAACCAATCCCCAGCTAACTGTAACTAGGAGCCTGTCTCCTAGCAATGTCAAGGCCCACTCCCCTTAGCTATGCTGCTCCATGGTCTACATTATTTATCCCCAGGGGTAATCTGGCCTGGCAAAGTACCAACAGGTTCTTGAGATACAAAATAACTGTTCCCCCGAGTCCTTGTGACTTCCAAGGACTTAGAGCACCATTGAAGACCACTATTCTACACCAGAGACAAGTCATTTAGACTGGTTATTGGCAGTGCTGCTTTTCTAAGAAGTTCTGTGGCAGCTGTAATTAGAAATAGATCCTTTGTTGAGCAGGTAAATGATATTTGATTCCTGCTTATAAATGGAGGTCATGCAGCACAAAACAGATATCAGAAGAGGGCTCAGGGATGGTGCCACATGAACACCACAACCACATGTAAGCTAACATGAGTTCTAATCCAAGCAGAGGGTTCTAGCAATGATTATGGTCTACTCTGCACACAGGGTACTCTGGATATGATATAGTAACTGGTGTGCTCTGGACACAGTGCTGGTGTCTATGTGGAATCTGCCCCCACCCGAATAGGTCATTTTAGAAGTATTAATTTCCTGTAGGAAAAATATGTGGACAGAGCTGTGTGGGCCACATTCACAATGTAATAGTAAAGAGGAGGATTTGGAGGATGAAAGACTTATGGGTAACACCAAATAATACTATTTTCCATAAAGAGTAGTAGATACCTGTGTTAGCATCCCGGTGGAAGCCGTAAAGGCCCAGAGGAGGCGGGCTGAAAGCTAGCCGGATAGGAGGCATGTGTGGGTGTGGTGGGTGTAGGTGTCACAAGTGGGGGTGTCACTTAGGTTAGAGGTGGGGTGGGGTCATATAAATAGCAGTCATTTTGTCCCCTTACCTCAGCCATCTTAGAAATAACGGCTGGTAACATCTTTCCTTTGCTGCCTGTTGCCACTGCTTGTTCCACGGCCAGGGTTATGAATATTGATTCCATTCTGGCTGCCCTCCGGGCTGAGGCCCTTCAAGATGGTGGCCGGCACCTGCCGGCACCTCTTCCAGCAGCCATGGTGCCCAGTGGCGTGGTGGACGCCCCCCTACCCGGTACAGCCCCTCACGGGAGGGTCGGGTGAGAGGCAGGAGCAGGAGCCCGGTTGCCGGCCCGCGCGCCAGGTCCCCTGCGGCCGCAGCCGGCGCTGCTCCCTGCGCTCCTAGTACCTCTTCCCCGAGCGGTTCTCGGGGAAGCCGGCAGGTGGCCACACGACGGGCTAATGCAACACGCAGCTCCAGACCTCCCACCCCCTCCAGTCTCGCAGCGTGCACCAACTACCCGAGGACAGGATCTCCGGCGGTCCGGGGGCAGGTAACCCCCTCTTCTGGACGGGTGAGTAGGCCGCATGTCAGCAGGGCTGTCTCCAGGGGAGTGGGGGGTTCAGAGGGCCGTGGCAGGGAGCCTGGATCGCCTAATCCTCAAAGCAGCCCCCCCTGTTCTCCCTCCCCACTCTGTCTCCCCTGGGCCTACACCTACCACTACTTCTGGTGTTCCTCCACCTGCAGCTGGTCTCTTAACGGATGGGGCCCATTCTGTTTCCCCTGGGCCTGCCCCTACCCTTCTCCCTTCCTCCTCAGCTGGCCCCCTCATGGCTGGGGCCCTTTTTGGACCCCCTAGGCCTGCCCCTGCCTATCTATCTGCCCCATCAGCTGGGGCCCATTCTGGATTCCCGGCCCCCCTTCACACCAGATTGACACTTACCTCTCCAGGCACTCTCGCAAATGGTCCCATTCTGCCCCTCCTGGCCCTACCCCTGCTGGTTTCCCATCCACTTCCCCAGGTGCCTTGACGGCTGGGGTGGGTGGGCTGGGTTCTTTTTCACCTATATTGTCTTCACAGATTAACCCTGGTCGATTCACGGTGCGGTTTCCTGACGCTGTGACTGGTGCAGTTCCTCCTGCGGTCGCAGTTCCCGTAGGGCCGTTGCAACCTGGTGGCCAGGTTATGGGGCCTCAAGGGCCTTTGCATCCAATCTCTGCCGGTGAGTATACTGGGTTGCCGGGGTCTGGGTCGGGGGTTATTGGCGCAGTGGTCATACCTGAGTGGGAGTCTTTACTACAAACCATGAGAAATGTTTTGCATTCTCTTGAAAAGGTGCCCTCGGCCGGGGGTTCCAACCCCCTTGGCCCTAGACAATCAACTTCGGTCGGGTTGGGCAGTTAGCAGGGGGGGGGGAAATCACTCGGGGCTCACGTCATCGCCCTCGGCTGCCCCTAAATGGCCCAGTGGCCCCCTGGAATCAGTTTCACTGGCAGCGGAACTTGAGCCCCCCCGGGGGGTCCGTGGGGGAAGCCGCTGCAATCTCTGGGTCAGGGGTTGCGCCCGCTGTGCATGGGGCGGCCTACGTGTGCTGGTCTGGTCCGCTGGGCCTCCATTTGACTCTGGAATTGTGAGCCAAGGTAGAAAAAGGGGAATTTGTGGAAATCTTTTCTCTCCTCCCTATGGAGGATCTGCCTCGGGTCGATTTGGATGCAAAGGAGTCAGGAAAGGATAAGGAAAAGCTTAGGTATCGGAAGATACCTAAAACTTTTGGAAATTGGATAAGGGATTTTTCTATCACGGCTAGTGTAATAGGCGAAAAGACTCCCAACAAATGCTCTTCCCTGTTTTGCTACCAGGATATGATATGGAATGCGTGCCGGATTTATGGCGGGTTAGGCTGGTGGCGTTATGATGAGCAGTTCCTCCAACGCTTAGCAGTTCGCCCTTCCCTGGGTTGGGATCAAATGGATATCTGCTTCTGGTTGGCCATCATGACCCGCCCGGCATCGCATCAGGGGGGCCTCTCGTCCTTTCTCTGGGGGGGTGGGGGGAGGGGGCGCGGGGTCCTCACCCACAGCGTTGGCCAGTCAGCGCAGAACAGGCTGTTGTTGGCAGTATAACGACGGGCAATGTAAATTCGGTTCAGGTTGTCGTTTCAAACATGAGTGCTCTGGTTGCGGCGGGTCACACCCCGCTTCCAGATGCTTTAAGCAGGGCAGGGTTAGCGACAAAGGTGAGGCCATGGGCGCTAAGGGCGAAGACACCGGTGGAAGTCGACGCGATGCAACCTTGGCTAAAGCTTTATAGGAATAAAAAGGCGGCCGCCTTACTAATGGAAGGTTTTAGGCATGGTTTTTGGATTCCCCACCGGGCTCGGCCGGCGTCCGGTACATGCCGGAACTTGCGTTCAGTTGCTGATTGTCAGGATACTGACAGGGATCCAATACGCAGAGTGCGGACAGTAGGAGGTACTTATACCGGACCTTAGAATGGCCGGACTAACGTAGGACAAAGCAAGAATAGTCAAAAGGTAAGCCGAGGTCGAGGGAGCCGGAGGACAGGTAAGCGAGATACAAGCCGAGTCAAAGGAGAGGAGAGGACAACAGGACAAAAGACAAGCAAGGGTCAAAACCAGAAACACAAGATAAAGAACGCGCTGAGTGACTAGCAAGCTAGAACCACGACAGGGCAATGAGCAGTAGTAAAGGTTTCCTTTAAATACCCTGTTACCTAAATAGAGACCACGCCCCCAAAAGGTCCGGAATAGCGGTTCCCGGCACTTTATGTAAATGCCGACGTCATGACGTCGACGCTAGCCGTCGCGTCATAAAAGGGGGAGGAGCTAGCGCGGCCGGCGCGAAAACGGCCGGAATATGCCGAAATGCTAGGGGCAGGGAGCCCCTAAACAGAGAGGATGTCTTCCCTGGATTCAGCACCAACAGGTACCCTGACAGTACCCCCCCTTCTAGAAACGCCCACCGGGCGGATGGGACCGGGCTTAGAAGGAAAACGAACGTGGAAGGCCCGAAGAAGACGAGGAGCATGCACGTCTATACCAGGAACCCAAGACCTCTCTTCTGGACCATAACCTTTCCAGTCTATGAGGTATTGCAGCTTCCCCCTAGAAATACGAGAATCAAGGATGGACTTGATGATATATTCCTCCTGACCATCCACACGGACCGAGGATGGAGGAGCAGAGTGGGAGGAAAATCTGTTACAAACAAGAGGTTTCAATAAAGACACATGAAAAGAGTTAGGGATGCGTAGAGTAGGAGGTAGATCCAGCAAATAAGAAACAGCACCCTGTAAGGACCAATGTAACGAGGAGCAAACTTCAAGGAAGGAACTTTCAGGCGAATGTGTCTGGTACACAACCAGACCCTATCACCCGGAGAAAAAATAGGAGCAGGCCTCCTACGCCTATCAGCATGTGATTTAAACACCGCGGAACTACGTGCAAGAATTTGTCGAGTCTGATCCCACAACTTTCTCAGGTTGGCTATATGAATATCAACCGACGGTATACCCTGGGAAGGAGACACCGACGGAAGAACAGTAGGGTTAAAGCCATAGTTCAAGAAAAAGGGGCTATTACGAGTGGAACCACAAACAAGGTTGTTGTGAGCAAACTCCGCCCAAGGAATCAGACCGACCCAGTCATCCTGGTGTTCAGAAACAAAACAACGTAGATATTGCTCAATTTTTTGGTTAGTGCGTTCGGCTGCTCCGTTAGATTGAGGATGATAGGCCGAAGAAAAATTCAGTTTGATGCCCAACTGGGAACAGAAGGATCTCCAAAAACGGGAAATAAATTGGGAACCCCTGTCTGACACAATCTCATTGGGAATACCATGTAAACGGAAAATTTCTCTAGCAAATATCACGGCCAGTTCAGGAGAGGACGGAAGTTTAGGCAAGGGAATGAAATGAGCCATTTTAGTAAACCTGTCAAGGACCGTGAGGATAACCGTCTGCCTACTGGAAGCTGGTAGATCAACAATAAAATCCATAGCCAAACAAGCCCAGGGTTTGTTGGGAACGACTAAGGGCTGCAATAAACCACATGGGAGATCCCGCGGAAGTTTATTCCTGACACAAACATTGCAAGCCTTGACAAAGTCTTCCACATCCCTACGTAAACCGGGCCACCAGAAGTCTTTGGAGATCAGGCAGTAAGTTTTGTGGATGCCGGGGTGACCAGCGAACTTGCTATCGTGAAAACAGCGAATAATGTCCACTTGGAATTTGGGAGACACGAACAAGCGGCCCACAGGAGTACGTTCGGGAGCAAGAGATTGTTCGTTCATAATATCAGCGAGCAATGGAGAGTGTATTTTGACATTGGTGTTGGCGATAATATTGACTTCAGGAATAATAGGGAGCAAAGTGTCCTCTGTAGAGGTGATAGGTTCGTGCTGACGTGACAAAGCGTCTGCCTTAGTGTTCTTAGAACCAGGCCTGTAAGTAAGCATATAATTAAAGTGTGTAAGGAACATAGACCAACGTGCCTGCCTGGCAGATAATCTTTTGGCCTCCCCCATATACGATAAATTTTTGTGGTCAGTCAAGATAGTAACTGGGAGGACAGTGCCCTCTAACAAATGTCTCCATTCCTTTAATGCCATAATGATAGCTAAAAGTTCTCTATCACCAATGTCATATCTCCTTTCAGTGTGTGATAGTTTCTTGGAAAAAAAAACGCAAGGGTGCAGCGGCTTATCTAAACTTTGTCTTTGGGATAACACTGCGCCTATCCCTGTTTCAGACGCATCAACTTCAAGTAAAAAGGGTAGAGAGGTATCAGGATGAACTAATACAGGTGCTGAGGCAAAAGACTGTTTGAGCGTTTCGAAAGCAGATAAAGCCTCAGTAGACCAGGTTTTGGTATCGGCTCCTTGTTTTGTCATATTAGTGATAGGAGCGATAACAGAGGAGTACCCTTTAATAAAACGTCTGTAATAATTAGAAAATCCAAGAAATCTTTGTATGGCTTTGAGTCCCTTAGGTAAAGGCCAATCTAAAATCGATTTTAGTTTGGTCGGGTCCATCATAAACCCGTCTTTGGAAATTACGTAACCTAAGAAAGTTACCTGAGACTGGTCAAAGCTACATTTTTCCAATTTACAATACAATCCATGTTGTAAAAGTTTCTGTAATACCTTTCTGACTTGTCTATGATGTGAATTAATGTCTCTAGAATGGATTAGTATATCATCCAAATATACAATTACACATTCATGTTGGAATTCTCTAAGAACTTCATTGATCAAGTCTTGGAAGACGGCCGGGGCGTTACAAAGCCCAAACGGCATTACGGTATACTCATAATGCCCGTAACGGGTATTAAATGCTGTCATCCATTCATCTCCTTGTTTAATTCGCACCAAGTTATATGCTCCTCTCAAGTCAAGTTTGGTAAAAATACTCGAGCCCTTTAGTCTGTCAAAGAGTTCAGTAATCAAAGGAATAGGGTAAGCATTCCTGATAGTAATTTTGTTCAATCCCCGATAGTCTATACAAGGACGTAAGGTACCGTCTTTCTTTTCTACAAAAAAGAAACCCGCCCCCGCCGGAGAAGAAGACTTTCTAATAAATCCTTTGTCTAAATTCTCCTTGATGTATTCCTCTAAAACTAAGTTTTCCTTGGTGGATAGAGGGTATACCGTACCCCTGGGAGGCATAGTACCAGGGAAAAGTTTAATAGAACAGTCATAAGACCGGTGGGGAGGTAAAGTATCCGCCTTACCCTTGTCAAATACAGATTTGAGGTCTAGATATTGTAAAGGTATCTGAACGTCTGTGGATTGGGAAGTGTTAGCATAAGAGTTTACGGGGCAAACAGAAGTAACTCTCTGCAGACATTCTTTCCTACAACCCATACCCCAAGAAACGATTTCTCCACCCTCCCAGTCAATCTGAGGGTTGTGTCTCTTGAGCCAAGAATATCCTAGTACCACTGGGACTGCCGGGGAGGAAATTAACAGAAGGGAAATCAACTCCTCGTGGAAAATACCAACAGAAAGCTTAACGGGTTTGGTCTCGTGGAATATTACTGGTTCAGATAAAGGTCTACCATCTATGGCCTCAACGGCCAAGGGTGTATCTCTCAATAGGAATGGGATACAATGCTTATTAGCGAAAGTTTGGTCTATAAAGCTTTCTGCTGCTCCAGAATCTAATAATGCCATCGTAGAAATAAACCCCTTTTCCCAAGCTAGAGAGACAGGAATCAGAAGCCTATGGTCTTTTTATTATGCATAGAGGACAGTAATGAAACACCCAAGGCCCGTCCTCTAAGGGAACTTAGGTGCGAGCGTTTCCCGGACGATTAGGGCAACTAAGACGTAGGTGACCTCTCTGCCCGCAGTATAAACAGAGACCCTCCCTTCTTCTGTACTGTCTCTCAGCCTCAGATAAGCGAGTATTACCTATTTGCATAGGTTCTGGTGGAGTAGGATTATAGGAGTCAGGGTTCTGAAATGAGGGAGCGAGTCTTACAGGAAGTCTAGTAACTCTTTCCCGAGTGTTCTGCCTCTGTCTCATGCGTTCATCTATTCTGGAAATGAAGGATACTAAATCCTCTAAATTTTCCGGAAGTTCTCTTGTGGCAATTTCATCTAGAATTTCATCAGACAACCCATTCAAGAATACATCCATAAAAGCTTGTTCGTTCCATTTCACTTCTGCTGCCAATGATCTAAACTCTAGAGCATATTCTACAAGGGTCCTATTCTGTTGTTTAAGGCGTAACAGGGATCTGGCCGCATTAATCTTCCTTCCTGGGGGGTCAAAGGTTCTTCTAAAAGCCGTGACAAAAGCAGTGTAGTTGTAGACTAAAGGATTGTCATTCTCCCAAAGGGGATTGGCCCATCTAAGTGCTTTATCTATTAGCAGGGTTATAATAAAGCCTACTTTAGCCCTGTCAGTAGGGTAAGCCCGGGGTTGAAGTTCGAAATGTATGCTTATCTGGTTTAAAAAACCACGACAAGCATCAGGCGAACCCCCATATCGTAACGGTGAAGTGACATGGGAAGATGCGCCTACAGTGGCTACTTCCAAACCAGTACTTAGCGAGTGGCTAGCAGTGGAACGTATTTCTTCAGACTGGGTGCTGGAGCGTGTTAACAAAGTTTGTAATGCTAAAGCCATTTGGTCCATTCTATGGTCCATGGCCTCAAATCTGGGGTCAGGAGGACTAGCACCTGCAGGATCCATCATGGCCCTGTCGTAATGTCAGGATACTGACAGGGATCCAATACGCAGAGTGCGGACAGTAGGAGGTACGTATACCGGACCTTAGAATGGCCGGACTAACGTAGGACAAAGCAAGAATAGTCAAAAGGTAAGCCGAGGTCGAGGGAGCCGGAGGACAGGTAAGCGAGATACAAGCCGAGTCAAAGGAGAGGAGAGGACAACAGGACAAAAGATAAGCAAGGGTCAAAACCAGAAACACAAGATAAAGAACGCGCTGAGTGACTAGCAAGCTAGAACCACGACAGGGCAATGAGCAGTAGTAAAGGTTTCCTTTAAATACCCTGTACCTAAATAGAGACCACGCCCCCAAAAGGTCCGGAATAGCGGTTCCCGGCACTTCATGTAAATGCCGACGTCATGACGTCGACGCTAGCCGTCGCGTCATAAAAGGGGGAGGAGCTAGCGCGGCCGGCGCGAAAACGGCCGGAATATGCCGAAATGCTAGGGGCAGGGAGCCCCTAAACAGAGAGGATGTCTTCCCTGGATTCAGCACCAACAGGTACCCTGACACTGATCATCCGGGGGTGGTCAGGGAAAAGTTGGCCAAGGAGGTAGCATTGGGCCGCATGGCGGGCCCTTTCCGGGACCTGCCTCTCCCTGATCTCTGGGTGTCGCCATTAGGCGTTGTACCCAAGAGAGAGCAAGGAAAATTTTGGCTCATTCATCACCTATCGCACCCCCACGGGGGTTCTGTAAATGATGACATTGTGGCAGAACTGTGCCGGGTTTCATATGCCTCATTCGATGCTGCGGTTTGTATGGTCAGGGCTGCAGGTCCAGGGGCACTCATGGCAAAAACCGACATTGAGTCGGCTTTTCGCCTCTTGCCGGTTCACCTGGAGTGTCATCATCTCCTAGGTTGTTCTTTTGAGGGGCATTACTATGTGGTTGTGCAATATCCTGCTTCTATTTTGAATGTTTTAGCTCCTTTCTGGAATGGGAAGTGAGAACAGAGTCTGGTTATGACTCCCTTCTTCACTACTTAGACGATTTTCTGTGTGTTGGTCCCGCACATTCCCCGATATGCGCACACATTTTGCAATCGGTGGCGGACGTGGCCGGTGGGTTTGGTGTGCCACTGGCACCCGAGAAAACGGTTGTCCCTTCTCCATGCTTGTGCTTTCTTGGGATCGATATCGATTCTGTTATCGGGGAATGTCGGCTCCCGGCGGACAAATTGGCCGATCTACAAGGGGTGTTACGGGAGGCGGGCTCCCTGCGGAAGATTACATTACAACGACTTTAATCCCTTTTAGGCAAGCTGAACTTTGCCTGTCGGATCATGCCTATGGGCAGAGTGTTCAACCGGCGCCTGGCGGCCGCCACGCCTGGCATCTCCGAGTCGTTCCATTTCATCTGCTTGACCAAGGCGCTCAAGGAGGATTTGAAAGTCTGGGCTGTTTTCCTAGACAGTTACAGTAGGTCAAATTGGCAGCAGCCAGAGGTTTCGAATGCAGCGCTTCACCTGTTTACAGATGCTGCGGGTTCATCTGGTTTTGGGGCTATTCTGGGGACGCAATGGTGCGCGGAATCTTGGCCCGGGTCTTGGGTAGACTCAGGCCTGACCAAGAACATGGCGTTCTTGGAGCTCTTCCCCATCCTGGTGGCAGTTCATCTATGGGGGACGGAGCTCAAGGACCGGCGAGTCATGTTCCACTGTGATAACTTGGGCGTGGTACAGGCCATTAATAACTTAACGGCCTCCTCCCCTCTGATGGTCAGGCTTTTGCGGCGACTGGTTTTACGATGCTTGTCTCTGAACGTGACATGCCTCGCTGTGCACATTCCAGGTGTTATGAATACCACGGCTGACGCTCTCTCTCGTTTTCAATGGCAGGTGTTTTGGGCTGCCGCTCCGGGAGCAGATATGGAAGGCCTCTCCTGTCCCAGAGAACTATGGTCCCTTGGCCTGAGCGAATAAGGGAATGGATACGGTCTTCGGTGTCTGAGGCGACATGGGTCCGGTATGGTAAGGCTTGGGGGAATTGGGTCGCACTGGAACAGGATCATGGAGGGTACGCTTCCTCTGCCGAAAGGGTCCAGGGTTTGTTGCATTTGCTCTGGTTCTGGGAGGCTTGCGGGTGTTCCCCAGCTACTGTGTCAGGGAAGCTTTCAGGCCTTAGTTTTTGGTTCAACCTAACTCAGGTTCCAGATGTTACAAAAGATTGCATGGTTAGGCTTGCGATGTGCGGTTGGCGTAGAGGCCCTCGAGTGCGGGATTCTCGGTGGCCGGTTTCAGGGGCGCTGCTGCTGGGGATTGCCTTGGTACTACCCCAGGTCTGTTATTCCGCTCCGGAATCTTGTTTGTTTCTGGTAGCCTTCACTTTTGCCTTTTTTGGGGCCCTCTGGATCTGGGAACTAGTGAGCCCAAGCCGGGGGACCCCAGAAGGACTGTTGTTCCACAATGTTTTCATCGTGAGTGGTGCAGTGCGTTTCTTGTTGCGACGGTCCAAGACTGACATTCTTGGAAAGGGTTTATGGGTTACCCTGCGCACCATCCCCAATTCGGCTGTTTGCTTCGTCTCGGCATGCCAGTCCTATTGCTCTATACGCCTGACTGTCGCAGGCCCGCTGTTAATTCACGAGGATGGTACCTACCTGTCTCGTTTTAAATTCCTCAGGGTATTCCGGTTGGCGCTGGACCGGCTGGGAATTCCGAACGAGGATTTTGGGGGTCATTCCTTCCGGATTGGGGCGGCAACGGAAGCATCTCAGCTAGGTTTCTCTGACCAAGCGATTCAGAGGTTTCGGTCTTATGTACGGCCTACACGTCTGATAGGTGTCCCCCTTGTGTTTTATGCGCAGGGCACGGCCGACGGATCTGGCTGATCGGGCATTCATATATATACTGGGTGGGACACGTCTTGGAATACCTCGGGAGTCCCCGGGTGTCCCCGGGTGGGACACGTCTTGGAATACCTCTGGAGCTGGCGGAGGTCCGATGGTTCAGGTTCCGGGGCATGCGATGGGGCCAGCTCTTGCCGGAGGTCGTACAGCTGGGTACATTCTTGGGGGCCCCTGATGTATTGGTGGTACATCTGGGGGGCAATGATCTTGGGGCGCTGCTTGCATGGGGTCTTGGAGAATTGATTAGACATGATTTAGCGCGCTTGCGAGTCCTGTTCCCGCAGCTTTGTTTAGTTTGGTCAGGGATAGTGTCCAGGAACTATTGGAGGAGCGCGCGGGATCAAGGGGCTATTGAGCGCTGCAGGGTAAAAATCAACAAGAGTGTGTCCAAATTTGTGCTCGGAGTCGGAGGTGTCACGGTGCAACACCGAATATTCGAACGGGAGGCAGTGATTTATTTTCGCCCGGACGGGGTCCATCTGACCGACGTGGGGTTAGATTTATTTAATTTAGCGCTGCAGGATGCGCTGGAGCAGGCCATGGCGTTGGTTGGGAGTCGCGCCCGCTGATTTAGGCTTAAATGCAGCAGGTGCTAGTGGCGGGTATGGTCCTTGCCGAACCAGTTGGGAAACAAAGTACACTGGAAGAAGGAATGCTGGGTCTGGTCCCTCCCCTAACCTCGGAAAATGTTTTGGTAATTGGGCGTGCCCTCCGTTTTTTGGGTATAATGGGTCGCACCACACAATAACCACTACCTGCACACAAGGCCCAGAGGAGGTGGGCTGAAAGCTAGCCAGATAGGAGACATGTGTGGGTGTAGGTGTCACAAGTGGGGGTGTCACTTAGGTTAGAGGTGGGGTGGGGTCATATAAATAGCAGTCATTTTGTCCCCTTACCTCAGCCATCTTAGAAATAACGGCTGGTAACATCTTCCCTCCCTCCCGCCCTTTGTTGTTGATTGTTATCTTATTGCGTATCACTAATTTTCTTTCTTGTCACAGCCGGCGGGTTTGGTCCTTGCCGAAACAGTTGGGAAACGGAGTACACTGGAAGAAGGAATGCTGGGTCTGGTCCCTCCCCTAACCTCAGAAAATGTTTTGTTAATTGGGCGTGCCCTCCGTGCCAGGAAAGGCGGCCAGGGGTTGGCATGGGGAATTGGAAGGCCAAGGTGAAGGCCAGTTATCTCGGACGAGGGGGGTGGGCAGGTCCCAGGGAAGGGGGTACTCTAGAGTTGTTTGGTCCGGTTGGCAAGCACGAGTTTGAGTTACATCATACTCATATTAAAGGATAGTTAATATTGGTTATATATTTATGCTTGTTATTTATAAATAAAGCTGTGGCCTGTTTATACCACATTTACCTTTTTTTGGTCTTAATTGGTGGAGGAGGGGGGAGAGGGTTTTGTGTGTATAATGCGTCGCACCACACAATAACCACTACCTGCACACAAGGCTAACAGTTGAAAGTAATAGAGTTGTTTATGGCATAAAAAATAGTTTAGTCCGAAAGAAAAAGAAAATTGGGACAACAGAATTACATGCATGCGGTGGTTCGACTGAACAATATTCAATAAAATATATACATCAAATGTTTATTATGTATATGTTTTGCAGTACACTGATTGGACCCTCTTTGCTCAACAAGAGGGTGTCCAAATTTGTGCTCGGAGTCGGAGGTGTCACGGTGCGACACCGAATATTCGAACGGGAGGCAGTGATTTATTTTCGCCTAAAATGAATGACGACTCAAAAGAGCAAAGAGGGTCCAATCAGTGTACTGCAAAACATATAAATAATAAAAATTTGATGTATATATTTTTCAATATGCTGCATTTGGTTCATAGAAGAAGTGAGAAAAGTAACTAATAGCGGGACAACGAAGAGGAGCAATACTACCATAAATCTGCATTTATATAAATATAGGTTAATATTGAGTAAAGGTTTATACTGATAGAAGACGTAGTAAATACCTGACACAGACTTCCAACAGAAGCAAAAAATGCTGACATTGAAAGAGAAATGGTAGTTGATACCTGAAAAAAAGTTCCAGTGGAAATAGATGTTTTTGCAGAAGAAGTAGTAGATCCGTGGAACAGTCTTCCGTTAAAAGCAGTGAAGAATAACAGTGAAATAGTGAGGGTAGTTGAAGTTGGACTGAACTGTTGGATTCTTGCAAGAACACAGACAAACACCTCAACATGCAGAAAAAAAAATGGAAAAAAATTACAGACTGTTGGGGCATACAAAGCGGCGTGCCAAAACAGCTCAGATAGTAAATACATGGAACAGACTCCCAGTGGAAGTAACAACGGGCAACACACTGAAGGAATTGTTTGTGCTTATTGCACAATGTTCGATGATATTATTAACAATAAACGTAATTTGTGCACATTTAATCATTCTTAGACTTTTAAAGTTCTGGATAAAAATTCCAGCATAAAACCGATGAATACTCATTAAAATTGTCTTCAAAAAAGTTTAAATGTGTAGCAGGTCATTTGTTTAGAGTTTGGTTACGATACATCTCTTACCAGGTCTGTGGCTGAACGAACAGAGGATTTCTGCAAACTATTAGCAATACTGCCACTCCTGCGTTCCACTAGGCTTTGATCAAGCAGCATAGGCTCATCACAGTATATATTCACTGATTCCAACCTAATGGTCATTGGAAAGAAACCAATAGACAAAAAATAAAAATCAAAAAAATTAACCCGTTCTCCCCCTAGATCTTGCAGCCAAATAGCACAGAAACTGTTGTTTCATAAACATCAAATATTTCTCTTTGATAGTCCAAGTATTTGATACGGATCCAGTTCTTGCAAAAAAACATATTGGCACACAGTTAGCACCGCTCCCTTTGGTAAGCTTGTGATTCAAGTACAATGCCCATTATAAAAAGACAAAAAAAAAACAAAGCAACATGATATGAGAAAACTGCTCAGCTACATATTGAGATGTTTATGTTTACACATTTACATTTCAATCCAAATATTATAATAGCGATCTAATACTGTATTACCTGTGCCATGCTACTCGAAGGGTCAAAGGGACACTATAGTCACCAGAACAGCTACAGCTTAACGTAGCTGTTCTGGTGAGTAGAGCCTGTTCAGAGAAAAGGCAGTGTTTACATTACTGCCTAACACCTCTTGTGGCAGTCACTCAGACAGCCACTAGAGGTGCTTCCTGGGCAGCACTAATGTTCAGTGTCTCCAGCCACTGCATGGAGGCACTGAACCTTCCTCATAGAGATGCATTAATTCAATGCATCTCTATAAGGAGATGCTGATTGGCGCAGTGCTGTGCTTTGTCAGCCTGCGTGTTAGCCTACAAATGCTTTTCTATGGGAAAGCATTGGATTGGCTAAGATTGTCAAGTTTGATGGGCCAGTTGTAAGTACTGTGCGGTGATGGAATAAAAGTATGTAAAATCACTTTTTACTTTGCTGAACTAGGTTTATGCAGCTATAGTGTCAGGAATGCATTCTTATATACCTGTCACAATAGTGTTCCTTTAAGTAGCACAAACATTGTATAGGGGCTGTCTTGAATGGACAGCCTTCAGCAATGGTGAGCATATCTTAGTCTTGTTACAAATTCCTGTCTGTTAGTCCACCAATTGTGCTTTGCATTGCATGGAAATTCCAGACCATTATTGAATATATTTCTAGTTGCTATTGTGTCTTTTTATTCCTTTCCATAAATCCTTGGCACTGGACAAAAATATCTGAAATTGTTAAAATTATTTCAGCCTGGGCCCTGAGCCTAACCTACATTTTGTCCTAGTTATGTCCAAGTAACTTGCTATCCTGGTGCAAAATGCCTAAATTAGCACTGAAAATCTTGGGCACCTCTGTCAAATACTTAAAAAAGGTAAATAGACCTCTTTTCCTTAAAGGGACATTATATGCACGCGATGTCCCTATGGAACTTCCAGAGAACCTACAATGTTTACATTGCAGCACTAAATCTGCTTCCAGTGGCTGTCTGCCAGACAGCCACTAGAGGTGCTTCCTGGCTTTTGGTCCAGTAACTGACTCTGGACGTCTTCACACTCTGCATGAGGACATCCAGCGTCAGCTATTTCCCCATAGATTCAATGCTTTCCTATGGTGAGGGCCTAATGCGTGAGAGGGACTTGCTGTGCACACGCATTAGCGCCCACTCGTTTGTAACGTCAGCGGAGGCGAAGCCGCGACCCAGCGCCAAGGCACATCGGAGCAGGGATAAGGTAAGGAAATAAAGGGTTTTTTGCCCTTTATTTACCACAGCAAAGGGGGAGTGCGAATAACGGTGAGGGAGAGGGAGCTATAGTGCCAGGAATACAGCTTTGCATTCTTGGCAGTATAGTATCCCGTTAACATGAATATCATGCCTCTATAATATAATATAAGAAGCCCAAATACCGTAGCCCACAAACTAACAGAAGCAAAGAGGGGACAAGGATCAATGTAAATCATGTAAATATATAGGCACAATCTAAGACCTCGAGATTTTGGGATTGCCAAAAGATGTTGTATTTTGGAGCTGGAATTGCTTAGTAGTCATATCATTAACAACATAATTCAATTTAACAACTTGTTCCCTTCTTCCCATGACCTCATATTTAATTAAGCAGTATTTATGTATTGACTTTTTCTTTTTCCTTTCTACCCTGGTCTTTCCACTAAATCTGCACATTGCTATTCTCCCAGTTATGGTATAAATTCAGCCTCATTTAGTTGGAATCCATGTTAGATTAACTAGATAGTTTGTACGCCGTCTTCATGTGGCAAACCACAAACTGTAGCGAATATGTGCTTATAGGATGGAATGGAGGCTCTCTCTGTCTCAATAGTATATGTTCCCAAACTGTAATCTAATTAAAGATTCAAGGTAAGTGATACAAATTTTGAAAAAGCCGCATTATTTTGGTATTTTATAATACATCGTAATACATAGACCTTTCATATAAACATGAAGTTTATTCACTAAATATTTAATTGTAGTGTAGTGAATCTTGGCTAAATACCCACAGACTGACTGCAGTGAAGTAAAGGATTGTTTTCCAAATCACTTTTTTTATTTTTTATTTTTTTTAAAGTCACTACAATTTTGTGCTTAATGAATAAACATTAATATGTATAACACACGGTCAGAATTTTCTTTATAAATAATGTTTTTTTATATATTTCAGAAATATAACAAGGCACCACAATTATTATCATAATACCAAATTATTTAACCAGAAAGGGAACATTAAGTATTTGCTTGGTTCCGGGTACATCCTTGCATCTAATCCTGGGGCATTGCTGGTGGTTGGGGACGAGGAGAGGGGTGCTGACAGAGGCTGTAGACCTATTTAGGGTCCTGAAAGGTTTTATTTTGGAATAATATCATCATTAGCACAGAGTTCTCTCTAATACACCTCCAAGTGCATAATTAGTGACAGTACCACTTTAATGAGATCACATACCGCAGTTACTACACCATGTTACTACACCACTGTCCCCATATGCCATACATTTTTTTTATAGAATTAAATGTTAGTCTTGTTTCCTGCTGCGCAGCGCTGCGGAATAAGTTGGCACTATAGGAATACATGTGGTCCTCACTTAACGACCTACCTGTTTTACGATGGCTAGCACTTACGACCAGCTCTCTAGAATGGGGATTTTAGTAGATTACCCTCCCACCAGCCAGAGCAAGGATTCTGTACGGAAGCCAACTTAATCATGTGTCAGTGATAGAAGCAGAGAAATCAAGTCAAACGTGGAACTATGTAACTGGAATCGTCATGCTGACTGTTTGGAGTATACATTAACCATAATTGCATTGTTAGATATGAAAATAAACTTTTTATAAAGTTTTTTTTTATAAGAACATTTTATTTTGTGTTTTGTTGTCACCTGCCTCATAATGTGGTTAAAAAAACAACTCCTATATCCCACTGAAACCATTTTTTGATCAGGGATTGAGCGGCAATTCAATGTGGTGAACATAAAAATGTTTTCAATGGCATATTTCTATGTTATCGTTCATTTAATTAAACCAGTACATAATAGTCCACTTGTTTGAATTGTTTTGTGTTATGGATATTCTTCATAGAACTAATTATACCACTAGGGATGTGCGGAAAGTTTATTTTCGTCTCCATAAAAAGTCTTGTACAGATTATTTCTCTGTGGTTATTTGGCTAGACCTACTGCCAGTTTGAAAAACCCAAAACCTCTTGAGTGAAAGAATGAGTCAGAACCGCATAAAGAAACAAAATGAAAATACGCTGAAACATAAACTTACCCATCCACAGCTTTTATCTAAAAGACCATCAGTTTCTAATTTTTCAGAGGTGCGTATTTTGGAGAAGTATGCAGTGAAGATTAAAATCAGGAATTTCAAGATATTGTGACGGATCATGAAAACTGCAACATTTAAAGGGACAATAAATCCTGTCTTTAAGTCTGGGAAACCTTGGACAAATATCTGAAGCTGATGATCTTTGAGGTTTTCAGGGTCCCAAACAGTTAGGAAAGCCAACTACTGCATGAAATATTAACCGTTTAGTTGTCTTTATGACTAATATACATTGGACAAAATAGCCTGGCCAAAAAAGGAATATGCATTGTTTTATGTAATTTTTAGTTGACATATAGAACGTTAAGAATGCAATAATCGGAGCTTCCTTTGCTCCTTTTTAGGAAAATGCAACATCTGCCAAGAATTTTGCTACTTTTTCAAAGGAAAAATCCCAATGTTTGTGAATGACAAAAGTCTTGGTTCCTTAACTGGCAAAAAAAATATCTACCCAACGGTAGATAGTTTAATGCAGAAATTATCTTCTGCCTTATTTGAGCATCAGCAAGGAGACAGGCTCAAAGGAAAATGAGATACCAAGTTTACGACAAACTGCTTGAAAACAGTTAGACAGAAACTGGTGGTATGGCACCCAATGAAAAGGAACTGTGTTTATAGCACCATAGCCACTTGTACCAGCAGAATCAAAAAAAGTCACATTTAATGCCATGTTTAGATATGGGACAACATTTCTCACTATTGTTAACCTAAATTTTGGTGGACACTATTTCACAGAAACTGGATATCAATGACCAGAAACAGAAAGAAAAAAAAACTGATCATGAGTGACGACACTATTTTCCTCCTAGTCATTATTAAAGTCAGTAGGGTTCTCAAGTCAAGGTAACATTGTTTTATTCCAATGGAGATACTGACAAAACCTGGACTGTTGGTGGTCCATGAAGACTGGGTTGGAGGCCACTGCTCTTGAAGATAGATCACGGATGACTATAGAAGTCATCTCTGAAAACAGAGATCTTGGCCATATGATCTAATTCTTTATAGTGTCCTGGTCTCCTGTCTAAGAATTCTCAGAAGTGTTACAAATTATGGATCATTTGCAAGGTGTCCATTGTTATCATGTATATCTATGGATTGGCAACCATGTTAAGTGAAAAAAAAAATCCCATGCGTTTTAGTCATAAACATGTGGATTGTTGAAATAATCTGATTAGAATGTCATTCAAATACTGACCGTGCGAATAACATTTCCACTGCAACAAACTACTTTTTTATTTTAGGCAATTCTTGATACCAAGATCTACTCCATTCTCTATTACCCCGAGTCCCATGACAATGTAAAATCTCATACAACCGTAGATTTAGAAAGTCTAATACAGGAGATGTATGTCTAAAAATATGTCTTGTACCCTGTCTTTGGCTATGAAATGTAAAAAAAATGTAACCATGATACAGTGGTTGCTATATAGTTAATAAAATAGCAACACTTTGCTATCATCATCCCCCATCGAGCAACCTAAATACAGTATCTAATTTCAGTGGGCTACGTCTCATATAGATCATGGGTGTAAATGGGCATACCAGTGATTAAAAGAATTAATTTCATGTAGGGTCAACATATGAAGATGTTATCTGTGCTATGCTGCAGTCGATGGACCCAATTTAATATTGTACAAAGTAATGTGATGTGCAGTTAAAAACTAATTGAGTTTCATATAAACAGGGCTCAGATTCATTAACCTTCAAAATTGGTTATTGCGTCTCCGTTCCGTATTAACTACAGTTCAAGTAAATAGCAGTTAATTAACGATTACTGTATGGTGATTTATATTAGAGTTGAGATCCCCCCAATATTCATGAGTGGTTATTGATAAATGTTTCCTATTAAAAAAAAAAGAGGAACAATAAAATAATAAACTGGACATAAGTGTAACGTATCTAGTATCAGAAGATAATTTGCATGCATAACGAAACCTATTACTAAATCACAAATCAATTAAACGCACAATATTAAAGATAATTACAAATTCTAAAAACCTCATATAAAATATTACAAGTGTTTCATGATGAATAATAAAGCTGAAGTTAAAAAAAAAAAACACATCTTTTTTTTTTTTCTCAAGGGTTTTGTTGCTGTCTGTGATACAGATTTGTGTTGTGTTTCTCTCAAAAGTCAGTACAGCTAATAAATTCCTGATTCCCCTGCCTTCCAGCCAAGACCGATTAATATCTGCCTACCTTGTTACCTAATTCATTATGGAATAGCAGTTAATTTGATTTGATATTATTTTAATAAAATTCTGTAATATATTAGATTGTTTCAGGCTATCAAAATAATTTTCCAATTATTACGGTTACTCAAGCAAGTCTTTCTCTTTTTTTTTCCCCCTTCATAAGCGGCAGTTGGTCTGCCTCAGAATACATTAGCTTGAACAGCTTTATTCTGTCCAGAGGAATACAAAATATATGCATGATTAACTCAGAATATATTGCAGGTAATGTGCACCAGAACAAACCAAGCTTTTTTCCTCATAGTACCGTACTGTCAGGAGGCCTGAAAGGCATTTTTGAGGATGTGGGAGGCTCATATTAATTGGGGAGAGGTGAATCCACATTAAATATGTTCTAGGAAAAGTATTCAATCTATGGTGGGATTTGTAAACCTGTGTTAGGTTCCCCGTCACCATGCTTACCTGTAGAAACATCCGCAACAAAACAATAAATTCTCTCACGGCTGAATCTCAGTGACTCCTGATGGTCCCGATGACTGTGCCTCACACGTGCATGTAAAGGTTTTCTGGAACAACCAAATGATTCTCAGATCCGAGCCTTTTGTGGTTCCTTGTAACCTTTTATCACATTCATTAATATAATGTTATTTTTCTTATTGACTTGGTTTGTATGGCTACCCATTTTGGTCACTGGCTGGTGTAATAGACTGAGTATTTCTTGCATTCTAATGTAGGGTTGTTTAACATTTTCACCTAACCTCCTTGGTCATGCATGACGAACACCACTGCTTCAAGCCAACAAACCATCAAAAATGAAAATGCCCTTGCCTCATGACAAATACATCTGGGCTGTTCCTCTCCACTTCTGTCCAGGGGCTACAAATGTATTTGTGAGTTGCATAGTGTACAGACAAAGATAATGATAGACAGGTGCTTCTGAGGGACACAATGACAGATGACCTTACATGTGTATAAATGTGTGTCTTGGTATGTATTAAATCACAAACGAAGGATACCAGGGTTAACAAAACCCAGTTTAGTAGATAAAATAAATGAGGTCTATGCACACAGGATTGCTGCAGGAAGGAAAGTTTATTGAAACAAAAACTGCAATGTTTTGGCCTACACAGAGGCCTTTATCAAGCTTGGTATGCATGTCATTGTGTAATGTTGTGAATATGTTGTGATGGTGTATGATTGTGAGCCTGTGCATATGTTTGTGAGTCTGTGTATTTGACTATACAGGTGCCCATGTTTGTAAGCAACTGCATTTGTGATTGCATGTTTGTATGTTATGTGTAACAAGGGGGTCAGCGGGGAGTGGGGGGTACAGAAGAAGTAACATGGGTAAACATACTCACACGGTGGAAAAGGGGTGATTAGAAGAAAAACACAAGGTCCAGAAGATACAAACAAAGGGATGAGGGGAGGTGGAGCAATACAGGAACGTTTACATTTGGGAGGATTTGGGGGTCTCAACATACACATCTGCCCAGGGAATTAAATTATGGAAAAATACTATTAAGATTAAAAATTTAGGTAGACAAATAGCCAGATTAGAAAAGTACTTGAGTTGTATTTATTTTTCCCTCTCAGCAATACACTTGACAGTGATCTTTCTTCACTAATAATAGCTTCAACACAGCATCTCATGATGTTGGTTATGTTAAGATCAGGATCAGGGACAGTTCGTGTTGGGTGGACATGGCAGATCATTGGATGGATTGAGGTGATTTAGTCCATTTAGCTTTCCTCCAGTTTAAAAGTACAGCACCATTCTCTAGATCAGTGCTCTGCATCCGGTGTGTCATGGCACACCACTGTGCCGCAGCACTCTGCCAGGTGTATCCCTGCATGATTGCCGAGAGCAGTGCAGGACTATACATAGGTCATGTCTTTAGACAAAAGGAGATTTAGTCTAAGTCAAAGGAAAGGTTTTTTTTTACAGTAAGAATAATAAGGAAGTGGAATTCTCTGCCTGAAGAGGTGATTTTATCAGAGTCTGTTCAGATGTTTAAACAGCAACTGGATGAATACTTGCAAAAACATAATATACAGGGATATAATTTTTCATTTGTAAGGTAATGGCTTCTTGACCTAAGGATAAATCCAACTGGCATTTCAGGTTCAAGAAGGTTTTTTCTTTCCTAGCTTGTTCCAAAATTGGAAGTGCTTCAAACTGGGATTTTTGCCTTTAGCCTTGTTTGTGTCCACTGCCGCGCAAGGAGATAAAACTGTTTGACCTTGCACTGGGAACCCATAGTATCCCGAGTGCATGTTCAAGCCCAACAAGGAGCTCACAGCGCTATTCTCAAGAAGAGAAGCTGAATGTTGTCTTATCTCATTGGGCACTTACCTGTGGCATATGTGTAAGGGGCACACTGACATTATGATTAATCAATGGGCACCATGACTGTGATATTTATTAATGGTCAAACGTACTGTGGTATTTAATAATTGGAAAGCATACTGTGATATTTATTAATGGGCACACACTGACTGTGGTATTTATTAATGAGCACACTAACTGTAGTGTTTATTAATTGTCAAACTTACTGTGGTATTTAGTAATAGGTACACTAACTGTGGTATTTTCTTAATGGGTACCTGGCATGGCATATGTTTAATGGCCAAACTGACTGTTCTGTGGGGCAAAGTGACTCTGTTCTGTGTATGCACTTTATATCTTATATCTTACTTTATTACTTATTGTTTGTATATATTTTTGTTTGTGGTGTGCCGTTGAATTCTAGGAAGTGCTTTGGTGTGCCTTGTAAAAAAGTTGAGGAGCACTGCTCTAGATGATATTATTAAAGGGTTACCTCAAACACCATGACCATTTCAGTGATTTGAAATGGTCATGGTGGTAAGAGTCAGTACATGCAGTGTTTCAGCTTAAAACAAAGCACTTGCTGAGATACTTTTAATTGTATCCTGGGGTCTAGTTGAACTCCCGGCACACATGACATTGGCAGTCCAGAAACCCTCTCCTTCCCACCCCTTGCCAGCCCTGAGCATGTGCATGCACTGTGAGCCAGCAAAGTGGACCAATCACTGGCATCTCCTAAATGTGAAGTCTGAGAGAGCATGGAAGCCAGCACAGGGTGCTTACCTCTTATTTTTAGGTTAGACTGCTAACAGAGGGGAGGGGGACCTTCTGCATAGTCCCCAATAGGGCATATTACTAAAGAAAGGTCTCCCTTCAAAAGGTTTTAACCAACCGAATCGTACTACTCATTTTATTGACCTTGGAATGGGAATTAGTCTTTAATGCAGATGGAGATATGTCCACTTTTATCCCACTTTTAAGAAGAAGTAGGAGTGCCTGAACTACATTTATCCCAAACGACAAAATAAGTAATTGCTTTTAAATCTATCTGCTTGGAAAGAATGACTGATAGCATGATTTAGAGTCCCCCTGGAACACTTAAGTAGGAACTGGGAATAGAATGTTTAAAATACAATGGAGAATAACCCCTTTAACATTTTACTAAGTCTTCATATTTGTCAATTCAGAATTTCAAATGTTTAAATTGGACAGTTTAAAATAGATTGTGACATAATTAATTAGTATAAGAACATTTACCAATCATTTTATATTCAATTTTAACCCTATTTTTTTCATATAAACCAATGAGAGGCTTTTGACAAGGATCCATATATATTACACAGAGCTCTATTCTTCTGTTGCAATGTAATATAATAGTATATAACCTTCTTTAAACATTTGCTGACTTTACAGTAAGTATTTCATCATGGACAGTTGCTTAGGGTCTGACAAAAACATGATAATTCGTGAAAATAGTGTGGGTACCCTATATTATTTTTTCAAGCAAGAGGTAGGTACTTCTGGGCCCCTAGGGGAACTGTTCCCTAGAATTTACACCATTGAATAAGGTATTGAAAATCACACAGAACTTTCACAATGCTTTTTTCTTTTCGTGATGATTCACGAACGCCATTTAAAAATAAATGTATATAATTACAGAAAAGGCAAATGAAGAGAATTAGAAACACTGTTATATAATATATTCTTTGTGTGCTTTCTCTATGCAGATGCCCGGTGCGAAGGACAGAACTTATAACAATGATTGACAGGGAAAAGGATGGCGATGACTGGTTGCATGAAAACCAATTGTATATTTTTACATTCAGTTTTATGTTTCACAGCTCACAAATGCATATTTGTCAAATGTAGAGATAAGTAAACATAATGTTAAGAAACTGGAAGTGAGAGTTTATTTAACCCCTTAAGGACCAAATTT
The DNA here is from genome assembly GCA_933207985.1 of Pelobates cultripes. NCBI lineage: Eukaryota > Metazoa > Chordata > Amphibia > Anura > Pelobatidae > Pelobates > Pelobates cultripes. The sequence continues at coordinate 48,678,832 of OW240924.1, read as the reverse complement.
CTGGAATAAAAGGGAATCATGACATGTCACACATGTCATGTGTCCTTAAGGGGTTAAATAAAATAAAACACCTGAAACACTCTTTTCTAGTGATTTCACAAAGGAGTAAATATCCAACCTGCATTTAGAAGCAATCAGAGTTTATCCAATAGCAATATTACCCAAATTGAACAGAATTGTAATATAATGCTACACCAAACAGCATTTGTTTATGTGCTAAAAAGCCCCAAGAATTGTATATGTCAGTAGTTTCTGTCTATGTTTGTATTAGTGACGTGTGTGTGTGTGTGTGTGTGTGTGTGTGTGTGTGTGTGTGTGTGTGTGTGTGTGTGCAAGGGGGTTGCCTGTGTGTGTGTCACAGCTGTACCTATTCATGTCTTTTTATCCCTGTGGTGATACTGGGTGTAAGTTAGTTCTACTTTGTGTCCATCTTTGTATTGGTCTGTGTGTATGTATTAATGTCAACCCATTAGTTGGTAGTCACTGTGTATGTTTGACTGCTCTTCTGTGTTTATATTGGTATAGTTTGTGTGTATGTTAGCCTTTTTGTCTGTGTATCAGCCTAGTCTGTTGTTTTCTGTCTTGCACATGATTGTTTCAGTAATATTTACGCGTGTAAATGGGTGATCAGTTACAAACGTGTAAGTAGATTTTGCATGTGTGCTGGTATGTCTGTGTTTTTGGACGTTGTGAGTTTGGCTGTCTTCATATCAGAGGTTTGTTATGCTCTATATGTGTGTGTGATATATGTAAACCATCAATAATAATAATTAAAAAAATCTAAGTCAACTATACTTGTAAGCACTTCAAAATTATACAACTACTTCCTTTGTTAATGGTAAAATCTTTATCCGAACAAACCAATGGATGGTTTGTTTATTAAAATGCATCGGTCCTCTTGAAATTATACAAGATCTGAGCTCTTGTGATGTTGCTAGTATGTCTTATTTTTAATATACAAAAAAAAGACACAGAGACACAACAAAGCTATTGGCTTGTCATTGCTTTCAGAATTTCAAAGGCTTTTGGTGTATTCCTGAATAAATATATGCACATTTTAAAAAAAGAATTCTTTAGATGCGGTATCTGACAGCTAAACGCTATAGTTTGCTGTCTGACGTCTGTCTATTGTCAATAAGGTGATATTAAAAGATGTTTAAGGTAATAGTAATATTATTAATATACTTTGAGTCAGTTATCAAAGTTAGAAAAAGCTATACAGAGAGAGAAGAGAAAAAAAGAACACACAACAATAAAAAAGTATTATTCTCTGAAAAGATCACAGAATAACGACGAATGATGCCTTTGTCACTTTGAAAGAAAATGAAAATTGAGAATAAATTATTTCGTGCTCATACTCACTGTTAACTGTTTTCAAATTAAAATCATAGGCATTGTAAGCTCTTCGGATTTAGCCAGTCAGTTTCTAGACGCACATTCCGCTGAAAAAAACATGTCAAATCAGAAAAATTGTTACAAGATGGTTCGAGAATTCTTCGCAAATTCAGCTTTCCACTTTGTGGTAACAAGAAAAATCTTATCAGCCAAGTTTCTTTATAATATTTTACACAACATTTTTTTTGGTTTTTTTTAAATGTAGATTTGAAAAGTACACAGTGATCTAACCCAGTGGCGTAGTTAAGTCCTAATATCTGAAGCTAGAACATCTGGTTTTGAGTTGACATAGATGACTTGGCGAGAGAATTTAAGGCTGAAAGTAGCCGGCTGCATAATGAAGCTTTAATTCAATAAACAGACTTGGATATTCAATACAGAAACAGAGAAAAGGGCAATGAAAATATTGCTTGTCTTTAGTTAAAAAACAGGAAAATACTCTGTGTCGAATAAAAGGATATAGGAGAACCGAAAGATGATTTAAATCAAGTAGAAATAATCAGTGGATAAATATAATAGTTTTAAACTTTGACGTAGAAGAATAGATAAGATTTCTTTAAATGTTCCCTTTAGTGGTGAACTGAATGCAGCCCTTATTAAAATGATTTACTGACCAAACACTAATGTCCCATTATTTATTATCCTCTCAAAAATTGGCTTCCCTACATATGTCCTCTTGTCGGACCATTTCATGTGTCATTTTAAAGTTATGGTCTTCAGAGCAAAGAATGTGATTGCTGGGATTATGAATTTTATATCCAGTTTGATTAAAGAATAAAAAGTCAAACGTAAGGGAAATTTTAAACAACAAACAAAACAAAATATTTCGAGAACAATTTAAATAGAGACGTTTAGCAATCATCAAGCTTGTCTACTAGAATGTTGCTATAGAAGGAATCATGACGGTGTGTCTATCTTTCCAGAGTAAAATCTCAGTGTCGGGCCTGTACAGTCAAGCAGAAGGTGTATCCAAAAAACTAAGCTACATGTATTTCTCTGTAGCTTTAGTTGAGTGTGTGTTATAATCTCTTGATGTCTACATAAACACAAGTTCCAAGAATAGACAGGTGGGAATAGTTCTCTTGCTTTTACGGCTGACAACAGGACAACCGACAATGGCTGGGCTACTTACTAAAATGATAATTGTTGGGAATTCAAACATATTTTAAATCTAAGGCCAAACTAACCAAACTGAAAATAGAATTAACTTAGAGAATTGTTTCTAACGCGGCTAATTTAGCCTCAATTTTGAAATTCACTTTGAATTCTCAGCAATTGTTACTGTATTGAATAACCCTGTATGTATTTCATTATTTAAAAAAAAAAAAAACCTGACTTTTGACCTGAAATGTAACAAAGTAAAGTAATTTGCAATTTAAAAATCCACGTAACTAAGTGTAATTTTATCAATCATTATTGATGTTTACAGTTGCATTTTTTATTAATAGCAAAATATACTTAGTTTTAAGCAATGGAAAATTAAATCTGTTTTACAGATGATTACTCGTTGTTTCTGGAGCTCTGTGGGAGCCCCGCATCTGTTTTTTGTACAAACGTATTCCTGACCCTAGAGTGTTAAAAAAAGCCATCTAGACCCCCTGGCCTCACCTTGTCCCCCTAAATATATATTAAAATGTTTGTTTGTTTTCAGTCTGCTGCTGCTGGCTCTGCCCCTTATCTGCCTGCTTGGTTGACATAATCAGAAGTGATGAACTCAGCCAATCACAATGATTTCCCATAGGATTAGCTGAGACTGCCAAGGAGGCAGATCAGGGGCAGAGCTAGCACAAGTCAAACACTTCCCTGGCCAATCAGCATCTCCTCATAGAGATGGATTGAATCAATGCACCTTTATGAGGAAATTTCAGTGTTTTCAAGCAGGGGGTGGAGACACTGAATGGCAGTGCTGCACACTGTACAGCACTGCCCCAGGAAGCACCTCTAGTACCCACATAAGGAGTGGCGAGTGGGCTTATCATTTGCATGTAAACACTGCCTTTTCTCTGAAGATAACAGTGTTTACAGCAAAAAGTCTGCATGGAATAATTATACTCACCAGAACAACTACAATAAGCTGTAGTTGTTCTTGTTACTATAGTGTCCCTTTTAATATTACAATGTTAACATTGGACTAAAGTTTATAGGAGGCGTGGAGAGATAAGGAAAGAATAGAACTCCTAAAATGTAAGTTTAAATATATAGGATGTGGTGAGATTTGAAGAGAACATTCTGCTCTTCATATATCCATCCATCTATCCATCTATAAATTACCTATCTATCCATCCATCCATCTACACATTATCTATCTATCTATCTACCTGTATTTTAAATTTGAAATATTATCTTGATCTCAGGACTGTAGTCTCATAACTACAAATCACTCTTCCAAAACAGTGCCTAATACAAGTGTGATCTTAGTCTGTAAACACAGGAATATATCTAGCCTTCTTACTCAGATTTATAGAATTAAAATATTTTATGATATACAATACTCCAAACACAGAAGTAAGGAATCCGATACACATGACGTCCAGGGGGGGGTTAAACCACCTTCATTAGTACTTCATAACATATTTTCTTCTCCAATGCACAAAAAAAAAAAATGATTTTAAACACTAAGATCTTCTTATAGCAACAATTAGAAAAGTCTCAGAATAATGATATTTTTTGGGGGGGGGGATTTGGAGTTATCAAAAATAACTATCACAAATGTACATATAGATTTAAGAATGCAATGAAGTTGTAGGCAAAATTAGACAAAGACCATATCACTAAGTGGGCTCCTGGACTCACTTTAAAGAAGATAATCTGTCTCTCAACACCCCCTACAGGGTACAGCAAATACACTCACAAAGATTGTTCAACTGTCGTTCTTAATACTTTTTCATTTCATTTTCATTTAAATACTTGACTTGAGCCTCATAGATGGAACAGGCTCAAATGTCAGATCAAAGAAGCCTTGTCTGTTGCCCACAACCAAGGACATGGTCTAAATTTCTAGTGAATAGCAGCCAAATCTAATCCCTTCTAAACCAAAGAATTTACTATTGAAGTCCAATACGTTACTTGTAGTTTTTTTACCCTTCACCAAAAAGGGCAAGGTTTAGGGGACTAATCAACAGTTTGCTTGTGTTACCAGTAGAGTAAAATATCTCCTGGCTTTATTGCTTTCACGTAATATAGTTAAAAAAAACAAACCTTGCCTAGACATTTTCACACGTGGGTTAAATACTACACTATAAAAATGCATAGCTGGTGCCGAACAGCCGCAAGTTTAAATGCGTGTGGCGTTCTCATGTTTAATATAATGACACAGTAATAGTTGGGAGACCAATTTCTCTGGAAAAATGAGCTTTCTCCAATTACATTTATTATAAGAATGCCTCTTGTACCGAATTACTTATTTCTGGCTGCTGTTGATACCAAAAGACGTCGGCTAAAGGGAATTTCTTTAGAAATTCTGATCCAGAAAATAATATATATATATATATAATTTAAAGGAAAATTACCAGCCAAAATTTCAGTTACAATTAGAAAACGTGTACTCTTTCATGCCATCAGTATTTGCGATGCATGCATGTAAAATCTATACATATATATATATATATATATATATATATTTAATTTTTTTTGAACATTTCTACTGAAAGCAAGCATGTTACTATTCTAAAGAACCACACAAGGGGTAGCCTGTTAGCACCAGATGGAAAAATATGCAAATCATTAATCTAGTGTTGAGTTTTTCACACGTACCGAAGACTCACCAGCAGACTAGAGTTTAATTTTATCTCCAGTTCTATAGAACATATTGGCTATATTTTTTGGCAAGATTGTTACTAACATTAAGGTATTACTGAACACTGTGTATTCAATGACAATACATTGGCCCAGGGAGAAGCTCCATACTTTCCATGACCAACTTGGCAGACTGAAACTCCCATTTAATTGTATAGACACAAGCTAAACCAGTAATATTGTTTTACCATTATGGTTTCTCTACAGAACCTTGAATTGTCAATATTTTCACGTGGTTTATTCTGTCTATGGCGATGGTTCTTATGCCCAAGTCAACTTTTTTTGTAGAAGAATTGTTAGACTCATAATGTAATTGAGACACTGGGAAAAGTCTAATTTAAATGGTTTGCTACATGTATTTTCAGCTTAAAGGGACACTGTATGTACTGTAACTGTTTCATCTCATAGAAGCAGTTCTAGTGTCTGGAGTCCCCTGTTGCTGTCCTTCCATTCAGCACTACACTATTTTTTGTATTTCTATGTTAAAAGAGAGTACTCAGCAGTTCATCCCCTCCATGTTGCTTGGGCTAATAAGGAGGCATTATCCTGAGCAGCAATGGTTGGCTGTGATTCGCTGAGTGTTTCAGCAGACCACTTATAGCCTATCACATTGCCCATTGCACATGTGAATCGGTATAGCGAGAAGGAATCTAGACTTCAATCTAGTAGGTGGCCAACGACCCACGTTTAGTGTTAAACTACTCGAAAAGGCTATAACACTGAATGGAGTGACAGTGCCAGGGGACTCCAGGCACTATAACCAATTCAATTAGATAAAATGGATATAGTGCCAACAGTGTCCCTTTAATTATGTTACATGTGAAGAATGAGTCATTGAAAAGATTTTGCAATTAAATAATGTATCTCCGTGCTGATATCATGTACACAATTTGGGTAAGTTTGAAAAAAAGAGACTAAGAACTATTGGTGTATGAAGTCATCAAATAATTATTCGCTCCCCTTTTTTTAGGGTAAACATATGGATTTAATATGACTAGCCAGCCTCATTTGGCTATCTATATTACATGTTACCTGCCATTACTTAAAATCAAAAAACAAATAGGTAAACCTCAATACATCTACTACCTCCCACATTCCAAAAAAAATATTACCAGTGTTCAATATGCAACTGAATGAGTTTTTGTGGTTCATTTAACACAAATAGACTCACAGTAATGAATGAGAAGCACCCAATATTTCAATCCACTAAATTCATAATGAAAAGACACATAAATGGTTTTATTATTTGCTAGCTCAATCGGAACAGATTTTTCTTCTGTGACATATTTGAGCCAACATGACATCTAATGATCATGGTTAGAGGAACTTCTAAAACACTTGAAAAGAAACAATTTTGGTTCATTAACTGCGCTCGTAGCTAAAAATAATCATAATAATAAAAATTACTGTTACAGATATCACACGCAAACATTACTTCTTCCATCAAAGATACTGAGGTCACAATGCCTGATGAATTGAATGTTGCAATGATTTTTTATGATCATTTTTTAAATAAATGAATAACGCTTAAGTAAATATGCATTCTCATTTTCATTTACATGAAATGTAAAATAAACAGTCATTGTTGGAAAGGTTTAGCAGATGGTCCAGAGCCAGCGAGGTGAATGAATTTATTTATTTGTCACTCAGCCATTATTCTATTTACAATAAACTGTATTTGTTGACTTTCTGCAGCTGTGCGTCACCTCCAATACAAGAGATAAACTCATTGGACAACCAGAAAGTAGAAGCATCCTCGTAGCTAAATATAATCAATAAATCACAGAAATACCTTGCTTGTTATTTGACATGTAATATATGCCAGCTACAGTATTTAAAATGTATATTTCACAAAAAAGCAGCCGGTTCTTAAACATATGAAGATTCTTAAAAATAGTTCTAGCTGGCCAAGAGGCACGTCTGCAAATTTCTATAGCAATAATCTATACATTCAACTTCCAAAAAGTACAGGGAATTTATAAAATCAAACTGCAGAAGTTTGTCCCTCACATGGAACCTTAATATCAACAACAAATATTTTTTTCTCCTGAGAATAGCTGAAAGATGAGTTTACTCGCATATTTGAAGAATGTCATTTATATTGCAGATATTCTAAATCAGGTTTGTTTATAAAATGTCTGGATGTCAATGTTTTAAGAGCACATACCAGATTACGTCATGTGCTCAAGTGACAAATAATAGGCTAGATGATTGATTAAAATGTGTGCGACAAGTATAGAAGAATAACAATGATCACTGCCCAATCCATGTCCCAGGGGCTGTCCAGGGGCTAGCTATTTCCATTGACTAGAAAGGTTTTTGACCCGGAGACACTTCGTATCTTCATATCCAATGGATATAGAGGGGTTTTACATGAAGTGAAAAAGGCATAAGCTAAGGGTGAACCCATTATTTAGCTATTATTGGAGTGCAACATCTCCCATTGGGTATTTATGTGAAGTCATTATCTCAAGTACCCACAGGAAAAGGATTTAGTTTAAAACCCATCCACTAAGAGATTTCACATCAAAAACTTGACATTGGTCTGTTCATGAATTACTTTTGATGTCGTAAAACTCAGCAAAATCATTCCACCTGTCAGAGCAGCAACATCATGAATATAAAATGCTGTGCCACTTCCCTGAAATTACAGATTCAGCTAAGCACTTTTCATCCAATGGGCATCCCCAGAGTTACGCTCCCTGTCTCATGTGTTTATAGCTCTTTTGTGCTTGTTTTAAACTCATAAATATAATGAATAGACAAATGGATAAATAGGTTTTGTTCAGGGGCGGGCTGGGCCGGCCGCGGCGGGCTGGCCCTTTAAATACTGCAGCCGCCTGAGCGCTCTGTTAAGAGCCTCAGGCGGCTGCAGCTTCTCCCCTCCCCTCCCCTGTAGCGTGGCCGAGCTGCACTCCGGTCCGCGGTGGCCGGCCAGCCGGCCGGAGTGATAGGAGGGTGCACACTGAGTGTGCACTTCCTGTCAGTCCGGCCGGTTACAGGAAACAGAAACCCTGTTCCGCGCGGAGTTTCT
>OW240924.1:48622640-48670508 GCA_933207985.1 Pelobates cultripes | reverse complement strand
AAGAAGAAGGGGGAGGAAGAGGAAGAAGAAGAAGGGGGGGTAAGAAGAAGAAGGGGGAGCAATAAGAAGAAGGGGGGTTAAGAAGAACAGGTGGGAGAGTAAGACGACCAAGGGGGGAAGTATGAAGAACACAGGGAGGAGGGGGGTAAGACGAACACAGGGGGTGTGAGGAGAACACATAGAGGGAGGAGTGAGAAGAACACAAGGAGGGTGGAGGGGGGGATGAGAAGAGCACAGGGAGGGTGGGTGAGTGTGAGAAGAGACCGCTAGGGGAGAGGAGAGACCACTAAGGTGCAGGGGAGAGCTCTACGGGACAGAAGGGCAGCTCTATAGGACAGGGGGCAAGACAGGGAGCTCTTTCACACTACGCGCACACACACACACAATGCATCCCTATACATACACAGAAACACAACATGCTTCCCTTACACACAGAGAAACACACAATGCATCCATTACACACACACACACAATGCAACCCTTACACACAAAGACAATGCATCCTTTGCACACATACACAGAAACAGACAATGCAAACCCGTACACACATATGCAAACACACACACTTCTTTTCTTACATACACACAGAAACACAATGCATCTCTTACACTCAATGCACACACATACAGACACACACCTTGCATCCCTTATGCATACAAACACAGATTCACACAATGCATCCCTTACACACAACCAGAAACACATAATACATCCCTTATACACAAATACACACTGCTTCCACTACACACAAACACACTACATCACCTGCACAAACTGGTAACCCTATACACTACATACCATAAGCACACATATTAGATCCTCTACAATAACACATAACACATCCCCTACACACTCCACTCCCTGTGAGCGAACTCATGGGTGGGTGGAACTTATGAGTGGGCCTTATGTGCATACTCACCGTTAGGCCCTGGGGCCCAGACCTTGAGCTGTGTAAGGGGCCCCAAAAAATGGAGCTGCTTCCAATTCTCCCAGAACATTGAATTTTGTGACCACAGCTGCAAACAGCCTCCAGAAATCCTGTTCTACACCAGACCAGTGGAGCCAAACTGCAGCCCATCATCATCCTCATCTGCTTGTAAGTAGGCAATCTAGTATATTATTAGTGACACTAATCTATAATGTACCTCACATTAAAGGGACACTATAGCTTAATGAAGTGGTTCTGGTGTCTATAGCTGGTCCCTGCAGGCTTTTTAATGTAAACACACACTGTGTGCAGCACTGGCGTTAGTTCATATGGGTGGGGCATTGTGATGTCACATGGGGGGGCAGCAAATTTTTATTTTGTCTAGGGCGGCAAAAATCCTTGCACCGGCACTGATCCTGGGCAGGTGCACCAGTCTACTGGTGACCCACAGGAGGGGAGTGCACTGATTGCACTGCACTCTCCTCCTGTCCAGCCCCATCTTTACCGCAGTGCAAGTGCCCTCTGCCCCTAATTTACAGTGGCTCACACTCACAACAAGCAGTGCCTGGAGCCGTGAAGGAGCGGGTATGGCAAAGAGCTACTGATTAGCATAACATCAATATCCGTTATAAAACCAGGAAAAGGTGGGCATGGATGGTGAACTGATTTGGTGGTGCAATGGGCCACTTGACTGGTTTTGCCCCCCAGGCCTAAGGCTGCCAGCCCTCCCCTGGTTTTGTTGAACGTGACATGATTTTTTTCCACTAGAGGAATAGTTTGTGGGGAAAAAAATGCTTTTCTGTAAGCAAACGATATATTAAAAAAAAAAAAAAAAAAAGGAAACCCAGATGGGCCTATTAATATACCTAAAGAAAAACAATGTAGTACCAAGCATCATAGGAGTTGCAGTTTAGTGTCCAGGCACATGTTTACTAAAGAGTTGGACTACAGGTTTGTTAGCAACAGGTTTTTATGTAACAAGAAGGGCTGATCTCACATGAAGTATAATTAGTGTTCATTATATGATATTTATGTTTTTTTTACCCATAACAAATACATTTCAGTAGTTATTTGTTACATAATCTGTCCATTATTGCACCATGACACCATGCAGTAATTGTGCTAATTCTAGCACAATGTAAGCACATACTCACATATGCATAAAATAGCTACTAAACACTCTTGTCTAATAGCCGCTACAATACTTTCAGATGAGTATGTTTGTCGATTAAAGGAATGCAACCAATTTTTTTTTTTTAAATGATGTATTATTAAAGGCATATTTTAAGGAATGCAAACAAACGTTTATAAAAGTGTATTTTTAATGCAAACCAATGCACACTTAGGGTTCTAAAAATATTCATAGACAATGTAACTCTTTTTAACAATTGAAATATTTCCCCCATTTTGTTGTAATACGCACCACTCTGTTATTTATGCTCATACATATATTTAAGGCTGAGAAGTCAGAAGTCCAGGGACCATTACAAAACCATTTTGCCATCTTGAAAAAAAAAAAACCTGCGCACTATCCCAAATTCCTATGCACATTTAAATAACTGAAGGTTAGGGGTGGACATTGAACTGTTCATCCCCAGTCTTTAAATAGAATCCCCCACACTTACTAGTGACTGGACAGCAATAGTTTCCCAGTTGCATTTTTTTTTTTATAATTACAGCAAGCAGCCACTGGTTTAGCTGACATGTCGCCCCACTTACGGGATGACAAGCTCGTCATAGGAGAAGTATAAAAATGTTATACCTCTCCCGTGTCCACTTTTACCATTCGGCAAGTGGGGGCATGTCAGCTAAACACTGTAATAACCAAATAAATTCTGTCTATGAGCCATTCAGTTGTTCAGTCATTCTGTCATTCGGTCAATGGTGACTTGGTATTTTTTTTCTGACTAAATTACCAAAAATGTAAATTATTGTTCATTTTGCTGACCACAGAACACCCCCCATACACGTTGCCCCAATAACACACGGAAACATCATTATGGTAATCATTATGGTAATAAAGGCAACGGTCACAGCTTTATTGAAATTTCACAACAATTAAAGCTTTAACATTTACAAACTGCCTGCCAGCTGTTGGGGTGTTTACCCAACAGGCAGTTCTTTCAGGAAGCTTCCATGAGTCCAACACAGTCTGCCTACTGCCATCAACTCTCAGCAGACTTTGACGCCCCAAGCCGATTGGTATATCAGATACTGTGCTGGCAAGGAATGCCGCCTCCTCTGACAGAAACAACAAACAGTACAAGAACACATAAGAAAAACTAAATCCTTAAAACTAATAGGTGGGAGGGAGGGAGGGAAGCAAGCCATGCCCCCTCAACGTCTTCCTGGCTTACTGGTAAGTCTCCACATCCAACTTAATATAACACCTAGCCCCCATCTTGCAACAATGTATCCCATCTTGTATGAATGCACAATTCTAATATAAGCTGCCACACACTAAAACAAACGAACAAAATGCTAATTTTACTGGCTCTTCCATTTACATATCTTATTTATTGCGTGGATGAAGATGGCTTCATTGGGATCTAGCGGGGTGCGTACTGATATGGGTTGCTGGCTTCCTCGCTCCAGACCCTGGGAGGAAGTAGAATTCATTTTTCTTCCAACGAAGTGCTTAGCAGTGCGGCAGGTGCCTAGTCTGATATTTCTATGTTCCCAACTAGACCAGTGCTAAAGGGAGTGTCATGTTAAAGGAACACTACAGTGTCAGGAATACAAATGTATTCCTGACACTATAGGTCTAACATAGCTATAGGTCTAAAATATCTCCCCGGCCCCCCTTACCCTCAGTTAAAAAGGTGATTCTACTCACATGTTTCCATGCGCCGCACAGGTCTCCTTGTGTCTGGCTCCACCTGCATGACTGAGATCATCAAACTTGATGATCTCAGCCAATCCAATTCTTTCCCATTGGAAAGCGCAAAACTCAGAGCTGAGACAATTAGCATCTCCTCAAAGGGATGCATTGAATCAATGCATCTCTATGAGGAACTTTCAGTGCCTCAATGCATGGATGCAAGATGCACCTCTAGTGGCCGTCTGAGTGACTGCACCTAGAGGTGTTACTAGGCAGCAATGCAAACACTGCCTTTTCTCTGAAAAGGCGGCGTTTACATTAAAAAAAGCCTGTAGGGACAGGGTCTAGACACCAGAACAACTACATTAAGCTGTAGTTGTTCTGGTGACTATAGTGTCCCTTTAAAGTGTGTATGTATAAACAGCCATCATGCGATGACCCTTTTTAAATATACACATACCTGAAAATACTACATATACATTTTACCCTTTAAAACTTTACTCACAAAAAAACACACTGTTTCAGCAATGACACAATGTTTACTGACAACGTGATTTATAGCTGACATGTAGGACAGGTATATTTTATTTGACGTGTCTAAACAGGGTACTTCTTATTTTTACAGCAAATGAGCCTTTAAAACAACAAAGGTGATTTGTTTACAAGCCCTGGCGTTGCTTTCAGGCCCTGCTTACTACTGTACCACACCCAGTCTGGATAGACCAGTTCTTTTCTGACCTACTGCTATTGTTACTCTATGGTACTATCTGATTACCCTGCTGAAAAAAATAGAAAGGACAAGCAAGTGTGGCCACTGAAGCTGACTTGCATTATAACTCCCATCATGAGCAGCCAGTTAAAAAAAATAGATGCTGGGGGAACAAATGAAATAGCAAGTGGAGTGCCAACTAGATAAGCTTTTCATAAGTAGCTTAACAAATCTAATTCAGGAATAATAATATAAATATTCCAAAATAGAGTCTTGGAGAGGAGGGACATATTTTCTGACATCTTGGATGTCAGTTGTAATAACCATAGAAACATCTAAACCAGTTACCAGAAAAGACTAACTAGCTTCTCTATGCCCACTACCTAAAAGAAACGGTTGTATGATAGGCTTTTTGTTAGCTCCTTAAAGATTGCTTGGAAAGGATGAGATAGGAAAAATAGGGTCTGTCTACTTTCAGAAAATTGTCCAATTTTAGGAGCTCTGTCCATTTCAGATTAACTAAGTTCAATTTAAAGAGTTACTTTAAGCAACATAACTTGCATGACCAGGTTTTTGTGCAGAAAGTACCCTGCACTGTCTCTCTGCTTAAAGTGGCTAGGAACTGGAATCATTTTAAAAATCACACAACTATAACTCGGTCACCTGGTCTAGACATTGAAGAGGAAGAGGTTTCACTTCCTCCTTTGCTGTGTCAATTTTGTCCAACTTTTGCATGTAGCATCTTTATAACACAAGAATAAGGGGCATAAATAAGGGAAACTGAGACTATGAAATAAATTAATTCTATAAACCCCTGTAGGTTTAGATCAAAACCCGTAGACAGAATAAGAAGATCCTAATTAGTGGAGCTTCTTTTGGTGAAAGAGTCCCTTTTGGTGCTTATTCTGTTCTCTACAACCATTACAAAATTCTTATTATTATTTTTTTTCCTTAACTGAGTACAATTTAGTGCAGGGGTGGGCAACCTTTAACCCTGTAAATGCTGTGGACTGCATCTCCCTTGATGCTTTGCCAGCATTATGGTTGTAAGAGTATTATGGGAGATGTAGTCCACAACATCTGGGGGTGCTGACGGTTGCCTGCCCCCGATTTACCCCTGATTTAGTGAATCATTTGATTGTGTGCCCCTTACCATGAATGCATAACTTTGCATTTAACTACATTAAATCTCATCTGTCACTTGACTGCCCAGCCCCATAACATGTCCAAACCTGTCTGCAGTTAATCCATCTGAGTCAATGTGCATCCTTTTAATGCTAAAGCTGTCAATCACTGGCTCACTGAGATTTCTGAGAGTTGTAATCTTCCACCTCTAAAGACAGAGGTTGACTGTACTTGACACCTTACATAAATCACACACATATTTGTTCGAGCAACAAGCATGCCTATTTAGGTCACATGGTTTATGAACTTGTTTTTAACAGTTTCCTGAATGTCAACGCAGTCAACGTAACCTTAAACCCAAGTGACCTGATACGCCACTGAAATAAGATAGAAAAGGTTTGTTTTAACTTGAGCGAAATAATGCAGATTAAAAAAAAACAAAAAAACTCAGGTTCTCCATTGTACCTTGTTATTAAAAGGAAATAATTTGCTTGCATTACACCTTGTTACTGACATAACCTTTCTTTTTCTTTTTTTTTTTTGTACACTCCAAAATTCTTGACAATCTAGGGCCTGTTAAAACGCGTGGGAACCAGTCATTTGTCAAAAATACTGTAGACTAAATAGCTTGAAGCTGTTAATGTGAGCAAGACAAAATACACCATTTTGCATGGTTTATCTCAATACTGAACACCTCTGCTCCAAGTGATTATATAACTGGAAATATAACACAGCTTCACAGTAAGATGTTTAATCAGTAAACGTCTGTATAAGGGAATATCAATATTTAAGTCAAAATAGCCAATTTTGAAAAATTCTCTTACCGTGCTAAGTTTCCAGATCAGCTATTTTAGCCTAACATTTGAGTTTATTGCTGCGGGGACATTGGACACATGCCTATAGCTCCTTTAATTCCTGGGTTTTGGAGAAGTCTACATAACAAGTAACAAGGGTGTAACACTAAGTAAAATGAGCAATTGATCAATAATAGAGGGAACGAGGTGCATAATGGGAAATATTGTGTTCCGAACAGGAGAAAAAGTTGACATAAACTGAATGTGCTATTAAAAAATATTATAAGATATTATTGGAGAAAAAAAATGCTATGACGGCAGTTTTTATGCTTTATCAGGTTCTTTTGTTTAAAGAATAGGTCTGCATTTTACACATTTCAATTTATATTAGTAAGTAACAGAATTGCCATTTTTAAATTTTTTGAGGACATTTAAGAATTCTTAATTTTGTGAAGCAGCACTCGAAAATCCCAGTGTGTAATCATTTAATTAAATTAAATTACTTCCTACCGTATCCCACCTGGAATCTATAAAATATGCAAGCAGTCACTCTGCCCCTGTAAGAACATCAGTGATCAGGCAGTGCTTCTCAAGGTGAAATGTTGGGGCCCTATTACGTATACTCAGCTATAACCAGACTGAGCTAATTGGAAACTTCTCCAAGAGAAGCATTTACAATGTTTGATGTCATCACGCTAGGCATGATGAATCTAAATTATGAAGATTTTCGATTACTCGCCTGCTTGGAAATCTCTCTACTGGCCGTATGATCGACAGCCACCAGAGTCACACTGACTAACAAGCACCAAGATTGCTCTTTTAGTGGTTCTGCTTAGTTTTATTGCTTCAAGTGTCTCTAAGTTTCCCTGTTCTCAATGAATGATGGCAGATGAGCACCAGGGTCCATAGGAATTTATTTGTAAGTTGTGCAGCCTAGCAAAAATTCTTCAAAATGTATAAAGGTAAAAACATGTATGTAATGCAATCAGCTGACAATATTAAAAGGAGAAGAACAAATGAAATTTCCTCTACCAAAAAAAGCTAATATCAAGGTTCTTATCCTCATAGATTTTAAAGGTTTACTCAGAGCAACATACTTCAGTGTTTTGCTGTGGTCATGGTGCAAGAACCATGCATGTGCTGCATATGTGCAACTCTGGCAGCCTCTAGCAGGCTTCATTAGCCAGCCCAGAATGAGTGTTCTGGGGTGGCTAATGGTAACTGTCGGTATATTCTTTGCATAGAGGTTGAGAGTGTTCAGCTGATGCTTTCAGTTAATGAACAGAATGGTCAACATCCAGCGTCTGCATGAGCGGACGTTTGAAGCAAAGAAAAGAAGCAAACCATTCTCACTAGAGGAAAGGGCCAGGATTCTCTTGGCATCGTAACCACTACGGCAGGAAGTATTGGTTATGATGCTCAGAGTAACCCTTTAAAGATATATTTAATACTATGATACCCAGTTTGGATGAGGTAGAGAAGCAAAATGATAAAGAGGATTTCATGCAGAAATATACAGATATAAAGATCAGGCTTTACAGATGGAGTTGGAGTGGTATCAGAGAGAGAGAGAAAGGTTGTCACCACCTGGATATAATCTTAATTTGCTAGATGACTAAGACATATTCCCTGGTAGGCTTTGCTTTCTCAGCCTACATCAACATTGGAGTTATAGGGTTACTCCAAGAACAATGACCACTTATTCTCACCCAAACTTTTTTGCATATTCCTCATTCGTGGATACTCTACCAGAGGCCTGGGGGTTTAAAAGTTCAGTGCACTGTTCTGGATGAGGTTCTCAGATGTCCCATCTGGAAGGTCTTGGAAGTTACAGCCCTGAGTGCTTCTATCACAGCCGATACTACTACTGCCTTTCTAGTTTCTCTTTTAGTCCTTGGTATTTGTCCACCATCTCATGTTCCTTCTTATTGATGTTATGGTCACTAGGCATAATTAGTTACATTTTAAGAAGTAAAAACAAATAGTTCTGTTTTAGACATATTGAAGAAAGAGCTGATCATCCATCCAAGGTGGACAAATAACTTGTGGCATAATTCAGGTGATTAAGTGAAAGATTAGATGAAGAGAAATAGATCACTGCATGATCCAAAAAAAGCTAAATGATTGTCATGAAAGATAGTATAGATTGAATTAGAAATGGATCAAGAATAAAAAGTGAGGTTTCCCCAATTAAATAGGTAGTGGTGGGGAACAGATCTCAATACAAGGAATGCTGTAAGAATGGTGGTAAGAAATGAATCAGGAAAATACAGTGTCACAGAGACAAAGGTTATGACTGATGAGAACAGTCCATAGTGTCTAACCGACAAATTAACGAGAATTAACTGTGTGCTACTTTGGTACTGTGGCTAGAATGGGTTCACCAGAATGTGAACATAAACCTAAATAATGTCAAGTAGAGAGTTGAATTTAGAAAAGCTCAGAATGAGAACCTACTATATCATACTGTCATATACCCACCTTTATATCATAGTCAGCATCATACTTACATGAAAATAGATTCTTGGCTTCTAAGGATGCTTTGCATTGCACCTATATCCAGACGCTTACAATTCAACCCCGCTTCTTCATCAGGGTTGCACATGCCTCTGGGATTTGGTCAAACCTATCGAAAATGGTTGACCTGGGACTGGAAGACAGCACCCAATCCTAATAGCACCATATACACCACATTGTAATGTAGTGGTTGTGTTGTTTAGACTGCCCCTTTAACCTCTTCCAACCCCTTGAGTAAGGAAAAAAATGAGTGGATCTATATAACAGGCATTCTGTTCCATAAATACACATCTCTCTTCTGTTTTCAGCTTAGGGCAACAAAGGCTTTCATATATTTCTATACATTGTTCAATCATACTTTTTTTTTACCATTTGTGCAAATGTTCATTATAAAAAAATGTAATAAAATCAGTCCAGATGAAACAGGAATCTACAATTAAGTTAATTTTTATTTTCATTGTTGATTGCCTGCTTTAAAGATGATTTTCCCCAGCCCAATGTCCAAAAGAACTTTATTCATTGATACAGATCATTAAACCACAGTATGTGAATTCCAGAGGTGATCTAAATCCCATGCATCCTCACTGGTAATATGTAGTGTAACTCTAAAGACTTTCAATTTCCAAATGCATGCTGTCATTTGCGATCTGCAGAATGGGACCGTTCCACGGAACACAGTATAGATGTTCTTCCAAGAATGAATTCTGGGTACTATAACACGTTCAATTAATTAGAGTTTTGGGGATCACTGCACAGACATAAAAATGGGTGATAAAATGTTTTGTGACTATGACATATCCTTTAAATCGCTCAATGAAACATTTCGCTTACAGAGCTAAGAACTCATATTATTAAGAGTTTCCAGAACTCCTTTTTTATTGATATCATAAAGCAAGTATTTATAGGATGAGGATATTAAGATCAATACTATAAATGGATAACCTAATTCTGTCTCCTATGCTGCAGCGAAACAGCTTTGTACTAGAATCTGCTGTAATAAAAGGCTACTGGTTCTCGTCACTTAACCCTAATCCAAATGAAGAGGACACCATATTAAAATGTTGTATTGTTTTACATGTATCTTGACTTATTGCAGTTCTCATCAAAAAGAGCCTTGAAACACAACAGATTTTAATTCATTAATTTGTCCAAGTATATGATTTTTGTGATTATTGATGTTGAAATATTAAACCTTTAATAGGTGCTCACATTAAATGACATGTTTGTAGATGACACAAAACTCTGTAAAGTAATACAATGTGAGCAAAATATTACTTTACTGCAGAAGTAGTTAGATAGACTGGGGTGCTGGGCACTCAAATGGCAGGTGAAATTTAATGTTGAAAAATGCAAAGTTATGCACTTCGGCGTAAAGAATGCAAAAGCAACGTATACCCTTAATGGTAGCGAATTAGGGATAACAATACACGAAAAGGATTTGGGAATTGTTATATACAACAAATTATGCAACAATGTGCAATGTCAATCAGCAGTGGCTAAGGCCAGTAAGGTATTGTCATACATGAAAAAGGGAATTCACTCTCGGGATGAGAATATCATTTTACCTCTTTATAAATCACTGGTAAGACCACATATTGAATAAGCTTAAGCTATTAGACATGTGCAATTCGTTTTGGTCCGAATATGACTTCAGACGAATTTCGGGCAATTCAGACATTCGGGTACTGCCGAATGTCCGAATTGCCGAAGTGCCGAATTGCTGAGGTCCCGAAGTTCCAAAATTACCGAATTTCCGAAGTGTCGAAGTGCCGAAGTACAGTATTGCCTAAGTACTAATATACTTACCCAGTGAAAGAAGAAGAATGTTACATTGTATACAATTTAAAATAAAAAGTATACAAACATAGCCAGGATTCAGCTGTACGCATTTGCAACACTTACAACAATCAAGTAACATACATTCATATAAAATGTAAGTTACTTAGCCTGTCAATGTAATGACAGGAATGAATAAGTAGATAACTTCCTAATTCCCACGGTATTAGGGAGCTATCTACTAAAAGGCTGAAAGACCTAAAGTGGCCGTTCAGCCAAATTTACTAATACTAAGTAAAGATTACTTAGTATTAGTAAATTATGCCCCTACTCGCTATACCGCGAATAGGGGCATGTCTGTGGCTGCTCACTGTTTAAAAAAAAAAGTGCCCCCTCCTGAGCCCCCACCCGCAACGCGCGAGTGGGGGCTTTTAAACTAAAGGGGGGACCTATTGCACCCCCTTGCCCCCACCCCTGAGCAGCGGGTGGGAGCCCTAATGTAAAATAATGGGGGGGGATCTATTGTCCTCCTCCCGGGCACCCAACCCTTGGCTGAGGGTGGGGGCCCTAAATCAGAATAAGGAGGGGGACCTAATGTCCTCCCCCTGGCCCCAGCCCCTGAGCGGTGGGTGGGGGCTCTAAATCAGAATAAGGGGGGGACCTAATGTCCTCCGCCCTGGCCCTCACCCCTGAGCGGCAGATGGGGGCCCTATATTGGAATAAGGGGGGACCTAATGTCCTCCCCCCTGGCCCCCACCCCTGAGCGGCGGGTGAGGGCCCTAAATTGGAATAAGGGGGAGGACCTAATGTCCTCCCCCGGGCCCCGACCCCTGAGCGGCGGGTGGGGGCCCTAAATACCAATAGGGGGGGACCTATTGTTCTCCCCCTGGCCCCCACCCCTGAGCGGCGGGTGGGGACCCTAAAAAAAAAATGTTAACCCCCCAGGTGACTAGAGGTCTGCAAACCCCTAGTCATCCCCTCCCCCCAAAAAAATTAATCCCCTACCTGCCCCCCTCACCCTAAAAATAATGAGGGGGGACCTTTAACTAAGTACATGTAAATAAAAAAACATAATAACCGACGCACTTACAAAAAAAAAAATGTCACCCGGCGAGGGCTCCGTGCAGACTGAGCTCTGCAGGGCAGGGCAAGCCTTGCCTCGCCCTGCAATTAGGCTCAGAGCACTCTGATTGGTGGGTTTAAGCCATCCAATCAGAGTGCTCTGACAGGTAAATGAAGAGACTGACAGGTAAGTCTCTACACTTACCGAATGCCGAACCGAACCGAAAATTTTCCCCATGCACATGCCTATAAGCTATGCAATTTTGGACACCTGTTCTAAAGAAGGATATTATGGCACTAGAAAAATTTCAGAGGCGGGCTAGAAAATTAATAAAAGGAATGGAACATATCAGCTATGAAGAAAGGTTAACAAATTTAAACCTCTTTAGTTTAGAAAAACGTCGCCTGAGAGGGGATATGATAACATTATACAAATATATTCAGGGCCAATACAAACCATTGTGTGGAAATCTATTCAAAAACCGGACTTTACATAGGACACGAGGTCATATGTTTAGACTGGAAGAAAGACAAACAAAAGGGTTTTTTTTACTATAAGAACAATAAGGATGTGGAATTCTCTGCCTGAAGAAGTGGTTTTATCAGAGTCTATACAGATGTTCAAACAACAACTAGATGCATACTTGCAAAAACAGAATATTCAAGGATATAATTTTTCAATGTAGGGTAATAACTGCTTGATCCAAGGATAAATCTGACTGCCATTCTGGGGTCAAGAAGGAATTTTTTCCCTAGTTTGTTGCAAAAGTGCTTCAAACTGTGTTTTTTTGCCTTCTTTTGGATCAACAGCAAAAACAAATGTGCGGAAGGCTGAACTTGATGGACGCAAGTCTCTTTTCAGCTATGTAACTATGTTTGCAATTGCTATACCTATCCTTTCTATTTATGTTTTATTTTTTCACTACAAACGCGGTCATTCTATTAAATTGGGTTTTAGTGTATATTTATAACTTTGGCAGCTCAGTATTTTTGTACATCTGTGCTAAAGGAACACTCCAAGCACCATAACAACAACAGAGCAGAATGTCCTGGTGCCTGGTTAATATATATATTATTTATAAATATTTAAAAATAAAAAAGAAACATAATACTCTTTCTTAATTCTTCCTCTATTGGTTACTTCTCACTTCATCTATAAACCAAATGCTGTGAAAATGTACTGATCAGTGTAGTGCAAAATACATATTACACCGATTTGCCCATTTTCGCTCGTGTCTGATCACTTTTCCTGAAACTATTGTGTAGATGAAAATTCATCCAAACAGAAACACCACATGGACACATCCCAAATCAACCAAAATAACATTTATTGGGAGATGAATCGATTCAAATCAACAAAACAAATTCACAATGTGCAAGTCTAATAAACACTATAATGATCTGTAGGGGCTGAGAGGACAAATTTAACTTTTCCCTTAAACTCCATTAAAGCATATTGCTTTGGCAGCAGATTTTGCATAAAAACAAACATAAAACAGACATAAGGTCATAATCAGAACAACAAACTCAGAGTTAGTATCATATTGTTAGGCGCTAAGAATTTGACAGGGTCTGTAACCCTTATGCTGCCATGGACTTATGCTGACCAGTCATTATGAAGTTTAAGAAAGAAGTGCTTTTTTTTTTTTTTTTTTTTTGCGGGTATAGCGTACATATGAAACAAACAGTTTCCATAGTGGTGTATCCAACAGAAGACAAAATCACCCAGTCAAAAATTATAATTATTCATATAACATTACATATTACAGGAAATCTACTGCGCATGTCTAGCACGTCTTCTCTAAACTATGCAAATGTTATCTTGGCCTGTGAGACAGAGACAGGGGAGGTTGTGCTTACCCTGAGAAAGAGAAAAGGGAGTAACGATTGCAGCCAAGAGAGAATATTCTTGCTTTTGACCCCTGCAGACGTGGAAAGACTTAACTAATACAAAAAGGCTTGTTAAGCCTTATTTAGCTGTATCTATGACAAGTCCCCTTTTCTCTGGTACTGCAGGTGAGAGTTAGGCAAGGTATCTCCAGATGTACTAATTACACCTGTGGTCAAAGGGAAATAGAGAGACGGAATACAAAGAGACAAGCCGAGGTCAGGAAACAGAGAAAACAGAAAAAACAAAGTACACGTAAGACAAGCCAAAGTTCAGTAACCAAATTATCAGACAGAGTATAATGTGCTAATGGGCTAAACAAAGACCACAACAGGGCACTGAGGCAAGGGGGGAGGCTAGCTTATATACACACAGGGTGTGTCTGATTGGCTAAGCTCCAATTTGAGTTAACCACAACACGTGGGAGGTGATTCCTCCCACCATTGTGGTCTCTGAGGTCATCACTGTATGCCAGGTCACATGACCGGGTCTGGCACACATAAGGATGCTGCTCTGGAGCGTGCAGCGTCAGAAACACTGTCAGTTTGGAGCAAAGCGGCGGGGACAGCCGCACACCGCAGACAGGGATCAGAGGGCGCCGTGACGTGGTAAGCAAGGCCGCCAAGAGCGGAGCGGAGGCAGGGGACCTGACAATATAGACTGATGGGGGTGCCTTCCTGTTCCCCAGCACCCTCCCAGTGTTCCAAGACAAGGTCTAGGGGCCCCCTAACATAGTTCAAAGGGGTTGAATCCTGTGGATTCCTGGGGCATCTCCTGATATGTGAACAGGAGATGCAGCAGGAATCTTTCACAGTCTTTGCGAATCTCATTGAAGCACTCGCACAGACCGTTAGTTTGGGGTTGATATGGGGAGCTTAAGATCGGTTTGATGCCGCATAACTTCCACAGCTGGTTGGTCACCTCGGAGGTAAACTGGGTTCCCTGGTCCGTGATGATCTCCCAAGGTTTCACACTTATGTTGCGAGTGTGAACGTTCTAATTGATTGGTGTGAACATTCTAATGGGGGCACTGGGGAGGCCCTCGTTCGGGAAACAATCCGCAAATCCACAATCCACAGCCAGGGGAGCACTCACTAATTATTTCCCTTGGGATTTGCGGTTTGACACTATGTGGCGAGGTTTTGACAGCTCTAAACTAACATTCTAAATGGGGGTATTGGGGTGGTCCCCATTTGAGAGACGAATGAATTCCCTTTGTGGGAGCACTCCCGAACAAGGAAGCTGGTAGAAGATACGAAAAGGTGGGGAAATACACGTCATACCAAACAGGCAATTCATGAACAGGCACCGGTCCCGCCACAGATGGTATTATTATTATTTAATTATTTATATAGTGCCAGCAAATTCTGTAGCACTGTACAATGGGTGGACTAACAAACAAGTAATTATAACCAGTCAAATGGACGCACAGGAACAGAAGGATTAAGGGCCATGCTCAATGAGCTTACATGCTAGAGGGAGTGGGGTATAGTGACACAAAGGGTATAAGTAGGGGTAATGAAATAGGTTGCTAGAAAAGTAATCACTGAGAACTTAGTAGGTTATTTTTGACAGTTGCAGGAGAGAAGTCATAAGGGGGGGTGGGGAGGGAGGATGAAAACCCACTAACAAAATACTTCTAGGGTTTTCACAACCCAATAGTTCACAAAATAATATATATATTTTCATTGGAATTTTACCATGTCCTGGCACATGAAGCAAATTACTTATACCACACCAGGCAGTACACATGGAGCACAGAGAGGTCTGAACATATACAGTTATAATCAAAATTATTCAACTCCCATTGAAAACCAGGTCTATTATAAAAATGTATAGACTTCCAGCTGTTTGCAATGAACAAATCAAACAAAAGCAATCGAAATAGTTCAACACAACAAATGCTTCAAGTGGTTTCCCGAAATCCTACTGAAAATGCAACTTTTAATGACTTCTCCTGTCTCAGAATTATGTAACTATCTCAATAAAATCCCTGAAAACAGCACAAATATGGGGGGGGGCGTGGCCTGACCCTCAAAAGAGATGGCAGCTTTGACTCAAAGCTCTGCGCCCCGACAGATCCAAAACGCAGAACAAACCACAATTTACCCCTGGGAACACGACCACAGACCATCCCAAGGACGAGGGACAGTGATGGCTACGGCCACAAACAAAAAACACGGTAAAAAAAACGAAGGAGGGCACCCCATCAGTGGTGGACATGCTGACTATGCAAAGGCCGCAAACAACCAAAGATGGCGCCGGCCCGGAGAACAAGGACTCTCCATATCCCACAGATGCCAGGAACCAAGGCCACCTACCACAACAGGCAACAAACTGAGAAATCCTGCAATCTCTGACGGAGGTTAGGCACTTTCTGGCAGCGAAAATAGAAAAATCCACAAATGAAGTTAAGGCTGAGATACAATCCGTGGGCCAGCAAACGGAGGCCCTGGAATGGAGGATGGACCACGTGGTTGCGGCCCACAACGAAGCCGCCACTGCCACAAACAACTTACTTGCTAGTATGGCTGAATTGGAAGCCGAGGTGGAGGATGCCTCAAACAGGTCACGGAGGAACAATCTCTGAATTAAAGGCCTAACAGAAAAAGTTAAACACGCAGATCTACAAAAAGTGCTCACAAGACTATTTCGTGCTCACCTGCCCGACATCCTCGACCATATTTGGACCATAGACAGGGCCACAGGGCACTCAGAGTGCGAGGCCCTCCGGATGGACCTCCACAAGATGCTATTATGCAATGGCACTATTTCGCTACAAAAGAAGTCATAATGAAAAACACCAGAAACCATACTTACAAACACAATGGCAAAACAATGCATCTCTACCAAGACATCGCACCGACCACGCTGGCGAGGAGAAGAGACTGGAAGCCAATAGCCGACCTGGTGAGAGCCAAGGGCCTAAAATTCGCATGGGGCCATCCATTTAAAATGATGGCATTTAATGGCCCACGGCCAGCGGTACTACTGCCATCAGTGGATCCAAGATCCTTTCTAAGGGACATTGGCATAGAGGTACCTGCTGATTTTTGCCTCCCCGAAAGGGGCACGCAGGCACTGGGGCAAATTCCCAGAGAAGGACCGGTAAACCTCAGTGACGCTTCCTAAGGAGCCCCACCGGCACTCTCCCCACGAAACACGAGACAGTGACAAGATGGACTATTTAATATAACGAAACGAAAAACAAAAATAACAAAAAAAATTAAAAATCCAAAAAAACAGAGAAACAAACAAAAAAAACACAAAAAACTATTAGGGGACTTAACCGGAGGTACTGCCACCAAGAGAGTGACTTTTCCACGACTTTTAGCTCCCTAACCCCCACTGACCGACCATACGGGGAACAAGAACACAACATACTCCAGGGGACCCATTGACTGTTAGCCACCCGCCTGCCCCCCTCTGCCCGGGACCCAACACTACTCGAACTGGACACAGCCCACCATAACAAAAGAACACTCCTTAGACGGACTAGGGACCGGCCAAATCAGACTGCTCACAGGAACCTAATGGTTAATGAGGGGGGAAACGAATTGTGTAAATGTTTGTGTTATTGCCTGTTTCTCTGACAATGTTCTTTATTTGGTAATGACTATGTTAAGATTTATGCTATGATTACCAAAAACATAAGAGTTCATACAGGTCAAAAACTGACCTACAGAAACTATGATAACAGGGATAAATATCCATACCCTAGTTACACGGATCGGACACAGGGGGCTAGGCTCCCACCCCGCGCACTAGATCTCACTAGCGTAGGGACTAGCCACCCTCTGACAGACTCGGCAATTATAAGACCAGGTCTCGATCAACACCGACCCTATCAGGCAGGGGACCAAACCCATCCCTCCCCCCCTTACCAGCGGTAGCCCCACACACCTGCCCCCTCTCCACTCCCCTGCTCTCGCACCCCTCGTTCATTGGGAGCTGAGGGACCTTACTCCCCGGGGCCCACAGACCCCCCTCCTCCCCCCACTCCGCACCACACCAGACTTCGACACGGGTGGACGGTAGATAAGGGGATTAGCCAAGCCAGGGATAGACAACATGACTACACTGAAACTCACCTCCCTTAATGTCAATGGCTTAAACACTCCAACCAAGAGACGGCCATTAATGAGGGAACTAAAACGGCAAAAAACAGACATAGCCTTCATACAGGAGTCACATATCCTGTGCTCAGCCCGGATTCAGCTAACAGACCACTTATCCACCAGATCATATGCCTCAAGGAGACCGACAAAGAAAAATGGGGTGGAAATACTAATACACAAACGATGCCCGCTTGTGACACACACCATGCAGACAGACCATATAGGCAAGTACATCATCATTACAGGCACAATACATAACACCACATATCATCTGATTAACCTATATGCGCCCAACCAATCCGACCCAGACATCTGGGACCAGCTACGTAATCAAATACAAGCACTGCTGTTTGGCGTCCTGATCCTGGGGGGTGACTACAACTCCAACTTGCCCAGCAATAGACCGCAGCGTTCCGCAGGTGGAGAGAAGAGCACAGGGGGAGGGAGTTAGGACAAATTACTGGCCAAATTTCTTCAGCAAACTAAACTACTTGACCCCTGGAGATTACAACACCCTGGGCAAGGGGACTATACATTTTACTCAGTGGCTCATTCGACATACTCCCGCATTGATATGTTCCTCGTTAACCAAGGAGGGATCCCATGGATCCAGTCCGCACGAATAAACCTTATAACATGGTCAGACCATGCGGACGTCGAACTCACACTAAGACTACCTGGACCCAACCCCCCATGGAAATGGAGACTTAGTGACACCCTTATCAAAGATCCTGAGGTGACGAAACAAATACAAGACGAACTGAACGATTACTTCACCACGAACGACACGTCAGACGTGTCACAGACGACAATATGGGCCGCCCATAAGGCGGTCATCATGGGGTCCTCATCAAAATAGCCACTAACCACAAGAAACTGAGAGTAGAAACCCTGTTCGAGCTACAGAAGGAGCTGAGAAGGGCAGAAACCAAACATAAACAGTCGCCCACAGCACAGGGACTCCGGGCACTCAGGGACCTGCGTCATAAAATACAGAACACAGCGATAGAAGAACTAGGCAGGGAACTAATCCGTAAAAAACACCTTTACTATGAACGATCCAACATAATGGATAACCTATTAGCCAGAGCACTGAACCCAAAACCAAAATACCACAATATAACGGCAATAAAGGACGCGGGCGAGCAGATAACACATAACCCCACGGAGATCAACCAGATCTTCACAGAGTCGACCCTGGGAACACCCATAGAAGACGAGGAAGTGGATAGGGCAATCTCTGCCCTAAAAGGAAATAAAGCCCCGGGGCCGGACGGCTTCGGTGGCTCCTACTATAAGATCCTGCGGGAGATACTGACACCCCGGGTCCTAAAAGTGTACGCGGAGTGGATGGAGGGCAGACTACCGAACTCAGAAACACTCACAGTGGATATCACGCTCATTCCCAAACCAGGGAAGGACCCAACCGAAGCGGTAAATCACCGCCCCATTTCTTTAATCAACTTCGACGTGAAGGTATTCGCAAAAATATTGGCGACGCGACTCAACCCCCTCCTGATGACTATGATCCATGTGGATCAGGTCGGATTCGTCCCAGCACGACAGTTGTATGAGAACACAAGACGAGGAGCGGATGTCATATGGTGGGCAACAAAAAGCCGGACGCCTTCTCTGGTCCTGTCTTTGGATGTGGAGAAGGCTTCGATGGGGTACTTTGGCACTACCTCTTCTAAAGCATCTGCAGCTGCCAGAGCCCTTCATGAGGGGGATAGGAGCCCTCTACGCCGACCCCAGAGCGCAGACGAAGGTGCCGGGATCAACCCCGACCCCCTTCCGACCCAACAACGGCACCCGGCTGTTCGGCTGTTCGGTCTCGCACTGGAGCCCTTACTACACAGAATACGGGATACCAAGGGCATAGAGGGAATACGGGAGGGGGGAGGAGTATAAAGTTTCCGCACACGCGGATGATATAATGATCACGATCGCCAACCCACAACACTCGCTCCCTCAGCTTCTGTCCCTACTAGAGGAATACGGCTATGTCTCAGGCTGCAAAATTAATATGGAAAAAAATTTTTTTTTTAAAATCGGTGGCTATGCCACTTGGCATGGACCCGAGGGAGGTAGAAACACTGAGAACCACCCACTCACTCACAATCGCGAAAACCAATATTAAATATCTGGGCATCAGGCTCACTGCAGATCCGGACAAATTATACTCAGAGAATTACACACCCAGTATCCAATCACTGTGCCGGGACATAGAAAGGTGGCAGGAAAAAACAATCTCCTGGATAGGTAGACTCCATGCCGTCAAAATGACGCTGCTCCCTTGCCTGCTGTTCTTATTCCAGGCACTTCCTGTCAAAGTAACCAAGCAAGACCAAACGCCATTGCAAAGAACCATAGATAAATTCATCTGGCCAAAAAAACGCCACCGCATAGCCAGACAGGTACTGTACCGCCCAAAAACCAGGGAAGGACTAGGACTCCCAAATTTATATTGTTACTATCTAGCGGCACAACTTGCCAAGGTGATAGCTTTGGGCTCCCACAGGTGGGTAGAACTATAAACACATCTGATGAGCACTAACCTACCACAATTTTGGATCTGGGTGCCCAAGAAGGACAGACCACCCCTCCACACCACATGCCCGGCAATACTCATCTCCATACAAATCTGGGATCTTACAGCCAACAAATACGCCCTAAAACATACACAATCACCGATGACCCCGTACCTACACAACGGAGCATTCAAGCCCAGGCTGAGCGCACGAGACTTCCGGGGCATTGAGAGCACGGGGGTACAGAGATATGCCCATCTGTACGATAAGAGAACCTTTAAAACGTTCTAACACCTTAAAACCCTATCCCGCCTGACTACAAAAGACGTATTCAGATACATACAGCTTTGCTAACAGCCCCGAGGTGAAGAAAGCAGCACAAACCCAAATGACATTTTTTGAACAACTGTGTAACACAGAAGTAGAGCAGAAGGGCCTAATAACAATCATATATGCACAACTGAGTGCCCCAGACAAAAACACCAAAGACCCTAGATATATTAGCCAATGGGAGACAGACCTGGAGGGAGAGCTGGAAGGGAAAGACTGGGTGGACATATGGGAGGCGATGGCAAAGACATCGATATGTGTGCTACATCAGGAACAATCATGCAAAATGTTAATGAGGTGGTACACCACGCCAGTGCAACTGTATAGGACGGAAAAAAACATGACAGACACATGTTGGAAGGGGTGCGGGAATAAGGGCACTTTCATGCATATGTGGTGGGAGTGCCCCATCATAGATGGATACTGGAAACAAGTTCAGACACTACTGACATACGTCCTGGAAAGACATGTAGACATGGACCCCTGGTCTGTCCTGCTATCCAGGCCAATAGACGGCTTCCCCAGAAAAGAGCAACAGCTCTTTAATAAAATCACTCTGGCAGCCAGACGGGCACTTGCCCAGGCATGGCTGACACCCACAGTCCCCACAGAGAGCGACATAATAATGAAGATCAAAGACACATACTTAATGGACAAACTCACAACCCAAATCAGAAACACAGAAAAATAATTTCAGAAAATCTGGCAACCCTGGGAAGAATACATAGACAACTTAGACCCATAAAAATACACGGAGGCGGGGACTTGGGAGAGGAAAAGGACGGAGCCCACCGCACGTCACTCCTTCCCCCAGAAAACACCCAGTCAACACACAGCACAGCGTCCACTCCCCCCCCGCTTCCCCTGCCTGCGATCTACTTTACCCTCACACTACCCCCCACCCTTACCCACACCATAAAATAACAAAACAGACAAGGTAGCAGCGCCCACAAGACCTAACCAAGAGGGATCTGACCCCCCCCAAAAAAATTAGTTAGAATACATCTAACTCACAACAGAGCGCGAGGCTCCAAAAGGTTGACACAGGAAAATAAACCCAATAACCAGAACCCCGCAAAATAATCGTCACTCACAGATCACAAGGGACAATCTATGCAGAGACCCTAAGCCAAACACCAACCTAACACGGCCGCAGCGATAATACGGGCAGTAAAATGGGGATCAACATACACAACACCACCAGCCCCGGTACAGAACCCAAGAAGACAAGCATGAAACACACAAATATAACCTGTATCTTCTCACAAGCACACCTTGTCGCAAAAATGATCAACCACCTTTTCAAAGTTCCAATGGAAATGTTGTGTTATGTTTTTTGTTTTTATTTAAAAAAAAAAGAAAACTTGGCAATGAACGGCAAGACAACTGTAATGATGTAGCATGCATTACTTTTTTCCTTCTGTATTATGCACAGTATACACACTTTTTCTCGACCAATGTACATGACAAAGCAAACTGTAATGCAGTTTCATTTGTCAAGACGAAAAAAAAGAAATAAAAAAAAAAAAACTGCACAAATATGTAAAACTGGTGTTGTCTCAAGCCCACTGATGCACCTAATCAAGTGCTTTATTAGTTGTACCAACTGTGCATAAGCTGGAACACTTGAAATACCTGAACCAACTAGGGGTTAGTTGTATACCACGTTGGACTGCATGTTAGAAATATGGCTAATTTAAAAGAATGGTCCACAAAGAGAGAAGAGAATAGATCATCACCCTTCACCAACAAAGAACAGGATACAAAAAGATTGCAAAGTCACTGAATGTTCCTAGCGACACCATTGGAAGCATAGTTTGGAAGTTCAAAGTTGCAGTAAAAGTGGTTACACTAACTGGACGGGGCAGAAAATGTATTTATTTAAGGCAGGTTGTGAAAAACCCTTGAGTGACTGCAAAAGACTTGCAGCAAGACTTGGTGGCAACAGTCACTGAGGTTTCAATGAGCACAGTAAGGCAAGTACTAAACAAAAAAGGTTTCCATGCCAGAAACTCCAGAAAGTACACCACTACTGACCCAAAAGCAAAAGAAAAGTTAGTTCCAAAATTCTCAAAAATCATATAAATAAGGCACAGACTTAATTCGGATTCGGTTCTGTGGAGCGATGAAACAAAACTGGAACTTTTCGGCCCAATGGATCAGCGGTATGTCTGGATGAAGAAGAATGAAGCATACGCTGAAAAGAACACTGCCTACAATTAAGCATGGTGGTGGCTCAGTGATGCTCTAGGGCTGTTTTGAATTCTCTGGCACTGGAAACCTGCAGCATGTGGAAAGCAAGATGGATTCATTGAAGTATCAGGAAATCCTATGAGAAAACGTCATACCGTCTGTGAGGAAGCTGAAGCTTGGGTGTTATTGGACCTATCAAGAAGACAATGTGTAACAGTTCACCAGGATTTGGGGCCCAGTTGTAGGAGATGGCAAAGGGAGGAGGCAAAAACCAGAAGCGTAGTACACACCAAACAGGCAAAATGACCATATGCTAGGTTTCAGGCAGGGCTGGCTTTTACAGCCTGCTAATTAGATGCAGCTGACCCTAATTGGAAAAGGGTTGCAGGTGGATCAGTACTGCTCAATCCAGGCAAGGGGTCAGGAAGCAGAATAATGCCAACATATACTGAAGCCCCCCCGGTGGACAGCACAGCAGAGAACCTGACTGGGATGCTGTGAGTTCAAATCCAGCCAGGTCTCTTAAAGGGGTGGCCCTGCCTTTCTGTCTGCAGGACTCAGGGTGTACAGTGAAACAATGATCCCAAGCATACACATAAGGTTTGGTTGCATAAAAATTTCTGAAAAATTCTACATTGGCCATCACATTTACCTGACTTGAACCCCACAGAAAATCTCTGGTGGGATTTAGAGAAGGTAGTTATAGCATGCAAGCCCAACAATATTACTGAACTGGAGGCTATTGCTCATGAACAATGGGCTAAGATTCCTTAGGAATGCTGCCAGAAGCTGGTGTTTGGCAATGCCTCACATTTGCAGCAGGTCATAACAGCAAAAGGGTGCTCTATAAAGTACTAAAGGTGATTTAAAAACACCTTCCACCTGAAGTCAGTTGATACGCAATACATTCTTAAACACAGGTCTTCACACCAGTCAAGCCATAAGACTTGCTTTTTCCAAATTTGCAGTGATGTTACTAATGCAAAGGATTCTGGGTGGGCATGTGTTCAACAAAGAATTGCCCTTTTGCCTCATTCTTCTATTTTAATCATGGATTCCTTGGAGTTTATGTTTGCTGTATACAACAGCTTTGAAACACAACTCAGGAAGAGATGCAAAGTTAGTGACCCACTCATGGAGAGCTATTTTGTTTTTAATGCACCTCATCAGAATGAGGTTGGTTACTGGCTTGCTGTTGAGGCTTGGTGATACTTGCAGAGCAAAAACCAAGAAAGTTATGGTGGGGAAAAAAGTGATTGAAAATCCCTTCCACCTGAAGTCAGACAATAGTCAATACATTGTGTGGGAAAATCAAGTCTTATAGGTTGACTGCTGTGTGCAGATCTATGTTTAACATTGTATTGACTATTCACCAGATAAAACTAAGATATTTTTAGACTCTCCCTAGCTTCGATAGCCGAGACATATTATGCAACACTTGGTCTAAAAGGTGTTAAGTTAACAAAAGATGTGAACATTGTGAAAGTAACTTTTCTAAACTAAGAGTTTAAAAGGACACTCGGTACACCAAAACCACTTAAATGCATTTGATCTGTTTTGGTTTCTGATTCAAGCTGTTATTTAACACATTCAAATCTCTTTAGTTTTGCTAAAACAAAAATAAAAGTTTCCTGCATTGTAACTCCACTCAATTAGCCACTCTGCTCTTACGTTGCCTAACCCCAAGCACACCCTATTTCTATAATTATATACATAAACTGCTTTCGCTTACATCACAGTCAACATGTGTTCAGCAGCACAAGATGCAGAGCAAGATGCAGAGCTATAGCCCCTCCATATTTCCTGCAGTTACTGTAGAGTTTTACTAATGTGGATAGTAAGAGAGAGTAGCCCCTCTTCCCTTCAGCAAATCGAGGTATGGAGCAGTGTATAGGGCGACCACTTTGAGAAAGGTAATACTGCTAAATCAATGCTAGCAGTGTTAGCTACTACTCCATGTTACCCCCAATACCCTCCCATATCTGCCTGTAGGAAGAGAGACAGGGGGCAGTCGTTCTGAGGGGGCATCACAGATTACACAAATTGCGCCACTGGTGATGCTTCTAAATGGGTGGATCCGCACAGAAAGTAGGATAGTCTACTCACTGAAGGGTGGGTGAGCCTGGAGTCACACACACCAGGCTCCCAGACAGCCTCCCAGACAGCTTCCATACTTAAAGGACCATGCAGAAAGCACGCTCTGCATTGTCTTAGTGCCTGCTGCACAGCGTGTCTAATGGTGTCCCGTATTCTGGTGTCCCTGAATGCGGGACACCAGGAAACTAAAGTGAGACTGCAGGACAGGACCCCAAAACCTAGACCAGTGGTAGGTATCCTTTGTGAACTACATCTCCCCAAATGCTTTTCCATAATTATGGCTGTAAGAGCAGTAAGGAGATGTAGTTCTTAACATCTGGGGTGCCGAATGTTGCCTACCCATGACCTAGACTGTTCCACTAAATCCTGTATGCCCATATTTCTCAGTGTGGGTACTGCTAGGACTGCCAGCTCCATCATATTTTTATGAACACTTAGAACACTTGAAGCACCATAACTACAGCATGTGTCAGTTCATTGCTTACAGCCAATGAGCTAAGCCCTGCACTGCTTAATTTAGATTTAGAAAATATATAGTGAAATCCATGCAAACCTAATTTAATGATGATAAAAGAACAACAGATAATATTAATTCTCCAACTATTCTCTGCTAAGTACTGTAATTCCAACTCTCGGTCATTAACTTTTGAAAAGTAGTCAATACAATTGACATCAGGTTAACCCTTGGAGTCCAAAAGTCAGTTAATTAAGCTGTACTCTGGGGTCTGAATGGAAGTTATTAGGGTTTTTTTTTCTAATAGCAGCATTGTGGTTGACTCATGGGCGTGACACACTCAAACCATGCATTACCTAAATGTCACTCTGCAGACATAAGTCTGAGATTTAAATCAGCACCGTATTTTAAGATTAAAGTGAAATACAAAGGGACCATGCTCCCAAATCACCTCTAGCATGCATGGAGAATTATATTGGGTGTGACTCAGAATGTTAATGAAATATTAGGTATTAACATTTTTACTTACTCCCCCTCCCCATCTCACTAGAAAAACATAATTATATTACCCATTATTATGTATTATGTATGATAACTACATCTGATGTTAACTTTTTCAGTGCAAAGACAGGGGTCAATGGAGGCCATTTTGTTCTTAAACCAATTAGTGGTGCCAAAATGGAATCACTTTATCTCTTCAATTCCTATCTTGCTAATTAATGACAATTGACTAAATGTGATAGACTGGGCTAGATTTACCCACTCTGCTCTCCCAAGACCAGTTTTCTCAATACACCCGACCCTTACAGTGGTGGATCCGGGAGCTGATGCTCTCTCCTGCAGGGCCAGTGCTATCCAAGCACCGGCCCTGCTAAGTGCCTTCACAGACCGGAGGGGAGATCATAGATCTCCCTCTCCGGTCCGCAGGCACATTGCTGGGCAGCCGGCACAGGAGAGAGAGGAAACCCGGGAGCTCTAGCCTGCTGCTCCGCGGGGTCTCCTCTCGCAAGCACGGAACGTTGCCGTGGTTACCATGGAAACACTGTTCTCACAAGAGTGAAATCTAGCCTCAGGAGCTGCAGCCTTGAGTTCACTCCCCACTAGAACTGCCAGGGATTCCACCCGACCACCAGGGATTGGAAGTAATACCCCCCCTCCCTAGGCAAAGGTAAGAAAGGAGGGGGGATATAAAGAATATTTGTTTAATTAAAAAAAAATACATGTGTTTTAATCTGCCCCCAACTACACACACACTGTGTCCCCCACACACACATCTCCCCCATACAAACACTGCACCCCCACACACACTTCCCCCCTACACACACTACACCCCCCATACACACAGTGCTCTCCCACACAAACACTGCACCCCAATACGCAC
Source organism: Pelobates cultripes (assembly GCA_933207985.1). Lineage (NCBI taxonomy): Eukaryota > Metazoa > Chordata > Amphibia > Anura > Pelobatidae > Pelobates > Pelobates cultripes. The sequence goes on along the minus strand of OW240924.1, from coordinate 48,643,784 downwards.
ACTTCCCCAACTGCACTCCCATACACACACTGGCCCCATACATACAGTGCTCCCACTGCACCCCAAATAAGCACACTGAACTCCTATGCACACACTACACCCCTCACACAAACATACACTGCCTCTCCTTCATACAGTGCTCCCACTGCACCCCCATACACACGCTGTCCCACATACACACACTGCACGCCTCGCACATGCACTGCCTCCTGTACACACACACACCCTGCACCCCTCACACACACTGCCTCCCATACCCACCCTGCATCCCTCATACATTCAGTGCCTCCCATACACACACTTCCTACTCACACACACACATTACTACAGCCCCTATCCTGGCAGACCCCAGGTAAATTGTCAAACTGTTCTTAAACAGTTTTACTATTTATTCTGGGAGGGCGCCACGGCACTCCTGGCACCATAACCACTACAGAGAGCTGCCGGTTATTGTTCCGGGATTGTTTCTTTAAATAGTCTATGAGTGTCCCTCCCGTGATAAGGCTCTGGATCCGCCAGTGTATATGTATGAAGCTTGGTGTATGTGATTAGATGGATGAATGTGGCTAGTTTTGGGAATGATGGTATGGTGAATATGACCAGGTTGGTGGTTGGATAGCAATAAGTGTAAGGTGGGTTGGGGCGGATTAACATAGGGGCTGATGGAGCTGCAGCTCCAGGCCTATGGCCCATGGAATAGGCTCATTTGTTTTACACACTGCTTTTAGGTTTGCCACCTGACTAGTATTTTACCGGCACAGACGATATTTGAGGCTGCCTGCCCGTTCCGATATTGCAGTAATACCGGAAATACAAATGCAGATATTTTTCTCAGTATAAACGGAGATTACCCTGCAATACCAGCACGAGCCAGTAGGGGTCAATGTGTGTGGGGAGAGGCAGGGGTAGTAAGTAACAGCATATCCCTCCCTTCCTCTCTCTACTCACTAATTCGTGGGGGAGCAGCTACACAGCACAGAGAGTTCATATAGCAGCTCCCAGCCTGCAGAAACAGACTACAGCGGGAAGTGAGGGATGAGGGGAAAGGCAGCAGGGAGACATGGGAACACTGAGACACTAAGGGACACATGGGGACACTGAGACAGGGGTCACTGTGTGTGGAGAGAGGCAGGGGTAGGAAGTAACAGCATATCCCTCCCTGCCTCTCTCTGCTCACTAATCCGTGGGGGAGCAGCTACACAGCACAGAGAGTTCATACAGCAGCTCCCAGCCTGCAGAAACAGACTACAGCGGGAAGTGAGGGATGAGGGGAAGGGCAGCAGGGAGACATGGGAACACTGAGACACTAAGGGACACATGGGGACACTGAGACACTAGGGGACACTGTGAGACAAGGGGATGCTGAGACATGTAGGGATGCTGTGAGACATAGGGGCATTAGGATACACATTGGGACATGGAGACACTAGGGACACAGTGTCTCCATGCCTCCCAGTGTCCCCATGTCTCCCAGCCAGTGTCCCTAGTGTCTCTGTGTCCCCATGGCTCCCAGTGTCTGTGTCCCCATGTCTCTCAGTGTCCCTAGTATCTGTGTCCCCATGTCTTCCAGTGTCCCCAAGTCTCCCAGTGTCCCCATGTCCCTCAGCCAGTGTCCCTAGTGTCTCAGTGTTCCCATGTCTGCTAGTGTCTGTGTCCCCATGTCTCTCAGTGTCCCTAGTGTCCCCATGTCTCTCAGTGTCCCCCAACTGTGTCTCCCAGCCAGTGTCCCTAGTGTCTCAGTATCCCCATGTGTCCCCTAGTCTCCCAGTGTCTGTGTTCCCATGTCTCTCAGTGTCCTTAGTGTCCCCAAATGTCTCAGTGTCTCCATTTCTCCCAGTGTCTGTGTCCCCATGTCTCCCAGTGTCCCCATGTCTGTATCCTCAAGTGCCCCCATGTCTCTCAGTGTCCCCAAGTGTCTCAGTGTCCCTGTGTCTCTGTGTCCCCATGTCTCACTGTTTCCCCCTGTCTCTCAGTGTCCTCTAGTATCCTAGTGACATGAGACACAATGAGACATGGGGACACTGGGAGAAATGGGGACACTGAGACACTGGGAGACTAGGGGACTGGGTGACATGGGGAAACTGTGATACATAGGGACACTGATCCCAGGCTGGCCTTCAAATTCTTTGGACAGACATGCCCCCGTTTTGGGCATGTTCGCTCCTTTTGGCAGTTCTGGTCACGCGATTCGCGTCAGTGGCCCACCCTTTTACCCTGCCCATTGACTTCCTGCTTCACTGGACACTGCTATTAGGGCGTATGGATGAAACAATAAATTAGAGAGAGATTAGCATAGAGTATGTGTTTTCTTATAGCTGCATCCTTTGAGTTTCCCTCCAATACCATCTCAATCAGATACATGACGCTTGAGATGTAATCGAGATAAGGAAGGAGGTTCAGCACTGATAGGAAAACAGAGAATATGACAGCAAGGCAGCACACCTATGGAAAAGGGGAATCCCCTCTAAGCCCCTTGGAATACGCACCCTTGTTCGCACCCTTATTTGTTCTTTTCTCTCCATTGTACGCACCCTTATTTGTTCTTTTCTCTACATGACGCTTGAGAGTTATAACTGTTTTAATGTTTTTGGTCGATAAGATTCGGTAATTAGGCCCATCATAATTGCCAGCACCAGGCCCACTGGGCTCTTAATCTGGCCTTGGGTAGGTGACATGTTTTGTGGCTAAGTGAGCGGGTGAGTTAATATGACTGGGAGGTGAGATGGGACTGTCTGACTGGGTGGAAAGGAAAATATGATCAGTTCAGAGTATGAGGCTGGTTGGGAGGCTGAATGGCAATATATATTTATGAGCATATTTGTGTGGAGTGTTAGTAAGTGACCATGACTGATGGGTGTATTAGTGTGTGAATATAGTGGTGTGTTTTATAGAGTTCCAGTGTGTACAGGAGCATACTTGTGTGAAGTTCTAATGTGCATGTATAGGTCTATAGTGTGCATGTATAGGTGTGTTTGTGCACTGTGTTTTCACTTTCAATCTGCTCCTCCTTATCTCTCTCCATCAACCTCTCTTCATGTATCTCCCCCTTTCCCAATTATGCCAATCTCTCCATAACACTCCCTTGTAACGGATCACCTGGCACCCTGACTGAGTACCTCCTAGAGGGCTCCAAGCGCTCCGCCAGACACCACAACCACCGTAGACCCCACGAACCGCCGCAGCTTGGTTGGGGTCTCGCCGTCTCCTACCCACCCTGGACCTACGACAAGGCTCCAGGATCCAGTGGGTGAACTTCTCCTCCAAGAGAGTGAAGCAGGAACAAGCTCTTAAAAGAGCCTAGGAGTGATTAAAGCAAGGGAATATGCAGAGCATAGCAATCCCTTGTATTGATATAGCAATACCCCCAATAAGAGACAGGACTCTAGGTTGTAGGGTGAAGAAGAACTGACTGTACTGGCACATACAGCCTCTTTTATTCACATTCTACAAACATAGTACTGCCCACAGGGTTTTGAAATACAACCAATCAATCCGTACAATACACACAGACACTCCCACACAAAATCCTCCCCTCTGCCTGTGATATGATTACTGAACACAATGGTTAATATAATTATCACAGGCAGAGAAATACAGTATTATAAAACATATCACAGGGACCCCAAAACATGCAATTAACCCATAAAAATAGTATATCCTCGGAACCGGGGGATCTGGGTGAACCACATATCCAAAATTCACCCAGTTCCATTCAGTAGTTTGGAAGATACAGTTTAATGCAGATTCCGCAGAACATATACAGACTATATGAAAAATAATTACTGTTAAATGTGTCCCCTGTTGTATAGTTTAAAACTACTGCACCAAATACCGGCGAGATGGCACCGTGTAGAAAAGTCCAAACAGTGTCTGTGAGTTAAAATGGCTGCCATCCATTGTTCTCACCATGTGGTTCATCCATTGTTCTCACCATGTGCCTCTGATACGTGAAATGGTGGCCACCCAGTAACTCCACAGTATGTCCCCAGATGGTTCTTAAAGGGCCAGCAGCAGCATAATAAAATCAAGTATGCCCACATCAGTTCCTAGAAGGGCAATACATCCCAGGGCCTTAGTCGCAGGGCAGGAGGCTGGCAAACAGGCCCCTCCAAAAACAAGTGGCGAGGTTACTTTCGCCACATCCCTTTCTCCAAATGTTCCCATCATCTCGTTCCCCCTTCCCTTTCTTGTTCCCCTCTTCTTTCCCCATATTTCACTTGTTCCCTTTTTCTTTATCCCAATCACTCGCTTTTTCCCCTTTTCTTTTTCGCCATCACTCACTTATACCCCTCTTCTCTAATCCTTGAAATTAACAGTTCCACTGTTCTGTCCCGGTGCTTCACACAATTGTTCTCCTCTTTTCACCCCTGATCCACCATCCTCTAATCTCCTCTCTCAAATAATTGTTTTTCTCTTTGTCCTCATTCTCCAGTTCTCTTGTTCTCTTTCTTTGTTTCTCTGCATCTCTCTTCACCCCCGAGCACACCTTATCTCTTGGCCAGCGGTTTTGAGACATTAGTAGTAACTGCAGGCATCCAGAGGTACAGGAGGTCTCACTGGGTTATGACCCTGACGTAATTTTCCCACTCTTTTGGCTGCCTGTTGGGGAGAGAGGACCTGCCACTGCCTGTGTCGAGGGAGAAGGAGAAAGAGCTATTCTCCTTCTCACCAGAGCACTCCCACTGTACCACCAATGATACACAGTTCCAGCAGTGCCACCCATCTCCTGTGTGCCACCCAACACAATGGCCCTGGTGATAAACAGGATTGCTAGGGAATCTCTCTCAGATTCCATCTTAGAACAAGTTAAGATCCTCATGTGTTATGTATCCTCCTTTCAAATCCCAGTCCTGCTATTAGATGTAACCCATCTCTTGAATATTATGCCATTTATATTACAAAAGAACACTCCAAACTCAATGTTCATTACAGTGCACTGCAGTGGCTTTGGTGCCATTAGTGTAAGTCGTCAAACCATTTTCGAACTGTGTAACTTCTTACCTGGGCTCAGTAGTGAGTTGCTCCCTGCAACCTCTCAGCTATCAGGAGAGTGGACTCTGCTAAGCTAAGCCCAGTAGTGCAGGGCTAGCTGTTTGGCTGAGAGCATCAGCTGATCGCTAAAGTAAGGCATGCGCCACAGGCCTTGGCTTAAATGGAGAGCTTCCAATTGTAGAGGCAGCTGTACAGCTGTAGTGAAGGCATGGTTGGTGCCCCAGTTGACCCAAGATAACAAGTCAAATCACTCTAAAATAGTTTGACAGCTTATGGTGGGGGTAGGTGGGGTGGGTGGGTGGAAGTGGGGGGAGCAGGGTTTCCTGGTTCCATAAACACTATATTAATTTCTGCAATGTTTGTGACCGTGGGCAATTTCATCCCTTTTACTATCTAAAACCATGGGACTCTTACACAAATCTTCCCACTAAAACATGTGCTTTGGGGCTGTTAGCTGTTCCTCACAGTATTTGGTTTTAGCCACACGATACAACTTTCTATCTCCCAAGGGTCCCTATTTAGGAGGAACAGTCCTTATGTTGTGCCCAAATCCATCTGTCCCTTTTTTCTTTGCTAACATTCCCATTTTCTAGGAACTTCGTATTGTTGGGGTTTCAAAGTTACCTGTGAGTTTTGTGTGCAAGTAAAGGACAAATTAATATGTTCTTGACCACCAGGGCAAATGTTGCCAGCCCTTCCCCAATTCCAACTAAAATAAAGGCGGCAATTCAATTTGGTAATAATAACTACATTATGCATAGTTTGTTTTATAATAAAACAGTAGACACTTTATCAGTGTGACTCACTTCATAAATATTCAGAGCAAAGTGTTTTGTGTGATGCCCTGAGCCATAGTGAGGTGTCCTAAAGTACACTCTGTTTTATAGCCAAACCTTACAAGTAAAGAAGGGAGAAATTCAAAGTCAACTGATTTCAATATGGAGGTTAAAGTCCTCCCAATCTTGTGAAATAACAGCTAGTTTCCACCGATTTTTACTGAATCATTTAAAAATGATTGCTAATTAATTGAGTTACAGTTGCTTAGTTGAGAAACATTTAATGCGGCACTGACACTTTGTGGTATTTTTATTTATTTTATTTTATTTTTGGAATTCACCTTGGTGTTGCAATCTTTTTTTCAATGGGCGGAGCTTGCGCAAGATTCCTTTTCTAGTTGACAAGGTAATTTACCCACAATCCATCAGTCGAAATAATCCCACAGAAGGGACAGAGGATAAGTAATTGCAGCAAATGGATAGTGAGATCTAACGCAAGGAACAAAAGATAATATTATTGTTATTGCAATTGTTATTAACGTCAGTTTTTTCCACACCACTTAATATATTATTATTACAAAGGGCACAAAGAAACTAAAACAGAAAGAAACAAAAATGTTCACTGTGTCGTTATAAGCAAATAGCAAATGCCAACATGGCAAATCTCCTTTTATCACTGGTACAAGGAGAAGTGGATGCACTGTACACTTCAGCGAAATACTTTGGCACACAGATTGTTTAGAAGGGATTTGCAGTTTTATGCATACTACAAGCTCAAAGACCAACTACAGCAAAGCTGCATGGTCATAACACCCAATTAGACCCAATGGTCTATTGAGCCATCAGACCCAAAGGTCAAATGCCAAAACCATCACTTAGTTTTTGCTTGCTTTTTGCATTGGACACATCATACAAATTCTTTGAATATCCTGTGTTCTGGAGCATTTTTGTGAAGATTACTCAAAAAATGGTTAGCTACAAATTATGCATCCAGTGTGCTAAGGGGTACCGTACAGGTGGATTTCCATCTTCCATATTGCTTTTAAAGACACATATTATAAATATTGCAATGTATCTTTATGACAGGTGCATAGTCGCCATATGGGCAGACGGAACCAGGACAAAAAAACAAAACACATACCTAACCCAATAAAACACGGACACTAGGGTATATGGGCCAAAATTGTCCACAGCTTTTATTAAATAGTAATAAATTAACATACAAAAAGGTTATTGCATCACATCTGTATCCTTCAGTTAGATATAAAAGGCAATGACCCATATATAAATAACATATAACAGTATTACAACATGAACATAACTTAAAGTGCCATGGTAGGGGTTAAGTAAAAGGTTCCAGATACCCCTACCCCACCAGCTTCTGAGCCACCTACAGGGCTCAAAACCTACCAAATTTACCAAGAACCATCTTCACCATTTCCATAACCATCCTAATGGGGACCCTATTTCCTATGCTTCAGCTCCCTATCCCGCCACAAACTCAGACCTTGAACCCTTAAGCCGCCTGAGCTCCGGCAACCCAAAGAAACAGCGCTTTCTGCAGCCCTTCCTGCCAACCCAGGTTCAGGAGATCCCACCCCACTGCGGAGAGGTGAACTATCCGATTGATAGTAACAGAGCAACCCAACCTCCAACTCCCTATGTCTCACTACCACTCCCCCCAGTTTCTTGACAAAACTAACCATCAAGCTAGTCATCTTCCCTCAGCAGCGATCGATAGCTAAAGGGTCCTGCGCGTGCCGCTACTGCTGCCGCAAAACAATCTCTGAACAAACCAACATGACCCCGGGATGCAGGTCCCTCAACCTATTAAGGTCCTGCTTCATTCACTTCATGATCTGATGCTGCGGTATGAGGCACAAATCATTAACCCCAGCTTGTAGAACAAGAAAACCCGGCCTACCCCCACCCGCCACAATTCTAAACACAGCATTACATATGTCCCCCCAGCAAAACCCCCTGTAACCGAACCAACAAAGCGCCAACTGGTTCTTCGGAGAGCACAGATGCTGACCCTGAACTCGAGCTGTAGCACTCCTCTTGGCCCAGAAAACGAATGAATGCCCGATGATCCAGGCGACTTGACCTAGGGAAACAAACAAAAACATTAACACCGATTCCTAGCACCCCCCAGGCCCACTCTTCTCAATACAATAGACCCAAATGCACATACGGGCAGAACCTGACCCACTCCCATCTCCCAATCCTCTTCACTAACATCTCCCCCAAGCCCAAATACGTGGCCTCCGTAGCCGCCTCGATGTGGAAGGAATGAGAGCGTTTTGCCCACAAGAGGTTAAAAAACTGTTTAGGCCATATTCCCCTTTCAGATGCACAGACAGCTACTGCAATCACCAATCTCCCAAACTGCAAACTACACGAATTCTCCAACTCCCGAACAGGAAACTCACGAATACTGGAAACAGCTGAACAGGAAAAACCATACGAAAGGTTTACACTCCTGGCAGGCAGCATACAATCCAATTCCCCCAATAACGAGACGACACTTCGTTTGAGGGTTAAGCAGAATCTCCCAGAGCTGTGGGTTTATTGTTCTTATGTACACATTCTTACACATTAGTACCACCCACAGGGTTTTGGAAAACAACCAACATGTACAATACACTCAGACACTCCTACACAATATCCTCCCCTCTGCCTGTGATACAATTACCTTACACAATGGGTAATGTAATTATCACAGCCATAGAAATACAGTTTTTCCACATTATTCATAACTTGAAAAGTATGCATTACATTCACAATATGAACCACCCACTCCAAAAAGGAACTGAATTTCTCTAAGTAAGAGCAAGAAATCGAACAGCCCATCAGGAGACACAGGTTGACAAAATACCCCTGTCAAAGAAGCAACCCGGCAAGTGATGACAATCCGGATGAACCGGAAGCAAGCGAAATGCCACTTCCACATCAACCTTAGCCATCAAGGCCCGATGCCCGAACTCTTAACCAACTCGAACGCATGGTGGAATGATGCGTAACAGACCGAGCATAGGTCCTTATCGATGTCATTCACCGATGGCCCCTTCGGGTATGAGAGGTGGTGAATGAGTAAAAACTTCCCCGGGTCTTTCTTGGGAACCACCCCAAGAGGAGACACCTGCAAATTAGCCAGAGGAGGTGCCAAGAAAGGGCCTGCCATCCTGCCCAACTGTACTTCTTTTGCCAGCTTCTCGCGCACCACCCACGAAAACTCCGCCACCGACCGCAGATTGTGTAACCTCTGTGACCCACCCCTGTCCTGAAAGGGGATAAAGAAACCCCACCCGAACCCAGCACGCAGCAACTCGGCATCTGTCCTATTACCGTAGCGGCTAAGCCACGGCACCATTGCGTCTAACTTCACTGGGGTTAGCCCCACGGCAGCGGATTGATATTAATAAAGCTGTGGCCTGTTTGTCACCATTAACATCTTGAGTCTGTTTATTAAGGTAAGCTAAAGGAGTGTATTCACATCTACACAGTACCCACTACCTTCACGCATGAATTGGGTTTTTTTTGGCCCAAAGAACTCCACCCTTGAGGAACTGGAATGTCAAATTTAATCCTAGTATGAACTACTTAGGCATGCAGGTATACTGTTAATTAAAATGTGATTTTTCATCTTTTACTAGTAAATCAAATTGTATATGTTATATTATGCTTTCTGTGAAGTCTAACAATGTGCACAGTTGCAAATTTTTATGCAATACCTTAGATAAGATATCTACACTAAACATTTTAAAATGCATTTACATTAAATTATCTCACTCGCATTAAAATTCAGTTTCTGCAGGAATTTTATAGGACGTCTTCCTATCATGAACAGATCAAACCTGGCTCTATCGCTAGAAAATTTCTGCACACAGAGATATGCAAATCTCAAAATATTGAGGACTAAATGGGAAATCAGAGACTGCACAAATCATATTTTGTGTAGACATGTGCATTTGTATTTGTAAGAATGAAAAGATTACCGAAAATTTAGATTTTCATTCATTCAACATTGCAGCAAGCAATGCAACTAATTAAAAGAACTGGGGGTCTACAAATCAAAGTCCACCACTTCCCTTCATACCCCCACAATGTGACTAATATAATATTTTTTAAATAAAAATAAAAAATAAAAATAAATGAGAGGGGCGTAGTGCCCATCTATGCCCCCACCCACTATATATAAATAATGTGGGAGGACATGGTGTCCCACAGTGCCCGCGTCCATGGGACCTACTCACATACCTGTCCCTTGCTCTCTTCTAAAGGGCAGCTCTCTACTCTCCCCTTCAGCTCTGCTTCACTCCCACCTTATTTGATTGCTATCTCCTGTCCTATTGTGTTTTATACCCCACCTCCTCTAGATTGTAAGCTCGTTTGAGCAGGGTCCTCTTCAACCTATCATTCCTGAAAGTTTTTTGTAGTTGTCCTATTTAAAGTTAAATCTCCCCCCTCTTATAATATTGTAAAGCGCTACAGAATCTGTTTGCGCTATATAAATGACAACAATAATAAATAATAATAATAATAATAATTGGGTGAGGTCTTTAAAATAATTAAATAATGGGAGGTGGACAAATCAATGTCCACCCCCCGTCCCCGTCCCCGTCCCCGGCCCCATCTGTGTCAAGTGGGTGGAGACTATTAATAAACATTAAAAAAAAATAGAAGGAACATCTTAATGTCTCTCCCTGCCCCCAGGGCCAGATTTCCCAGTAACTGCCTACAAGCACATGTACCCTGGAGGCTCCTGTTTTACGGGGATATTTACTAAACAGCTGAAAGCTCAATGTAGCAGCCACCCCAAAGAGCAGAGGTGTTTCCACTGCCAGAGACGTCCTTCTCCCAAGTGTGAAGGGTGTTACGGTATTCCAAGTAGTCATCCAATTAGAGAAGCTCCTACAAGAGCTAGTAGTGATAGCTGTATAGCAGTTCCCTACAGTAAGAGACAAGACTCTGTATTGAGGGTGAGGTAGGTCTGTTTTAATGGTAGACACAATGGCCTTTTATGCAAGTCCCTATCCAAGGGATACACCCATGTGGACCTTGTTGGGGACAGTGATACAAAATGATCAACCAAATATAACAGAGTTATACAGTGTGACACCCCCATACAGGACATGCAGTCCCTCCCCTCTGCCTGTGAGATAATTGAGTCAACTACTGTCTTTAACTCAATTATCTCCAGGTGAAAAAGAACATAATTTTAATACAATCTGAAAGTACCCCAAAATAAATTTTATCCCCACAAAAAGCATTTCCCCTGAAAGCCCTGATCTGGGGGAACAACATATTCAAAAATCACCCAGATCGGTTCAGTGGTTCAGCATTTGTATGGAGGTCTTATTTCTGACAGACCGCACACGAGGTTCCTGCCCAGAATAGTTCCAAAGAATCAGACTGTGCGGCCGGTCTCCTTCCGGGGTATAAAACTAGTGTCTATAGGAGAAATAACTGTTCGTGCATCCTTTATCATAGTCATAGTGGTTCGGGAGATGTTATTATCGAACGTTGTCCATTTCGTACATATATTGACGAAAATGAGTGAACATGGAAGTCTTAGCGGTGTTAGTGCCGTCGAGTGTCCGATTCTAGTTCCATGCACTTGACGATAAACCACAGCTGGCTGCATTTGTATTCCAAGATGGCCGCCGCCACATGTTCGGGCATATGAACGCTGACCACCCAGTCGACCGCTTAGAACGTTGGGGTGTTTGCGGTTTTAGAGGTGTTAAGGGAAGTCAGTAAGGTTAACAAGCGCCACACTTCGCTGGTCGGTCGTTCGGTAGTTCTTTCGTCTGTCGAACGGACAATGGTGAAATAAGGCATAACTGTACTTGGTCGAACGGTTAGGCGAAAAGACACATAAACTTTAAAAATCAGGGACAGAGGGTCTGTCTCAATCAAAATTAAGAAAATAACTTTTTTAAATGTTGCTATTTCAGCAGTTTAACATATAAATCCCTAATTTGGAATCCTTACATGGGATTTACATATTTAAGGATACCACATTATGAAGCTGTTTAGAAGATAGCTCCTGTATTTGGTGATTGGAATCCTTATGGCAATCCCATGTCATCTACTAAACAGCTGAAAAACTGTCACATTCATTCATTGCCCATAGCGAATAAGAGGCTTCTAAAATTCCGGAATTAGCACATTTCGAGACCGAAATTCAGGTTCAACAACCCAAAATTGTAAAAATATCAAATCATTTCGACACAAATTGCCCCTCTGCACATCTCTACTTAATGTTGCAGTTTGGTTTTCAGTTTGCTATAGTTCAGAGTTTACTGATTTTTCCTCTATGTGTATCAAAACATGAAATGAAATTCAAGACATAGAAATCATGGCATATATGCCATATTCCCTTGCACTAATGGGTTGCTATAGTAAATTATCTTGTTTTATGAAATAGTATACAGTAAAAAAAAAAAAAGTTATAATTATGTGGTACACACCTAATTAAAAATGTACCATACTTGGGGGGCGGGGCCGGACCGCCAGGCTGGACGGTCGCAAGTCAGACCAGCTCCAGTAACACAATACATAATCACTGCTAAAAACGCTGATTACCACCTAAAACCTGATCAACCGCGAAGATACCCAGAGCCGAGGGACTGCTGGACCCGGGGAGAGGCTGGCTCACTGAGCTTCAGTCCCCTGGGGGAGAAAAACATGTTGCCCCAACCCGGGCCTTCTCCGGCGGTGAGTGAGGCAGACGGCCGCTGCCTCACTATCCTGCACCACAGAACCAGACCAACGGTACAGACCGGCGCGGATCCGGCTCCGTTCCCCCCCCTATGGACCGGGGGGGTGATCCCGGTCCTCACCCTGCGGCCCTGAATGTAACTCCGCGACTGAGGCTGAGAAGCCCGACTGCTGCCTCCAAAATGGCGGGCGTCTTGCACGCAGACAACAAGGGGAACACCTCCCACCTCCTCATGATCACACCAAAAACAGCTCCCACATCCCGATCCCACTACATAGGGAAACGGCAAACACAGAGCCTACCCTTATCACCCAAGCCAGCAACTAGATGCATGGGCGACCGGAACAAGCGGGAGTTTGCGGCTGCACCGGGAGGGCGGAACTCCTAACAGCAACCGATCCCCGCCTGGGGTAACTGCGCCAGCTGCCCGGCATGACACCTCTGCCGGAAGCACTCACTTACCACTCAGCCTATAACAGGATTACCCCGAAAGCGGCGGACTCCCATGGACAAAGCCCAGCTCTCACGCATGGCGGACATCAGCCTGCAGACAAGGGAAGACGGCAAGCGCCAAGGCTGCAACTCGAATGCACCCAAAGAACTATGCAGGAGTCTATGAGGACAAAGTACACTCTGATGCCTGCTCTGATGGACACTTGCCCCCTACCACCTGAACACAGCAGAAGAGGTATCTGATAAAAGCGGGACTACCCCTGTCTGAGTGGCCTTGGGACCACCAGAATACCGATATCCCCCACACGGAGGCAGCTCTGGGAACTACGATCCATCAGGGTGACAGTTGCCCCACATTGTGTAACCCCACTAGTCTTCATAATATGACCTACCTAGACATAGTATAAAAGTTAATCTATAAGTTGTATCTACCAGTGACCGCAAGTTAGCGCAATGTATACGGCACTCACAGCAACGTACACTCTTATTCCACACTACATCTTAACTGAAGTTACTGAACCTACTGTATAGCTACATAACTAACTAAGCCTGTTTACGTTTAGCCTGCATGATCTCTAACTTAAAAATGAGCCACTAGTTAAGTCTACATTACCTTGACTAACTCATGTTGTATCTACAATACTGTTGCTAGCTTAATCGTTAAATATAAAATTTCATGCTGTTTTCCTAAATGATGCAAGTATTATCTCTAGTAGTCCTCACTATTATTTCACATGTATCACTGAATGTATCGCAAATCCTTGCATTTGCTGTTGTGGCAATGCAGGATGCAATGTAACCTCATGCATGTTCAAAAATAAAGAATATAAAAAAAAAAAAAAAATGTACCATACTTGTTGAAATATTTAATTGAAGTCCTTTTTTAATTTTTTTATTTTTTTCAAGGCACAGGTTTACTAGATGATAAAACTTGTCTTGCGGTTTTAGTGTTTCTGCCAAAACGCTGTAAGCTAAGTACAGTGGGTGGGGTCAGTTGCGGACATTAAATGTAAAGAGAGAGCAGCATTCTTTCGTAAAGCCTTATTCTGAAGGCTTAAGTTGGGCTTCCTGCCAGGTACTCAAGTCCAAGACAAATAGCCTATGTGTGTGTTTTATGCACAAATATGATTGAGGTTTTCGCTGGGTAGGAAGGATAGCTGTTGTGAAATCCTGCTGGTTAGAATTTATTCATTATTCCAGGTATTTGTTTATTGAAAAGTTCTGTGAGGTAATTTAAATTAACAAAATATAGGGTGACCTAACAGAGCTTCTTTAACCTTTGGGAAATATAACTTCACCAAGGTCCAACCACTTATTAACAGGTCATCTCATCAGGGGAGAAATTAGAGATTTGGAAAAAAAAATTGTGGTTTTATGCAGAAACTTTTAAAGCTTGCTTTGGTAACTTTGAACTCTCTCGGTGCATCAGTTTGTGAGTACTCTCAGCAATAAAAAAATAAAAAATAAAAAAAACCTCTGGATCTTTGTTATTTAACACTAGCTGCTAAGGCTGTCAGGTACAATTCCCACCAACTGTAACTGTTTTCTAACACATGAAAACCTTTTCCAAAAAACAAAACCAAAAAAACAATATTTATCCAAAGCACAGATCGGAGATCTAACATTAAAATAGGTGTTTTGAAATGTCAGTACTTTTCTTGTCTCTTATGACTAGGCTAATATACATTTTTAAAGCTCTAAAAAGATTGGTGGTAATGTGCAAACGCTTGGAGTGAAATGAAAATCAAATTTCAAAAACATGCCACAATAGCTAGGCTTTGACTCTAGGTGACTTGGAGTATTTTTTCAAATCAGCTAGTTTTGCCTGGATTTCACAATTTATTTATTTTTTACATTCACTGCAATTCGGTGTTAAAGGGGGCAATCAAGACTCCTAAAGCACTTTACCTTGCTGAAGTGATTTATATGTGAAGAGTATGTCCTTTTTATACATTTTACAAAAATTGAAATTGGCACTTTTATAAAATAACCTGGTTACACCCCCTGGTTGCCAATCAGACAACCAGTCCTATTACTTTCCCCTTATTGCGTTGGGAAGTCTGTGATTGGACAGCCACAGCAAGTCTGGTCTGGGTTAGTAGGGGAGAGCTTGCAAAGCCTTCAGATAATAGATCTGCTGCATTTGCAAGCTATTGTTAGATTAAATGCATGCATGTTTTCATTCGTTGTATATCTACTAAACAATGTTTTTATTTGGGCAGTATTTTGTCCCTTTTGGTGAATAAGACCCCAACTATCACTGCACCAACTCTTTCAGTGCTTGGAGGAGAATGACAAAACACGTAAATGGATCATGTGACTTAAAGAAATGAAAGCAGAATAAAAGTGAGGATTGTTTTCAGTTATTTCTGTAAAAAATGGATTTCCACATACAAATATAGAGAGCTGTCAATTTAAATACATGTGAATTTTCATAATACTTTTATGATGACATTACAATGTAAAGTTCTGATGATAGAACAGTTTTCAGGACAACAGAAATTCGGTCGATTGTCTATTTGGGTCAGCCAAACTAGCCCATTTTTATATTCTTAATATACTTAATATCTTTTGGTTTGCAGATGAAAAAAAAAGTAAGCAATAGAGGGAAGAAGGAGCATGTTAAGAACCTCAGTGGTTATGGTACTGAGTTCTTCTATTCCTTTCCCAATAGCTGAGCATAAGTGATTATAGCGGTAGTTATGGTGTAGAGGAATAATAGAGATGAATGCAGCTTCCAAGATGAATCTTCCCAGCAAATAAAAGGTTCCCCAAGCATGAGCCTAGACTTCATGAAGGGTACAACAGGAATAATGTTTTATTGATGCCACACTGGCTTTTATGGAAATCCTCCTGCAAAAGGACCTCCCACAGTAAACAAACGTGAAAACCAATCATAACACAGATTTACAGTAAACCACTCCCTTCCTCTGCCTGGGAGATAATGAGATAAGTTAAGGAATAACCCAATTATCTCCAGGCAAAGGGCACACAATTTCCCCAAAACTTAGAACACCTCATTATACACATGGTATCCCCACAACTGACATGTCCCCTGATAGACCCGATCTGGGAGACCAACATATTCAAATTTCACCCAGATCGGTTCAGGGGTTCTCAAAAAGTATGGAAGTCTTAGTTCACCGACCACACACGAGGCTCCTGCCCAAAATAGTTCCATGAGTTCAGTGTGTGGGGTCGGTCAATTTTGAAAAAGCCAAATAAACAAATAAATGGAATGAAGCGATTGTTCCCCGTGTTCGTGGGAACCAAACTACTGAACGGCACTCTCCTAGCTGTTCGGCAACAAAAGGAAGCAGGCGTTCGTATATTTTCAGCGGTGTTAGGGAAGTCGAGGGTCCGATTTTAGTTCCAGACACTCAACGACCAAGTCCCGCTGCCTCCTTTCGTGAAAACAAGATGGTCGCCGTTTTCTCCTCCATGTGGCATTCGACTATACGAACAGCGGAGCGCTTAATAGACGGTTCCCTTTGAAGATAATGATCTAGGAGGGTGGTCGGTGTTCGGTAGTTTAATCTACCGAACCAATAAATACAAAATAAACTAAATAAAGCACGACATCACAAATAAAAGAAGAAAATCCCGAAATTAGTCTATTTTCTTCACAGAGCAGTAAGAAAAATCACTATTTGGTAGATATACCTCCATTGAGTACATGTATGAATTTTTTATGCATGTATTCATTGGAAGTATATCTTAAAAGAGCTAGCAAAGGCCTTAGTAATCCCTCCCCTTTTTTCATAGAATAGACTTTCAGTCTCTCCACAGGGAAATAACCAATCAGAGGCTTCCCATTGAGAAACCTCTGACCTGGTACCCATGTGCATGCACACACTAACATCTGGAGCTGAGGAGCTGGTGTGAGGTCAGTGAGGGAGAGGGAGGGGGACGCAGGCACGCTCAAGTAGTAAGGAATCCTCCCTATCTGTTTGATTGACAGCCAGAGGGGTGTCCCTTAGTTAATTTATAAAAGGGCTGATTGAGTTAGGATATTCCTCACAAATAAAACACGTCAGCAAGCTTAAGTGCTTTTGGGGTGTGGAGTGGTCCTTTAAGTATTTTATTCCTTGTGGATTTCCTTTAAGTGTCCACTTCTCACTTGATCAGTGAACAAAACAAAAAAATGCGTGACTGTCCCCTTTATCAAACATCTTTTTACAATGTTTTCCTGTGCTTTTGAAGACATTGTACAGCAAATGTCATTGAAAACTAAAAAAACATTGTATAGATTGAGCATCTTCCTACCACATATTGGAGAAGGGGGTGTACTTTAACTCTATTTTAACTCTTTGAGTATTGAATTCTTCTACAACACAGGACGATCAATGCAAATGTGTATTTAGAATATCTTAAGGCAAGGAACTGAATTCCAGGATGACAGCTCTACAAATCTTTACAATCAGCAACTAATTGTTCATGTTTACAACGTTTTTTCACAGTAAAATTACTAATTCATTGTACCTAAACACCAATAAATTACTCAGTGTCAGCAAAAATTGTTACTGAGTCTCAGCCTTCATCTTGGTTTCTAAACGACACAGGACAGGAAGAGTCAGACCTAAACCTCGCTTATCTGATGGAAAATTGTAGATGTTCATGAGAACAAGTCTAGATAGTACATGTTTAAGGCTACTATGTAGGTCATCGGAAATCTTGTGTCCATATATGTTTAGTAACCATCACGCACATACTCAAAAACACGCAACAACACAGAATTTATTTGTGACAGCATAATTAGAGACAATCAAAACTGTAATGTAGAGAATATACTGCTCCCAAACATTTTTGTGTTTTTTTACTTTATACACGCAAGAAAATATGTCTGGACCTAAAACGATACTTTTTATCATGATGTATCAACACTGGGAATGAGATGTCTCAGTTTAACTGCCCAGATCATTATGTTGTCACTGATGACCATGTCAAAGTGGACATACTTTAATACTTGACCTACTGCATCAGAATATAATTGACTTCACTTCATAAGACTATGAACTAAAAAGAATTATATTTCCAGTGGATTTTGGATAGAGAAGTCCTTGGTAAATCAACTCCCAGAGAAATCTCCTCAAACCATATATTCTTAATTAAACAGTATTTACTTTTTACCATTTGTGTGATACACCACATTATTTATTATTTTCCATAAAACAGGCAGTTCTAGTAGTTTGAGTTTATCTCAAGTGGTATTCTTTGGTGGCATGAAGATGATAGATGCATAAAGCTCACAGCGTGCATTGAAGGTTGGCAACAGAGACACATTTATAATAGGACACTTGCTTCGTTCAAAGCTAACCATCACTTTTACACAATCATGCACTGGATCTTAATGCCAGTGCAAGTTGTCATTCCCCAATCAACAACACAAAGTGAAGGTCACTTTCATTATTGGAATATGCTTCATTCTGGCATCTGGTGTCTCCTCTGTGGGAGGATCAACAAATAGACTTATGCATTTGGTCTCAAACTAATTGCAATTTTTCTGAATGCTGGGCAATCAGCGGTTCATACGAAAACCCGAACTCCCAAAATGTTATTGGTGGTTATGGGTCAACCACTAAAGGTTAACTTTATTTTCAGGTCAAGCGGTGTTAGAAAGTAACTAAGCAAATCCATTGCTTAGTAAATCATCATGCCAACAAGCGGCATGGTTTTCTGATCTTGCAGCGAGTTGAACTGAGTAGTGCTTATGTCAGTATCAAAATGTTTCAATCAATTAATAAAGGCATCAAGTTATACTCTTACATTATTTAATTTAAGGAGTATGAACTCTACATACAATATTAGAAGTGAAAATATCTACACCCTTTAAATATCATTTTTTACAGTAATATTATGTTACATGACATGTTCTCAAGGTATCTTTAGAAAGAATTTTCACAGCTGGCAGTCCTCTAGAGTAATACCTACCTCTGATTCCTGGGGCTGCCTTAAAGAAGGTTAGAAAGTGTGTGAACTTGTACAGCAAAAGCAACCAACATACCTAGACAGTCTTTAAATAAAATGATTGTATCATAAATACTACTATAACTATATGTATTGCACCCTTCAACATTTTAACTGTTTGTCAATCACCAAGAAAATATGAATCGGCCACATGAGTCTAGTTCTTAAGGATAGACAGATGGGCAGACAGAAAGCTGGAGAGAGTCATCCACTGCAATATGGATGTCTAGTTAATGATCAGCGAAGAGAGAGGTGGGTGTGCTACCCTCTCCTTCCTTAAGAGCTTGTTCACTGTTCCACTTAACCTGGCCATTTGTAATGTGCGAGAAACAACTGATAATTGTGATCTGCATCGCAGCATCCACCATTCCAGATCAAAGTAGACAGGTCTGATGCACAGCATGAACAAGCCCTGATACCTACCTGGTCACCTCATACTTTGAGTAAAGCTGGTGGAATTAAGCTCAAAACACTACACATGTATTCACACACTGTATTCACAAATTGACAGACTATATGCAAATTTCTCTTTTCATGACAGTCACTGACAAGGCAGTCTTATACCTGCAGCAAGTTTTGGAAATCACTATTACTTTATTGAAGAACACTGTGATAAGGGACTCCTAAAGACAAGAGTATCCACTGCACACTCATATCACTCAATTCAGCCGTTCACTCACCAATAGGTACTCAGTTCCACCAGGATGTTACAGTCCCATGACAGCAAAAACAAGAGAGTAGACAGGCAACACAAAGTACGTGCCAAAGTGAGTCAAATGTTAATTCAAGGAGACACGGTCCCAAAATTATAATGTCTTGGCTCCCAAGAGCCGTCATCATGTATAGTGCATATAAAACCGAGTGTGTATTTAAACTCTAAATCTATCATGTGACCACCTGATCAGACGACTTCGGTAATCACAAAATCTGATGAGTAGTGTTCTCAAACAGTATAGACATATTACATACAGGTACACGTATAATCGACACAGGTTACAACAATAATAAGAAAAGGGAAGTAAGTTGTCATACATCATGGTCGCAAATAAGTAACATTCAAAAATTCAATGATGTTACTAAAATGGAACATGGAGGTCAGTATGGACATTTTTTTTTTAGAAAACAAGGACAGGAGTACAATTTCAGGCCACTATGAACAATAAAAATACATATTCATGTTAGTCACTCAAATCCTAATAAAGCAATGTCCTTAAAAGGAAGAGTTTCATGTAAATTCCCTATTCAGATGCCTTGACCACATAGTATCCAAGGTGTGAACCCAATAAGTGTCTTCTCTCAATATTTTACTGTCCCCTACTAATGGTTGCAACATGATCCATGATTTGAAACCACAACCGAGAAATGTTATGATTTGAAGACAGAAATTGTGCTGGTACTGGAAGTGATAAGAGACTACTTTGTTCCATATAGGACATTGTAATGCTATGATTTTTCCTACATTTGTCAAGAATGGTTAGATTATTGTTGATCCACCCTGTATCACAATATACGAACAAAATGTTATCCCTAGTTTCTAAATGCGTGGTAATTGTCCCCAGTGGGGTAGTCCTCAAAAAGAGAGGACCTCAGCATATGTTTGGTTAATTGTACCTAAAAGAGAAAAAGCTGCCATTAAATATACATGTTAAAAAGAGGCTGAAATTCAAGGTACATGGCTTGAAGTATTAGTTACCAGTGGTACTTGTTTGGAACAGTATATGAAATGCTGATCTTTGTAATACGAACACACATAAAAGGTTTAAGCTTTGATATGTGCCATTCTTTGTGATGCCTACATCATATTAACTACTAAAATATATTAGATAGCCCTTTGGGGAAGAAATCTTTCATCTCAACATGCCTGAGATTCTGTTTCTTTGTTTTTCTCACTCGAATTTTTATTAAAAAAAAAAAAAAAACCTTTACGCAAATTTAAATTTCTTCTGATTATTCCGCTACACAAGCCGTGGAAAGAGAAGGGTAGCGTTGAGTCTCAAACGTGGAGCCTTGATCATGGCTGGAGAAATGCAGAAAAAGAGAGCCAATTCCATCAAATTTTAAAACGTAAATACAATGATGTCCTAAAAATTAAATTGGAGAGCAGACCAGTTGAAAGCTCTTCTTACTTTACATTATTACCAAGATAATATTATTCAACGTGAATTCGCTGAACCTCGCAGAATGGATCAAAGACTCTTCATGGCTGCAGCCTATATAGCTTTATTATAA
>OW240924.1:48578552-48622540 GCA_933207985.1 Pelobates cultripes | reverse complement strand
CCAGAGTGCATATGAATCAGATAGAGACGTTTGTTTTACATCTAATAATGAAAGCCCTGTTTCGGCTCATTGTTTTAACAATCATAATAGTTTTTGTTACTTGTTGAATGATTTATATTTTGTGTAGTGTATGACTATGCTATGTCTAAATTTTCCTTTACCTAAACAATGTTTTGGGACATATAAAACGAACTTAAATAAATAGATTTGTGTTTAACCCTTTTCTTAAGAAGAGCTTCTACATTTTTGAAAAAAGGACTAATAGCTCATTTTGTATGAAATTGGTAGAATTTTCCAAAAGTTTTCTATTCTTAGTGTAACAGAGTGTTGGGGATGGTGGTCAGGGGTGTATATCTGGCACCCAGACTTTTGCACAGCCACTATCCTGACATGTGGGTAAGCACATGCAGCCCCAGGGAAAGTTAAGTTTAAATGTAGGTTTTTTCCTCTGTTGTTATTTGGGTCCCTGGGTTGGGGGATTCGGAAGAGCAGGGTGGGCCGATTCTCCACCCACTGTCAGAGTGGTTGTGCATGAGTCCAGCCCAGGTTTTCCATAGAGTTCTGGCTCACTGCCTAACGAGGTCATTAGCCTCACCTGTAGGGGCTGTGAGCAGCTATATAACTGCAGTTAAAGCAGGGTGAAGTGAGGGAAGTGTTTTGGAGGAGAAAGAAGATTTGCTGTTCGTTGTATCCTGTTACTTCACAACAACAGAAAATAAACAGGCCAGAGGCCTTTTTGAAACTGGACTTTGTCTTGACCTGGTTTTCTTACCATAGAGGGCTGTGCGGTTGCCAAAAGATCCTGGACAAACACACACAGGAAAGTAAGTTTGTCACATTAGTTATATAAATATTTTAAAAACACTCTCATAATCTACAACAACTCTTCCTTATCTATTTGTGTAACAATTATTTATATTAGAAACAAGACACATCCTGGCCCTTTGCTTTAGGTTCCCTCTTTTTTTTTTGTCCCTTTGGAAACATTCCTGTCTTATTTGCCACCTATAAAAGCTTGGTTGGCATTTTCAGACCTAGACACATCCCTTTTGTGCAGTTTTTATTTAAGCTTGTGTGTCGCAGTGGCGAAGGTAAGATATCCAAGCATATATATTTCATAGACCCCAAATTATTTCCAGGCAGATATTTGAGAGGCTGGTTCATTACTTTACTCAGAACTGGCTCTGTACCAAACACCGCATTGGATGCTTTGGCATTTCACTAAAATATTATAGAAGGTGGGTGTGCAAAAGTATTGTTTGGGCCAGCCAAGAAGTAATTTTTAGACACTTAGACATGTAGGATATGAAGTGTTAACATCAAAATGTGATATGTCCCCCAAAAAAGTATTGTCAAGGGCATACCAACTCCTAATAGATGCCAACTCTGTGGGGGGACAGGGTTCATCGAGGCTTGGCACCAGGAATTAAAGACTACATTCAGTGGACACAGGCTTTTGTGGCACACAAAGGCAACTACACGTGTGCCTCACATCTCAAGACCATGCAGAAAATCCAATATCGCTCGTACTTTGTTCCGGAGAAATTGGCCCATATATATCCAAACTCAAGTAACATGTGTTGGAGGTGCCATAACATTGGAACCATGCTACATACTTGGTGGAGTGGTGGTCCACTAATACAACCCTATTGGGAGATGGTGGGCAGGATAATCTCAGGGCTGTTTTCCCTTTTTCAACTTAAACCTGAACACTGCCTCCTGTTTATTAGCCACCAAAGATAGTCCAAACTTGACTTGAAATTGATATTCTAAGTTCTTATAGCAGCTAACACCCTTATAGGCGGATTGTGGAAGTCCTTACAACCACCGGATTACATAGCTCTTATGTCACAAATCTCACTGAACTGGGAGTACGAGGCTATGGCCAATAAGTGCATCAGGCCCTGGGGGGGGTGGCAGAGGGGGCCATGCCCCCCCCTACATCATGCTGTGCCCCCCAAATGCCGGCAACTTGCTGGCCATGTTCTTAAATTCTATTCCCTTGGACTGTAACAGTCTGTTACAGCCCGAGGGAATGCAGTGCTGGGTGCTGTCTGTGGAGAGATGCTGGGGCACTGACAGGCTCCCCAGCACAGGCCCTGCCCCAAAACCAAGCCCGCCTCCCGCACATAATCCCCGCCCCCACCGTTAAGCAGCAGACCTTGCTGCTGTTGGGAAGGGACTGTTGGGAAGAAGATGGCTGTCTGACCGTCCAGCAACAGCCTCCAGTGACAGGTAGGCTTGAAATACGTGTGTGTGTGTGTGTGTGTTTTTGTCTGTCTGCTAGTGAGGAAGCTTGTGTTTGTGTGGACTCAGCAGTCTGTGTGTGGACTCAGCAGTCTGTGTGTGGACTCAGCAGTCTGTGTGTGGACTCAGCAGTCTGTGTGTGTCTGTGTATGGACTCAGCAGTCTGTGTGTATGGACTCAGTCTGTGTGTCTGTGTATGGACTCAGCAGTCTGTGTGTATGGACTCAGTCTGTGTGTCTGTGTATGGACTCAGCGGTCTGTGTGTATGGACTCAGTCTGTGTGTCTGTGTATGGACTCAGCGGTCTGTGTGTCTGCTAGTGAGGAAGCTTTTGTGTGTATGGACTCAGCAGTCTGTATGTGTGTATGGACTCAGCAGTGTGTGTGTATTTGGATACAGTGCCAACAAAAAAACACATTGTGTTGGGGGTGGAGCTTAACATGCAGCAGGGGCAGGGAGAAACTGCGGCAAGGGTGGGGTTAAATGTGCCCCCCTACTTTTGTCCCTGGCCCACCATGTGCCCCCCCCCACCTAAAAATGAATTCTAGACACTCCATCAGGGCAAGCCCAATCACGCAGAGAGCAAAATCAATGTGGGCCGATTATGTAAGTTAAGGTCCTTATTGAGGTTATCAATTAAAAAAAAAAAAAACACGTGAGGTGTCTTTGTAACACTCCCCCGCTGCCATGTGGAGAGTGATGACAATAGAGAGGTGAAGGCGAAGGTGGGTGACAGCCCAAGTGCTCCTACGGGCCACATCCCACGCATGTGTGCGTCTAGGGTCAGGAGCCTCCCACCAGCGAAGCAATCAGCCAGTTCCCTCCCCTCTCCCTCATAAACCGCCCCTACCCTTGCCCTGTTCTTCCCTACTTGTACCCGTAATATGCAACACTTACGAGCAAGCTGAGGTAAATACTCCGCCATATACACTAAATTATTCAAACCCATCGGGTAACGCTTTATGGTGTTATCTGTTACTGTAAACTGTGTGCCATGCATAAAATACAACCATAAATGAACAAGACCAATGTCAAGATGAAACTAATGACGTCAGTGAGACGTAATCGAAGACATATTGTATGCATCAGATGTTATCAAATTTAATGGTACCTTAAATGATGACCGTCATAATGCATGCTCCACTTCCTTGCCACTACCTACCCCTATTTCTCCTTTGTATCCCCCCAAGAAAATGTTTAATAAAGATTGTCAAATTGAAAAAAAAAATATGATATGTCGTGCTACTGCCATTATCAATAATATGTCTACTATTCATAGCTGTAAGGAAATAGTGTATCCTTTATCTTTAACATAAAGGAAATGTTAAAATATAATAAGAATCCATGTTTTATCAACAAATGAGTTAATTAAGCAACTGTTAATTGCCTAGTGTCCTGTGTTATTTTAATATCACTGTAAAGGCTTAATAATGAATACCCACTGTGTGTAGTGATAGCTTAAATGTTTTACTGTGTATATTTTCTCCAGAGTCCTGGAAAATTGTGACAATGAGAAGTATGAATTTACTAGATATCATAAACATTAACCCTATGATATCATATAGAATGTTGCACTATTAGGAACTTTCAATAAAAGTGAGAATTTAAAGTAAATTTTAAATTTAAAGCCAGAGTAGCTGAGTTAGAGAATTTTTCCAGTTTGGCTATTTTTACCTTAAATTTGATATTCACATTGAATTCTCTCGTTAATGATTAGCCCTGTCTGTCTATGAAACTAAGGCTTTGGGAATGTTGACATTAAAACGGAGCTGTTATCAATTCAGCATTTCTGTTTCCACTGTTCATACTGATTTAGAAGCTCGGAGATAGATTTAGGAGTCAAGGTTTCAAGGGTTAGAATTAAGGAGTTGGGGAAAATGGAATAGGTATACATGCAAAAGTTACTGGTTACTGTGAGGAATTACAATTTAGGAGTTTAAGAGTTAGGGTTAGGTTTAACTGTTAAGGTTAGGGAAAAGTAGTTAGGGATAGGATTTACAAGATATCACAAAGGTGGATGCTAATGAATGGTGACATAGAAAGAAAGGTAAAGAACTGAAGACAAAAAGTTGGTAGCTGGTGACATATGACACAGACTTGCAATACAAGTCGGTGAAAACTTTCAAATCATTCTCTAGAATGGCTGAATTCTGTCCAGATTTGTTCAGCAATTTTTTTTCTAAATTATAGTGCGCACACACACACACAAAGGGATTATCCAGACCCCTAAACCACTTTAGCTTGCTGAAAAGCTGTATGTGTATAGAGAATCTGGTTAATTTACAATTTACAAAACCACGCCATGCTTTGCTCCTAAGTTCAGAAACTAAAATCAGACAGATTTTGCTATATTTTGCAGTGGTATTTGATACGAATGCATAAAATATTTTCATTGGCGCATCTGGTAGCTTTTCTTAGTGTGATAAAAAAAAAAAATTAAATATAAACTAAATTCCATAGATCATCTCTGGGGAGAAAAAAAATCCCAGTGTAGATGCCTGAATTGGCTTTGGTCAAACAGCTGTTCTCTGTTAGCCTGGGCTGAGTATTGGCCCCTTAATAGTTCCAGGGCACAGATGTGCAAGTCAATGAATTTTACATGTGTTCTGGGAAAACATTTGTAAGCTGGAGGTACAGACACAATCCATCAAATGCCACCAATATTTCGCTAAGAAGCTGCGATAGTCAACAACTGCCTACCTTTGCATTTTGAGAGTTGCCTTCTTGACGGAATAAAGGTTGCACGTGGCCCTAAGATTGACTTAGAAGATATGGAGATTTAGTGCTGCCCACAAAATAGCTTAACACTAGTAAAAAAAAAAACTCACACTGCCAGCTACATTTGTCACCCATAGAAGATTTTTAAACATAATAAAAAGTAGAAACTATTCAATATGCTAAGGATTAGTGCAAGAAAAAAAGCACATTAAAGCTCTATACATTTCTCGCCTGCTTCAAATCCGTGCTAACCTGCTCTAAACCTTTTCCTGCTGTTCGACACACAATCTCTAGGCACCAAGCCCTCGCAGAATATGGGCACACTGCCCAGCTAATCCATTTACTGCTCCAAGTGGAGAGCTACAAAGCTGCAACTCTAAAAGCCAAATAAATAAAAACATGACTGGTTGATGGGGAAGCATACAAACTGGTCCTCTCTTAAAAGAAATGTAAAAGGAGAACCTGAGGACCCATTAGTAATCAGGGAAAGTCCAAATAATGGAGCTCAAGAGGACAATCATCTTCCTATCATCTTTGGTGCTATAGGTTGGAGTGGTTATGATAATGTTGGGTCCACAAGGGTTCCCAAGCACCCTGGCCCACATATTGTACACTTTTACCATATGGAAAAACAGACACAGACCTCTCTCCCCATTTACAGAATTGTAAACTAAGACATCTCTCCCCATTTATACAATAGAATCCCTGAGCCAACTGATGCCAGTCTGCCAAGGTAAATAGTACCGGTGTTGCCCAATCCACTAAAGCTCCCTCACCCCTCCAGCTAGCATAGGGGACATTGGTCCAAAAAGTATTTTTGCAAAAATAGTCATAGTACATACTCATATTTTACTTTGTTTTTTTGAGCCTCTATCTAAGGTTCCAAGGGTAGACAAGAAACATAAAAAGCCATGTTGGATTCTACCATCACTGTCAATTTGGTGCTGCCAAATCCTGTAGTACTACATATAAATTATTTTAATGGATATTGAGGAAGTGTATAATAAGGAAGTGAAATGTATGCCAATGAAATAACAAATACAATTTAATCATATAAGTTGCTCTGCTTTAAATACGATATTCATTTAATTATTGGGTGGGTTTTTTTGTCTGAAAGGTTGTCTAACTCATAGATATTTATTTTTATATATGCACCTTTGAAAATTCCCAAAATCAACATATTTTCTTCATTTTCCTTTAACTGCTAGTGCATAAACTCAGAGACGACTCCGCTCTCAGGGTCGATGATGTAACGGTACAGGTGAGATTTGCAAATAGAATATTAGATTTCGAGAAGCGGACACAGCATCAGGGTAAATCGATTGTATTGATACCTTGGAGAAACACTGGTAAGGTTTACAAATAAAAGAAAATGTAGAAACATCAACAAAGCACCAGAAAGTTTGCCTCGAGTGTTTATAGATGAACTACAGACGAGCAAAACTGTAACTTTGTAGCTTTCAAATACACAGAACACACCAGCAAATCATTTGAATCAGTGGAAGAAATCCCCATCGTGGCATGCTTTCTTATATGTATTAAAAAAAATCTCATTTTAATGAATATGGTTCTGTTTAAAAGGATACTCTAAGCACCATAACAACTTCTGATCCTTGCTTAGGTTATGGTGCAAAAATGGCCCCTGTCCCTCTCCACCTGCAAAAATCACTGCAGCTGTAAGACTAGCCTTTCAGGGCTTTGGAACTGACAAAGGGAAAACCAGAAACGTTTGTTTATTTTTGGTCCTTCAAAAAAATTGTTTGATTTCGCATCTAGTTGCGCTTTTTTTTTTATTTTCTGTACTTGGATTTGGACCTGCTTTGAGCAACAGGGTGCAAGGTTTGCAGCCCAGAGTTATCAAGTCTTATTTAGATTTTTTGGGTACTGCAGTAACCCCTCCTCTGTCTCTATGTGGCAACAAAATTAAGAAGCTGGGCAACACGAACATGCTATGGAGGATATTTTATTGAAAAGACACCACAAACGAGTAACGTTTAGACTATGAAGCCTTCGTCATGTATATATCGTATGTATGATTAAGGATTCATAGACATTTGTTGCACATCAGTGTTAATTTTGTTGACTAACAATTTTAGTCAAATTTTTGAGATTTTGTTGACTAAAATGGCTTTTTTTAGTCAAAAGACTAGGACTAAAACTAAATTGAAATTTTCCACCAAAATTAGCACTGTTGCACATTTCTGGAGGCTTTTCCACAATAAAATATCCTCTATAGCAGGCCTGCACAACCTGCAGCCCCCCAGATGTTTTTGAACTACAACCCCCATGATTCTTGAATAAAATAAATAGCCAACGCCCATGATTCATTTAATGAAACAGATAACAAGGGAATCATGGCTGATAGCCAGGAGATCATGGAAGTTGTAGTTCAAAACATCTGAGGGGCTGCAGGTTGTGCAGGCCTGCTCTATAGGCTGCCCAACTTCTTCTGTTATTTTAGTAATGATGTACATCCTGATGAACCTCAGGCCAGACACATTTCCGATTACAAGGATGACACGTAAGCTTGACCCCTTAAGGACCAAACATCTGGAATAAAAGGGAATTATGACATGTCACACATGTCTTGTGTCCTTAAGGGGTTAAATAAGTCTTATAGTAGGTTTCTATTGCTTGATAATGTCTATCATGGGCCATGAGAATGAAATGCCCCAGTTCTAAATGGTACCAACATAACCCCTTACTCATCCCCAATACATTCAGATAATTCCAATGTTATCACACATACTACACATTCTTACAAATGAATAGCTGAGCCATTAATGTTTGTTGCTAGTCTTACATTTCATTATTATACATAAAGTCATCTCCTTCCAGTTTCCTTCTACATCTAATGAAATTTCACACAAGCCCATAATCCATTTCGACTATGATTACTACGAACAGTAAAACCTTGCAAGGTAATATTTTCTGACTCTTGGATCTTCCTTTAAAATGCTTAGCAGGTAATATAAAACGATTGTAATTGACAATGCATTGTTAATCCAAAAGGAGACCTGATTTAATTAAGAATGCCAAAGGGCGTCATTTGAGGGCCAGGTATCTGAGACTTACGTTTTTTGATCTTAGACTCTCCCTGTAGTAACGTCCACACTGGCACAAAAGCTTAAGGGCATGAGAACAAAGGGAATTTTATGTGTCTGAATTCAAATTCTTTCCTTTGAAATCAAG
Source organism: Pelobates cultripes (assembly GCA_933207985.1). NCBI lineage: Eukaryota > Metazoa > Chordata > Amphibia > Anura > Pelobatidae > Pelobates > Pelobates cultripes. Next base: position 48,614,384 of record OW240924.1, on the reverse strand, counting down.
CGTCCAGAATGGGCAATAAAACTGTGAAAATGGATTTCTGGCCGCATTTGATGTTAAGCCTTTAGTGTCAAGAGCCAGGTCTTTCTTTTCTTTTCTTTTTTTTCATTCTTTTTTTTTTTTTTTTATTCTTGAGCGGTACTTGTCCTATAAATTATTTCCAACACTTTATAATCGCTCTGTCCCACCCAGGCTCTGTCTTCTGATCTTAAGGCTAGTCGTGATTAGTTTTTCATGTTCCCTTTTTTTCTTTGAAACAAAAATCTGAAATTTAAGTAGAAAAAGATACTTGGAAGCATCTCAATTTAGATAGCGTTCTATTATAGCTTTAGAGATCCAGTTAAAATGATGGTGTGCGTTTCTTCAGTGCTATACACACGTTTGGAAAAAAATGGGGCCTATTTGCTAACCAGCGAGTTGCTATGAGATCACACACTGTTTGCATAACTCGGACAAAAATTAGTCCACTTGGACAAAATGAGAGCCACTGGGAGATTTTGACACATTTCTGTCAGTCTTTGGTTTAGTAAATATGTCTCTATATTTCTAATTTCCAAGTGGATGCAAACAATAATGAATTACGAATACCCTAGATATGGAATATTTTCACTCTTCTCATGCAATATATCTAAATCTAATTTGTACCCAGAATTAGTTGTGTATCGTTAAAATCCGACTTCATTAGATAGACTACAAGGTAAACTGATGTTATTTAAACTTGCCTGTTGTCGATTTAAAGGAACACTATAGGGTCCGGAACACAAACATGTATTCCTGACCCTATAGTGTTTAAAGGACCACTCTAGTCACCCAGACCACTTCAGCTTAATGTAGTGGTCTGGGTGCCAGGTCCAGCTAGGGTTAACCCATTTTTTTATAAACATAGTTTCAGAGAAACTGCTATGTTTATGAATGGGTTAAGCCTTCTCCCAAAGCCTCTAGCGGCTGTCTCATTGACAGCCGCTAGAGGCGCTTGCGTGCTTCTTACTGTGAAAATCACAGTGAGAGCACGCAGAGCTTCCATAGGAAAGCATTGATAATGCTTTCCTATGCGACCGGCTGAATGCGCGCGCAGCTTCTGCCGCGCGTGCGCATTCAGCCGACGGGGAAGAATGGAGGAGGATCAGAGGAGGAGAGCTCCCCGCCCAGCGCTGGAAAAGGGTAAGTTTTAACCCTTTTCCCCTTTCCAGAGCTGGGCGGGAGGGGGATCCTGAGGGTGGGGGCACCCTCAGGGCACTATAGTGCCAGGAAAACGAGTATGTTTTCCTGGCACTATAGTGGTCCTTTAACCCACCATTTAGGTGACTTGCTCTACCTTAGCCCCACTATAAAAGTTTAAAACTCACCTTATTTCCAGCACCGCGCAGGTCTGCCAGCGCTGGCTCCGCCCCCTTTGTGACATAAAAAATGCAGATTTTTAGCCAATCCAATGCTTTCCCGTATGGAAAGCATTGGGTTGGCTAAAATTGACACGGGAGAGGGGCCAAATGCCGTTTTGGCCAATGAGGACCTCCTCAGAGAGATGCGTTGGATCAATGCATCTCTATGAGGAAAATTCAGCGTCTACATGCAGAGCGTGGGGATGTTGAACGTCATGGCTGCTTTTTCGGCAGCACTGACCCAGGAAGCATCTCCAGTGGCCATCTGAGGACTTGCCACCTGGAGGTGTCCCTAGAGGCAATGTAAAAATAAAAAATGCATTAAAAAAGCCTAAGGGAACTATTATACTCACCAGAACAACTAGCTGTAGTTATTCTGGTGACGATAGTGTCCCTTTAACAGTTTTTGAATAAGTTTCGTATTTTGAATGTTTTTATGTTTAGAATTCATCTCATCCTATGGAATTTCTCAGCAGGCATCTGACCTTCTCTTCCTGACACGGTGCACAATTTTGTGTAATTTTCTTTGTGATGTAATAATAAAAGCAGCTCGGGAGATGAAAGGGAATCATTATCTTAAAGGACGGAGATAGAAAAAAGTGGCAAAATAATGTAACATATGTATGTGTATATATATATATATATATGATATACACATGCATACATACACATATACACATATATCACAACATTACGTATTAATAAAATAGAAAAAAAATCATAGATTTGCTTAAATAAAGTTCTATACACCAAGAGTACATTAAAAAAAACTAAAAATAGATTGACTTATTAGTTCTTATTATCATAAGTTGAAGTAATGTCTAAATGTGCATTTTGTTTCAGTATGTATAGATAGCATACCATTTATTTGAAACGAAAATGAGAATTTTGTTTGAACACAAAACAGTGTCATAAATAAATAACATTTTCAACACATATTTTGTAATCCTCTCACATACACATAAGTACTTATTTTCTTCCAGTTTATATACATATATGGGGATTTACATACAATGCAATTATCATGACATGGCCCATTTCATATCCCCCTCAGATTACAGCCATGCCGCAACACACAATTATGTATACATTGATACATGCACACAAATGCACACACAAACACACTGATGCAGAGAGACACAAACTGACACACATGTATACATAATGACAGAAACAGACAAAGTCACAGTATGTGTCTGAAATTATATAGCTGTGTGCATTGCTGACTGAGCGTGTCTGGCCATTAGTATCCTTTTAAGCTTATGTGTATATCTGTATGTGTATCCGTTAGTGTGTCTGGATGTGTATATTATATGTGTATGTCTGATATATCTCTCTGCTTGAGAGCGTATATATCTCCCTATACTTTATTTTACCTGTTTATCTTTTGGTCAGGGTCAATGGCCTAGTTCCCTTGTGCGTCAGTAGGGCTGTGCTGCAGGAATCCCCTTCAAAATGAGTGCAGACCAAAATGAATGTTCCCTTCTGGTCTTCTGTTTTTTTTCTTTATACATCTTGTAGTCTAATTTACCTAAATGTCTAAGTAGTCTCTCATATCTCTGTGCAAGGGGTGGGTCCACCCATCAATGCAGTGGTCTGTTCCTAAATATGGTGGCCTAGGTGACTAGCAGCATGACCCTTCAAGGTAAACCAAGCACAGAGTGCTGCATGGTCCTAGTGCCTAGTCCCCTTCTGCATTTTGAAAACTGCCTGCAGGACTGTGCTAGCAAATTTAGGACTGTTGGCACCATTGCACTCTTTATTTTCTTGAATGTGTCCCTGGTTTGTCTCCTTTACATAAATGTGTCCTAATCCATCTCCTTTCCCTTAGTGTCTCTCTGTCCTGTCTCCTTTCTCTACATTTCTCCCTGGACTGGCTCCTTTCAGTAATTGTCCCCCAGATCTGTCTCCTAGAGAGGGCTCTGCTGGCTGCTCAATGTTTAGTAGATATATCCAAACATGTCTTTAAACCTCCCTTATAATCTACAGACCAGTGGCAGAGGCATAACTAGATACCACGGGGCCCCGGTGCGAAAATTGCCCAGGTCCCCACCCCATACATCTACCCCCCACCCTATATTTCCACATCCACCCCCGCCCCCCGAATCCCAGCCCCACCCCCACACATGCAGACAAACAGATACACATGCAGACACACACAGGCACACATACATGTAGACACAAACACACATACACACAGATACAAAAACACACACACATACAGACAGAGACCCATACATACAGACATACATACAGACACACATACATACAAACGCACACACACATATACATACAAACACACAGACACATACATACACACACATACATACAGACATACACAGAGGCACATACATACAGACACACACATACCCACAGTGACACATACATACATACATACATACATACAGACACACACATAGAGAGACAAATACACACACACACATACGTACATACATACACACACATAATATTTAAGTAACCCTGTTTCCTACCTTTTAGGTGCAGAAGGGTGACTTTCCCTGGGGTCCAGTGGTGGCTCAGGCTGATGGGAGTCAGAGTTCCCCAGAGTACTCTGACTCCCTCCTCTCTTTCCTCCCGTGCGGCTACTGGTGGTTGTCGCACGGGAGGCAGCGTGGCAGGGCCTGACATCAGAGGGTGCCCGTTCACGCTGTTAAGCGCAGTGCTGACCGGGCCCCCATGAAATTAATTTCCATCGGTTGGCCCTAACAGCATGGGTCCGCAGGACAACCCCTGGAGTGATGGTGGTAGTTCCGCCACGGACCAGTGGTTCCCAAACTAGTCTTTAAGGCACCCCTATCAGTCCAGGATTTAGGGATTACCAAGTTGTATCTAAGGTGTTTTTATAAAGAAGAACTACCCGGTAATCCTAGACTGGTAGGGGTGCCTTGAGGACTAGTTTGGGAAGTACTGCTATAGATCGGGGGGTTACAAATGTGGTGGCTGGCTAGCAAGCACTTGCCGGCTGCCATTACGTGATTAACTGTCGCACCATCAATTATGTTTTTTTATAACTATTTGGCCATTGATTTCTAGTTCTGACAGCAGACCAACAGTAAACTGCAAATCATTGCTGAAAAAAGCCACTGCCATCAGGAAACATTACCATAAAGGAGTGTACATGGTCTGCAATAATCTGTAGATAGGTGGTACATATCAAAGTAACATCCACATGAATGCCATGACTCAAGGTTTCCCAGCAGAATATTGCCTAAAGCATAACACTTCCTCTGCCAACCTGCCTTCTTTCCACAGTGCATCCTGCTGCCATCTCTTCCCAAAGTAAACAACGCAAACGCACACGCACACGGCCATCCACCTGATCTAAAAGAAAACATGATCCATCAGACCAGGAAACCTTCTTTCATTGCTCCATGGTCCAGATGCTCATGACCCCATTGAAGGTAATTTCAGAGGTGAACAGGGGTCATCGTGGGCACTCTGAGCAGTATTAGGCTACGTCTCGTATGCAGTAAACGGCAATGCACTTTGTGTTCTGACACCTTTCTATCATGACCAGCATTACGTTTTCCAGCACTTTGAGCTACAGTAGCTCTTCTGTGTGAATGGACCAGAAGGGCTAACCTTCACTCCCCACGTGCATAAATGAGCTTTGGGCACCCTGATGCTGGTTCACAGGTTGTCCTTCCTTGCACCACTTTTGGTGGGTACAAGCCACTAAATATCAGAAACACCCCACAAGACGTGCCGTTTTAGAGATGCTCCGACCCACTCAACTAGCCATCATCATTTAGTCCTTGTCAAAGTCAACATTTTTGCCTGTCCATTTCTCCAGCTTCATCTCATGGAATTCAAGAACTGACTGTTCACCTGCTTCCTAATATATCCCACCCCTTGATAGGTACGATTGTAACAAAATAACTAATGTTATTCACTTCACCTGTCAGTGGTTTTAATGTGGTGGCTGATCAGTCTATATATCTTTCCCACTGACAGCCCAGCTCCCTGCAGCTCTGTACTGTTGCTGGGCCTTGGATATTGTCATTTTCAAGCTCCAGAAGCAGTTCAGGGTGTGTGAGGGAGCCGGGAAGTCGGTGTAGAGAGTGTAGAGAGCTCCACATCATAGCTTGGTAGGACAGCCCCAGAGCAGCCACCCGTGTCCTGCGAGCAAGGTGCCACTAGGTCAGTTCCTGCTCAGGCTGGAATGGGGTTCACTTTGCATCATCCTGCCACTTGTCACTTTCTGTAATAGGGGTTTGGAGCATCAGCACACCCTGTTTGTCCAAATACTCCACCTCTGGCACCCATAATAGGAGTGACTATCCTAAAAACATCCCCTGGTTCTGAATTTGCAAACTCTTAATCAGGGCTGATTGTGATTGTGCAGAATTCTGGGCCCAAAATATGCACCAAAGTACTCTCAATATATATGTTTACAATATAATTACACAAGACTTGTGTTATCAAATTAATAAAGCATAGTACACCCAGTGTGTAACCCAGTAAAAGATAATATTGCCTTTTTAGATGCTCAACCAGCATTTGGCCTAGAGAGAGTGACAGAGCATCACAGGAAATGAATATTGCAGTGCACTGCCCAGGTTAGCTGTGATTTGTTTAACTTGCAGCTTGAAGCATCATATTTCCATGAACCAATGTTTGTAATATAGGGCAAGGGAAGGGAGAATCAGATATGTAGACACATCAGACATGTCGGGATTAAGCCAGGTGCCTGTAGCAGTGTATGGTGTATCAGTGAAATGCTCTGATTGACATTGCACATTTACAATGGTTCCACCCTGTCTGCTAACAATAAATAAAAGAGCTCTTTCAGTTGAGGTCATTCTTGTTTGCATAGCTCTACAAAACCTTTCGGGCTCTAGTTCCAATAAACGCTGCCTTGTTTTAAGTTGCGAATCCATGTGTCATTGCTCAGACTCTTTGTTTAGGATGAGTGACAAAAAAAGTGTTGGCAACATTTTTCTGAATCAATTTAGAAACATTGCAACTGGTCATTGTTACCCGTCCTGTTATTTCAAGAAAACCGTAAAATAATTTTTTAACTTGTCGTAATATAACCTGTTACCAACAGCATACATTTTTAATATAATTTGTGAGGCTTATCAATCTCCAGAGGTTTTTTCATTTTCTCTAATTAAACTGTAATCTTAGCTTTGTAATAAATATTATCCTTAATTGTCATGATTTGTCCATGTCCTTTGAGGAATAAAGTAATCTACTCTAGATTGTACTGGAAACAATTACAGGGAACCTCTACAATGTCTACAAAGACCTGACTGGGGGACAGTAAGGATTGTCACGTAACAATATCAGCGACATCACTGGTTGACCACCTATGACTCATTATTTGCACCAAGATTTATGTGACATAGAACCCATGATGAGCTTGGCCTCTCCAATGCAGTCATGTGTGTTAAGCAAATTGAAGCTTCTCTATTTATCCACAAGCCAGGTTACAGTTTGGATAATTAAACTTTAAGTTCAATCTCTGCCAATATCCTGAAGCGTTGTAGGCTAAAGCAAAACATTACACTTAGTCCTGAAGTCTTTCCCACTCCCCCTATTAACCTCCTCCTCCTCCTTCGATGACTAGATTTATTGCTGGCGTGTTAGGACATCATGTTGGGAATGTCCCTGGAAGATATTATTGCCTTGGTTGAACTCTCAGATTTGCTGTGGGCATTTACCATGAATTGAAAGGTCATGTGCTACAAAGGGCCTCTAGGTGAGTGGCGTGATTCTGAGTAAGTGTGATACAGAAGACGGTTGGTGTCTTCATGCCAATGCTTGCAACTTGCCAAGCCTCTGGAACGCGCAAAAAGTTTGCAATATAAAGTAGGTGACAATGTGTACTCAGTTCACAAGTTCTCTGCTGTATATTATGCATCTATCACAAATTTCTTTGTGTACGAAGGGAGGTGCAGTTCTGATGCACTCGGAATATATTTTGTGTAACTCTGGTCCTCACTTAGGCCACCCTTATAAAGTTATGATTGACTCAAATGTGTTACACTATAGCCTGTCTCTGGATTCTTAAACAGTCCCCACCACCCCTTTTTGTGACATAAGACAGAGTACCTCTGTGCAATTCTTTGCTCACCCCAAGGAACACAGTGGGTTAAGTTTCATCAAACAGACATTTACATGGAGTTTGATTAAAAAGAAGTATTGAGATGGGACAGAAGCCAATTTCTTTTTTTAAATTATTGCAAAATCAAGATTAAATAAAAGTATTAAAAAAAAAACTAAATGCCTGGTGGCAAATATTTCTGTCTGTATTCAGACTTGCCTTTTCTTATACACTTTGAATAATATACATGTATCACCTTTTTTTAGGTCACTAATAAAATAATTCTCTTTTTTCTCTCTTTTTTTATTATTTTGTTTTGTCAGTTTATACATTAAACAAAATTATTAGTGCGTACACATAGAAGAGAGTGAGGTCATTTGAGATTCTGGCATGTGAGCTAGTTTGAATGGTGGGAGCAGCATAGCATTAGAATTTTAGAGCACAGATTGATACTGGGAAGTGTATGCTGAACAATTATCTAGATACCTAAATCCCAGTATAGTTTAATATAAGTCATATAGTGTGACTCACTAAAGTCCAAAGACCTGTACCGAACAGGACAACATTTTCTTACGCTGTACGGGACCATTCAAAATGCAAAATCTGGACATTGTTCTCGCTATTTAACAATGTCTACATACACACAGGCAAGGCTCCAAATGTACCGGAATATGGTCTGAATTTCAGCTGGAGGTGTGGCTGAAATTCGGATCTGGACTGGTAAATTCTGGATGCTTCAAATCCTGGCCTGCCTACACCTATTGGCGGTTGGTGAAGGCTCTAATTATAATACAAAGGGGGGATCCTAATGTGAACTGCAAAACACTCAATGATAAAATGAAATGTGATGCAAGAAAAGACAGACCCACATGAACCCCTTGAGCACAGATGAGTTTCTTAAGGCAGGAAAAGCCTTTATAAAAGCTTTCCCACAATTTGAAATCTCAGTCAGAGAGATCAAGGCATTCCCACCTTGAAATCTCATTCTGCGCGGAGCCATCAAGTGTCTCACATGGATACATTGTTTCTTGCTTTGTGTTGCATGTGTATTATAATTAGAGCTGCCACCTATGAGTGGTATATGGGGGGACAACACAGTGTTACCCCCAGTTTAAGAAGTAGATATTGGCACTTGTATATATTATTACATCCCTACCTGTCAATAAGAAAACCAGTGCTGCTACTTCCTGGGTATATAGCCTAGTTGAGCTAATTTCATGAGGTAGACTATTGCCCAGAGCACCTGCCTTGCAAAGACTTTTCATTGAGCTGCATTGGGAAGAGAGTTGCAATGGCTGCAGACAAGAGATCTGCAGCTTTTTAAAATCTATTTTTAGATATATCCCCAATGGAAAAAAAATGTTTTTATTGCAGTATATATACTAAATAGTGAGTGTTTTTGTTTTTTTATGCAGGCAGTTAAATGTCACTTTAACATTCCCCACCTAGGTCCCCCACCCATTATTTTTCAGACATTTCCCCATGGGATGTGGCCTCTCTAATGTTAGTTTTTAATGTCTAGTAGATTTGCCCCAACCTCACGCATGGCTGATGCACATGGTAGGTGGGTGCCTAGCAAATGTTTGTATCCCCTCTTACATTAATATGGGAGTCAATATATATACCCCAAGCTTGTTTTTTTCTAGTGTTGCCATAGGGAAAGTAGTAAATAAAATTTGTATTTGCTTGCAAAAAGCACGTGAACGATAATACTCGACAATGCAAACTGTCGGATGCATTCGCCCTGATTTATTTTTAAAATTGGCAATTTATGAATTTTCCAAATTCTATACTTACTGGCCAGTTGGTGCAGATTCAGTTGGGTTGGCCGAATTCCGCCAGGAATAAGCTTTAGTAAATCTGGGAATTGTCATTTGTCTATTATTACTAGATCTTGGCCACTTCCCTGTTAGACCTGAGATAGCTCACCTTGGCCATGCATATATATGTACAGGATATAGCATTGCGTACAAAGATGTATTTTTTTTTATCTTTTACCCTCACTGCTATGCATAGTGTACAGAATGAGATAATAGCTAAGCAGTCCTTGATTCCAGGTTAAAAAAAATTCTACAAGTTTTTTAAGGGGGAACCTAATTGTAAATTAGAAAACAAACTTATTTAAAAAGGGATAGAGTAACTTTTTAATTCTTTATAATGTAAAAACATTTAGATTTATACCCAGATACCACATTTAATGTAATTTTTCGCAACTTACTTGGTGTACATACTTTGCAACTGCACATGAAAGATGCACTCCAGAATGGATTTATGATTTATCTTGTGTGTGTGTGTGTGTGTGTGTGTGTGTGTGTGTGTGTGCCCAGTAGGCAAATCAATGAGCTGCCATTCAAATAACTATAGTACTTTCATGGGTCAAGATACTGGGGAAAGTTTATCCCCATATTTGACATGACCTTGTTCAATTGTATTGTTGATGGGACAGCTCCCCTTTATACTTTAAACTCACACATCAGTGGTGTTTTGGAATTTGGCATTGAAGGGTTAAAGGGCCACTCCAATAAAGCACTTCTGATTACTGAAGTGATTTACCGATGAGGAGTATCCAATTTCAAAGGCACTTTATGAAGAAATCAGCACTTTTATAATTAATTAATGAAACAATTGTCAGAAAACCAGGGAGGTTTACCTCCTGCTTATGTTAGCTTCCATGAACTTATGGAAGTAGGAGACTCGCTCTACTTGAGCATATCTGAGACCCGCCCCACAAACCTCCCTATTAGATCTCATACCATTGTTGCGCTCAATGAGAAGCCTCTGGATTGGTTATTTCTCCTTGTAGAGACAGTTAATCTACTGTGGGAAAAAAGGGGAGAGCTTCCCAGGGTTGCAGTTCATAAGAAAATTATATGAAAATGCATGCATTCATTGTGGGTATATCTAATGAACAGTGATTTGTATTGTCCCACATATGAGCAATGGAGTGTTACTTTAAGGGAAATCCAATACTTTTCTACTAACACTTTCATTCCATAGTCCATGAGATGGTAAGTAGGATGTGGATCCACATGCTCAGTTTTACTAATCCACAGGCAACCACAAAGCAGGTATGGCCTATGGGAAAAGAGGACTTGAAAAGAGGATTTGATGAGCATAGTGTAGAAAATCTAATATACACAAAAGCAAATTGATCAATGCACAATAAAAATGGGTGATTCTCACTAGCATTTTCCAGTATGAAAGTTGGGGTAAGTTTTAACTGGTTTACTCTATATTTTTCCAAGGTTATATAACACATTAATTAAAGAGTTACTCCAAGCATCCTAATCACTACAGATAGTCGATTTTCTATGCTCCCTGGTGGGTCAGTGATCCACGGCAGTCAACATGTATTGGCTGAGAGTTGACCTCTCCCAGCCAATGACTGACATTCTGTGCAAAAAACGTTGACATGAATTGACACTAACCAGTCCGGAACTCTAGTTCCCCCTGCTGATGATCCCCGAATGATGCTAAGGGATTAATCTCAGCATATGCAGTGTTTCAAAATCAAAATTCCGTACATACAGACTGTAGGCATTATGACAACTGCAAATCACTGCAGTGGTCATGGTGCTTGGAGTAACCCTTTAAGAGAACACTGAGCAAACTTCGAAGTCTATATTGAGCCTCCAATAAGGTCTTCAAAATGTTTAAGCTCACTTGTGCTATTACAGAGTGTTCCTATACCATTTGCATTTCAGACCGAACCTACCAACAACAAGGTCCAGGACCCAAACTTCACAACGGTCCTTCAAAAGAGACACAGCATCTCCAAGCGATCAATAGAAACTTAAAACAAAGGATGATGGGGGTTTTGCTCATATGGTAGTTACAGGATGCAATTAGCTCATAAACAACATTTTATTCATTCATATATTTTACTGTAAAAAGGAAATTGCCACATTTGATAATCATATTCCCACATGTTAATATCTATGGATGAATAGTTACACAATACATATTTATTTAGTGATATCTGCTCTAGCCATTTCAATTAATTTTCAGCCCCGTAACTTTCTCCTACTTTTTTTTTTTTTTTTTTCATTTCCAAGCACTTGCATCTAAATTAAATTGTGTTTGTCTTTGTTCTGGAATGATTGAACACAAGTAAAAATATTGACCTTTTCAGCAAAGATTTGAAGTGATTGTCTGTTCTAGGCTACGGGAAAAAAAAAAAGAGCGAGTATTTTTTTTCTCCATTAATGTGCAGCCCTGAAGGATATTTTAAAACTGTACAGATGGCCAGGGAAAGAAAGAAAAAATATGGATATTAAGGAGGTTTGGCACAGAATTATCAGTGACAAGATGCCAATGGGAAAAAAATAGGTGTTTTGAATATGCGATTATTATGATGTATAAATTATACAGAAATGGGCAGAGTATTAAATGTGAATGTGCCAGGACAATACATTATACATTTCTTTAACATTTCAGGGGTAAAATAGGTCATAATTAGAAAAAAAATACATAGCATTCATTTAATTTTGTAAGGAGGATCCATACAAATGTAATGTGGAAATTATGTACTCAGATAGATAGATAGAGTAAGGGGGGGGAGGGGGTGAATTTGATCTCCTACTGATTTTGAACATTTGCCCACTGACAAAGAAATGATCAGTCTATAATTTTAATGGTAGGTGTATTTTAACAGTGAGAGAAAGAATAACAGAAATAAAAATCCCAAAAAGCACACGTCAAAAAAGTTATAAATTGATTTGCATGTCAATGAGTGAAATAAGTATTTGACCCCTTCGACTTAGTACTTGGTGGCAATCACAGAGGTCAGAAGTTTTTTGTAGTTGGCCGCCATGTTTGCACACATCTAAGGAGGGATTTTGTCCCACTCCTCTTTGCAGATCCTCTCCAAGTCAGTAAGGTTTCGAGGCTGATGTTTGGCAACTCGAACCTTCAGCTCCCTCCACAGATTTTTTATGGGATTAAGGTCTGGAGACTGGCTGGGCCACTCTAGGACATTGATGTGCTTCTTCTTGAGCCACTCCTTTTTTGCTTTGGCTATGTTTTTTTGGGTCAATGTCATGCTGGAATACACATGCCCTGACTGAAGGTAGAAGGTTCTCACCCAAGATTTGATGGTACATGGCCTCATCCATCGTCCCTTTGATGCGGTGCAGTTGTCCTGTCCCATTAGCAGAAAAACAGCTCCAAAGCATAAGGTTTCCACCTCCACGTTTGACGGTGGAGATGGTGTTCTTGGGGTCATAGGTAGCGTTCCTCCTCCTACCAACAAGACAAGATGAGTTGATGCCAAAGAGCTTGATTTTGGTCACATCTGATCACAATACTTTCACCCAGTTCTCCTCTAAATCATTCAGATGTTCATTGGCAAACTTCAGACAGGCCTGTACATGTGCTTTCTTGAGCAGGGGGACTTTGCAGGCGCTGCAGGATTTCAGTCCTTCACAGCGTAGTTTGTTATCAATAGTTTTTGGGGACTATGGTCCCAGCTGCCTTGAGATCATTAACAAGATCCCGTGTAGTTCTGGGCTGATTTTATTAAGACACGGAGGCTCCTATTATGCTGCACTCTTTCTTTATTTACCTCAGCAGCAAAGAAAAATAACATTAAATCAGTATAAAAGAAACCAGTAAATAACATGAGGTATATCTTCCTAGCAACAGGAACAGCCAATCAGCATCCTCTTTATAGCATAATAGGCAGTGTTCAGTATACTATTTCCTCTTTCTTTGCTGCTACCTCAGTTAAGTGACACTTGGTCCCATGGTTCTTAACTGTGGGATCTTTTACTTTACTTTATTCATATCATTACTGTGCTTAATATAGTTATTATAGTTATTACATTTTAATTATAATATTTTCATGTTTATAAATATATTTACTTACTTCATTTTAACGTAATTTGATTTATTTATTTCATTTGCTTCAGTAATATGCTTTATTGTATATCCTTTGATAATGTATTTCCCCTCTGACCTCCCTGGCCCCAAGAATACCATCAATTGGGGATCAGGGACGTCTTTGAGGATCTTTATCCCCTGAATATTGTGCTGTTTTTTCCCTTCATTTATCTGTCTGGCTGCTGCTCTGCCACCAACTGCCAGAAATCCAAGTTGGGGTTTAGTTGTAGTGGCAGCCGGGCAGCTCCTTTGTCTTTATATTACAATTGCTATTTTTTTTTTCACTATTGTGAGTACTTTCATTTCTTTATCCTGTTTAGTTAGTTATTTATTTATTTTTACTTAAGGGTTACTCAACCCTTTACTTTTGGTGTTATTTTGCTTTATTCAGCCCCTTAGGTTTGTTTGTATATTTATGATGCAATCTGACAGGATCTTTCTGTGCCTTCTGGGTCTACAGCAAACATTCAGATTAATGTAGAAGCCTCTCCAGGTATCTCTGGAGATGAGGCTGAATTTATGCTTTACTGATCCTGCTGACATGCAGGCTTTAATTGACACTTCCATGGCAAAAGCAATGACAAGGCCCTGGTGTCAGGCCGCAAGGCCTCATATAAGGCTAAACACTCCTCCAAAACAATGGAGATGGACAGTACCATACCTGTCATGGATGGCGCGATTAATTTACCACCGCGCAAAAGAGCTACTAGTCGGGCAAAATCGACTAGACTTTGGAAAAGGGCAAAAGCCCAATTAAACTCTGAACCTGAGTTCAGTGATATTGAGGAGAAGTTCCCCGAGTTCTATATGGAGGTGTACCTGTACTCACACCTGCTCTGCTTCAGCCTGGCCGCAAGGCCTCATATAAGGCTAAACACTCCTCCAAAACAATAGAGATGGACAGTACCAAACCTGTCATGGATGGCGTGATTAATTTACCACCGCGCAAAAGAGCTACTAGTCGGGCAAAATCGACTAGACTTTGAAAAAGGGCAAAAGCCCAATTGAACTCTAAATCTGAGCTCAGTGATATTGAGGAGGAGTTTCCCTGAGTACTATATGGAGGTGTATCTGTACTCACACCTGCTCTGCTTCAGCCTGGCCGCAAGGCCTCATATAAGGCTAAACACTCCTCCAAAACAATAGAGATGGACAGTTCCATACCTGTCACGGATGGCGCGATTAATTTACCACCGCGCAAAAGAGCTACTAGTCGGGCAAAATCGACTAGACTGGAAAAGGGCAAAAGCCCAACTGAACTCTGAATCTGAGCTCAGTGATATTGAGGAGGAGTTCCCTGAGTCCTATATGAAGGATTCAGAGGATATTTCTGATCCTGATTATGAAATTACTGATGAAGAGGATGCTAATCCCGTTTGGGATACACGTCCTGTTAAACCTACCAAGATTTAGGTAGATTATGCGGACTCAGGGACACCGATAGGATCTTGGACACTCAATGTGAACCCCTATTCGAACCTGACGACCTATGTCACCCAGTGGTCTCCTCAGACCATGTAGCCAAGTATATTGCATCCAGAGTACGCAAGCCTTTTGAGAGGCAAAGTGAAATAAATTGCGGGCTGAATGGCCACGCCGAACAGTCCCTGATGACTCATGTTAAACGCTATCAGTCAATCCTAAATTCATTCAATTCCTGAGTAAGACAGGATGGAAGCCATCTAAAGGCTTAGATTTTTATTGCAAAACTGTCAGGATAAAATCCTGGGCATCTTGGGCTCAGCAGCCAAGATCTTTGAAGCAGTGGAGGATGATCTAGAATTAGATTGCGCCATCTTAAGTGGTTAGATCCAGAGAGTGATTTAAGTTGGCAACGCCAACAATGTGGTTGTCACAGAACGCCACAAATCGATCTTGCTCAAGATTGAGCCCAAACATTTAACTATGGCTCTGAACGAGCCAGATAACACAGGCAAAAGGTTTTCTCTTTGGGGACAACTTTGTAAAAGAATTGGGCTCCTTTGTCCTGCTAAACAAACAGAAGTTCTTTTAGACAGAACCAAGGCTCTTATACTTGCCAGCCGATTTCTTTGAACAATGCACTATACCAACCTCCTTCTCACAAAGTGGCCGACCCTGGATTGTTAGTGGCCTAAGAGGTGCTCCAAAGACGCCTTCACAATTTCCATTCTTTCTTACTGATAGTGGGGGGCAGGCTCACACATTTTTCCCATGTATGATCCCTCATTTCATCAGATGCTTAGGTTCTTCACACTGTGAAAGGGTATTGCATAGACTTCCTTTCTCTACTTGTTCAATGTTCCCCATCAAGGGAAATTGTTTTTTCCCAATGAGACACAGACCTTGTCTCTGTGGACAATCAATTGTAGAGATTCTGGCGCATACCCTGGGTTACGTGAGCAACCTTTTCTTGTTTCCCAAAAAAGGCAAAGGTATCCGTCCAGTGATAAATTTGAGACTGCTCAATAGTTATGAACATTTCAGCACTTCAAAGATGGAAGGAGAGCATTGTTTAAGGGATCTTCTCCAACCAGCAGATTGGATGGCCAAATTGGATCTGCAGGATGCATATCTCACAGTGCCTATCCCAGTACAACATCAAGATTGAGAACTTCCTGCAATTTACATGGTAGGGAAGTAAATAGAGGTTCAGGTGCCTCCCATTCGGACTGTCTTCGGCTCCATGGTGCTTCACCAAGCTCACATCTTATAATATATTTAGATGGCATTTTCATTCTGGCTCAGTCTATTCAATTAATCCGGACATACCTTGCATGGACTTTGACTCTGTTAGAGAACCTAGGCTTCCTGACCAATTGGGAGAAATCCATTATCGTTCCCACGCAACAAATAAAATTTCTGGGTTATATTGGATTATTGTAGATTCTACCCTTCAAACTCTACACCCTCCGGTGGCAAAATTAGCCAATATAAAGAAGGAGATAGGCGAACACTAGCAACCTCTCAACTCTCTCTCAAACAACTGTTGAGAATGCTAGGCCTTCTAGCGGCATCTATACAGGCCATTTCTACAGGTCTTCTTGGCTATCGAGCCCTACAACGATTACAAACTTCATCTCAAGGGCTGCGCATCATACACAGATATGGTAACTCTGGACTCAGAAGTGGAGGATGAACTCCAATGGTGGCTTCTTCACATGGAGCTTGGAATAAGCACACCATATTTTGTACAGCTCCAGATTTGATAATCAAATCCGACGCAAGTTTGCATGGTTGGGGTGCTCAATGCTATTTCCACCAAGGGCAGATAATCAAACTTGGAATCAACACTCCACATCAATTGTTTGGAACATCTGGCTGGTTCCTTTGCAGTCCATAGTTTTTCCCCAACTCAAGCCCAATGCGCTATCCTTCTGAAGATGGACAACGTGTCAGCAGTCCGCTACATCAATCGCTTGGAGGCACAAAATACAAAATTCTGACCTACATGCCTCGTGATTGCTGGCAATTTTGCCTGAGACACGGCATTTCAGTCACGGCAGAATATATATTGGAGAGGTCTCTCCAACACTACGAAGGACTGGTATTCACGCCAACTCAGAGATTCCAGCGACTGGCACTTGGATTCCATGGTCTTCCAAGACATCTGGAACCTATGGAGTCTATTGGAAATAGATCTTTTCACTTCTCGTTTGAATGCTCAACTTCCCCGTTTCTTCAGTTGGAGACCAGATCCGATAGCACTGGCTATGAATGTTTTCTCCAAGGAATTATGATTTTTTGCCTTTCCATCTACATCGCCAGTCCGGCACCTGTTGATCGTGGCTCCTCTATCGCCGTCCCAACCATAGTTCTCTTCTCTTCAGGAGATGGTTATCGACCTTCCATCTCTCGAGTGCCTTCTATGGTGTACCTCATCCTCTTGTTCTCCAAGGTCTCTTGCATCTCATAGTGTAGTCTATTTCAGGGAACCTTGGTCGGTCAAGGGAGTTTCGCAATCAACTCCCCAACTTATCAAGGGTGCACCCAACACGAGACAGGCTTATAAATCTGCTTGGAGCAGATGGCATAGTTGGTGCATGAAATTAAATTTAAATCCCATATCGGCTCCTTTTATGTCTGTCCTCCATTTTTATGACTTCTATGATGAAGGTAAAGCCTATCGCACTGTGGACCTTACCGATCGTCCATTTCTGCTGGCCATCAAAGTTTTGATTGGACGCCTGTCGGTTGACATCCTGTCATATATTGACTTCTCTGAGGAATATGGTTTGCTCATTCACCCTTACCACAATATTCTGTCTTGTGGGACATCTCTATTGTCTTGAATTTTTTTATTTTTTTTTCTTGCAAGAGGTTTTTCTGACGTATGAGCTCGTGAGGTGGTTGCTCGTTCCTTTACTCCAGAAGGTGTCCTCTTTGACATTTCACGGAGGACAAAAACCTCCTCTAAAATCTATCTTACCCAGTTTTCCCTGATAGATCTCTCCTTTGCCCTGTTGCATACTAATGGGTGTGTGAACATCGTTCTACTACGTTACAGAATCCTTTGAAACAGGAACTCTTCATCTCCTTCCAAAAGTCACGTCTTCCGGTGTCTACTCTAGCCTGGTGGGTCAAGTAGACATCTCTAGCAGGTATTGATACCTATGTGTCTGTGCCTCATTTGGTTCGTAGGGCAATGGCTTCTAAGGCTTCCTTGATTGGTTGTCGCTTGGAGGATATTATGAGAGCGGCTGGTCTTCGGAGTCTACATTCCATGATTTCTACTTTAGACCTATTCAACACTTCACAGGAGACATAATTTCACAGCTTTGAACTAGCATAATAGGAGCCTCCGTGTCTTAATAAAATTTACAGATTTTTCTATTAACATGACGTAAAGTCATGATTTTATTAATGACACAGAGGCGAGTATTATCCCTCCCTCCCATCCCTGGAGGTTTGGTCTTCTCTGGGTAAGTTGACTTCACGGTAAGTCTTTTTTGATTACTGGGTTTTATCCTTGTTAATAACTGTCAAGAGCTTACGGTTTGACTAAACTGAATTTCATGTTTTATATATATATATATATATATATATATATATATATATGATATTTCATGTAATGCGAATTTATGCATAAATCCAGTTTTATACTTGGATATTACCATATTCTCCTTTCTCTTCCAGCTTGACTTCGAGATCCAGTTTAAGGCTCGTATACCCTCTAATTGGAGCCCACTTTTTATTTGGATTTGTTGTCCTTGTTCGGGATCGCAAGAAAGAGGAAGTAGTATACTGTACAATGCCTATTATGCTATAAAGAGGATGCTGATTGGCTGTTCCTGTTGCTAGGAAGATATACCTCATGTTATTTACTGGTTTCTTTTATACTGATTTAATGTTATTTTTCTTTGCTGCTGAGGTAAATAAAGAAAGAGTGCAGCATAATACTCGCCTCCGTGTCATTAATAAAATCATGACTTTACGTCATGTTAATAGTAAAATCTGTAAATTTCTCACCATTCATGATCAATGAAGCTCCATGAGGTGAGATCTTGCATGGAGCACCAGACCGAGGGAGACTGACAGCTATTTTGTGTTTCTTCCATTTGCGAATAACAATTCCCACCAATTGTTCTCACCTTCTCACCAAGCTGCTTGGTGATGGTCTTGAAGCCCATTCCAGCCTTGTGTAGGTCTACAATCTTGTCCCTGACATCCTTGGACAGCTCTTTGGTTTTGGCCATGGTGGAGAGTTTGTAATCTGATTGATTGCTTCTGTGGACAGGTGTCTTTTATACAGGTAACGAGCTGAGATTAGGAGCACTCCCTTTAAGAGAGTGCTCTTAATCTCAGCTCGTTACCTGTATAAAAGACACCTGGGAGCCAGAAATCTTGCTGATTTATAAGGGAATAAAATACCTTTTTCACTCATTGACGTGCAAATCAATTTATACCTTTTTTGACATGCGTTTTTCTGGATTTTTTTTTTTTTGTTAATCTGTCTCTCTCTGTTAAAATACACCTACCATTAAAATTATACACTGATCATTTCTTTGTCAGTGAGCAAACGTTCAAAATCAGCAGGGGATCAAATACTTTTTTCTATCACTGTAGACAGACAGACATATAGGATTTGTAGTTTTTCCAACATTTGAATGTGATTGCTTAATTATCCCTTGATGGACAAAGTTTTTAATTTTGGCTGGCTGAAAATCAGCATGGTTTTACGAAATCTGTAGATCTGCAAAGTCAAAGCTGCCTATCTCTGGAAGATTTTTTGTTTGGGGGTTATAGGAACTGTAGTTTATTTACAAGTGGAGAGCTGAAGGGAAAAAGACTACTAATGTATCTTGCCACTTTGCTTCTTAAATTAAATAAGTTTCACGCACACAAATATAAATATATATTTAAATGAAATAAGACACTAAAAACAATGAGCTGTGAAATATCTTATTACCTTGGTAAGGTACAGGACAGCCCTGAGGGATTTAAAAAATGCGGAATCAAACATTTGTTCAGAGCCTCCTTACTCATTAAACCAGGTATGTGGGTGATTATACATTTCTCTTAAAAAATAAACAAGTAAATACACCTGAACAATAATTGAAGAATCACATGATTAATGCACACTGTCAAACTAAGGTAGAACTTAAACTGGAACCGTCATCTAAACAACGTCAATTCTATCTCTAATCTATGCTAGAAAAATTGCCAACAAATATATAGAATGTCAGGGATTGCTTCTTAAAATGAGTACAACTGATGAGAAACTACATTTCAGCCCATAATAAAGTTGAGAAAATAATATAGTTTACATTTTTATTTTAAATTATTTTTCAGTTTAGCTATTTTGACTTAAAATGTACAAATCCTAGTTTATGAGATGGGTACACACTTCACAAAGTATCTGGTTCCAACAAGCCCAGGTAACTCTGTATCAAGACGCTTCCCAATTGAAACTACAAAAATAACCTCTTCTGAAACTGCTAAATGCAGCCGTACAAGACCACAATCGGCAACACCGATGGCTACACGTATTTTCACAATCTACTTAGTGCAAGACATTTCTTTACTTCTTATATCTGTGAGTTTCTTATATAATTAACTTGAGCATCCAGTTTCAAACAAATTTTGGGCCGATCGGCAGAATTTTGGGCGAACGGCAGCTTGTCCTCAAAACCTGAACTCAGAAGCACTATATGAATGAATCAGGGACAAAAGAAATGGACAAAAACATTTTGTTTGATTCATGATTCAGAGGTCTGACCATGGCGCCAAAAAAGTGATTGATGGGAAAAACAGATAATGGATGATTAAGGGACAGTCGCTAAATATTGGTTTTATTTACAGATCAAGTCAGAAGTTACCAATAGTAAGAAAAAAGAGGGTGCAGCAAAAAAATACATAGATATTGAAAGGCTTGGCCTGAAGTTGTGCAAGGGACTTATGGGCATGAGACTGTCTGGTTCAGTACAGAACCATCTACTTCCAATTCAAAGGTCATCAACACAAACTGCCTAAACTTCAGACAAGTTGGTCTTGGCCTGGTGTGGCCCACACAAGTATTTGTTTTACCTGACTCTAGTAAACAGCAGCCTCATTAGAAGCTCATGGGGCACTGCCACGTCCAGCCCAGCCACGGCTTCTATAACTGTTGGTTTTTCAACAAAACCATAACTTTGTTTGTTCAGCCATTCGGAAATGGCAAATTTTACTAGTCAAGCCTATTTCAATCGTTCATAGCATGCCTAATTCTGCTTACTGTATTTGGCAGCGATGCCTCATTCTGCTTACTGTATTTGCCAGCAATGCCTAATTCTGCTTACTGTATTTGGCAGCGATACCTCATTCTGCTTACTGTATTTGGCCCTCGCTAGGCCATATCGACTTTTCTCATATGCATTTTAGTTAGTCACCCTGCAATTTAATGTTTCACTCTACATTTTAAAGTTTTCTTTGTCTGTCCTGGGTATTCATGCACTTTTTGAGCCTTCATTGTTTAGTAATTATGTGGCTAGGTGTTGCAACTGACTGTCTAAATTTATGTCAGGCCCAAACATGTGGTCCAGGAAATAAAATATAAACTTGTATATACATTCTCTGTACACATAAATGTAAAATTCTTTATTTTCTGTAAAAGGGAATTTCTAAATGTCTTAAATCTTCTTACTAAACGACCTAAAAATCTTCAAATGGTATCATATACGTTTCAGTTAGTCAAACCTACATTTTAATGTTTGTCTGCCCTCTGGGTATTCAGGTACTCATTGGGCCAACATTGTTTGGTAATTCACTGTTTAGTAGATATGCCTCAAGGGACAGCCTGCATGCATTTAATTATGTAATTTTCATTGGGGTATAATGATAAACAGATAGCTAAACCTGCAGTTCTCTTGTCTGCTGCTTTTGCATTCCCTTACTTTCTAACACCACCCAGACTTTCTTTGTACGGTCTACCTGCATCAGGAACATCATTCAGTCATGTTCAGTGTAAGCAATGAAGTTTTATATCTGATGGTAATATTACTAAGATATTCTAGCTGTATTCTAGCATTTCATGTTGCTTTCAACCCTAATCTTCTATGCCAGCTGTGTATGCATAAGTATTTATCATCCTCCTAAGCATTCCAGGTGTATGTCTTATATCTCCTGTCTTTTCTTATGTATTATGTACAGCCATCACGACCTCTAGTCTGTTCAGCCACTGTCATTCTAGAGGCCTCTGCTCCCATTCTGATTCTGTTTTCCAACACCTTGTTTTATTGGGCTCAGTGCATATGTATTATATGATGTTTTATAAGTGATTATATACAGTTTCTGTTCTTTTCACCATTTCATAAACTAGATGATTATTCGTAACTATCAGGTTCTCTACCATCTCATCACCAACATGTCAAAGCTACATACACGAACTCCACAACCATTCTCCCAATCACATCCTACCTTCACCTGCATTAATCCCAACACAGTCCACACAGCCACCCTGAAACTCGGGATACAAATCGGGATACGCATATTTCCTACTCCTGACATCACTATGCCTTTACAACGTGTGTTCATATGCTCTGTAATGGGCAGCCTGTCACAGGCTAATTTGGCACCTCGTTTGGGCATTTCATTGAAAACATTTATAGATTTTGGATTAAGAATATAATGTCTTGTTTTAGGTTCTGGGTAGTACATTTATAGGCACCTAGTATACGGATATCACTATTTTACTGTTATGTAGCGGTAGACGATACGCCTTGGGCCACACTGTCTATATTTACATATGCATTTCTGCACAGTCTACGGTTTTGCTTACAAACATATTTATGTGTCATGTTTAATCATATTTTGAGATTTCCCTAAATATGATTGCATGGTTTAACACTACAGTTCCTGTCTGCGGATATTTGGTCCTGTAGCTTTCCGTCTTGCTAACATCCATTTCCTTATGTCTTATCAAATTATATTATTTTACAGGTTATCAATTTGGAGCATCATTTGCTTTTCAGACCTCGTACCCATTTGTCAGTTATGGTACTTTTTGTAGGTTATAGACCTCTCCTTTCCCTCTCTGCCTCCTTTAGGGGAGACTGAAGATTTCAGTTACAGGTTACAACCATACCATACAGAACTACACAAACTCTTATACGAATTCATATAGACCTTTTTAGTGAGTAGGTTTTACTGGCTTATAGGGATCTAGATGACCAATAGATGTTAAGTTTCTGGCATTGGAGTTAGTAGTCCCCCGAGGCCAACACCCATCACCCACGCATGAGTTTTTCACTCCCCCCGGGTCAAAACATAGTTAGCCGCCTCGCATAGTGGCATAGAGAGGGCCTCACTTGTCACACCCAATCTATCTCATGATTTAAATGTCACCGAGAGGCCAACACCCCATCACAACATTCGGTGGCCACAAATCCCCTCGCGCTAAAGCATAGATAGAGCCTCTCAAGCCACTTGGCATTTAGCAGGGCCTCACCTGTCACCTACCTAGTGAATTGCTTCGCCACTTGGCACTAGCTAGCCAGCCAGTAAAACGATCCTGATCCAAGCTAATTATTAATATATTGCAGTATGTCTCAGATCCCTGAAGTAGGTAATGACATGTCAATCCCCAGTACTCCAGTCTGGTCCACTACACCTCCATGAAAAGGTGACACCTATCAGGTTCCATTAGGTCATCCATCAGGTCATGGACAATTCCTCATATTATGGCTGAGCTACACAGACCCAACCTTCCTTTCCCAGCAACGGCAGGGAAAGTGGAACTGTTCAGGCTCATGCGTACCAATACGGACAATGCTTATTCTGGAGTAGGCACGAGTTGCTCGAGTAACACCAACCTTCATGCTACCTTCTCAGAACTTGTGTCCTCTAAGGTGTAAATAAATGAGAGACTGGAAAGGCTAGAAATACATTGTCGAACCATGCCATCAACTGGACGCTGACCCTTGCAGTATCCTCCGTACATATACGATCATAACACAATTCAATATTGAGCACATGCGCCTGTACGTTCAGATATCCAAAGCGATATTGACTTTCTGTCATGCTATCCGACTTTCTGTCTGAAAGTTATTACACTAGTAGGTGAATTAGGATATAGATAAGTTGTGATGCCACACCTATCAGACATATTAAATACATAATTATTATACTAAAACATGTCATCTTTAATTTGAGCCGGCCTTACCTAGTACTCATAGAAGTCGCCATTGCGGGCCTGCCACGGCTGGTTTAATCGTTTCTAATAACTGTATGTTTGTTCTTTCATGGCAAATTTCACTACTATCATATTAAGCATTTCATTAATATGTAGATTCACAGGGATGCCTTCTTCAGCTTCCGATATAAGGCCCCTTACTGGAACATATCGACTATTATATGTCTTGGCCCCCTACATGGCTAAGTGTCGCTATTGACTGCATCAATCATTTCAAGCCCAACTCGTGCCTTCACATATGGTTCACAAATATAAACTAACTTGTATATTCATTTACTGTACTTACATGAACTAAAACTCTCATGGGACTCATCAGCTAACAAAGGTTTACTTTGGTTTAGTTATACTAATTACGGGTTGTTGGTTGGCTTCTCATACACTTGTTAGCTTGATTTGTCCACCGTGATGGTCCTTGTAGATACTTCTCATCATATATTCTTGTTGATACTGATACTAGTTAAAAATTTTTGGTTTTCTTCAGTATTGATACTTTTCCAGTTCTCAACCCTTTCTACTCTATTATTTCCGCTATATAAGTTGGTTTGTCAACTTTGCCCTCGCTATATTAATCACTTATCTATGTTCACCTGTCTCCGGGCTATCCCATTAATTCTAGGCAAAAGGGACTTATACATATGACAGGTTCATGATTCACTTAATTTCCAGAGTCTTTGAATTATTAGAATTTTGCTATATGCCTTAATGCTATTATTTTAAGTTTGACCTCATATGCTGGTATTTTCATATTCATGCCACCTGGTTTAGTCTACATCACTCGTGTTACCCCTCAATTGTTTGCAAGGTACATATTTCAAGTTGTGCCCTTAGTGGTCTTCCAACAATTGCTGTCACCAAGTCTTTCCATTCCTATTCACGTCACTCAGGTAAGTGGTCCTTTATTACATAATGTTGGTTATTATGTCTCTGGTTGTGTTCACTACTCTTTTTTGCCACCTTCAATTCAGGCTATCTTACTATACCATCAAGTTACGCCTGACTGGCATCCAACATCACATGTTTCTCTACTTTCCAACAAAGCCAGTTTCCTTTCATCCTATCCAATCAGACTATATTTAAGAGTATCCAAAATATGTCTAATTCGCCATATCAGCTCCTTTCAAACTCCTCACTGTCAGGATCTTACCTGATTTGGGAGTCTGCAGTTCAGATATGTTGCTCACCCTTGCAAATAGGTGGTCAGGTAAGAATTCACCTGGCCTGTGAGTCTGTGCACAGGGGCTGTGCAGGATAAAGTTCCAAGTCGCAGTAAAGGCAAGGACACAAACAGCAGGACAGCCAAGGGATAGCCGAAGTCAAAGGATGCCAGAGGTCAGGATCAACGAAGAGTAGCCGAAGTCAAGGGATGCCAGAGGTCAGAGTAAACTATCTCAGAAGCCGGGGTCAATATGAAGTAGAATATTAATCGACAGGAACACTGGTATGGAACACACACAACAGGATCAAAGACTTGATAAAGTTCACAGGGCGAGGCTGTGTTTATATACCCTGCTGATGTCTGATCAGGGTCAGGTGAAGCACAGCAATTGTCAAGGTCCAGCCCCCAGTGCAGCAGACAAGCGAGGATGAACAGGACTAAAATAAGTCCAATTGCTAGGAACTGCTGTGGCTCAAGGGTAGATAGCAGGCTCACAACAGCAAAGTACCCAGGTTTAAACCCCCTGTTGGGCATTTCTGAAAAAGTACCCAGGTTCAAACCCCCTGTTGGGCATTTCTGGGGTGACCACATCTGGATTTCACATTAAGAACCCTGACAATCACTAACTCTGAAACAGAATTCACAATCAGTTGCCAACACAACTCTACCTAATTAAACATCAAAATCATTACATACTGACTCTACCTGTAACCAAAACAAGTCAACTGAGTCAACCTGTCCACATTCCATACTATCCCACGAATATCATATGGTGCCAGCGAAGGTTTTTGATTCCTACCTCCTCACCATACCGAATATCGCATCTCTTCCACTACTGTCACTTCACGGGACTATTTTCACTACCTCTAAGTTCATGTTATATGTACGGTTATTGTTAACAAGGCTCGGTATGAACCTTAGCCTTTATTCAGGACACTCGTTTAGGATAGGGGCCACATCTACGGCATCAAGCCAGGAAGTTCCAGCCCATGTCATTAAAACTCTGGTTGCTGGAAGTCATCAGCATATACAACATACATACCCCAACCAGTACAGGAAATACGAAGGGCATTTGTTAAAATGTCATCTTAATATACTTATGTTGTATTATGTTCTTTACTCAATAAATTTATTTTGAGCATGATATGTATTTCTTTTTGCCCACTTTATTTACTGGCCTACAACATACGTCGGTTTCGGAACACCTCAACCGAATTTTTCCTATATATATATATATAACTACAACTCTCATGGGATTCATCACCTTTCTACTCCATAATTTCTCCTATATAAGTTGGTATGTCAACTTGGCCCTTGTTATATTAATCACTTATCTACGTTCATCACTACGGTCTACATGCATTAGGAACATCATTCAGTCATGTTCAGTTTAAGCAATTATAACAATTATTATATAAATATTTATAACAATATAATATATAAAAAATCTTTTTACTATTTCTCCTTTGTACCCTTTATTGCTTGCTTCATCTCATCAGTGCACTGCAAAATATTTACATAATATTAATATTTTGCAGTACACTTTTTGCCCAATTTTTGCGCCCTTTTGGTTCATCAGAATGATTTTTCCCAAAACAATTGCATGAACAAAATTTGTGAGAATGTAAACGCTATTTGTGCGCATCTAGATTTGCCAAACAATTATAATTTTTCTTGGTTAAATCTATTTGGCCCAAACTACATTTTTTTTGCTGTGCACAAGTCTATTAAATAAACCCATCGTCGAATTTGAAATTGCTGCGTAAAATGTTGGCGCTGTATAAAATCTAATAATAATTATAAGAAAAATCTAGGAACTGATTAGTTGTTCAGTGTGTATACTGTGGCATTCAAAGAGGGAGTTAATAATCACACGTGCGATTTACGTAAGGATTTCCATGCTAAATATTCTGAGATTAAGTATGTGTCAAAAACAAATGAACCATTTGAAATAAAGTTAATATGTTTTTAAATGCTCAAGTGATTAAGTTGTTTTAAAAACACAGAACTTGTTTAATACTACAGCCAAAAATTGGAAAAAAAAAATTGTGATTACCCTATTGGCCTTTTCTTCATGTATCCACACATTTACAGTACGAGAAGAGAATAAAATACCAATTATTATAATTTTACAATCTCTTTAACAATTTTAAAATGATATCAAGTTATTGTAACTGAATAACTACTTAGGACACATTAGTAACCTCTACTGATTTCAGAACTGGAGGGAAGGTGCAATTAAGAAAGATGATTAGGCTTATTATCTAATAGCTTTTGTACCTATATGGACTATTTTTTTATCTAATCCCTTCAATCCAGAGGTTTGAGCAAAATATTGTTCTGGAATAAATCATTCAAGGGTTAAACAGATCCAATTAACAGTTCTCCACCCTGAAGAAGATTTGATAAAACAGTTCATATGATTGAGTGAAATTGACTTGCATGCAATTAAAACATACTCACACACTACCAACGTGCTAGGTTTGTAAAGATGACTACACCACTGACTAATTTTGTCTTTTTTCAATATTTTACTTTCAGATGCCATTGAAAAAATAAAAGATCAAATAGTGGAATACAATAACCTGTTTGGCCAAGTCTTTCTGGCCAGAATTGAAAGAGTCAAAAATGTGTCACCAAAAATGTTTTAGGTATGCAATGGCATAATGTGACAAATTGGACTGTTATGTTTATATTGTTTATTAGGAAGCTTGCAATTCTAGCAAAATCTTTATTGATAGTTATGTTTTAGTTCCGTTTTAGGGTCTGTTTTTTTTATTATTTATTTATTTTATCTTTTAAAAATTGTTTAAAATTTGGTTGTTAAAACTGAGACGTAAGTGCAATCTGAAATCTTGACTAAATTAATTTCCTGAATGGTTTCAAAGTTCATAGACAGGTAACAAAAAAAACAACAACAAAAAACCTTAATTGGATGAAAAGTAAAAAATTATACAACAAGGGGTAGTAGATACAAGGAATGGTCTGCCAGTAGAAGCAGTAAAGATGAAAAGTGTTTTAAAAAAAAAAAAAAAGTACCTGCTTGAAATATCTTTATGATATCAGTACAGATTAGCAATGATATAAAAATCCAGTTTTCTTGAAAAGAGATCCAGTGGAAGCAGTAAACACTAACCGTGACCTACAAAAGTAGTAGACACCTGGAACAGCCTTCCAGTTGATACACTAAAGGTTATTAGTGAAATAGAAAGGTATATAATACCTGGAACAGATTATCCACAGAAGTAGTAAAGACTAAGGGCGATATAGAAAGGGTACTAAATATCTGGAATAGCCTTCCATAGGAAGCAGTATAGGCTACCTTTAATATAGGATGGACAGTATTAGCAGTTCAATCTGGCATTATCTATGGTTGGAAAAAGGGTAGGGATGTGCATGAGAAAAAAATTTGGTTCAGTTCGGGTTCGGGTGAAATGTGTCTGCTTCTGCAATTTGGACCAATGGCATTTAAGCTTGGTTCAGCACTTCAGAACTGCCGAACGTCATCACTTTGGAACTTCGAAACTTCGGCACTTCGCATATTCGTAAGCATTCGAATGTCCGAATGGCATGAAATTTGTACAAATGTACATTCGGAATGAAACGAATTGCACATGTCTACTTTATATATCCTATATAATAATTGGTTAAGGATGTTTGTCCGATGCAGTCATGCGCAGTAGAGACAAACAT
Organism: Pelobates cultripes; assembly: GCA_933207985.1. Taxonomy (NCBI): domain Eukaryota; kingdom Metazoa; phylum Chordata; class Amphibia; order Anura; family Pelobatidae; genus Pelobates; species Pelobates cultripes. The sequence continues at coordinate 48,585,561 of OW240924.1, read as the reverse complement.
CACATGCCAGGCAGCGAGGGAGCAAAGTACTTACTGTGCTTTTGCAGCACAACTCCTTCGCACGTCCTTCAGGGTCCACTGGCAGCCGCAATGTGACGCGTACAGGATGTGACGTTATTGCACAAAAGGAATTAGCTTATTGGTCATCATTATCATAATTTTCCCTCCCTCTTGTTTTGCCACTTTTCAGAAATCCAAATCACTTCAGTACTTTGACAAATCGGCACTTCGGAGCTTCTGCACTTTTGAACTACCGAACTTCGGCACTTCGGGACTTTGGCACTTGGGACATTCGTAAGCATCTGAATGTCCGAATGGCATGAAATTCGTATGAATGTACATTCGGAATGAAACGAATCGCACGTATCTAAAAAGTGGAACTTCCTATAAAACAGCTTGAGTATTAGTTCAGATTGTAACACTTGTGTGTCTTCATTTTTCATTGTTGCCATTCTGCAAGTAGTTAAGGGAACACTATAGCATTGTAAACACAAATGTGTATTCTTAACACTATAGTGTCCTAGTTACCATTTAGGTGACAGCCTTGCACTCCATAAGGGTTAAAAGGGTATCATTTATCCTTTAGCCCATGCCAGGCTGCTCTCTCCACATCAGACCCCACTTCCTTGGCTGATAACATCAAGCTTTATGATCTCTACCAATCCAATGTTTTCCAGTGCAGGAAAGGATTGGAAGGCTAGTGCACATGCACAGCAAAACACCAGGCTGCATCAATCATGTTCTCTGTGATACCATTTAGTTGAAATAGCGGAGTTTCACTTGGCTATTTGGGGGATGTGAGAGTATCAGACACTAGAGACATTTTAACATCGCTATGAAAACATTTCCATTCCTGCACAACAGCAATGTTTTATTGCAACAGGGACATGGCACATAGACCACTTTATTTACAGACAGTGGTCTGGGTGCCTATAGTGTCTGTGGCAAACGTGGCTATGCAACAAGCGCCTGGAGGAGCCTGCTAGCTAGCCTCCTGCCCAAGACTATGGGCCATATCCAAAGAACCTGTTCAGGAGTTAACCCTGCCCAGCCGCCATTAGCAGCTTTCCCTGGGTGCCCCTGGTTTGGCACTTTCCCTTCATTCAAATGGAACCGAACACTAGCTGCCTGGCGGCCTTTTGCATAAAGAAACCCACAAATTGTCCTCAGCTGTACTTAGCCACGATCATTATGGAACTAAATTCGGCATGAGGACTTCGTGGGTCCCCGGTCACCTCAGCGGTACTTAGCCACGAATGTTATGGAACTGCTTTCGGCATGAGGTAACCATGCGGTTCTCGGACAAAGACTGGCAACCCGCCAGAGAGCGATTTTTGGAGGGAAGGTGCCTGAGACTAAGGGGCACAAATGCTACATAAGAGCCAGATGGAGCACCCCATATTTCGGATGCAGGAGCTCCCGAAAGTTGACCGGCCAAAGCACCAAACACCCTGGAATTATTTTTGACATAGGACCTTTAACACGGTGGCGTTTCCTCTACACTGCATGGATCTGCATTGGAGAACTTGGGCGCTCAGATCAGGGCTATTTGGAGTATTGTTATGTTTTATATTTTTTGTGTTTGCCTCTCTGCTCCAATGGGATAATTAGCTTACCGGTATTTTACACAATTATCTCCCAGGCACAGAGATTTATGGGAGGAGCTTGTCTTGTATTGAATGGAGACCCCATATTGGGGGCTTTGTATAAAAGCAGGCAACTTGACCATGATAAACCAGTTCCTTTTCACCCTTCATCAGTCTTGACCAGTGTTTGGGTGTACCAGCTATACAGCTATAATCTTTAATCACTATAAAGCTGTAATCACTAGAAGCCGGATCCAGAACCCTGTTCCAGGGTGGGAGGCAAGCTGCGGTGGCTAGGGGCTGGAGTGCAGCTGGTGTCCCGGTGATAGCTGGGGAGCGTGCTTGGCAGAGGTACCCAGTCGGTGTACCAGGCGGTCCACCAAAGTGTGCCTTTAATTTTTATTCAGTAATATGTAACAGGAACCTAACCCACTAGATGCATGTGTTCTTAGTTCGCTACTTAGTTTTAAACTATCACATTTGGGAGTTATAAGATGGGACATTAAATAATGTTTTCATAAATAAGAATGTACTTGTACATATTATGTGCAAAATATTTTAAATAAAAATATTAATAGCTACTTTTTCACCTAATTTTTCCTGCCAAAGTGGATTTAAAGATGGCCATTCCTGAAAGCAAAGAAAAAACAGTAAATGCCCTGAAAAGAGATTTACTCTCAAATATGTAATACAAACTAATATAAAAAAATAGGCCTTATTACATATAATCATTCAGTTTAATATTACATTTTTTTTTGGGGGGGGGGGCGAACTTGCCCTCGCCAGAAGCTCCTGGAGGAGCCTTCTTGTTAGTCTCCTGCCTCAGGATTATGGGCCATGCTAAAAGGCTATTGAAAGACTGGGTTCGTGGGATTCCCTTGGACTGTTCAGGAACCGAACCAACCCACGAACTGCTGACCACCTCTAAGCTTGTTAACCTCTCCTGACAGTTCTATCAGTGTGAGTTATAATTGTGTGGCTGGGTGGCCGCCGTTCATATGCACAAACGTGTGGGAACTGTGTGACGGCCATCTTGTTCGCGAGAATGTAGGCAGCGGTGTTTAGGCGTCGATTGCGTGGAACTAAAATCTGACACTGAAACTCCCAAACATCGCTGAACTTGGACGAACACCTGCTCCTTCCCCACACATGTCAGGAGAGTGCCATTCGGTAGGTTTGTTTGTATTGTTCATATGAACAAACGCTACCAAAAAGCCAGAGTGTGCGTTCGGTATTTCTTTCACATGGAACTCCCGAAGTTGACCCGCCAAAAGCACAAAACAACCTGGAACTGTTTTGGGCATAGGACCATGTGTGCAGCCAGTCAGGACTTCCACACAGTGGTGTTTCAGCACTGTTCGTGGGATCTGAGCGCTTTTCTGACATGTTGGGTGCTCAGATCCAGGCTCTCCGGGGATGTATAGACTGTGGGGGTTCCTATGTGGGAAATATGTGTTTTTATGGTTTTTCATTTTTGTTACTGTTTTTGCTGAGTCACGATGACAATGCATTTTGTGGACATTTTGGAGAGTGTCTAATATTCCAGATTCTGTATAAATGTGAACCATTTGGTTGGAAATAAACAGTTCTTCTTCACCCTTCACTAAGCCTCAGCTCATGTTTGGGTGATATTGCGATTACCCTTTCAGAAATACCTGTAATCATCACTGGCAGATATCATCACTCTGGAGCTATCACAACTGGAAAGGGGCGAGCACAGGCGGTAGAAACCCATCTTCAGGAGGGTATACTGCCATGTTTTTTTTTCTTTTTTTTTTTCAATGTTTGATTTTGAAGGTGATATAGTACATCACAAAAAGATTACTTATATGCATAATTGCATGCGTTACAAAGCATACATTGATGTCTGAAAAACAAACCTATTGTTATTTTTAACAAGGACTATTGAAATAAACGTTGACCAAGGTACATGTTGTTACAGATAATGCTTTTTGGGTAAAGACTAGTGCACTTAATGAATTCAGACAAGAGTATGCCTCTATGTAAATAGACAAGAAAAGTGCTATGCATATTATTGCCCCAAACCAAGAGGGTAATGGGAGTGGGGGGGGTAAAAAAATGCAAATACCATAAGGCCATTTTAGTAACTATGAAGCGTTAGGAGTTATTTTAGTAATGAAATATTGGCACAGATGCCTCCTGGAGCATTTAGTTTAAGTACTTAGGGAGAGTGCAAGTTGACAGCATTGTGAAGCTACAAAACATATTAAAACAAGATAAAAACAATACAAGATAAAACTAGACATGTGTTTGCTTGTAGAACAAGAGACAAAGGAAAACAAAACAGCCTCACTGAGGATGAAGGGAGCCACATTTTCCACATTCCAGCTATGGTTAGAGTGGAGTGTTCCTGTGTTTCATCTCCTAGACCAAGAGAAGTGGTAGCCTCTCTCGGATTGGTAGCCTTATAGAGCTTCTAGGAGCAGGGCAGCGATAGACAACCATTACATCTCGGAGCTTCTGAGATTAATTCTGCCAATGAATTCTGCCAAAGTGGTGTTGTACGTTGTAAGTCATTGAAGAATGTGAGATGTGGGACTCAAAGTCCAAGGGTGCTTTTTGTTAGAGTGCAGCCATGAAATGTATTTTATCCTGAAACATCTGAAACAGCAGAATTATATAGCTGTGTGCAGCAGCAGCAGCAGGTACTTTCAATTTGGTAGACACCATCATTGGCGAGTTGCTTGGCTTGTTTCACTGGCAGCATGGCTACCAATCGCCTTATAAAATAGGGTAACTCTTCTATAGTAGCAGAGTGCAATACTTCCCTTGTTTTAATATTCCTCCATCGACTTCTTTCATCCAGGTTGTCAACCCATAAAGCATAGCTATGCTTGAGTTCTAGTGTGTCCTCCTCTGTGGCTTTTACTCACATTGTAACTGTCATGTTACATGATATTGTTTTATTATAATGTACTGTTTCTTTAATGTTCATCTTAAGTTTGTCTCTTGGGCCACTCCGTAGTTTGCTTGCTGCTTCAGGTACCCCCCTCCCCCTCTCCTCGTCTAGTGTTTTCTATGCTGTACATTCTTTGTGACTTGTGGTATCTCTCCTAACCTGGATGGAAGAATCGTTCTTTTACCTGTTGTAACTGCGCATTCCACAGATCATCCGACAAATAAACACCGCCAGGTCTTCTTTCATGTGAGTTGTGACTGAGTAAACTATCTGGGAAGGTGATTTGGTATGGATAATCTCATCAGGGCAATGAGCACCATGTACTCCTGAAAACCACATTCATAGCCTTTGCAGCCGGTCCAGAATAGTAACTGCTTGTACCTTGGCCTTCACCAGTGCTATATCACCCAAAACAACTTTTTAAATAAGTTGTAGATGTCTTTTTTGGTAGAAGATGAATCACTGTTGTGAACTACCTTGGTAAGGCATACAGTGTGCCATCTGACTTGCAACTGTAAGCATCTGAGGTCCCCAATTCCGTCTCCTTGGGTCTTGGGGTGCAATTTGAAAGGGTTCCGATATCGTGTGTCTTTTGTCGTAGCTGGCAGTGGCTTCTGTGACCTGCAACCCATCTCTTCTCTAGAGACCATATAGCCTTATGCATGATTGAGTAAGTATGACTCTAAGCCTACAGGCTTCTGTAGGATGTACTGCTCCTCACAGGCTGTCCATGTGGTAGGTCCTGTGAGGCCAGTGTGTCAAAAATTGAAAGGTATTGGCAGATTCCTCTCAATTACCTGTGGCAATTTGTAGTTAAAGCAGCGGTATTAGTTCCCTTGATGAAGGGTAGTTTTTACGAGACGTGTTGAAGAGCTCAAGAAATGGCGTCTGTGCATCTGGCATCTGTGTTTTCATTTCACTACAAATTCAGTATTTGTGAATAAGTGCAAAAAAAGTGAATAAACCACATAGACTCAAAATATAAACATCACACATATTTGATGACTTGACAAGTTGTGTGGAAAGGGATAACTCGGACTGCAAGGAAGGGGAGACAGTGTTACAATTTAGTGGACAGAGAAAATGGGAAGTTATAGGAGGGTACTCACCAGCTAAAAGAAAGGAGTGTAGGAAGCCTAGCTCTCTCCCTCCAAACCACCCTGTTCCCTTATGATGGTTGCAGCTAGTTTGTGGTCTTTGTGTCTTGTTTTTTTCTGTTTTGTTTTTGTCACAGCGAGTGGAGTTCATGGCCAGCGCATTTGAAGGATGGTGGATTTGGATTGGGGAGTCACAGCCTGATTGGGCTGAAGACGGAAGGCCGGCTGCTTCGGACTATGGGAAAGAAGGTTATACATGACTGGTGGGATAACCACCCCCATCAGCTGACAGGTGGAAGTAACCACCCCCATCAGCTGACAGGTGGAAGTAAATGCTTGTTTTTCAACTGTTAATAAAGCTGTGGCTGTTGCCCCATAGCATTATACAGGTGTTTGTGTGTTTATTGGACAATGGCAGGGTTATTATATGGGACAACAGTCATGCTGTAGTACTCAGAGGGTTAAAGCTAACCTGTTTTCTTTCTAAGTTAATTTTTTTTTTTGGCATTTTTTTTTTCTGCGTAATGCGTCAGTGATCTTCTGTATTTTATATGTCAATAATCTATTCTATTCCCTAGATCACGTTAATCTTACTAATGACAAATTAGTATTCTCCATGTACACTTTCTAGATTTACAAATTAACACCCCAGCTTTCAGGGGATTCAAAATCATCCACTCTTACTAATTCCTCCGCGGACTGCCTGACACATAGCAGATTTTTATATTCCCTTTTAAAGCATTCAGCTCGCAAGAAATTATTTATAAATCTGACTATCAGACTCATTTTTTTTCCTTATGTTGCTTGAGGGGCTGAGAGAGTGGGATCAAATTGGGAAGAACTGCTAGAGATTTAAGAACTTTATTTGCGTCGATTAACCCTTAGGGTACTCCTTGGAAATCACACAAACACATAGTATGTCAATATTTATTACATGGTAAGGCATGGAATTAAAACCATATATTGTGGAGGTTAGAATTCTCGTTAGTGACCTACTTTGAAAAAACCTTGTTTACTCCTGTAACAGGATTATTGTTTGAATCAGTGATGGCTTGCTTGGGTGCCCAAGATGATTCAGATTTATACTTCCCATGATAAGGTGTCTCAGCATCATGGTAAAATGATTTCAGGAATTTCTGGGGTGCCCCTTGTCATGGGGCAAAACATTTTGTAACATTTTACCTCTTACCTGGGTCCGGCTGGGTGCCAAGACTTGAGGATGGTGGCTGAATTACATCTGGCTTTGGAAGAGCTCCGGAAACCAGAAACGGATCCTGCCGCTCATTCATTGGCTGAGACCGTCAGCTAAGAGATCACAGAATCAGGCACAGAATTAGCCAGCCCCGGAATACAGCAGATATAGGCTCCTTGTATCATACCGACTTGAAAACCCTGACATTTTGTGA
>OW240924.1:48043926-48578452 GCA_933207985.1 Pelobates cultripes | reverse complement strand
TTGTCTTGTACACATTGGGGGATATTTATCAAAGTGCTCTGAAAGTATCCTTTCAATTTTGGTCTCTAATCTGTTTGTATATATGACAATGTTCAATTTTGGTCTCTAATCTGTTTGTATATATGAAATTGTTCTAAATATCTCATTAAAAATGGCCGACAAATTTAGAGAGATGGAAAAAAGGGAATTGAGGAAAAAGTGACAGAAAAAAATAGATACATTAATTGTCTCACACTGTTGCTAGAAGAATAGCATACATTAAAAAATTCACAAAGACCTCCGATGGGGACAATGCTGGGGATCCAATGGGCGTGGGTCAGGAAAAGGTGAGTTCTACTTACCTTAACCTGTCCTTGCGGGTGCTGCCATCTTCCTCTGGTGGGTCCTCTTAAGTTCTTAGTGGCCAGGAGCCAAAATCATGTCTGTATTCTCGTGCAAGCATAAGGGTACAGCATTGAGGTCTACGGAAGATACCACAAGACCAGATGATCCTCCATAGACAGAGCCAATTCACTGCTGCCATCACTGGTGACAGCTGTGGGCAGTGACTCTTCTAGAATGTGGTAGGTTCGTCCAATGTCTAGAAGTGTCAGGTAGAGGAAACATATAGAGATATAGTAGTCCCTATATTGTCTTCATTTATCTCTTGAAAGGGTTTGAATTTCAGTGAAATTCAAACACAGTCAAATTAAGTATTTTTTAATAAAGATTCTATTAATTAATTACTAATTTTAGGGGGTTGGGGAGGTAGGGTTGAGGTTTAAAACCAAGTCAATGCCGTCTTACCAGACCATCTTACCATTAAGTGTCCCTGGCTAACATGCCTAATGAGATATATATTTGCCTACCATGCTTGTTTGAGCAGGGCTTTCCTCAGCCCTTTATCCAATTGTTAAGTGCTTTGGAATATGTTGGTGGTATATAAATACAACTACTAATAATAATAATATTAAAAGTATATATGTTGATATACCGTGTAAGATCAGATGGGTATACATAAAAAATGTACATGCTTAGCAGTGATCTGAATGCAGTATACAACAGCTCTTCAAACTTACACTTACGTTTCAGATGGCTGCAAGTCAAAAATGAGGACAGGAAATTCTATAAAATAATTTCTATAAACATTTTTGTTTTTTAAAATAGGCGACATTGTTCATTCAAAAGTTATACAGCTGCTATTGTCCTATGCCAACGATGGCTTGCCTTTGTATAATTTATCTTTGTAAACTACATTACCCGTGATGCTTAGCCAGATAGTACCTTGGGAAATATGTCTCACAAACTTCTATTAAGGCTCACCACTGCTGCAAGATTGAAGTCAAGCAAAAATAAAAAAAATCACAAGACAACATTTAAAAAAATAAAATAAAATTCTCAGCCATCAAATAGATTGAACAAATCGACTATATTCAAAGAGATGAGTCAGGCTTTTTTTCTTTTTTATTAAAGTATGTGTCATTAGAGAGAAAATAAACTGAGAATGCAATTAACATAACCCAAGGCCTGTGACACCAATTTACATCCGGTTGCAGGGTAGTGTTTTATTTATTTTCAATCAGCATCTATCATAAAAATGAAAATAATCAATAGATAGGCTGCTGGGAAGGGGTAGAAGTTGCACACGGGGCACAATTTTTTTTTGGTTTTTTTTCTGTCCTGTGTTGAATCAGGGGGAAAAAAAATCGCGAAAATGAAGGAGTTCCATATGGTGGAGATCAAAGGTGTTACTGGGTGCACAATTCTGCTTTATTGCCAGGCACCGCTGTTAATTAGAAAACAAGATCAGAAGCAGTATTAAAATCCAATTAAATTGATATGAACAGATTGCCAAGTGATGTTCACTAATGTATAATTGAGCACCATGCAAATTTCGGTGACTGCCTTTTGTATTCTTTCCCCCCTCACTCTGGAATGAATGATGAAGCTATGAAGTTTTTCGTCGTTGTAGAACATAAACAAGTTAATGCGCTGATCTAGGGGGTATTGCTTGGGTGATTGATGAAAATGAGAAAGGAATATTAAAAGTATGGTTTTTTTTTTGCTTCTTCTTTTTCTTTTTCTTTTCTTCATCCTTTTATCAGACGACCGCTTACATTTCTTAATATTTCCTGGATTCTTTAATCAGAGTGATGTTCTTTCATTTCATTTTACTTCTTGAAAGTTACAGGTTTTTTGTTTTTTTCTTTCAACACTGCGTATAGCAACTGTGTCGCATCCATTATGAAGCGTTGGAGGATACACTTTTGGGGAAATTTTAGGATTTGTACACATTCGCCTGTTTTGCTATTTGTTTCTTATGCTGGATCTTTGCTGCAAGTTTATTTGCGGAGTATATTAATTCCAAATGTATAATTTTTATTTTTTTACTTAATAGTCAATTCATGTCCAATTTGTAAAATTTAAGACAAAATAACCGTTGAAGAAAAAATATATAAACGCTCTATAATTGTATTTGTTTCTGCAAAGCATATTTTGGCATAAGTATTGCAACTCACATTGCTGCTTGGAAATTCTCAGAATTGGCCTATTTTTACACCGATCAAGAGCCATTTACCAGTCCCCGTCACCCAAGATTCCCATAACTGCTATGATTGATCCGTGGGATCCCATAGATAACTTGGTATATGTTTCAGATTTTAATGAGTGGATGAGGGGTCACATAATGGGAACTATAATGTAGAAAGATTACAACTTCTTAAAGAAAGGCTGCAAAGGCTTCGATAATTCAACCTATGGTGTTTAAAGCGGTACTGTTACCCCATATAAAAAAATGAATTTTTCATAAAGATAGAATCTTTATGAAATACTCATAATGACTGTTTTGGAATTTTATTGAAATTCCAACCCAGTCAAGAGATATACAAAGACAAAGTAGGGACTATTTTGTCACTTTACTGTTGAATACACACACACGGACTGCTGAATACACACACAAAGGCTGCTGAATACACACACACAAAATGCAGAATATGCACAGACTGCTGAATACATACACACAGACTGCTGAATACACACAGACTGCTGAGTACACACACACAGACTGCTGAATACACACAGACTGCTGAGTACACACATACCGACTGCTAAATACATGTAGACTGTTGAATACATCCACACAGACTGCTGAATACACACAGACTGCTGAGTACACACACACAGACTTCTGAATACATGCAGACTGCTTAATACATGCACGCAGACTGCTGAATACATATACACAGAATGCTGAACACATACACAGATTGCTGAACACACACACAGACTGCTACACACAAACACACAGACTGCTTAATACACATAGACAGAGAATGACTGGTGTAGTGTGTGTGTGAGGAGTGTAGTGTGTGTGTGTGTGTGTGTGTGTGTGAGGGGTGCAGTATGTATGGGAGGGGTGCAGTGTGTGCGTGTGAGGGGTGCAATGTGTGTGTGTGTGTATGCATGAGCTGCTATGTGTGTGTGTGAGTGAGGTGCTGTGTGTGAGGGGTGCCGTGTGTGTGTGTGAGTGAGGGGTGCCGAAAAAGCTTCATGCCCTACTTCCCACTCCCTCCCTTCTTCTCACCTTTGGTGAAGGAGTGGGGACACAGCCAGCCCTGTTGGTGCAGTGGTGAGTACCATAGACCTACAATCTGCAGCTCCTCTGGCTACAGGCTATCTTCACTCCTCCCGCAAGCAGAATTCTATGTTGGAGTGTTGCTGCGCCTCCCAGATACTACCTCTCATGCAGCCCTGGGTCCTATCTCCCTCCCTCTCACAAACGAAGGGCTTTTGGGCTGGTGAGGGAGGTCTTTTATCTCCCCACCGGCCCAAAAGTGCCCAAAGCAAGTAAGCAGGGCCGGCTCTCTGTGGGCCAGCAGGGCATCGGCCTGTCGGCCTGGGCACATAGGCATCGCGCTGGGGCCCCCATGCTTGTGGGGCCCCTGGGCAACTGCCCAGTGTGCCCATGCGGAAAGACGGCCCTGCCTTTAAACACAGAAATTATTCCTACACTCAAACTCTCACTGGGTGCTATGGCTACAGTGTTTATTAGCCCAAAGAAATGAAAAATACAAACTCAAAAATGATACCATGTACAATCCCAAATCCATATGTCCATTTAAATAACACAGATTTTGGTACCACTGCAGTAGCCATTAAAGTGTAAGCTTACCTGCCAATGTCAATGCATGCCTCCTATGAGTCCTACACTAACAGTTCACCTGGCTGCTTTCAGCCAAAAAAGCTAAATCTCTAATGAGACAGAAGTGGACATTTGAATGAGCCGTACAAACTAATTAAGGAACTTGGGCAGGGCGAGGTTGTCTATGAGGTAGCTAGGCAGTCTGGGGAAATATCTTAGGAGATAGTATGGGGTTCTGGTTGATCTGGGGACGGAGATGGAAGGTTTAAGAGTGTCAAAATGGGAGATGAGTATTTAGGGGACGCAGACGTCTGTTCAGGCGATCATGCATTTCCAGGACAGACTGTGGGCAGAGCCAGGGTATTGGTAGGCCAAGCAGAGGGGCTAACTGACACTGCTAGTAGAGCTTGGAAAAAACACAGGCTGATGTACCAGGAAGCTGCTTATAGTGCAGGCTCGCAGACTATCAAGGGAGTTTGGGTTTGGGGAAGAAGATTATGGCAAGCACTACTTTTACCAGGTTTAACACCTGCGTGTACACTGTAGAAAAATTAATAAATGTAAAAAAAAAATTTAAATTTTTTTTAAAAAAAGTACCTGCTGTCTAAGTCAGACTTTTTGCTAATACACTAGAGATAAAATTTAGGAGCATTCTGTCACAACCCTGATTTACTCTGTAGTCAAATATCTTGTGTTTTTTAGCATCATTAAACAACAAGGTTTACAGGAGGACCACAGCTGATGCAAGTGATGACTTTATTTATGCACCAAAAGCATACAATATTTATGTCCCTATTTGGAATTAATTAGTATGTATGCTTTTAGAAGAAAACCCACTTCCATCTCATTACATATGTTGGTGTTGAGATAAAGGCAAAACAGGGTAAGAGGAAGTGTATGAACGGCCTGAGAGGTTTGTATTGATGTTGGCAGGTCACCTAACACTTTTTGATCATGCAGTGGTATTAAAGGTTTCTGTTATAAAACGTGTTCATTCAAGTTGAGGGGCAGAGTACAGGTAATTTTTGGGATTGGTTTTGTTTAAGCATTGAATGTAAACATGTGTGGAGACTGGTTCACAGGGGAATGATGGGCTTTTAAAAAAAAAAAAAAAGCTTTTGGGCTGGTAACAGTCGATGATAAGTATATGTTAGAAAAGAATATGATGTGTCTGTAATGTTTAGTTATTTAGTATTTCTCCCCTATTGATGGCTAAAGATGCAGCTGAGAGGCAGTGCAACTAAATATTTCAGGATTTTGGGGTATTAAAAAAAACAAACAAAAAAAACACTTTTTTTTGGTGTTGCAATTTTCATGATCATTTACCAAGAACGATGTGCTCAATAAATAGCATTACATCAAAGCTATTCAAAGATATTTTTAGCAAACTTGGAATTACATAAAAAAAACAGCTAGACAGGTATACGATCTGTATCCCCAGATTACCAGCCACTCATTAGCTCATCAAATTATTCTCCGAACATTAATAATCTGGAGACTTGATCCAGAACCATTCCCAGTAAGGCAGGAGCCAACATGCCTGCTAACTGCGCTCAGAAAGACAAAAAGAGAGCAAATTAAGTAAAGCAGAAAATACCTTCAAAACATGCAATACTAAGACCAAGAATGGGATCAAAAGACTAGCTATGAAAGCAGGGCCTCCTGTAATAGTTTTGTTGATTTTATAGCTGTTTTCAGGTAATTAGGGTGGGTACATGTTCTTGTTAACCTCAAACAATGACTATTGCTCCATAAATAGAATTACCTGGATGGATATTTCTATAGCCATATCAGGAAGAAAAAATTTTCTGTAGTCAGCTTGACTATTTGGGTCTAAAATTTACAATTCCGTTATCAATTCTCTAAAATTCACGATTTACTCAGTCTAGCAACTATATCTTATATAGTTTATAAGTATCTGAATGTTCTTATGTTTAAACAGTATTTCACCTTTATTGCAAAAATATCTATACATGAATTATTGAATGGTAACACATGAAATTGTTGAGTGGGTACAGTCGTATCAAAAAGGACTTTGAACAGTCAGTTATAGGGCATCTTAACCAGTGGCACAGCGGTTACTCTGTCCCGCTTAGTATCTTACAAATTAAATTGTGTTTTCATGCATTTTTTTTCTACCTGTGGAATTCTTTTCCACTTCAATAAATGTGAAACACCTTGTCCTCCCACCGGAAAAATCTGCTTCTTAACTAACTGAGTTCCGGAGCTTTTGAGTTGTCTTGCTGTATATGGGTCCTATTCACCATGTATGTAATTATCCTTTCAAGGTTCAAGTTCACAAGGACTTTTTTTAGAATCGTGCCCTTAAGACAAAATAATATGTCTTCATATTATAGGTTGATTTTATTTTACGATTATACTTTTTGAGTTCCATACAATATTTTTCAAATGAGTTAAGCTCTAACCTGCATTTTGTGAAAATATCAATAAATGTTAATGTTATTCTTGTTATTATTACAAGTATACATGTTAATTTTATTGCTATTGCGTATATGAGAAAGAAAATAGCATCTGATGTCTGGCTGGGTTATTCACTAAACACCAGAATTTGTTTGGAAAGGACCGAATTCCAACGGCAATGGCTATTTTTATATTTATTTAAACCAAATATAGTAAGAATTTAGCCAGACCGAGCAAATCTGCAGGAACCACACTGAATTCATTTGGTGTCTGGATTAAAATCTGTGCTTTTGACATCCAAATCCTATACAAAGTGTAGAATTTGGAGGATTCACAAAGTACCAATTTTAAACTGAATTAGAGCTGAATGCATCCAAGAGGATGCACATTCACACATTATCGTTCTCTAGCTTTCTTCCAAGTGAACGTCAATTTTAAGTACTATATTCCCAACAACAGTGCTAGCAAAAAAAAACAAAACAATAAAATGAATCCATCTTTGCCTCATGAGGACTCGCAGCAGACTGAACTTTCATAGTGGGGAAGGCTCTTATTAAACGGTGATCTGTCCACTCCCCTTTACAGGGGACACTCCCTGTTACCCTTTAATTTCACTTTAATACATTTCCACCATAGTGTCCATTTCTAGCAACTTGGCAATGGCTGCCCAGTTCCTAGTTAATAAATATTTAGTAGGTGGGGGCATAAGGACATTGTAACCATCCCTTATAGTAATATCTGGGTCTTATTTGCCTTCATATTTTTTTTTTTGTTTGTTTTTTTTGTAACTATTTAATGTGGCGGCTTACTAGTAAGCACTGGCCAACAACCACATAAATAACCCTCAGCCTGCCAGGGATATTTAACGCCAGAGGGCAAATAGTTTTTGTTTTTTTAAATTCTGTCCCAGATTTCAAGCATTTGGTCCAGATTTCAGACGTCCGGTAGTGTTTGGTCAGACTGAGATCAAGATCAAATTAGGTTCCGAATAGCAAAGTCTGGTTAAATAGTGTAAACAATCTCTGGGTTTTGCAGTCCGAATAGCCCCATATACAAATGGATGGTTTTGCTCAATTCATTATGTGGTCAGTCGGGCATTCGTGAATAACCTCTGCGGTACGTCATATACAGCAGGAATATTTTGGAGAGTATTTAAAGATGGGCTAAAAGTAGATCTCCAGATTTTTTAGAACTACATCCCTGTAGTTTATGAGAGTTGCATTACAAAATCTGGGGATCTAAATGTTGGCCAACCCATTTTTTAGAGCATCTATGAGCATTCCACATAATAACAGGTGCTGATGTCTAATAGTGAAGCAATCACCATGGAGAAGTATGGAGTCAACAGGAGCATTCCATTGGTTTCCAAGGTGGTTGCATCAATAAGAACTTTACACAACTTTTCTTCCAGTGACATTTTAATAAATCTCCCCCATAGTGTCCCTTTGTTAACTGGATATAACTTGTATCAGAATTTCTCATGTCAAGTCTTATATTTTAAGATATATTTATCTAGGAAGCCAGATCATAAGGGTATCATAATTCTCATATTATATTACACAGCCAGATAACAATGGTATAATTTATAAAACACAGAAGTGCATACATTAAAGCTGCCTTTTTTATTTAAGATGTATAACACTGGATATTGTTGTTTGTGTGTGTGTGTGTGTGTGTCTTTGTCCGTGTGTGCGGGAATTTCTGGTGCAGATAAAATACACAGATCTTACAACAAACAGGAGGATAAGTGTCTAATATGAGATATCTTTAATTGTGTCTTCTCACATTTGGAAAGCAAAGCTGGATAAAATTTCACCTTTTAATGAAATAAATGACTCAATTAACAAGATGAAAAACAGCAGTACAGGGGCAAGCCCACTTGGTGGCATAAAAAAAGGGATAAAAAAGAATTATCTCAGTGGGGAGTTAATACAAGGAACGCCACTATACACAGCAGGCAACGGCATTGAGTGACAGGCATCCTGCAATGCTGACAGATACATCAGCTTGCTGACCGCCGGCTCGAGTTAACGGCACCATCCTAGGAATAAATTGTTCTCAAAAATGTTGGTGTAGGCAATTTATTGCCATTAAAGCTGCATCTCTGATCTGTCTTTGCATCTGACCTACAACAGATGAGGTTTAAAGGCTCGATACTTACAAACCAGTCAATGTAGGCATTTAACCCTTTGAATGGAAAAACGTTCAGCGTGTCCCAGGTTCCATATTCAAGGAGGGAGAATGGCACTGTCGCAACCAGTCAATAAGAGCTGCGGACAGGTCTATTAATGCTAATAGACATATGTACACTTTATTGTCTTTTAGACCTATCAATGAGAAGGAACAGGGATCAAGGGCTCTCATTTGTAGTGGAGGTTTCAGCGATAAATGAAAATGGAATAATGTGGCCACCAAGTAGAAGATATAGTTTAGAAGAAGGTTATTGAACAGAGATCAGGCTTCAAAGGATCAGTTGTTAGCCACAGGTCAAATAAATTTCAGGTCTTTACAGGATGCTTGCATAGTTGGACTAAATTAAACCATTGGTCCTTTTATGGTGGAAATTGCATATAATGCTATGCATGACAGCTTTAACCCTAGAATTGTACTTTTTTTTTTGTTTACATGTCTCTATGCATATGGAGACTTCAACTCAGTCAAGCCATCTTTCCCATTCTGGTGTATACCAGAATAACTGGTGACACAACCCCTTTCTCCATTGCCAAATCCAAGAATCTTTAACTTTCACTTTGTTTTAAGGATCCAATGTATTGGAAGCTCCAGTGCCACTGGATCTTAGAGAGGCTTGGAGACCATCCTCCTGCCCACAAACTATTATAGGAATAATGTGGGGAGGGGTATGGGGTCGCTCTATGCTTTTTCTGCTTCCCAGATAGAATTGGGGACCTCTTGAGATTGTCTGGACTAGTCCTACATATTGAGCGCCTGACTGGGAGATACCCTGATTCACCCAGAATCTTTATTCAGGGCTTGGTCCCCTGGCTATCAAACAGGGTGCTATATGGAGTGGAGGTTTTGGAGGAAATCTATGTCTTGAGAGTGATCCCTTTCCCAGAGCCCCAGGAACTCCTTTTATAAGAGCAGAACCTACCTGCTGCATGCCTGGAACGCCTTACCAGATCAGAGAATAGCCACGACCATATAAAGCTTTACATGTTGTAGAATGGGCACAAAATCTCCAATCACCATTGGGGCAATGGTAACCTCGCCACTTGTACTTGGAGGTGCCTGCTTGCCAGCCTCCTGCCCACAGACTATGGGCCCTGCAGGGAAACCAGTAAAAGACTGCCGAACTTGACCGACTGATAGCACTAATTTCCCTGGAACTGTTTTGGGCATAGGACCATGTGCATGGTCGGTCAAAACTATGACTTCCAGGAAATTCCTGAACCCCTGAACCAATCTGCGTGATTTTTGGATATGTTGTTCACCCAGATCGGGGCTTTCAGGTGATGTAACTTTTAAGTGTTTTTAACCCCTTAAGGACACATGACATGTATGACATGTCATGATTCCCTTTTATTCCAGAAGTTTGGTCCTTAAGGGGTTAAGGTAGTTTTTGGGGTTTCATAAAATTGTAAGTTTTTCTGTGCTTAGAGATAATTGGGATAGATTAGTACAGTTCCTGATTCAATTATCTCCAAGCACAGAGGAAGAACTGTTTGTGTTGTTTGTGTATGGGAGTGTCTCACTGTATGACTCTGTTTTTATTGGTTTATTCACTTTGTGTCCCTGTGCCCAACAAGGGACACAAGGGTGAAGGATGGCGAGACCCTGGCGCAGCTGCATCGCTGGAAGTGGGGTCTGCAGTGCTTATGGTATCTGGTGGAGTGCTGGAATTCCTCGGTGAGCAGTAGGAACATCGATTGGTAGAAGCACTCGGTCAGAGTGCCAGGCGGTCCATCACAACCATGCTACCATGCTATTTGGACACAAGGGCACTCAGTGACAAGCTATCCAGGGACATTTGATGTTGGGGTTGTAAAGGTTATTTTGTATATCATGCCTCTAGGTCTGGGAGGACACAGCAGGGAGGCTTTTGTGGTAGCTGAGGATAATGTACTTAAGACCCCAGACAGAGTACCAGGGAGGGATTATTGTACTCTCAATTGCATTGTATGGAGGACCCCCTACAATGGGAATCCATATTCCTGTGAATAAATACCGGTGTTGTGTGCAATGAAGGTCATTCTATCCCCTACATTCAGTCTTGACTTATGTGTGCAGGGAAAAAAAAAGGTCTCACAAGGAAAGAGGGCTATAACTGCTACAGTCTGGTTTGGTGAAAAACGTTCTCAAAGCCCCTTTCCAGCTTTGGTGACTGGGTCTGAAGCACCCCAAAGTCACCAGATAGCAGTGAGGAAGCTGACCTGGTCCATCCAGAAAAAGCACCATGAAGTCAGATATTAACATCTAGATCATCTAGATAGTTTTTTTTTTGTTTTTTTTTATTGGGACCTTATTATCAACGATTATTATCAACAATTATTTTTGATTATCAATATTACAATGAATCATTTTTTAGTTAAAATAGAAATATGCAAATTGTAGCTGGGAGCATGACTTTCTCTCTTTCACATACAAACACACACACATGCACACACACACATACAGACGCTCACACACCCGTATATATGAAAAAATATATGAAACACACTCATAGTCCTAGCTTCTCAAGAAATATGACAGGTTCTGTATCTATTTATGGCCAAATGACAGATGTCAGAGTCAAAAGATTAATTATGATAATAGAATAACTGTAAAAAGCATTTTTAAAGCTTTCTGCCGTTAAAAAAAAAAAGTGAAGTTAAAAATACAACATTTTATTATTTAAGATTCTGAGTTTTTCCTAAAATCTGGGGAGTTAGAGTGGGCACCAGCAGCTAATTTATCAGCAGCAGAATGCCAGTTCTGGATCAGGTGGGTGACAAGTACAATTGATTGCCCGTGGCAAAAGATTAAATTAAAATAAACTCCCCCAAATCTCTCAAGTATTAAACTTCAATATTAATGTTGAGACAAATATTTAGTTGTCACGGCACACTGAAAAATGACATTGCTACGTGTAATTTACAGCTTGAAAAATGGATGTTTAATGGCACGTTCTGCGCAGAGGCTGGCAGCTCAGCGTGGCAGGTGTGCGATTATCCCGGGCTGCTGTGATTGGAATGATTTGAGAAGGTTGCCTGTCCATCATAAAAGTCAGTGGAGATAAGGGTACTATCTGCTGCCCTGCAGAACCTCTTGGACAAAAAAAAAACAATTTTCGTTAATTTTTTTATTACTATTAAAGGAAACATACACACATGTATTCCTGGCACTCTAGATCTGTAGTGGCTGTTTATCTCCCCTGCACCCCTCCGATTGCAGTGAAAAGGTAATTTTACTCACCCTTTCTCCCACACCACACAGGTATTGCTGTGACCGAGATCATCAGTCTTGATGATCTCAGCCAATCCAAAATCCCACACTGCACCAATCAGCATCTCATCATAGAGATGCATTGAACCAGTACATCTCCATGGGGAATGTTCAGCATCTCCATGCAGAGCATTGAGACGCTGAATGTCAGTGCTGCACATTGTGTAGCACTGACACAGGAAGCACCTCTAGTGGCCGTCTCAGTGACTACCACTAGTGAAAAAGCAGTATTTACATAGAAAAGCCTGCAGGGACTGGCTATAGACTCCAGAACCACTACAATAAGTTGTAGTGGTCCTGATGACTATAGTTTCCCATTAAGGCACTAACATTGTTTGCAATGATGAACAATGGGTCACCATCCTGTATAAAGAATATTTTATTTTGTTTGTTAATACCTATATATATTTCTGTAACGGTCTGTAACCATTTGGATGTCAGGTGTGCCCTTGGCACCCCCTCAATGTAAGTGGTCAAACTGTTTTAGGATAGCGTGGCATCTTACTTGGAGCCACTTCCAACCTTCACTATAGCCATCGGAGAGCTGGAAACTCACTGTCTGGGCTAAACTAAGCTTAGTCGTGCAGTACTTAGCACGGTAGTGCTAACAGACATACCTAAGCAAGAGTTTCTGGCTCTCTGAAGGATATAGTGGAGGTGGACCCATGTAAGAAAATCCCAGGTATTTACTAGAATGCTGCAGTGGTTATGGTGCTTGGAGTATTAATTTAATTTGTTCATTTTAGCTATTGCAGTGCTTTATGCTAGGTGAAAAGTCAAGCATACAGGCACATATACAGAATTAGATGACGGAGCTTGCTTGAGGCATTATGGGGTGGCATAATCACCCAGAAAATGGACATGCAGTGAAGGTAAGTACATTTTTTTGACATACCTCCACTGCTCTGTTCATCTCAGTAAACGTTGAAATAAAAATTTTTGGTGTGAGGAACCGGGAATTATCACTTCAGCCATGAGAGTAGCAATTCGTTGGTACATATGCAGCAATATTACATGCTATCTGAGATATGCGGCTGGTTAATTAATAATGTAAAAAAATGTTATGCACAAATTTTCTTGCATAGTCTTTTCCTTTCTGCAACTTCCATTGGCTTTTTCTTTGAGGCTTATTCACTGAAGTGTGAATTGCAATAATTTAAAACCTGAATTGCTAAATGTAGCCCAAAACCCTTACATTTATAATACAGCAGAATAGAATTTTGTTATGCATTAGTTTAGCAATTTCATTTATAAATAAACTGCAATGTAAGCTATGTTACACTGTTACATATTTAGCTAAAACCATTTATTTGTTTCTATTTGGTGGACAAAGGTCATTTAAACAACAAAATGTAATAAAGTAAAAATCAAAATACAAAATTTAGACAATAGTGGTGTTAAAGGATCACTATAGTGCCAGGAAAACATACTCGTTTTCCTGGCACTATAGTGCCCTGAGGGTGCCCCCACCCTCAGGGTCCCCCTCCCGCCCGGCTCTGGAAGGGGGAAAGGGGGAAAAACTTACCTTTTTCCAGCGCTGGGCGGGGAGCTCTCCTCCTCCGATCCTCCTCCGTTCCTCCCCGTCGGCTGAATGCGCACGCGCGGCAAGAACCGCGCACGCATTCAGCCGGTTGCATAGGAAAGCATTCACAATGCTTTCCTATGGACAATGGCGTGCTCTCACTGTGAAAATCACAGTGAGAAGCACGCAAGCGCCTCTAGCGGCTGTTAATGAGACAGCCACTAGAGGCTTTGGGGGAAGGCTTAACCCATTCATAAACATAGCAGTTTCTCTGAAACTGCTATGTTTATAAAAGAAAGGGTTAACCCTAGCTGGACCTGGCACCCAGACCACTTCATTAAGCTGAAGTGGTCTGGGTGCCTAGAGTGGTCCTTTAAAATTCTTCTGGCTGTTTTAGCCTGGCTTTTGCATTTTGGATTTCAATTCACCATAATATTTAATTTATTAGAAAAAAAAAACTTAATGAAGAGCTGTCAATGTGAAACAGGTAGTATCCAAACATGTTCGTAAGAACTGTAAATGGAGATAGCATGCTCTCTGTTTTAAAGGTCTTGTTGCTTGTAACTTTGATAGACATCCATTGATCCCAAATATTAGCGGCTACAACATCTTCCTTAATATATCTTAGAAGTCCACAAAAACATTATCCTTTTTGATAAAAAAAAATAACAATAAAGGCATCAATTTAGAGAAACATGAAGCCTTATCTCTGTATATCACCCCTTCCTTGTCATTTTCTATAACATTGCAAAAGCTGGTGGGATAAAATGGATCTAAGAACTCGCCAATTTAATAGAAACCTTGAACATATAATGGTTTATTTTTATTACATTATTAAATCCTAACCTGCTTCTCGGCATGTTATTGACTTGTCTTTTGTTTTCACTTGTAGTGATTCAGATATTGTTCTGATAATGAATATATTGGAGTTATATTTTGTTTACCAGTCAGTGTAAAAAAAGAAGTATGTATACAAAGAATTCTTGTTGGTCAGAAGAATGTGTAGATGCGCTGAACTGCATATTTTCAACATCGCTTTTATTGCAATTCCCTACAACACGTTACATGGACATCTTTGACATTATCTACTCCACCACATTGTAGCCATCTACAGAGTAATCCAGGACAAAGGGTTCCGTGAACATGAATTGCAAAAACAGCGCAAAAAATATGTTAGACCTTTGTAGCTTGCATTCTATTAAAAACATCCATTAATTCATTATAGAAAAAAAAGGAGAGAAAGAAAAAGGCAAGTTAACTGCCTAGAGTTTTTTTTGTTTTTGTTTTTTTTTATTCTCAGAGCTGTAGTGTTTCACAAGGACTTTGGTCTGCGGAGGGGGGTAACTAGGAATACAGTCACTTAGACGGGCTTTCTAGAAGAGAGTCTTTCTGCTGCCTCTGTTTTTACACAGCTTGAGGCAGAAAACTGCTGGATGGGCCTTGACCCACTAAGGTCATCATTTGTGAGGAATTCTGAGGCTTGACATCTGCTGCATGGCTTTGAGTAAAATCCTAGGCCGTGACAGCCAAAACAGAGGCCTGTGTAAAATAATCCCTCAGCAAGGATCCTAGACTTTAGAGAAAAGGCTAAATGGTCTTCTTTTTATCTGAGTGTCCAAGCTTTTTCTACCCTTCTCTTGGTGTAGTGTAGACTTGGTGGAAAATAATCGTTTTCCCACCAAGCAGACAACGCACAGTCACAAAGCTTTTAGTTATCTCTTTATCACCTGCGGTCTGCAGAGCCTTGATATTCACTTTGTGCTGCTATACTTAGAAATGAAACATGTTAAACAATGTAGGGTACATATTTCATTTAGTCTGGTAACATGACAAGTACTGAGTGACCAAAAAAAGGCATCAACTAAAACAATGATAGTTGTTTTTTTTGTTTGTTTTTTTTAAAACAATGTACCAATACAATTATCATCTATTCAAATGAAAGCATTAAGAAAGTTCTATAGTTTATGTATCATTTAAGAGGTAGTTATGCGTGTATTTTGTATTCTGAAAACTGTGGTTTTACTATGAAGAACAATTCTGCTGTTAATCTTAAAAATGGAGCAAATAAAAAAAACCTGTTCTATGGTTTCCATGGTGACTGCTCCATTTCAATAACGATACCATAGAATTTGTTTTTGGGTTTTTTTAAATATGGACTATTGTATAAGAGACTACAGTGTATTCAAAATGCAAAGCCTTTATGCACAGACAAAAATATCTGTCCATTAAAAGTACCAAATGACAGAATGGTTTGTCAAAATTGGGAAGGCTATTCATTTTGAAGATCATGTAAATAAATTAAATGCAAGCATGGTTTGGATATCAAAGTGGAAAAAGGTGGATAAGATTTTGGATTGGTGGGTCTGCTGTTTTGGATAAAAGAACTTTGAACTTAGGGAGTCCCATAACTCCGCCATCAAGTAATTCTACTTTATCAGAAATAATTAAATAATAAGTGGTGATGGAGGTATACTTACACAGTCCAAATGATTATATTCATATTAATTTGTGCTCCTTATAAAGTCCTTATACTAGTATGAAACATGTAGATCTTGATGTTCCTTTATTACTACAGGCACATTTAAATCACTTTACTGGAGAGATTTACATCACTTTATTGGTGGCTAGCATCACACTAGCGTTGGCATGAGCTACATCCATTTGCAAACTGTGCACACTATGGGATATTCCACATTTACTCAGCTGAGACCGGGTTGGATTCAGAAAACTTTGTCGTTGGGGGTGTATTGCTACAGTGAAGGACAGTACACGGCAACGGCTTGGATGCTGGAGATTGCTTTTATCAGACATGGTTTGCTATATTTCTCCACTGGAAAAAAATACCATTCTGGAGCTTCAATATTTGTTTGATACAAACTGTTACTTTAAATTTAAAATTTAAATTTCCAACTTTTTATAATCAACTACTTTGCACAATGCATGGTGCTGCTGACACTTTGAGAATTATATTTAAATCGCAGTTGTCGAATATTATTATCTTGCTGCTATTTATTGTCATTTTTTGTTTCATTTTCTTTGTTTGTTATGTATTGTATGATTGTGCTTATTTACATGAATTAGTATTTAAACAGTGGCCACTGCTATTTATTTTAGTTTTCAATATATTGAATAAAACTTGCCAGGAAAGGTTAAAGGATCTCAACATGTATAGCTTGGAGGAAAGACGAGACACGGAGTGGGGGGGGGGGGATATGATAGAAACATATAAATACATAAAGGGAATCAACACAGTAAAGGAGAAGACTATATTTAAAAGAAGAAAAACTACCACAACAAGAGGACATAGTCTTAAATTAGAGGGGCAAAGGGTTAAAAATAATATTAGGAAGTATTACTTTACTGAGATGGTAGTGGATGCATGGAATAGCCTTCCAGGTGAAGTGGTAGAAGTTAACACAGTGAGGGAGTTTAAGCATGTGTTTGGTAGGCATAAGGTTATCCTAGATTTAAGAGTAATTAAAATATTGAGAAAATCGGACAGTCTAGGTGAGTCGAATGGTTCTTATCTGCCGTCACATCCTATATATATCTAGAATTATATATATTATATATTCTACATATTTGAAGCTGGCATTGTTTTATACTTATTATAACTTATTAGCGCCCTGCTTTTTCATATTTGTAGATGTCTATACTTGCACAGTCCATTATCAACTTATGTTGGTGCAAATAAAAATTGCATACACAGCTTAGGCTAACACTGATCTCAATGACATTGTGATAGTAAAGGAGGAACATTTATATGGATATATATCTGCCTTTATCATGCATACATGTCATCTGAATTTATAATGTGTTTCATGTCTCCAGCAGGCAAAGGGGTTAATATGCCAAGTCACGAAGGAGACTCCATAACGTTCATTTTCACTTTGGAGTCTGCAGTCAAGAATAACAGTAATTCTGGTTCCACACATTGAAATATTTTCAGACAGCTATTTCTCCGCAGAACGAATTCCAAATATAGGCCTGCCCAAAATTCCCATTGATTAAAATGGGCACTGTTAGAGATTTTTGAACTGGCATGTACGATGGGCTTAGAACAAAAAGCCAAATGTACTGTAATATTCCAGTTTGGAAGGCTTTCCGCTGCGATGTCGCCAATATGTCTACATTACCCGGATTAAAAACATATACAGGTTGTTGGAACGAACGCTCAGTCGCAAGCAGAGTGTTACCAAAAAAAAAATCTGGGAGTAATTTTACAATAACTGCCATATTTCTTTTTTTTTTTTTTATTTACATATATACGGTGTATGTGAACTTTACATAGATATCTGTCTGTGTGTGGTAATATAATTAATTTATGTTAGCGAAAATCTTTGATTCCGAAGCAAATGACCTCCATTTCTTGTCCATGGAAAATCCTTCAATGTCTTAGCTGCGAACTCCCAAGTCCTGAGGGGTGGGTAACATTTAAATATTTCATGTACGATGCTCTCCAGCAGAAGCAGACTTTTGGCTGACTGTCACATGACATCTTCATTCTGCCCCTAGAACTTAGCGGAGCAGGCAAAAGGCACGAAAGGGAGCACAAACAGCCAGAGAAAAAATAAAGGATAAAATGAA
Source organism: Pelobates cultripes (assembly GCA_933207985.1). Lineage (NCBI taxonomy): Eukaryota > Metazoa > Chordata > Amphibia > Anura > Pelobatidae > Pelobates > Pelobates cultripes. Next base: position 48,560,360 of record OW240924.1, on the reverse strand, counting down.
ATCTTCTGTAATGATCCTTTGCAGACGACAGAAAGAAGTAGAGCAAATTATTTTTCATTTAATTGCAGTTCAGAAGCTTTTTTTAAATTATATTTGTATATTCAAGATGAAGTTATGTAATTGTAGAAAATCTTTAGAAAACCAAAGTTTGAGACCATTCCAAGTCATGTGGTTATCAGAGAGAAACGTCTTTCAGCTGCAAACAATCATATAAATTGTTAGAAAATGAAAAAATGTGCCAGATAAGGACAAATAAGAAAAATGCATGTCATTCGATACATGTCCTCGTCAATTCCAAAACATGACAATTGCTGGGTAACCCAAAAATATTTTTTTTGTGCTATCTTGTGCTAAATATATTTTATATTTGCTAATTCACATTACAGTGACAAGGTTACTAAAATAGTTTTGTATAAAAAATGGTTTGAAACAATATTTCCAGCAAATTAAAATAGTTTATATCTAACCATTCTGTAGTAGGTTTAGATTAACATCTTAATTTCTGACAGTTTATCAAGTAGACAGTGGATCATTCACCCCCAAGAATCCAAAAATCTGTCCATTTACAGTATGACCCTCAGAATCTGCTCATTCTCCATGAAACCACAAGCAACTTCATTTTAAGCCTAAAATGTTTGGAATCTGTCTACTCACCCAAGCACCTAAAAATTTGACTTGCCATGTAGATTGGGTAGTTTCACACTTGGTAATGCAGAAGTGTAGCTTTTGCATAACTGCAGACCCAATATACCCCGTACCAGCTGTCCTTAAATACACAGGACACAATTATGTAGTGGAAAGGGCAATGGTCTTTGCATTATTTAGTTAATTAAACACAGCATCCCAAAATCAGTCAGTATTACCTTAAAGCAACCTGTCAACCTGAGAAATACCCCAACAAACAGTCACAATGCGGTCATGATCCCACAGCAGCCATTAGCCTCATCAGTTACCCAAATTGACCCTACCAGACTGATGCATCCCACCCAGTAACAATCCATTAAACAAAAACTAGCTCCCCTGATATATGGTATCTCAAGTGGAAAGTCCCAAGCCCCATTCTGGCAGCATTCATGTTCCCCCTTTCCTATCTTGTTGCCCCCCGCCTCCATCCCTCTCCTCCCCCCGAGATTCTCCCCTGCGGGCTAATGCAGGGCTGGCACTGTTCAAGTGCCAGCCCTGGAATGTTCCTGCGGACCGGGGAGGGAGATCTCCCTCCCCGGTCCGCAGGCACATGCTAGCAGCCGGCAGGGAGAGAGGGAGGGAGAGAGGACCCAGGAGCTCAGCCTGCAGCTCCTCCAGGTCCTACTCTCGCGAGTATGGAGCGTTGCCGCAGTTACCACGGCAACACCCCGGATCTTTCAAGAGTGAACTCTAGCCCTGGAGCTACGGGCTAGAGTTCACTCTAAACACAAGATCCAGCGCACTCACCTATCCACTAAACAGCAACTTCAAAGTTGAAAGATTTTATTCGTTTTTTTTTTTTTTAAACACCTAATCTAGGCAAAAATAATGGGGGTTTAGTTACATTATATGATCATACATTGCATAAGCCTGCCACAACGTCAATGTACCCCATCTTTGGCAGGTCCTACACTAACAGCCTAATGTCTGCTCTTATGAGATTAACCACTTACTTGAGGAAAAAATTCCATCTGGGGCTCTCTGCAGTACAAGGCTAAATAGGGCCCTGGGATGAGGCACCTGTGACAGGGAGGGGTGCAAAACCAAGGAGTTGGCTAGACTCCCAAATATATACATATGAAACAAGGGGGTTGGCTGCACTCACCTGAACATGCATAAATGGAGTTCACTCTAACCACTGGGACCACCAGGGATTCCCCACGGACCACCAGGGATGGAGAAATGCCCTCCTCCTCAATAAAGGTAAGAAGGGAGGGGGGGCATAATGAATATTTATTTTTATTTTTTTTAAATTATGGAAAAAAAAACCTTCCCTACTCACCACACATCCACACACTGCCCCCACACACACACACATTTCCCTCCATACATTGCCCCCTATATACTGCCCCCACACACACATTGCCCCATATACTGCCCCCCCACACACACATTGCCCCCATACACACACTGCCTCACACACACATACACTGCCCCCATACACACACTGCCCCCACACACACATACACAGCCCCCAAACACACACTGCCCACACACACATACACTGCCCCCATACAAACACACAGCCCCCATACACACACTGCCCCCATATACACACTGCCCACACACACATTGCCTCACACACACCTCGGGCCCCCATACACACATACGCTCCCCCCACACACATACACTGCCCCCTCATACACATGCAGCCCCCCATTCACACACTGCCCCAACACACATCATACACATTCACACACTTCCCCCATACACACATTGCCTCACACACCCTACACATTCACACACTACACCCCCCCCCCACACACACACACACACACACACTGCACCACTCACACAGACCACTGCTCCTATGCCCTACTACAGCCACATATCCCAGCAGACCCCAGGTAAGTTGTCAAACTGTTCTTAAACGGTTTGACTACTTACTCTGGGAGGGGTCCCGGCACTCGTGGCACCATAACCACTACACAGAGCTGTAGTGGTTATTGTGCATGGATTATTTCTTTAAATAATCTACAAATGCTCCTCCCAAGATCAGGCTCTGGATCCGCCACTGGTCTTGTCCAGAGGTCCAATTTATTGGTGAAGCTGAGCAGGGGGACAGACTGTGAGTGTGAGGGAGAGCCCCGTTTTTTGTTAAACCATTCTGGAACCGAGGGATGGTGCCTACAGCCACATGGCATCATAACAAACACAATGAGTTACAATGTTATGGTACTTAAAGGTAGGCTGTCACAATTTGTATGCGTTCTGTAGTGTTCATTTTCAGTATTCCAAGTAAAGTAAGGCTTCCATCAGACAAGGAGGATTTTTAAATCAGTATTGTGAAAATGTGTAAGACTAAGTGTTCTCCGGTTCTATGTTAAAGTATTGGTAACTACAGACATGTATTCAGTTTTAACACGTTTTCAAGCAACTGATCAAATTTTATAAAGGCCCTAATCAGCAGTTTAAAGACACCATAGTCCTTTGGGACTCATGGGAACTGGCCTTCCTCTTTACAGGATTAATTTCTATTGTCTGTCCCAGAAATGCCTGTTCGGATACAAAGGACTGATCAATCAGACAGAGAGTATGAGTTCTACTTGCAGGAATTCCTGAGGAGATATCTTTCTTTCTTTTTTTTTTTTTCAATTGATCTATTTTTAAATTAATTTAACAACATTATTCATATTTATAGGGATTCTATAGTGCCAGGGAAACAAACCGTTTTTCTGGCACTATAGACTCCTGCAGTGTCCACCCTCCCTCCCACCTCTTCAGTCACTTACCTGAATGCAGTGCCAATGTCCCTCGGCGCTGGGCCAGGCCTGCCCACACTCCTCCCCTGCCGGCTGATGTCCTAATGGCCGCTCTCGCATTAGGATTTCTCCATAGGTGTCAGGAATAGAGTTATCCTAATACACAAACCTAAAGTTAACAGTAAAGGTACAAGTACTGGTCCTTAGAGTTAGTGCCTGAGACAGATATATGAAATGTCTGCAAGCAGAGAGAGAATATACGAGAGACAAGCAGAGAAAATACAGAAATACATGGAATCGATAGACAGGCCAAGATCAGGATAACAGAAGGCAAGAATAGTCAAACAAGCCAAGGTCAGAAAATAGGAAATCCAATACATTGTTTAAACACACTCTCAGGTAACAAACATACCCATTACACCCAGACCACTTCAATTAGCTAAAGTGGACTGGGTGCCTACAGTGTCCCTTTAATTTGCAATGACATCTTAAACAAGTTAGCCTGTAAAAATAGCTTAACACGTACTGACCATATCAGCTATATTATTTTGAAGGTTAATATATCAAAGATAAATTTTTAATTTATTTACAGTGAATCTGGCTTTTTTAAAAATTTGTCAATTAACAATCCTTTCATAATGCAACAATATTTTGTGTTTCAAATTTCCAGCTGGAGATAATGTTATGGATTAGATATTTTTTTTTTGTCCTATGCAAATCTCTTGTTTCAAGTTTTTGGGTACAAAAGTGGTATAATCTCTCATTTGTCCTGAGATTATATTTATTCATTTTCATGAATGAGACCAGTTACCAATAGGGTTCTGCTGGAGAAAATTGAAGATCAAGCAAAATAAATCAAGATGGCTGCTTGCAGAAGTATGAGCATTTCGGAAGATGAGAGGTCTGAAGCAACTTCGGAAACAAAAATTACCCACTGTACCAGTAGCATTACCTTTATCAAAGACCTACAACATAGGACAAATGTTTTTGTTTTTTTCACTAACTACAGAATTAAAGAGAACTGGCAAGTGATATAAATAAACATAAAACAAATCTCCAGTCAGCAATTTGTGAGCAATTTTGGCCTAGCATTTCAATGACCTTGTCAAGTCCCCAGAATTCTCAGTATAATAAATAGCTCCCGAATGTGTCGTTGGAGGTGTTGATTTAACCTTTTCACTGCCAGGAGTAAATGGCTTTTAAACATAGTTAAAGCCCTCATCGTGCATTTTTTCTTAAAATTGGCAAATTTCTTGTCAATTCTCTGAAATTCGAGCTTCGGTGAATAAACCCAAAAATGTTTACAACCAAGAGTCATACAGTGTTAGTAACCCAAGTTACTAAATTGAAATCGAAGTGGATTTCAAATTTAAAGCCAAAGTACCTAAAGTGAAAGTAGAGCTGAATTAGAGAATTTATCAAGTTTGTCTATTTTTACCTTACATTTGAAATTCACTTTGAATTCTCACTTTTGTGAATAACCCTAAATTTCCCAAATGGATATACATGTCTCCAACCACACTGTCCAGACTGATTTCACCAGTCCTTAAAACCAAACTTTCAGGCCAATACTTAAACCAGATTTAGTTATGCAGAAATTAATTGGGTAAGCCCATACTAATTAGAGGCAGGATTACGACCACTGAGCATCTGTTTGGACAGCCTTACGCTAATCCAGCATTCATGGACAAATCTGCACTGAGAATATATCTACAGGGTTTAATCAGGCAAACAGCCCTAGGGCAGCCTGAAAGGACATTCAGGGTGCTGTTCACAGGATAACAAAACAATGCAGGGCATTATATTGCAGTTAACTAGTTAAAAGGTCAGCAGGGACAGGGATGTAACAGAGCACAACATCTTCATTTATATTTTGACATTAGATGATTAAAAGTGTTTTTTGTTTTTTTGTCTTTTTTATTTCTGTGTGTTTTGATGTTTTAAATGTATAGGCTCATCTATCATCCAATAGGCAAAGTAAATTATATTGATTTACTGATTTCCTTCAAATTTAATATGCTGTTGGTATTATATAGCTGTCCGTGTAGCTCTTTAAATGATGGACTAAATGTTTATTATGTACCTTTGCTTATAAATGTGTGCCCTGATGGCTGGTTTCATCATTCTGACTTAGAACACTGAGCACCATTGGTGGTTAATGAAAAAACATAAACTACCCCAGGCATTTGGAAAAACAGCAGTCAATTGGGATTACGTAATTAGAGTAGTTCAATTACGATTAGGAAGTTGGGGTTAAGGAGATTAAATTTAAGAGAATTAGGGTTAGGAGAATGGGGGTTAGAGGAATTTAGGAATAGGAGAATTACAGTAAAGAAATTAGGTTTAGGAGAATTAGGGTAACAGACTTTAGAAGAATTAGAGTTAGGAGGGTTTTAGTTTAGGAGACTTACAGTTATGGGGTATTAAATATACTGGGTTTATGAACTCCAGGTCAGTACTTCTTCACCACCTCCTCCTTCCCTTCATCCCTAACATAACTGTTGTGTAGTTAGCAGCATCATGGTGTAGTAAATACCAGTCAGAGCAGTAGGCAAGATTCTCAGACCTCCCTACTGTCACGATTCGGGGAACCTAACACGCTGACACACACACACACAGAAAAGGTGCCGTACCGGACCTTAGAGTGGCCGGGCTAAGCAAGCTAAGAATAGTCAGGAGACAAGCCAGGTAAAGGGAGCCAGAAAACAGGAAAACGAGAAACAAGCCGAGGTCAAAGGAGTGGAGAAAACAGGATAATCGGAATCGTAATCGGTAACCAGAGAGCAAGACGAGAACACTACGCTACAGGTATCACAAGACCACAACAGGGCACTGAGGGACAGGAAAGGTAAGTATAAATACCCTTGGTTTAATTCTGATTGGACAACTTCCAATCAGAATTAACAATCACACGTGGGGGATATCTATACCCCCCACTGTGATTGTGGTACTGTTTCTTTCACGCCGGGTCACTCACGTGACCGCGGCGTTTACATAAGTCATTGACCTCCCAGCGTGCAGCGTTATACATGCTGCCGCTGGGGGGCGTGGAGGACGCGGGCGGCAATCGGCAGAGAGGAGACGCCGCTCGCCGAGAGGTAAGTAGAGGGGAGACCGCGGGTGGCGATGGAGTGAGGGTGAGTGCTGCAAGCGGCGTGCAGCCTCCCCTCCTAGCCGCCCGCGGATCCCTGACACCTACCAGGCGCAACCTACAATCATCATGGCCTACCAGACATTTACCACTTTGCCCAATGGCCAATGAAGGCCTGCAAGCCAGTAACCAATAGAAATGGAGAAGGATTAGCTTATCCCACTTATTTTAGGTATTTATTGAATCATTATTCCTAGCTCGTGGACAGTACATTTTCACTCAAGATTGTTTTCTGTAAAAAATATTTTTTTTTCAGATAGGTTCAGGGATATATAATATTCATAGGGGCATTCAGATCATTTGGGGACACCAATGGACCACATAATAGAGGCAACTCCATAAATATATGTTTTAGTACATACGTCCAAACCTCACTGTTCGCTGATGGTATGTGGCTTCTAGTCTACATCCTGTGCATCACTTTAACTGTTAGCCACAAAAATGTAGTCAGCACTCTCACTGGTCTGCCCTTTGTCAAAGTAGGGGTTAACAAACCGATCATCATGCACCTGATTTCTCAAGCCTCCGTCTTAATTACTGTGTCTGGAAAGACCTAAACATCTATATGAACTACTCCTCTCTAAAATCATTTGCATGTAATTAAATCTTGAGTGACAGTCAGTGCAATCAAGTCCCTTTCTGCCTTCTACTCTTACATTATTCTTACTGTCCTTTTGCAGGTTTGTAGCCCATCTTCAATGTGTATAGAACTTTGACAATAACAATATATTTTTATGACAATAAATTTCCCTCCACTCTCTAGCTAGCGAGTTTTGTTTGGAGAGAGAGAGAGAGAGAGTTTATTACCAGTTGCAATAAATTTAGCAAGCACTTAAAATATATTTTCCATTGTGTGCCACTCTGAACCACACAACAAGGTTTATATACTTAAAAAAAAAAATCAAAATAATCAGTCTAAACATACAGAACTCTGAATTATTTAATAAAAGTAATTGTGAGAATTTCTACAATATTAATTGATACTTGAATAAGTAACACTAGTACTAATAAAACCTTATTTTTTTTTCAACAATTATCTAGATTTCACTGACTTTGATAATGTGTCATATTAATTAACATAATTTAAATAAAACAATTAATAACTCTTATTGATTTCAAAAGCTTAGGTTTTTGGGGTTTTTGGTTTTCTTTTGCTTTTTGCTAATTTTTTAATAATTTACTTAAATGTGATCACTATTGGTTGCTTATCAGGGTCATTATTTTGTAGATTCTATAACAGAAAATGACACTGGTCTACAGCTTCAGTTCCTCTGCATCGAGTAGATACTACAGAGGAAAAAAATCTATCTATTTCAACTGGCAGCAAAAAAATAATAATTATAATAATATGTTTTTAGAAATCTCTCTATTAATAGAGCAATTACTGATATTTATGGCAATATAGAATCTCACCATCTATTTTTCTGTTAAAAGATTAATTCAGTTCATTTTTTGTGCGCAATCTTAAAGGTAGAATACTTAAATTAACAAATTCTCTGCATCCCACATCATTGCTAGGAGAGGATTCATTTAGTTATTATTAAGATGGGGTTTTTTTCTTTTTTTTTTCTTCCTGCAATAGAAAAAAAAAATCTACAAATATTAATTGTTGGAGTTTATACATTATTCCATCCATATTTACTTTTCCATTTAGTAAGCGTATTAATGACTTCTTGGTAGTTCTGCAGTCCTCCACCACAAACTAATAAAAGATGTGTGGATTTTTTGCTGCCGTGAATGACAATGGGCAGAATCGACAATACAGAGTGCAACAATGAGCAGTGAGTGCAATCAATGGTAAACCTGAAGATTATATTAAAAGATATTACCATTTCTCCACTGCAGAAAGGACTGTTTAAAGGGACACATTTATGACGTGAAACAGAATGCGATGTGGAAATAAGAATGTAAAGTTAGAGAGTGTTCTTTAATCCGCCGCCTGTAAAATGAGCTGCCGTGCAGCATAGAAGAAAAAAAAAAAACGTACCGATAGCCATTGAACATTTGGAGTATTTTTACATTATTTGTTTTAAAGAAACACTCTGACTTAAAAACATAAACATGTTTATTTTTAAGTTAGACGTGTTCATTACCTGTTTTAGCTTTAGGGACTCCCCCCTTTTGTTAACATAAACAACATTAAACTTACCTGTAATCCAGCGTTGAGACATCCTTCTCACTGCAACCTGGAAGGCCCACATTGAGTTCATCACGCTCAATGATCTCTGAAATAATCAGATGCTTCTCACATAGAAGCACCGTACACCTCTGACACATGCACACAATCCACATTCCACCAATCCAATGCTTTTTTGCATGTGATGGTACCAAACATGAATTGAACAATTGAAGGCCTTAAGGATGAAGTGCTTCTAGTGGCTGGATGGCTGATAGTAATGTTTTATTAAGAGTGAAAAAGGACATAATCTATGCAACAAAATATTGAAAATGTACAAGACTTTTTTAAGCAGAAGTATATATTTTCTTTATGTGTATCTTACTTCATTTATTTCTCTTTTTTATGTCCCTACATTTGTCTTATAACATCTCCTTCCCTTGATACTGCATATCTCCCTATTGTTATATATCTCAGTAGACCTCTCCTCATGTCTATGAGTCTATGAGACAGACAATGAATAAAATAAATAAATATCCAGGCACACCTGAGGTTTCTTCTAAAAGGTGGTCTTTATTTGAAACAAGGAAGAGAAGACAACATTTATCAAGTCTGTTTATCAAGTCTTAGTGTGTGCATTTTACTCTTGTTTTTTTTTTTGCAGTCATATGAGACAGACAATGTCTAACGCGTGCATAAGGTAAAGAGAGTGCTGTTCATAATTAGAATTTAGGTGGAGCCAGGCATTGATGGAACCCAACCTAAGGGTGGCTTACCAAGCCCGTTTTGTTGAACATGTGTAGACAGAGGAAAGCACAGCACGGCATTCTACGTCACATGGAATTAGAGTGTAGTGTAAATTTCTTTGCAGAGGAAAACGAATAAGAAATCACTGGCGCTGAAAATATGAAGAAGACTCGTTCTAGCCTTTTATGGTTTTACTACATATATCACGGAAGTCAAATGGATCTCACAAAAAATATTTTTCATCATTACAGACTCTTCAAGTTCATTATCATTCTGTGGCTTCATCTGGCAACTATATGCAACCACACACTGTGATGTCATGATATATAAGTCCAAAGATGGTTTATATATAAAGCAATAACATATTAAACAGAAATCACATATCCTGCTCAATAAGTAAACAAAATACAGTTTTATCGCAAAATTGGGCAGGTGTAAAGGGACAAAATGTAATGGGAGCCCATCCAAACCAATCTTTCTACCTGTCTATCAACTATCTACCTATTTGCCTAATACTTTCTTAAGGCAACAGTGTGAGGACATGTGTGTGAAATGAGCCAAATCTAGCCTTTAAAAAGGGAGAGAAGTTAATCTGTTATTTAATATCGCTCCTAAAGGAGAGGGCTTTCATGGTATTTTAACTTTTTGGAAACTAGTGGAAAGTCATAATATCAATGCAATGTGACTAACTTCACAAAAGTTCCCAAGTTAAAATACATATAAAACATAAATTAAATTGTACTTAATAAGACTTTCTAGCCATTTAGTTAGAACAGTTTATAGCTCAGAAAAAAAAAGTGCATTAACGGTCTTAAATTACATTATTCAATATCAAAATAAAGTTTTATTAAAAAAAAAAAAAAACACAGGTGGTCTCGGTATGCTCTTGCACACATTTCAAAATATTCATGATGTTTGGGGGTTTGCTTGTATTTGGCTTTTTAGGGGGTTTGTTTTATTTATTTATTTTTTATCCCAGTAGTATAAAAAAAAAAATAGAAGCAGTTTAAATAAAATGAAGACAAATTGTTTTTGCCATGAAATGCACTATTTAAAACATTTGCTGTCATTAATTTAATACAAACAGCACTAAACAGTGATGAAAAAAAAAAGGAAAAAGAGATAGTAGAAAACGGGTTTGCCGTCACATTTTGATGGCTCGGAGATTGACAAAATAATTTGTACCCGTCGATTCTTCTGGAGGAAAAAAAAAAAATTACAATGGATTTGCAAGGCACATTTTTAATTTTAATCAGCAATGAAAAAAATGACAACAAAGATCAAAACAAACGTCAGCCGTTAAACGTGTTTTTTCTTTTTTTTTCGGAAGAGTATGTCAGGAAGACTCCATTAGAAAGATGTACCTATAAGGACATCAATCACCGTCTTCGAACCTCCGAACATCTCTGAAATTTAATTAGACATTTAGGTTCTTCACCAGCAATTTGCTAAATCTGTCACTTATTAAGGATACAATATGCTAAAAAGTTGGGCATAAAGAGACCAGAGAGGGTCTGTTTATGTAAATTTCACAATGTCACTGGCATTTTCTTGACCACTTAACTACAACATTAAAAATCCATTTAAACTGTAAATCACCCATTTAAACAAAAAAAAACAAAAAAATTCTGTTGGAATTACCTTCATTTTTGAGTTGTGGTTAAGCTTCTGTTATAAGCACACAAAAATAAATAAGAGCAGGAATTATGCCCTTAAAGCTTTAAATCTCAATATGTTTTAGTACATCTTCCATCTTTTATTAATATCCATTTTTTCTGAGAGGTTGTATATTCTAACCAATTTGTTAGCCAAGCATTCTCATATATGTTGGTCTCCTGCATTCTTAATGAGTAACAAATTATTACATTCTACTGTGATGGAACCAGAAGTCAGTTGTAGCTTCTGGGGTTACTACCAGGGCTTTCCTGTCTCATCACTACATACAACTGCACTGGTAATTGTAAACATGAAGTGGGAAGTCTTCAGGTACAGGTAGAAGAGCTAGTCTAGTCACAATACAGTTATAGAATTTGCATTTATTGTTGAGATTAAGCATGAATTTAACGAATGCTAGATTCATTATTAATATTTCTTCTGTTTGTTGGCTATGATCAGTTTTGGCAGAAATGTAGCAGCCCAGTACTCTTAATTTTAGTTCTCAATCAATTTCATTTGCATGTGATCCATATAGCTTTGTTAGAAATGGCAATAATGTTGTGATCATGGTTTGATCAAAGTGATAGCTCTTTGGGTAGAGGTAAGTCTTTTGTTGCTAGATGTTCCAAAGACGTGGCTGTCCATTCTCCAATAAGAGATTAGGTTACTGTGTCGGAGAACACTTGACCAGAGAGTTTACTAAAAGGAATGCAAAGTATATATGGACATTTTACACAGGGAGAGTCAAAAAGGAGGCAAAGGTTAAAATATGTATGTTTTTAATTTATAAGGACTCACATGTTGAGTTTTATTGGGTTTCATACGAAAAGTATTCTCACTGAAGATCCCTCATTCAACGAGATTCAGAGTTATGTGAAGACACATTAAAAAGGACAAAAAAAACTTCAACAATTACACAAAGAGAGCTGTTAAATCACACTGAAAATTTGATTTAAAAATGCAACAAACCACACTCAAACTTTGGAGGCTGTGTTTTATTACGTAATTAACAATTAACTGAAATTAACAAAATATTTTAACTTCATGAACTACCCTGGAGAAGACTTGGGACACTACCGCTAGAATTCAGCGCACGACAGGTACAGTACGTGTAGAGTTACATTGCAAATCAAACACAGAACAGTCCAATAAACACAAATAACAAGTTTCAAGACTACAAAACAAGTCTAAAAGTTACTCACCATTGCGAGCTTAACCCCTTAAGGAACAAACTTCTGGAATAAAAGGGAATCATGACATGTCACACATGTCATGTGTCCTTAAGGGGTTTAAGGGTCCATGGCACACTGACCAGGGATGAATATCTACTCACCGGACAACAGGCACAGTGTAAAGTAGACTTGATTAGCGTTCTGATTACCAGCACACGCTCTGCATTCTGTATTACTTAGACAGTATAGTTGAAAAAGAAACACATATCCACCAAGGTCAATCATTTCATGGAATTCTAGTTTCAATGGTCTAAAAAATCCAAATGACCCAAATCGCACATTAAATCCAACAGCTCCGTCCCACTTTAAACCCAAATATCCTTTTCCAACATGAAAGCCAAACAAATCAAACTTGCATTAAACACAAACAACCCCCTCCCAAAATTAGCTCAAACAAACCTCTCCCACGTTAAATCCAAACCACCTCAATCACACATTTAACCAAATGACCCCCACTTTCATTAGATCCAAATTGCAAACTCCCATATTTAATCAAAGCGACCTCCCCCATATTTTACACATCAAATCCTCCATCCTACATTAAGAATCAGACAACTCCTCTCCTAGATTATACCCACATAAATTAAAAGCAAATGACCTTGCGTACATTGAAAGAGTTACTCTGAGCACCATGGCCACTTCAGTGATTTGAAGTCACAGTGCCTGGAGTCTGTATGTGCAGCATTTTGCCTTGAAGCACTATACATACACAGATTAACGATTCTGCTGCCGGAGGTGTAATGCATGGTGTAGTAATAGGGGTGTCATCACAGCCAGCTGGCACATGTCAATTCTGTGCAACTTTTGTTGCACAGAAGGACAGTCTTTGGCTAAGAGCGGGCAGATGACGCTCTCAACCTGTAAATATCAACCCTTTGTGGTATCCAGCTTCTGCAGTTCTGCAGAAGCTGGAAGTACATCACTGGACCGCGAGGGAGCATCAGTGCCAGGTGGGGACCCAGGTAAGGGGTCAAACTGTTGCTAAACAGTTTGCCCCATTACTAACGAGCTGGACAAGGGTGCTCCTGGCATCACGACCACTACAGCGAGCTGTACTGGTTATGATGCTTAGAGTAACACTTTCATCCAAATATGCATCCCAAGGTAAACATAAATGACCTCTCCCATATTAAACCCCGATGAACACCTTCCGCATTTGAACCCAAATGCTCAAACCCATATTAAACCCCCAAAATCTCCATTTAACATTAAACTCAAAGAGCAGAGACATTGCTGGGGAGTGGCTTTATGGGCTGAAGACTCAGATGTCCAGTTCTTTAGCCCTAGACTTCTGAGATAATGACGTAACAGCAAGAAACTAGTATTTTACTCACAAAGCAGTTTGATATAAAAAAGATCACTAGTATATTGTGGGACTCTAAGGGCTACTTTAGTATGACTGCTTTTGGGCAACTAATTGGGAGAGTAGTATCTCTTAAGTTACAGTCAGGAAAGGAGCGCTGGGCAGGGTAGGTGCTAGGCAGGATATTATTAAATATATGGCAATATTTTATTTTTATTATAATAAAAATACATTTATTTTGTTTCATTGACATCTTGGCACACATAGTTGGCAAGTTTTGAACAGAAAGGCGGGGATTTGGCTTATGGTTAGGGGTTCATCTTTTTTCTCAAAGCTATGTTGTCTATTAATTCATTTGTTTCATTCATCAGTTTTTCCATTGTCAATAAAAGGTACAAGGGTAATATTTTAGGAACATTAATTTAATTTTATCCAAACTGTGAAGTGAGACATATGGGTTCTGCCAAAGAAAATAATGACTGAAGGCCAGCAGAATACATTGTGAGACACTTACTGGCCCACCAGGATACCGAGAAATTTCTCAGTAAGCTGTAACACCCTGGGCCGGACAAGCATCCTGAATGTCATTTAAATTATTTTTTTACCTCAGACTGTGCCAGTCCAAAGGAATTAAGGAGGGAGGGAGGTGAGGCAGCATTAAGGCTTTGGGTTGACAGACGGAGCACTGTAAGTCTCCCTTTACAATTCAAAGCAGCTTTTCTGTCTCTCTTCTCCTCCACCCCTCCACCAGCTCCACCCTGCACTCAAGCTCTGGCTCCAGCCTCAAGCAGCTGACCTCACCAGCAGGAAGAGGCCAGAAATGCCAGTTTTGTGTCAGTGAGCTTGTGGGTGTCAATGAGATTGTTTGTCAGTGAGCCTGTATATCATGAGCTTGTGTGCTTGTGTCAGTGATATTGTAAGTGCCTGCATACTTACTGTATCATTTAATTTTTTTTATTTATTTTTTTAATTAAAAAGGAAGCATATAAGGCCACACATTTGTGAGCTACCGGTTGATTTTGGCGTGGGTAATCTTCCCCCAACTTACCTGCACCACCTGCCTAAATAACCCACTGTCGACGAGCCAGTCACCGCCAACCAGCTTAAGACCCTATTTGCTGAACAGAGAGCCAACAGAGAGCGGCTGACATGGCCTTCTTCAAGGACACCCTGGAAGGCGTTTCCTCCCGCATCGTCTTGCCGGAGGCCGCATCGAGTACCCACGACTCACGACTGTCCATGGTGGAACAGAAACTCGAGGAGTTGGAAAAGCAATGACAGGAATAGCGACTGCTGAATGGCTTGACACCATCGCGGGCCAGCAGAGGCGATACAACCTGAAGATCTGGGGTATCCCAGACTCTGTGGGCCTTCTTTGATGTGCCTTCTTGATGTGCACATACAGAGGTAGCAATTTCACCCAAACTTTGATGTTTAATGAGCCAGAGGGGTGGTCTTTGTTCGGTAGTTACATCTACCGAATGCAATAGGCAGACATAGCGTAAAAAAAGGGAATGCAATGGGTATATAACATAGGGAACAGGGGGTTTCTTCACACTATTGTTACACTGTTTTCTCAAAAAAAGTTGTAAAAGTGTTTTACATGTCATTGTACTGAATGCCACCTTGCTTTCCTGTGGAATGCCAAGAAAAGAAGCATACGAATAATAGATTTCATATATATATACATACACAATCTTCAGTGATAATGTTAAATACAGTATTACTTTATAACATTAATATGGCTATATCTTGCTACCTCAGATGATTGAATGATGTATTAATAGATAGATAGATAGACAGACAGACAGACACTACATGGCACAATGACTTATAAGGCTGGCATACATATTTTGCGGGGCTGCTTTGTATTCCCAGTCCAGCCCTGCTTATGAGCTTTGTAAAAGGACAAATGATAACAGTATACCCTGACCAAGGTCGCATTGTAAACAAAATAGGCATTTTACAATACTGTTTTTTTTTTTAAATTCCGGTAGATCATTTAAAGCCCTGACCATTTCATTTCTACCATCTTGTTGAGAAAAAAACATGCTAAAGAGCAAATCTAAAGCTGACACCTTTTAGTGCTGAATGAAAAGCACTGATGGGTGATATACTGCAATGACAGGCCTAGCTAGGCTAATGTAGTATAGTGACCCTTATCATGATGTGTTTCAAAATGTTCTATCCAAGTTAGCAGACTGAGAACACTTAAGCATTGTCAATTAATGCACAGGATGAAAAACATTAAAATACAACCAAGGTTTTTAACTCTTTAAAGGGTTACTCTAAGTAACATGACTACTTGAGTGGTTTGAAGTGGTCATGGTGCCTGGAGACTGTATGTGCAGCGTTTCACTAGGAAATGCTGCACATACTGAGTTTAACCCTTCTGCAGCCAGAGCTGTAACTCCACCCAGGGCAACGTTTTTGGGATGCTATTAGCTACCCCAGAAAAGGGTTAATGTAAATCCTGTGAATATTTGGCGACTCACGCCAGCACGCACAGTATGTTAGCACTAAAGAGCCAATGATTGGCACTCCATCCCTCCATGTCACCTATGTCCTCATCTTAACACACCCTCCTTGACCTGCCTCTATTTCCAGCCGGAATTACATCAGTCACTGATGATTGAGTTCTGTTTTTGTTTGTTTGTTGCTTGTTAGTTTTTTGCTTTGATTATTTTATTTGAGTTGGATAGACAAGCACAACAAGAGTTACTCTAACTAAAACCAGTGTTTTATGGAAACCATTTTTTTTTTTTTTTGGTTGGGCTAACTCTTTAACCCCTTAAGGACCAAACTTCTGGAATAAAAGGGAATCATGACATGTCACACATGTCATGTGTCCTTAAGGGGTTAAATAGGACTAAAAATAACATTTAACTTGAATACAACATAGACTTCTAATGCTGTAGCTACTATTTATCTAATTAGAGTTATAGTTTCCTAGTGAAATTTGAAATGAAGCATATTTACTTATCTTCAATCACAAACCATGCCAGTCTCACCATTACTGATGATCTCCAAATAAGGAACAAATGGGAGCCTACAGCACATGCCCAGCAATCACTTCTCATAGGAATGAACTATCACCCTGCATCCATATGGGAACTAATATTAGAAAGACCGCGCTACTCTTAAAGGGCAAATTGTTACTGTATAAGCACAGTTAAACTGTCCAGTTATAGACAAAGTTTTATGAGTAAAAAGCACAATACCAATATTTAGTTTTTGTCAATAAGTCCTTTAAATCAATCCTTTAAAGAGGTATGCTAAAACAAAACCAATAATAATGGGGGGGCGAGATGGAAAACCGCTGATAGCATAGTATAGCTTAAAACTTTGAAAAATATATTTTAGAAAAAATTAAAATAGACTCTCACATTCAAATTAGAGGTTACCAGTATATCAAGAGGGGCAGCATGTAGGGCCTCCAAAGCTCTGATTCTATATGTATTGGACTTAAATTCAGTTGATCCATGGAGATTATGGTATTCAACAGGTGCCACTCCATTGTCTGGTCTCACTATTCTTTTCAAGATCCAGGAGAGGCACCTCATTCTGTTGGATGCTGCTCAGTTTCTCTAGAAATTGAAGTCTCTAGCCAGATGCATTTCACCCTTTCAAAGGGTTTTATCAATGCCTGCATCTAAAATGTCCTTACCTTCCTTTAAATCCCTTTCATGCTTAATGCATGAAGTAGACGGGGAAAGACGGCTTCTCTCTCCCGTTTAGGAGTTTTCTTTTAAGCTCTCCTGAGGCTTCTATGCACTCAGGAGTTTAGGTCACGAAGTTGGGGACTACTAAGAAACTCAGGGATACAACTCAATATTATATCATAAAGTGAATATAAGGAATTAAGAGATACAGTTTGCTATCATGCATGTATAAAACATATAAATATTTAATTGTAACTATGTCACCATAAGAATTATAAGGTCTCTGTGCCAGAGCGTTTCCGTCACGACATAAGGGACTCATGGATACAACACTGTATCGCTTCCTAAAGTGCATATAATGAGAGATACAGTTAGGTATCATGATTAGGATAATCTAAATCATAAAGTCTATATATAAAACATATAAATATGTTATTATAACCATGTTACCATAAAAGTTATAATATGTCTATTCCATATTACTATATAAAATGGCATACCTAATATTCTAGGTTTATTGTTCTACATTGAAAAATGTATTGTGTATTAACCAAAAAATGTAAAAATAAATACATATTATATATATATATATATATATATATATATATATATAAAGCAAAATTGGGCACTCATAGGTCTTAATTTGTGGGCAAAATAGGTTTTATTTGTGAAGCGTCAACGTTACATGCTACACAAATAAATAAAAAAATTCCTATGCCCACTTTTCTTTGCTTACTTTTTCGATATATATTGGTTCTAGTGTGGTGCACCAATGCAATACAACATTTTAATTTTTCTGAAATGAAACAGGATAACAGTGAGTGCCCTCATCCTTGCATTGTGTATATATACATTGGAGTAACTAAATTACCTCCATTTGTTTAAATATACATAGGGATTTAGGAGAGAGCATAGGTAACCTTTTCTTTGGTTTTTACTGTATGTATTGGGGCTGATGTGTACGGTGGTCGTTACTGCTGCCCAGGAGTGATGGGAGTGAGTGCAGGACTTGTCTTTTTGTGTGTGTATATATATATATATATATATATATATATATAGTGTGTGGATTGGATTAGCCATATTAGTCCAGTAGACAAGATGCCAAATACTATTATGGCATCATATATATTTTCAAGTAGAGATTGTAGCCGTATTAGTCCAGTGATGTAGATGTAAAAAACAGATAAAATTTGTATCTTGTAATACCTTTTTTTGTTGGACTAACAGAATTTTTTAATGACAAGCTTTCGGGAGAACCTCCCTTTCTCAAGTCTTAAGCATTTCTGAGCAAGATGACACATATGTCTGACTTTCTAACTCCTCTCTTTATAGCTGAATATCGATCTCCACTAATTTTTCCCCAACAGTTTTTCCCTTTATGAGTATGCTGATTAAACAGTGAAAATTAAAGTTTAGGGACATAGAAAAAACAATGTATATTCAGGAGAATTGTACATGTTCTGGCTGAGCTTGATAGGCAAGTCACTGAGAACCACCGCATATGTAGGAACTACACCATTGATTTTCCCTATAGAGGCAACTCTCAATAAAGCCTGATAAATGGAGTGTCTTTGAGGTATAATATATTGTGGTAAAAGCTGTCTGTTTCTACTATATGCTCATTTGACCAGGGTACTCATCAGCCTGTTGTCCCTGTAACATTTTGTAATAAACTCATTTATTGTAAAATTTCCCCCCTTTTATAATATTGTAAAGAGCTGCGTAATAAGTTGGCGCTATATAAATGCCACTAATAATAATAATAATAATAATAATAAAACAAAAAATAAGTAAAATTATAACAATTCACAAAGGGTGTTTGTACATCAAGCAGTGATAGATTATTTTATATACGCTTTGCTTCCTTTAAGGTTGAGTTGCGTCTTGTTACGTGAAAAAGTACTGACTAGTAACACTGTTATAACTGAGCAACATTAGACAAGGAATCTCCCATATCTTGGCGACATCTCTTGTTTTTTTTCCGATTATCCTTGGGTCGAGCCCTTTTTCCAATTCTAATGCTGGAATATCCTGGCTCTTTAGACACACAGATTCATATACCTGCATGACCAGGGCCGGACTGGGAGAAAAATTCAGCCCGGGCATTTTTTTAACACAGCGGCCCACTAAAAAGGGGGCGGGGCAGAGGAGGTGTGTTTTGTCATCACCAATGACAAACACGCCTCCTCTCAAAGTAAGCATGTTGGTTTAATGCTCTTCCAGGGCAGACCATGCGCAGAGCTCTGCTGAAGAGCTCTAGCATGAGAAAAAAGTCCTGTATTTGTTCTGCACAGTGCAAGCAAATTTAATAACATGCTTGCACTGTGTTTCCTTGCAACCTGTCTCTGGTGTCTCTATAAATGGATACCAGGAGACAAAAGGGCCAGGAAAGAGTATTGTGCATGTGTTTGGAGCCTGCTTGTGGTATTGCGTGTGTGTAGAGTGAGCTGGTCGTGGTGTGGTATTGTGTAATAAGGTCGGTTTTAGTCGTGTTGTGTTTGTGGTGTAATGTGATGCATATGTGGCTATGGGCTGTAGAGAATGTGTGTATTGGGGATATAGCAAGTGTGTGCATACAGGCTATAGTGTGTGTGTGTGTTTAGGGGTGTAGTATGTGTTTGCTTACAAGGAATCTAGTGTGTGTATAGGGGATCCAGAGTGTGTATGTTAAAGGACCACTATAGTGCCAGGAAAACATACTCATTTTCCTGGCACTATAGTGCCCTGAGGGTGCCCCCACCCTCAGGGACCCCCTCCCGCCCGGCTCTGGAAAGGGGTTAAAACGTACCTTTTTCCAGCGAGGGCGGGGAGCTCTCCTCCTCCTATCGGCCCCTTCGGCTGAATGCGCACGCGCGGCAAGAGCCGCGCGCGCATTCAGCCGGTCGCATAGGAAAGCATTTATAATGCTTTCCTATGGACGCTTGCGTGCTCTCACTGTGATTTTCACAGTGAAAAGCACGCAAGCGCCTCTAGCGGCTGTCAATGAGACAGCCGCTAGAGGCTTTGGAGGAAGGCTTAACCCATTGATAAACATAGTAGTTTCTCTGAAACTGCTATGTTTATAAAAAAAAGGGTTAACCCTAGAAGGACCTGGCACCCAGACCACTTCATTAAGCTGAAGTGGTCTGGGTGCCTAGAATGGTCCTTTAAGAGTGTAGTGTGTGTGTGTGTATATATATATTTGGAAGTATTGTGTATGTGTGTGGTGCAGTATGTGTGTGTGTTGGGGGGGTTCTGTGTGTATGTAAGGGGTGCAGTATGTGTGTGTGTGAGGGGTGCGGTGTGTGTGTGAGAGTGCCATGTGTGTGAGAGTGTCGTGTGTGTGAGAGTGCCCTGTGTGAGTGATGGGTGTGAGAGAGTGCTGTGTGTGTGAGAGTGCTGTGTGTGTGAGAGTGCTGTGTGTGAGAGAGTGCTGTGTGTGATGGGTATGAGAGTGCTGTGTGTGTGAGAGAGTGATGTGTGTGAGAGAGTGCTGTGTGTGAGAGAGTGCTGTGTGTGATGGGTGTGAGAAGTGCTGTGTGTGAGAGTGATGTGTGTGAGAGTGCTGTGTGTGATGGGTGTGAGAGGCTGTGTGTGAGGGGTGAGTGCTGTGTGTGAGAGAGTGCTGTGTGTGTGAAAGTGCTGTGTGTGATGGGTGTGAGAGTGATGTGTGTGAGAGAGTGCTGTGTGTGTGAAAGTGCTGTGTGTGTGATGAGTGTGAGAGTGCTGTGTGTGTGAGAGAGTGCTGAGAGTGTGAGGGGTGTGAGTGTGATGGGTGTTAGAGTGCTGTATAAATGTTATTGTGTGTGTGTAGGGGGGGTAAATAAACAAAAACAGGCATTATTCCCCCCCCCCTTCTTACCTTTAGCCTGGGAGGGGGGGGGGCACGCTGGGACTGGCAGGCGGGGTGGCGGGGTTCCCTGGTGGTCCTCGTGGGTGAGTGAACTCTAGCCTGTGAGGCTTGAGTTCACTCTCACGAGATCCGATCGTTGCCATGGCAACGCGCCGGATCTCGCGAGAGGAACCCGGCGGAGTTGCAAGTTAGAGCTCCGCCGGGTCCTCCTCTCCTGGCGGCTGCCTGTCTCCCTCCATCCCCGTCGGCGGCCGCATTTGGGCCGGTGAGGGAGAACTTTGATCTCCCCACCGGCCCGTCATGGCAAACAGCGGGGCCGGCGCTAGGAGAGTGCCGGCCCTGCATAGACCGGCAGGGGAGATCCGATGGCCAGTCCGGGCCTGTGCATGACCTTCTGAATAATTATTCTGGTTATGTCATTGTTTAGAGGCAAACTTTTAACTACCAAGCATAAATGGAAGATAAAACAGATCTTTTTCTGCATTAATTGGTGGTTAAAGAAACACAAAAAAATGTAATATGTAAAATTACATAATTTGTATTTGTTCATTATTTTTAGAAATATTGGGGAAAAATGTTTGAGAAAAAAGTATTTCCTTTCTTACAATGTTTCAACAGTATTTAATATTAGCATACAGACAGGAATACCATTTAGTCACATACAGTAAGTGTGACATTCATACATAAAATAGCCAGGAATTGGTTATGAAAGGGAGGCACTTTTTAGCAATGAGACTTAATAAAATGCCAACAGAATGTAAAATATTGTCAGGATACTGGTATAATGCTCATATTCATAATGTCTATGAGTAAGCCCTGTGGTTGAATTTTGACAAAACACATCTGACAAAGTGGATTCCCATGCTGTAAACATTTTTTTAAACATGCATTTCATGCCACATATCTCCAAGATTTTTTTTTTTTTTTTATTATTCTCAAATATAGTAAGGACCGTTATGCCTAAATACTGTACACAAACACTGATCAGCCACAGCATTAAATCCACTTGATTCATCTAAGTCTCCCCTTGTACTGCAACTCTGATGCGTAAAGGCATTAGATTTTTCAACAATTTGAGCTACAGTAGCCCTTCTGTGTGACCGGACCAGACGGACTAGCCTTGGCTGCATCAAAGAACTTTCGCCAAACATGACCCTAATTCCGGTTCGCTGATTTTGTTTAGACAGTCCCATTTTTCGGGTTCTTGCCCACTGTCCCGTCTTCGTTCTCTGGTGTCCCTCTATATTTAGGGTACAAGGTCCCTGCAGAGGGCACTGTAGCAGTGCTCCCTGCAGGGAATGCCCTTAGGGTGCTGTCCTGCTGATTAGCAGTAAACCTGGCAGAGCCAGTGACATGACTACTCCCTTCCCACCGCCATCCTGATTCTGTGGACACCAGAGTTGGGAAGTGTTGCATTTACCTTTCTAACTCTCTTACTGAATGGGAGTAGGGAAAATAAGTCTACCATTTCAAATTCCTTTTCAAAGATGTATAGGGACAGAAAGGCACAGAAACATATTTCACAAAAATGTAATTCAGCGAGGAAGCAAAATGATAATAGTCCACAAGCAACTTGAACACCAATACGGAGTCTCTCTTTTCTGATCAGAAAGCTTGATAAAAACAGAGGGGTAGGTGCAGCGCTTCAGTAATCCTTGACAAGGTATATGTGGAGAGAATCAGAGAAGAAATAATAGTGTAGTATTTAAAAACTGTAGTGGTGATAGGTAAGATAAAAGATGTGCACTCACACTTTCCTGGAGCTTCAATACAGCTCCAGTGTATGCACCTGCTTCATAGCTCTACATACTTCACCATATACGATTTTTATTTGTTTATTTTTTTATGAGGATACACCCTACCACACCTATAATTAAAATAATTACCTCTGCCCTTGATCCATAGGCGGGGATTATTCTGCCCAGGTGCATACAATGGAGCTGTATTGAAGCTCCAGGAAAGTGTGAGTGCGCATCTTTTATCTTACCTATCACCACTACAGTTTTAAAATACTAAACTATTATTTATTCTCTGGTTCTCTCCACATATACCTTGTTAAGGATTACTGAAGCGCTGTACCTACCCCCCTGTTTTTATACAGAAACATATTTCTCTACAATTTAAAAAGGAATTCTGGACCAGTGGAGTTATGTGTTAAATTTATTAGCCAATTTCTACCAAATGTAAACTTGAAAATGTTTTTCTGAAAATTTCTCTTTCCGAAGAGTTCAAACAAAGCTTGTGTATGTCTTAAAATTATCAAGAATACAAGAACATTAGTGTATGGAATACAAAATTTCAATGTGCAAAACCAATTGTTTTAACACAGAGCACCCAGGCAAATCATATCTGTGTTAATGACAGTGTCCCGTTCACTGAGCTGATTGTTGCAGTTTTCCGAATAACTTGTTTGAACAGATTATATGTTCATGCCTGCATGGAACTATCCAGCATGATACCCTCGAGAGAAAGAAGCCATTGTGGCTCATTGTTTATAGAAACATTCACCCATAAGCAATAGTGTCAGAGACTAATTAAATGTCGAAGCAAAGTACAATCTCTGTGTGATTTATACACACCTTTCAATTCATTGAAGTGTTTTGGGTGTCATCTGGAATTAGGGATGGTATTTTGGAAGTTTAATGGTGCACTCGACATAGAAGAATAAACTAGCAGGATATAGTCAAAGATGTCAGAAAGTACACTGTAAAAAGAACCATTAATATGATTAACAAGGCTCCAACATTCATTACAGCGCTGTTATATAATTATTTTTTAAAAATGTAAATTTGTTAGTACACGTGCAATACAAATTAATCAGTGACACAGCAGAAGTGGTCATAAATTCTATATTTAATGCCTAACCTTTTTAATTAAATATGTAACCCCTCTCCATTGATCTTGTGGCCACCATGATGCTCTTTCGTATGTTAGTAACCTCTCTCATTTTCTACTACCTCCCACATACCTCCTATCTGGCACAGATTAGGAAGAAGCGCAATGTTCACCAAAGCAGGGCACTCATCCGTAGTGCCGACGCACTGGTTTCATTACCTTTGCATCATCATTTGTATAATCCTTATACAAAATGTGAAACACTTTTAAACAACTGAGACACAAGGGATCAGCATGAACTGTAGTTGCTGTGATTGAAAGAAGCATAACTTCCTGGAGGAGAGTTCTGCTGCTCCTCGCATGTCAATCAAACATGCAGGGCTGCAGTAGAGGAGCCAAAAAAGTGACTGTCCTGCCAAATACAATGCTCTTGTCAAGATCTGGTTAGTATCTGTTGAGTCATCTACTGACCTGATCTAATTATTTGCCTTTCACTTGGTATGTTTACAGATTCTTCAAATGTATTTTGCTAAAACGATCCACTCTAAGGACAGGTAATGTTTCAGTTCCTTTCACTCTTTCCTTTCTTTCCTTGGTAATTTCTCTCCTACACCCTGTGATATAGAACCATTATTCTAATTGATGAAATGGTATTTATGTAAAGTATACCATTCACTTATTTTAATTTAAAATACTCTTGGCCCCACCTTCTTCGTCGTGTAGACTAGTTATGTGGAGGCTAGTGAGCACTTGCTAGCCATCCACCACATTAAAAAGTTTTAGAAAATAAACAAGTAAAAGCCTATGTGGGAAGGACTCCAATATTACTGTAAGGGAGGTTTTAAACTTCCCTATGCCCTTACCTGCCATGTCAGCTATTGGTAAGTGTGGGAGAACACAAGAGCATTCTGATTTGTTGGCTATTAATCCAGCCAATCAGAGCACTCTGACAGCCATGTCTCGAGAGAAGGGGCTTTACCCACTGCTCACGGGAGGGAACTGGAGGGGGACATTAGGCCCTTCCCCCTGATTATTATTAATAGGACCCCTACCCACCACCAAAGAGTAGAGGCCGGAGAGGATAATAGGTTCTTTGCCCTGAATATGATAATACCCCGACCCAATGACCAATGGGTTTGGATTTCAGTCATCTGGCAGATTTCGGTCTGAAAATTCGGACATTGTTTAATATCATGAACAATGTTCAAACTTAGTAAATTAGCCCATACGTTTCATTGTCAGCACTGATTTAAAATGGAACGGTTTACAAATATATGTAAAGCTGAAAAAAGGTCCAGGAGCGTTATAAATGAAATGATTACACACTGTGTTCTGAATAGATCCTCAACAAAATAGATCTTTCATAAATAGCTTTGTTTTCTTGGTTTTATTTCAGAAATTCAAATACAGACCATGCTCATTTAAAACACATTGCACCAGCTGAGTTGGCCTATCATCGGAGATGAGCTAGTCGGCTACAGGGCTCTTTTATGTTAAACGCACAATCATGCCAGAATTTCAGGGAATAAAATGTAATTTTAGGGGGGTAGCTGGAGGTGTTACTATAACCTACTGATCATTACATTATCTGACTAAAAATGTAATTTAACACAAACCCAAATTATCTTACGATCTTACTAATACAGGGTTATTCACCAAAGTGAATTTCAAATGTAAGACCATAGCAGCCCAACTGAAAGTATAGCTGAATGTTTCCAATTTGGCTATTTTTACCTTAATTTTAAATTCACTTTGAATTCTCACTTTAGTGAAAAAACATGATAATTAGTTCTAAACACACTTATTGTACTTTAAATATATATTACTTATACTGTAAATCTCTACCATACCTTCCAAGTGTCTCTATTCAGGAGGGTCAGTACCTATTTTGGGCACAAATCCCTCTGTTACTCGTTCAATCCTAATGTCCCATTTTCTAGAAGCTCGATATTGTTGCTGTGTCTGCGTGTATAACAGAACTCCACAGAAATAATACTCACAGTCAGACCGCCATCAGAGAGTTACAACACCTTCACATTTAAGGGCCATATATATATGGATTTTGAAAACAAGTGTATTAGAATTTAGAAAACAGTGACAATCGACGTTTTGACCTGCAAGTCTTTATCAAGATATATATACCTGGGTAAGGGAGACCAGGCTTGCACAGCATGTGATGGTCAAGAAGCTATCAGCCTTAACCTCCCAGGACAGGTTCTCTTATTCTCTCGAGCCCCAGCTCTCAGAGTGTTGCTATTTCACACAGTGTCCAGCTCACGAGAAAAGCCTTCACCTGGCAAAAGTGAAGGCTTAGAGCCTCCAAAGAGCCACTGTGCCCGTATAGAATGCTTTGTCCCCCCTTCCTGGCCACAGTTAAGTGCCAGAAGGGGGGATAGACTTTAAAAAGGAAAAATAATAATAAAATTCATTACACACACATACAAACACACATACAGAGAAACACACAGTGCATCCCTTATACACACATAAAGAAGCACACAATGCACCCCTTATACACAGAAACATGTACTGCATTCCTTACATAAACACACACAGAAACACACAGTGCATTCTTTACACA
Organism: Pelobates cultripes; assembly: GCA_933207985.1. Taxonomy (NCBI): domain Eukaryota; kingdom Metazoa; phylum Chordata; class Amphibia; order Anura; family Pelobatidae; genus Pelobates; species Pelobates cultripes. Next base: position 48,533,859 of record OW240924.1, on the reverse strand, counting down.
CACACACACACACAATGGATCCCGTACACACACACAAACACAGAAACAGGGAATGCATCCCTTACACACACAGAGAACAATGCACAATGCATCCCTTACACAAACACACACAGAAAAACACAGTGCTTCCCTTACACAAACACACAGAAACATACAGTGCATACATTACACACACATGTGCAGAAACACTCAATGCATCCTTTACACCCACATAGAAAAACCCTATTCATCAGTTACACACACACACACACACACACACACACAAAAAAACACACAATTCATTCCTTATACACAAATACACAATGCATGCATCCCTCACACACAAACACACTGCATCACCTATACACACTCACAGTGCTTCCCTTATACACACATTACATCTTCTACAAAAACTGGATTCCCTATACACTACATTCCATAGATACACACATTATTTTCTCTACAATAACACGCAATACATCCCCCACATACATATATCCCTTTGAGCGGACTTAGGGGTGGGTCCTGTGGGACCTTGTGGGAAGACTTGAAGGCTGGCCCATGCCTTGAGTCATGTAATGGGTCTTAAAATGTCTGATGGCAGCCCTGCTAACAATAATGTGTTTTTAAACTATAATAAACTGGTTTAGAAATTAGTCTGTGTAAATAATAGACATTGTTCTTTCATTTGTCACGGCTAGTGTTGAAGAACCCAAAAACACACAGACCCTAATCGCCTAAAGGAAAGGTATAACGTATTACGTATAACGTAATACCGGGCCTTAGAATGGCCGGATTTATCGTAAAGATAAATAGTCAAGGAAAATGCCAAGGTCAAACATAGGGGAGAACAGCGTAAGCGGTAAGACAAGCCAAGGTCAGGAACACAGAAAGCGGAGAAACAAATAGACAAGCCAAAGTCAGTAACAAGAAATCCAAAATAAATAAAGCCTACTCTTGGGTAAACGAGAACCACAACATGGCAACTTGCTACTGAAAAGCCCTGGTGAATAAAGCATCACTGTAATGCAGCTAAAGACTCGAATTTGGGAGTTTCTGTTCATGCGAACCGGTCGGTTCAGCACTTTGAGTCGCACCGTCACACAAATAGACGCGCACGCAGAGCATGCAATAGCAGCCCCATTTATGGCCACCCCCCCCACTCATATACCTAAAAGTGTTCAGCTTTGTCCATTGGAAATGTTAGGTGGGATGGTTATACACTGTGACACCTCCCCAACACAGGGCTCCTAGAAAAGAGGGACATTAGGACATATGGAGAGATACTGTCTCTATGGATAAATTGGGACACAAATGAGTTAAAAAAACGAAATTATGGTTAATTTCAAAATCACAGCTGACCTAGGGGATAACTATAACAGGCACATCTAAATAGCAGTTTTGCCCAGATCCTTCAATGGCACAATCGTTTTCCTCCATCTAGTGCCCCTGCCATGCCTATGCTTCTCATAGACATCTGCTGCACTATTTAGAATTTTAGAATGGTTCTCTAATTACATGCTAAAATTGGCCTTTGTTGTCAGGCTGAAGAAATGAAAATTATTTGGCAGTGAGCAGGTTAATTATCTTTAACACATACCTTGCCAAAGATGTTAAAATTAAGTCATGTACAGAAATTGTTATTGACTTCCTGAAATAAAAGATATATATATATATATATATATATATATATATATATATATATATATATATTTATTTATTTATTTTTATTTTTATTTTATTTTTTAAATTTGAATTTATGGGAGGTTGAATATTATGAACAGGACATGCATTTAAATTGTGTTGAAAAAAGGCAGGAATCACCAAATGGTTATTAAACTTATAAGGGCATTTGTCTGCAAATGACAAAATGACCGCTGTTTACTTACAATCTAATAGAGGGTCAGAACCCCAATCCAGGCTCACAATGCAGCGTAAATTAAACAGAATGGTAATGTTAGTATTAAATAATTTAGCCATAATTACCTCAGCACGTAAATACGATAAATGTAGGTCGTATAGGAATATGAGAAAATAGTTTTCTTTGTTCTTCCAAATTGATGGTTTGCCAGCCAACTCTACAATACTGACAACTGCAAATAATGTGGGTTTGTAGAGGGACTTAATCAGGCAGTTTATTAAAAAAAATAGATTTAAATATATCTATTAAAATAGTTACTTAATCAAGACATGGATGCTACTTTTTTATGGATTATAAATTGCATAGGTTTTATCTCAGGCATCAAAAAAAACCCAGCTATCATCTTAACATTATTTTGCATAAATTATCAGCGTGTCAAAGATCAGGGTGAGGTTAAAAAAAAAATGGTACAGTGTTGATGTATATTTTTAACTGCTTTTAAAATTTTGCTATTTAATTGCTTGAAAATTATTTAATCGCTTAATTTAACCTCTTTTTTTTTTTGCCCTTCCAATGCCCGCAGCATTAGACTATGGTCGTCATTAAGTAAATTCCTATTAAAATGATGTTGCAAACACTGAACAAACATTTCTGTTGACTGTATTGGTCTTCGTTCTGTCAGTGTCGGACGAGCGTTGGCGTTGCCATTTTCTCATATTGCAATTGTGATTAAAATGACACGCAGACCAGATGCCCAGATCTGTCATAGACACTTTAATTAGAGGGGGTGGGCATTCTTTTAGCTTTTAGAACCTAGGGAAATGAAAAAGAGCAATTAACACTTTCTCAGGGTCTCCTTTATCCATCTGTTAAGGCACAGGTGAGCATATGACAAAAAGTCCTTTATCTAAACAAAATGGTGGACTCGAACATTAGAGGGCCTCTTTCGTTTTCTCTCTGTCTTTCTTTTGTGTAACTTATGAATATACACACAAACATGGTAAAAACAAAAGGATCATGGTCTGCATCTTGGTTAACCCCAAAGTGACTGGTCAGTAGACTCAAGCAATTAGCCAACAATGAACATGTATCCCTCCTTGTCATTCTCACATGACAGAACTAATGGATGCTTACTTTTAAACAGCACATTAGAATAATCTTTATAAATAGTAATAATAATAATATTAACACTGGTGAAAAATTATCCATTACACAGTATTCAGTTGCTGACAAAAAAACTAGATTTTTTTAGTTTCTTAAAAAATAAATGCACTCTTAGCAAGTTAAGTGGCTTTGTCACATGTTTCTGTTCTTTTTTTTATTATTGTATTGACCAATTATTATTGTATTGTATGTCCAAATACCCCCAGGAGAGTCCTGTTTTTTTTAAATTTATTTAAGTTATGAATATTTTTGAAGTTATACATGAGGAAAGGTAAGGACTATTTTTCTTATGTATAACCTGCAGATTGACTAAAGTTGACAAAGGGTCTTGTGCTAGGTTTATGTCCTTATGTCTGCATTTTCATTGGTTGTCAAGTTCTTACCTCTTCCCAGTGATGCATCAGTTCCATCATGGGCATGTCCTATGAAGGGCAGAGGCAGTAATTATGGACGGCTGCCAAGATGGCAGTGTTGTCGAAGAAGTCCCACAAACCACTAAACATTGGTGCTAAGCATACATAAGCTAGGGGATAAAGGTGGCAGAATTCCTTTAATTAAAGGGACACTATAGTCCCCAGAACAACTACAGCTTAATGTTGTTGTTCTGGTGAGTATAATCATTATATGCAAGCATTCTTATGCAAACAGTTTACATTGCCTCTAGGGACACCTCCATGTAGCCATTCCTCAGATGGCCCCCCATGAGAAAGCATTGTATTGGCTAAAAATCGGCAATTCTGATGATGTCACCAAGGAGTTGAGCCAGTGCAGGCAGACCCTCCTAAATGGTGGGTTTTGCACTATTGGATCAGGAATACACAGATTTCAAGTATAAACTTGTGACACCACCGTCCATATACAGTGATATTGTGGTTGCAAAAGTTCTGTGGGGGCTGACTTCATGTTCTGGTTTATAATTATTACATTTGGTGAAACCACTTGATGTTCGGTGAAGATACTATAACATTAACTCAACTATGAACCAATGAGATACCTCAGTCAGGGCTTCTGGGAGGAGTTAAAGTAATGGAAAGCCCAAGAGGAAATTGGAAGCAAGCCGGAGAGTCATGTTTAGCAGTAGCTCAGAGTTTGCTATGCTTTGTTCCACTGAATCTTATGCAGGTTCATAGGCGTGCGTAGCACAAACACACATGCTGCGTGTGTATATATATATATATATATATATATATATATATACACACACGCATATACTGCTGTGTGGGCACTGTGTGTGTGTGTGTGTAAGGGCCCTGTGTGTGTAAGGGCGCTGTGTATATAAGGGCGCTGTGTGTGTGTGTGAAGGAGCTGTGTGTGTGAGGGTGCTGTTAGTGTGTGTGTGTGTGAGGGTGCTGTGTGTGTGAGGGTGCTGTTAGTGTGTGTGTGTGAGGGTGCTGTGTGTGTGAGGGTGCTGTGAGTGTGTATATGTGAAGGTGCTGTTAGTGTGTGTGTGTAAGGGTGTGTGTGCTGTATGTGTGTAGGTGCTGTGTGTAGGGGCTGTATGTTTGGGTGATTGTGTGTATTGTGTGGGGGCCGTTTAGTAAATATCCCTCCTCCCTTCCTACCTCATGCCTGGGAGGGGGGATCCTTTCTGCTGCTGCCATCCCTGGTGGTCCAGTGGAGAGTGAACTCTAGCCTGCAGGGCTAGAGTTCACTCTCGCGAGATCTGAGCGTTGCCACGGCAATGCTCAGAATCCCGCGAGAGGAACTCGGAAGAGCTACTGGCAAGAGCTCCCCGGGTCCTCTCCTGCCTCCCTCCCTGCCTGTGGGTCGGTGGGGAGGGAGGCTGAGAGCAGAGCTGGCGCTCGGATAGCGCTGGCTCTGCATGAGCCGCCTATGTGCAGGTTACATTTTACCTATGGCATCGCTTATACAGTAGAGCCTTAGCATTTGACAAAATCTCCTTTCTCATAGATTTAGATGAGTCTTTCGAGGCATAGATAAACAGTGTATCTCTACAGGAATGTTTGTGAACAGAGGCCTTTTCCAGTAATCTTAACACTAGTCCCAATGTTTGCAGCATACCACTAAGATCTGACTGTGTTTTCTTAGTATGTTGAGCGAGATAAGACTTGTAAACACAAAAAACATTTATAAAGACAACAGCAAAGTCTTTTCAATTTGATGACAATAAGAATTTGCACCATTCTCCTAAATGTATTTGATAACCTTTACATTTGTGTTTCATAGTACATATGGATTTTTTTCATAAGTACCCATTTAATTATTTAAGGTCAAAAATGTTTTAATGTACTGAAATTGGTTTCCTATTTGTATACACTTTAAAACACAAATTACCATGTCTACATATCTAATTACATCTATATTTGTCAGCATAGCTATTTTGCAGTTATCTTATGAATTCTTGGCGTAGTCAAAAAAACAACAACAATTAAATTAATAATTGTGAAACTCTCCTTCAAAATAGGAATACATAAATGGAGAAGGGATTTATTTTATTGCATAGATACAATACATTATGCTTGGTTAGACAACGCAACACAAACCTTATGATTTCTCAGAATTAGAAATATGATTTTTTTTCCGTCATACTCCCGCCAGTCGCAATGTTTCCTTAGTTGTCTAATATGCTTTGTTATGTCTATGATGTGAAAAGAGAAAGCATGGTTTTCTGCTAACGTTTACAGGCTAATCGCAGGCATTAGAGCACAAAACAAAACTCCCTTGCAGCTGGCGGGAGTATAATTAACATGTACTGTACATGTAATGGTTTTAATCAAGGAGCATCCAAACTGACTCCGAAGTGATTTGCAAGTGTGTATTAAGCACAAACATTCTGTAATGTCTCTTATTTTATGTTTTACCATTTAAAAAGAACATACTACATCATATCAATAGTTTGATATATCAATATGAAGTAGTATGTTTCCTAAATGGTTTTGGTTTATTCACATTAAACCGTGGTGAATTGAAAATCAAATTGCAAAAACTTGACTAAAATCACTAAGTTAACAAAAGAACCAGTAATTTTTCCATCAGCTGTTGTATAGTAAATTTTGCAGTTTAGTTTTTAACTCACTGCAGTTCACTGTTTAGTGCAAACATAGTTACATAGTTACATAGCTGAAAAGAGACTTGAGTCCATCAAGTTCCGCCTTCCTCACATATGTTTTTGCTGTTGATCCAAAAGAAAGCAAAAAACCTAGTCTAAAGCGCTTCTAATTTTGCCACAAACTAGGAAAAATTTCCTTCTTGACCCCAAAATAGCAGTCAGGTGTCTCCTTGGATCAAGCAGCTATTACCCCACTAATAAGAAATGATATCCCTGTATGTTATGTTTTTGTAAGTATTTATCCAATTGCAGTTTAAAAATCTGTAATGACTCTGACAAAACCACCTCTTCAGGCAGATAATTCCATATCCTTATGGCTCTTCCTGTAAAAAAAACCTTTTCTTTGCCTTAGATGAAATCTCATTTCTTCCAGCCTGAATGTGTGACTTCATGTCCTATGTATAGCCCTGTTTATGAATAGATTTCCAGATAAAGGTTTGTACTGGCCCCCGAATATATTTGTATAATGTTATCATATCCCCTCTCAGGCGCCGTTTTTCCAAACTAAACAGATTTAATTTTTTTAACCTTTCTTCATAACTAAAATGCTCCATTCCTTTTATCAATTTTGTAGCTTGTCTCTGCACTTTTTCTAGTGCCATGATATCTTTCTTTAGAACAGGCGCCCAAAATTGCACAGCATATTCAAGGTGTGCTATTACCAGCTAATTATAAAGAGGCAAAATTATATTTTCAACCCGAGAATTTATGCCCCTATTTATACATGACAAAACCTTACTGGCCTTAGCAACTGCAGATTGACATTGCATATTGCTGCCTAATTTGTTGTCTATAACAATTCCCAAATCCTTCTCGTGTGTGGTTATCCCCAATGGGCTTACTGATTTTTATTCCTAGATGAACATATTCAATTTGTTAAGCTACCACTTTGGCTCTCATAGAATCAAAAGATACATATAGTAATCTTATGGGAAATATCTAAACCAGGGCTAGCCAATAGGTAGGCATCCAGCTGTTACAGGCCTACAACTCTTTGACATCTGTAACATACCCATCGATAATAACATCTAGTAAAGCTGTAACGTGTGGGGTCAGGTAAAAGGGGGAGGACAAGTGATGCAAATGTTATTATTTGCACTGTCCAAAGGTGGTGGGTCCGCCCAGCCAAAAGGCCGGTCAACCTGGCGCAGAGGCACAGAAGGCAGACTTTTAATTATACAGACCAGTCTATCAAGGGTGGACCATTCAGAGAGCAGAGTCAGAGCACTCCTAGTATGATAACTGTGGCGAACAGAACCTTGCCACATACTTTTGGAGGGGCCTGCTTGCCAGCCTCCTGCCTCAGGACTATAGCCCCTGTATTGGTTCAGGACTGTGGAAAGGCTTTGTTCATGCCTGTTCCCTTATGTGGTTCGGTATATGGGGCTTATCGAACGGATTATACTTATTCTGTACGGTTACCGAACAGTTGGACCACCCTCTAAACCACAACTTAATGGTGAACACGTGACAGCGGCCATCTTTAGCCGTGAACACATACAGCGGTGTTTGGTCTTTGAGTGCATGGAACTATAATCAGACACTCAACGGCGCGAACACTGCTGGGACTTCCATCTCTTTGTACGTTCAGCTGAATTCACTTGAGATTGGAAACACACTCCCGAACAAGGTCCTGGACCTGAGAGCCCATGTAATCAGGTGTATGTTTTTACTGTAGTCTACTCTCAGGTCCAGTGGGAAGTGCCCCTTGCATGGGGACTGACATAAAAGGCCAGTTGTGGCTGCCATTAAAGAAGTTCCTTCTTACCCTCAACATAAAGTCTCATCTCATGTTTGTAGGGAACAGCTATACCTGCTTTGAATTACTCTACTGGCTATATCACTAACTCTTTTAAGAGCTATCCTGCTTTTACTCTCTGGAACATGAGAGGTCTACCCACTAGAAGCTGGATCCCTGACCTGCGTCCAGGGTGGGTGGAGGACAGCGAGACCCCAACCAAGCTGGAAGTGGGGACTATGGTGGTTATGGTGTCTGGTGGAGTGCTTAGGAATACTCGGTGAGCACTAGGAAGCATCGAATGGCGGAGACACCCAGTCAGGGTGCCAGGCAGTCCACCACAATAACTATTTAGTGTGATTGGAGTGTTCCTTTACAGTTACTTTGAAGTGAATGTTGTGTATTTGATATTTTATAATATAACTTGTAAATAGTGACAATTAATTTCTGTAAAGATGATCATTAGAGCAAATCAAATTATTTCTCTTCTTCCTATTGCTACCTTTTTATTCCTTCAAAGAGATCTCCAAACAGACAAGTAAGATGATACAACATTGGCCATCTCTCGGCTGTAATTGATTTACAAACTAGGCTTCTATCTTGTCTGGGGCAGCATCATTTTTTACATTTTGTTTTATTATTTCCATGTCCCAGAAATAAAAACAGCTGAGATAGGAATCTCTTAATGGCTTCTCTGCACCTGTATAGTATCTCACAAATCAAAATCTTTTTATTATGCAGCCAGGTTTGATCATGGTCTGGAAGGGCTGACAGGGCAAGCTACAGGAGAAAAAAAATGAAACGCACGTGTGTTGTCTAATAAAAACTCACAAAGTAAAGCTTTAAATCTGTAGCAAACCGTAAGTGTAAGAACAAAGCAAAGCAAAACATTGCTATTCTATTTCTGATTTTCATTTCCTGGCCTGCGCCAGCATTCAGCCAATGTGTAAACCCCCTGTGAATCCTGCTATGTTTTTTGAGGGGCAGAAATAAAAATAGGCATCATGGGGAAAAAATGGCTGATAGGCATTGATATGCTACGAGTTAGCTAAATGAGACAAGGAACAGAGAAATGCAAGTTGGGCAAAAGTAACAAGGGGCTTGGATGCGTGACACAACTAGACAAAAAATACAATGGACAAATATAATCGTTGGACAAAACAGTCAAGTGTCATAGATGTCCTTCCAATTAGACAAAAATAGATGTTGGGCGTAGAAGAAATTTGCGACATACAAAAGTCATACAAAAGTAACACTCGGCAGATATGTCCTTCCAGTTAGACAAATGAGACAAAGGGGCAGAGATGTGCTACCAGTTAAATAAAATAGACGAAGGACAGGTTTGTGCTATAAGTTAAACCAGAAATGAGGGGCAAAGATGATATAACAGTTAGATAAAAGAGATGTGGATCATAAAAGTTATTAAAAAAAAATGATGTGGAGGAGAATTTAACTTCTAGAAAGAGAGCCAATTTAATTAATACACTTGTGCAGTGGGCAGGTCGGTGTAGTTGCATCCTCTCCGTCCCTCCCCCCACCAAAAAAAAATCTGATCTATTGGCATTGTAAGGACTGCTGTTAGTGTGTGTTAAAAAACAAAAAAACATGCATATGTCATGATTATATGTGCAGTGTCAATGCTCACATTTACTGATGACAAAGATGCAACTGGTTTTAAACAGAGTATCTCAATGGGTTAAGAGGTAGAGCCAAACAAATCAAGGCACCACCTTTAAACTTCACTAGTTGCCTCTGGATCAATGGCATACGATAAGCAGAACTGCAGTACTACTTCCAAACTCTTTGTCCACCTTTTGGACACCCCATGGTCATCATTGTCGTGCACACAGTTTTCTAATAATATGCATGCTGCTACTTACATGAATGTCATTGACACACACACATGGGCCAGATCTGGTGAATAGACAGGGGGATGCTTTAACTAAATACAATGTGATAATATGTATATATATATATATATATATATATTTCAGTTTACCAATTGGGCAGTTTTCGTGCATTTTTTGGTTCATCTGAATAGTTTTCCCAAATATTAGAAAAAAAATGGCTTGGCCAAATCGAATGTTTCTTTTCTGTGCAAGTCTAATCATGACTCAGTAATAACCAATGGAGGTATGCTGAGATAGGCATACTGTAAAGAACCATTTGCTCAATTTGCCCTTCTTCAGGAGAGATCTCCTTTTTTTTCCCAAGTCTTTCTGGATGAAGTCTTGTCCCTTGTACAGTCTTGTAAACGAACAGTTCACCAGAGAGCATTCTGCATTGATCATGTAATACAACCGTTGTGTAACTTTTTCATATTCCCTATTAGAAACCTTTTGCACAGAAAAACATTGCTCCTTTTCCATAAAGCTATCAAGCAGCAATGAAAGGGTTACATCGCTACAAAGAGTTAGTCATTTTCAGCTTGAAAGAGCAGTGGGCTTTACTGTAATATTGAGCAAGATCTTCTATCAAGAAAAGGTTAAGGCTGTTGAATTTCTGCAGTCGATCTGCTAGTAACAACGCACTTAATTCCCCTGACACTAATCTAACTGGTTCAGAAATGATTTTAATACTAAGGTAACCTCTTCAAAGACTGACACACACCACCTCACTGCGTTCATCAGATTCTTTAATCACACTAAGTACGGTAATCTCAAATCCTAACGTACATCGGCTTGCTTAGGAACCTGCTGTAATTAACTGGAAAATAACTACCGCTTGAAATATTTCTGGTCCGGGTTTCAAAAATAACTTATCACAATCAGAAGAAAAGCCAGGCATATCTATATATATATCGCAAAAGCAAATTCTGCAAGCCAACCTTACATTCAATATTAAAGAAGCCATTGTATGTGTTTGTGTCCATGTTAGAATTGTGTGTATGTCAAAAAGCAGTTCATTCCTATATTAAAATTGATGTATCATTTGTTTAATAGTCTTCTAATCAATGCTACAACACAGAAGAACCCTGAATTTTTAATTCCTTCTAGGGTTGGTACAAGTATCATCAAAGCTTAACTCCTATCCCTGGATTATAACTAACCTAATTATTAAAATATATTGCATGTTGTCTCCTCAAATGTCCATTTGCTCTTTATGGTGATATCCCAGTTTGTGTAATGTTTACAGTCTAGTTTCCTTGAGCATGGGTTTATAATTTTTTTCTTTTTTTTATCGAATGTCCTATTGAAAGTTTTAAATATAATAATGAAACCAAACAATAATAATAATAATAGTAATAATGATAATATCAAACAAACAAGGAAAAGGGAAACATATACAAAATATATAAGTACTATAAATCATCCAATACTATTTAAAAATGAAAAAATATAAATGATTTAAAGAAATTGTACAATAATAAGTATAACTGTACCATTGGTAGTGCCTTATTTAGCAACCATAATGTGTTGCAAAGTGAATTAACAATAAAAATATGTTACGATGTTTGGTGACCGGTTGGGGGGAAAAAACTAAATATGATATTGACGCCTAATATCTTCTTCCCGAATCGCCCTAACAAGTTGTAAGGTGGTATTTGCGTCCGATGGCAGTCTTGTAGCCAGCTTACAATGTTTGTTTTCAAAAAGGAGCTGTAATACCCCGCTAACTGAAGGGACAGTTGATGATTTCCAGTGTTGTGCGATTACAGAAGTAGCAGAAATAAGGAGATGACCCAACATAACTCTTTGACTTTTGTTTTCCGATAAATTTATAAATAAACAAAGATGTGGGGATTGAATGAGTTTATGTATGTCTTTCCAGAATTTAGTTATCTTAAGGTATGTCCACAAGATATGTTCCAACCCTCCCACAACCCATCCAACATTAATTGGTGTTGTCAATTGTAATTTAAACAGTCTAGAAGGTGTAAGATACTATCTGTATATTAGTTTGTAATGTGTTTCTATGAGTGATGTATATTGTGTAATGCCTTTCAGTATTAGTAAAGAGATGTGCGTCTTCAACCTCAAATGGGTTTTTTCTTTAACCCGATCAATGTATGTTCTACACTGTGCTAGCTCATTCTGGTGATAATATAATGGTACATTCTGATATCTATCAACAACGGATAATTTGTTTCAATCCTGAACATAGATTGTAAGTATATCCAGACTGTAGACCACTCCTAAGGCTTTTTTCCCTCTTGGTAAAGTAGACCTGTCTTCTTAAGTCTACCCTAATCAGTCCAAATATATTAAGTTCTTCTGAGGCTTAGGCATCACATGCTAAAGTTGGAGATTTTTCTCCTTCTTATTCATGCCCTTCCGACACCAGAGGTATACCTGACTCTTCCTTGAGGCTCAGTTACTGAAACATGGAAGTCAAGGCTAATGATTGAGGACCTCAAACTAGGTAGTAGAACACATTTATAGTCCTCAAATGTTGACTCCCTACCAAATGATAGTGTACAAAGCTACCTGTTCTATCCATATTAAAAAGCACCTAGAACACCAAATATATACATGAATCCATAATTAAAGTGTTACTCCAATCATCATAATCATCGTAACCACTACAGCTTGCCAGACCAAATGCTGCCAGGTGGATGGAAACCCCTGTTTTATTTAAACGTATTATAATAACTCCCACCCAATGCCAATCAGTAGGGTTTATGGATGGCACTAGGTCCTCCAACCTATTTAGTAAGTATCCCCCACCCATTGACCAAGGGTGTGGGTAAGAGGGACCTTAGTATGACCTCCCCATTTTTCTCTTTAATAGTCCCATACACTGGCCACAGGTAGGGGCAATGGAGTGATCAGTGAAATATACAACCATTATTTAATTTAACGTTTCCCACCAGATGCCCACAGGACCCAGATGCTAGTTTTAAATGCTTAGAGATATGCCCCCACCTGCAACATGACAGGTTCAAGCATATGGGAGGTCTAAAAACTCCTTTCTGTAATATGGGGGTCTAACTAACCACCATAGGCTGTTTTTATTTAATCATTTTACATTTCAATAATTTGGCTGGCTAGTACGCTCTGACTGAAATATGGTTCATCCTTGCAAAAAGCTAGTGAGCGATCATTTGCAAATGTGCATTATGCTGATTCCAATTTTGTTTGGAATCAGTTTTTTTGAATATTCCAAATCCTTTACTTCTTCTAGGGTTCAGATACGAAAAACACAGAGGTTAATCTGGAAATTAAATGCCATCCGGCCTAATGTTGCAGATTTGTTTGGACCAACCTAATTGAGACCGGCTTTGGCTTTAGTAAATATGGACATTGCTATTCAAGTAGGAATTCAGCCATTTGAACCAGATCTGTCCATCCTTACAAAATCCAGTTTTTGTGGAAGAGGTTATTACTGTGGAATAAGGAAGGATATTTCATGCAACAGCAAATCATATGTAAAAAGTCTGAAGTCAAAAGGATGGGACAGCAATTAAAATAAAACAACCTTAATATCCAGAAATTGTACAGATTGAAAACCAGTGCAATGTTTCTGATAAATGTTTAAACTAATGACTTTTGGTTCACAGCACAGGCAAGGGTTAAATGTGAGGCTGAGTGAAAGTGCTAATCTAGTTACAAGCAAGTAAAATTCCCATCTATATTACATCTCCAACCCCTGATATAATTGCTGAATATATTATTACAAAAAATTTTTTTTTATTATTATTATTATTATAATATGAGCTCAGACACCTGTAAGGATAGAGGCAAGACGTATTTTTCGACATTTTGCTAGGTTTAGCTGGGGTTAAAATTCAGACGGTGCTGCAGAGGATTTAATATAATTCTGCGAGAATGACAAGTGTCATTTAAATGTAGATGCTGCACTTTTAATAAATGTAATCCAGGTCTGATTACTACGGAAGAAAGCTTCTTTTTTAATCTTACAGGGCCAAGAATATTGCAATAACCATTTCATCTGATTTAAAAAGTAAGATTTGTTAAAGGTCAAGGTATCTCGTGGACACAAATGCAGCAACATTGAAATTTTCTTCAGCTGGAGAATAAAAAAGATTCTATCATAAAAAAAAAAAAAAACGGAGGACATCTCGAAGGGCCATGAAATTTTTATTTTATTTAATTTTTTTATGCAGAGAAAGAAAGAGAAGGCATTTTACTATCAGTTCACAATCATAAGATTTTTTTGAGCCATATCGCTAATCTCCTGCTGCTTCTGCCCCAATGTACCCACCCACCCATCTTGTCTCGCTGCACCCCCCTCTTCCCTTTTCACATCAAGCCCTTTTTATCTCCCAATTTTGCATCTAAAGACGAGGTGAATGCCATTAGCTCGATTCAACCTCAAGTGTAGTCAGATGCGTCTGTGATTTGTGAAAAGCACTAAGGTCGCATTAGAATGTAAAAAGAGCCTTTTCTATTGCTGAGGACGGTGCATGTACTCCGGCCGCAGAGGAAAGGGAATAATGTTAGTGGCCGTAGACTTGGATGAAAACAAAAGGTTTTCCAAGGTTTATAGCCTTTTGTTAAGGTACATCTTTGCCTTCTATTCTTCCCAGCCTCAGACAGTGTGGATTGTGTTGTAGAATGAGCTGAAAGCTTAAAAAACCCAGTTCAACAGGCTGTCTGCCTCTCTAGTGTACTAACTACGCAATCTGTGTTTTAACCCTTATTCGGTAGAAATACCAGGCAGGTTAAACTCCTTGCACATAGGCCACAATGAACAAACAGGGTTTTATAGAATAATTGCATATGGATTCTGATGTTAGGTTTTGGAATTGAACAGTAAGTGTGTATGCATGCGGAACAGACAGACATAGCACTTTAGATGCAATGTCAGTAGAGGTAGGTACAGTAAGTAGTTCAGTGCTCGCATTGCTGCCAGTCACTCTATGTAGCATGGCCTTATAGACTGCGGCAGAGGGATCCCTTTAAATCTCTACTCAGTATAGGAAGTTGCTCATTGGGAATGGCGAGCAACTTCCTGTCAGACCAGGCACATGACAGGCGCACAGTCGGATTTGCCGGCATATGCGCTAACCTTACCCCAACCCCCATTAAAACACGGACACAGGTTATACTGTTGGAAATAATTTGTCCACAGCTTTATTAAATTATTAATAAATAATTAAGGAATAACAAATGGGGTCATTGCCAACAAATCTTAATAATGTTAACCTCCCCCATATACATAACATACCCCTAGCAATGACCCCACAATAATAACAATAGATAACAATATAAATAACATGTTAACACAGAAACTGGCCGTCCAATTTAACCACATTTCCACCAGGTTAAATTGTAGGGGTGTACCGAGACACCGCTACCCACCATATCCATTGTAGGGGTGTACCAAGACACCGCTACCCACCATATCCATTGTAGGGGTGTACCAAGACACCGCTACCCACCAGTTCCAGTGTAGGGTGTACCAAGACACCACCACACCCCCAGGTTCGGAGCCACCGACGGGCTCGAACCTACCAACCACGTGCAACACTGCCCAATCCACACTAAACCTCAGGATGCCCACTTTCTCCTCCATCTACCCTCCGATTTAACCAGGCCATTCCCCGCCGCTGTGAAAAAACGGGAAATCAACTAACCTAACCAAATACAGGGAGGGTGGGAGGGACAACTGACAGGTAAGCTTAGGTTCAGTTAAAATGGCCACTTCACATAATAGCTGGTATAAATACTCCCCTTATGGCTCCGCCCTACCCAGCATGCTAGCTGTCACTAAATTCCTGTGGCTGCTATGCCTACCTCCTGGCTCTGTCAAGGCCTATTCCTCTTAGCTGCGCTGATCCATGGGCTACAGGATAAAGAAAACCTTTACCCACGTCCATGAGGCCCCCCTACAGCAGGAGGCAAGCAGGCATGCAAAGGGGGAGAGGAGGGGAAGAGACACACAAAGGGACTTTGGGAGAAAGAAGCATACAGTGGGGCTGGGGGAGGCAAAGAGACATACAAAGTTGCTGGGTGGGAAGTAAGAGGCACACAAATCGGCTAAGGGGAAAGTAAGAGACACGCAAAGGGGCAGGGGGAAGTAAGACACACTAAAATGTGTAAGATTTTCAAAAGAGAAGATAAGAAACACAAAAAGGGCTAAATGGGATAAGAAATTCAAAAGCGGGGTTGAGACACACAGGTAAAGATGCATTTTTTTGTAAGTGGGCAGCAAAATGCATCTTCTCCTTTAAAGCCCAAAATCCTTGCACCAGTCCTGAGTAACTACAGCAGTTACACAGTGCGTGTATACATTTATTTATTTTTTTAGTTTGTTTTTATTTCATATTTTTATTTCAGATGTGCTTAGCACTTTACAAGTTACATCACCAAAGAGGGAAGTAAAGTAAGTGTTGTAGGTGTACACTGTATTTATGATTTATTTATATAGCACTAACCAGTGTATTTAGCACTTTACAGATTAGATGACTGCATAGGTCGATGATGTTTCCACACTCTGGTTCCCCTGCCCATTAAAATGCAGACAATTTGATTAATTTAAGGACCCAACCAACCAATTGACGATCAAAAACACTAGCCTGGCCAACTCTGCAAGCTTATTCTAGGACTCATCTCCTCAAAGGCCCACCCAACCTCAATTGTTGTTTCTTCTTCTGACTATGCTCAGCCAAAGCTGTAACAAAAAAAAGAGAGAGAAAAACACACAAAACATGTACTAATTGTACGAAAAGAGGCAGGTGGACATGATTTCAAGGATCCATTCTCTGCTCATTATATATATCCCCATAACAGTATTTATAAACAATTATAGCTCTCACCATTTATAGGGGTTTTACCAAAAATGACCATTTGGCATAGATCTGTCTGTTATGAATCCATTCCCTGGCTGGTCCCATTGGTTTCCCGGACACTAGAAGGAGGTGCAGAGAGAGCAGTAGTGGTACAATGCATAGTTTTATTTATACAGCACTAGCTAGTGTACTCTGCACTTTACATGTTACATTGTAGATTGGAAGGGAGCAGCATAAAATGGAGCCAGATATGAAACAAATTTAGACTTTTAAATTATATATGTATATATATATATTTATATATATATATTTATATGTTCAATATTCTTAGTTCATAGATGATACACTTTTTTACCACTGTTTGCTGTTACCACGACCTGAGTACACAGCTGGTGCCATTTGTAAACTTTCCCACCTCTTCAGACAAATAGTACATAATCTGCTTTCATGGACATATGCAATCACCTGTAAAATTTAGCATTTTTATATGCGCAGCAAGAGGAAAATGAGTTTCCATTCTTTTTATTCTTATTATTTGACTTGGAGATTTATTTCGGGCTGAAATGCAAATTCGAGATCCAAACCATCACGTGCCAGAATCTCAGGGAAACCAAGTAGCGCAAGCCCAAACTTACTTGTTTCAATTCTTTATTTGGAGTGCTATTCCTGTAAATAGAAAAAAATGGTGATGGAATAGAGAAGGGGCAGTTTTCTTATTTGTTTACTCTTGGTCAGGGAAAAAAGGCAACTTAGTTGGCCAAGATGGAAAAAAAGGTATGCCAATCATGTGAGATGTATCTCATGATGGCTAGCGGACAGCCACTAAATGAATTGTATTCCCACATCAAGTGACAATTGACCATTACAGGGAAAAAATAAGGAGCAGTCAAATTATCTATGCTTCCAAACAGAATTCTTCCAGACACGTTGACTGCAGCTTTTAAAGGAGACAGTACCAGAATGGTACTGTGTGTTTTACACTAGCTGTGCCTGTGTAGGAGTGGGTGATTGTGTCATTGTTTTTGAGACTTGGTTTAGCTTACTGCTGTATCTAGTTACTTAGCTACTGCCAGTATTGCCTGGCACCATTTTGTCCTATTTGTTTGGCTACCAAAATGTATTTGCCAAATTTGTAGTTCCTAAAATCGAACCATAGAATGGGCTAAATCATGCCATCCTGATTTAAAAAAAATAATAATAAATTATGGCTGAAGTGGTTCAGAGAAACAGGTTTTTCTGCCATGCACAAGTCTTCTCATTATCTTGCATCAACTTGATTGATGACTAGTAAAAGATAACGAAAGAACTGAAAAAAGGAACACTATTTAAATATAAAATAAAGATATATTAATTAGATGTGTTCCTTTACTTAATCAGACTCATAGAGCCCCCTTAAAAAAGTATCTTTAAAAAAGCCATTAAAGTAACTTTTATTCTCGCTCAAGGACAGATGCCTCACTGCTGCATAATTGTCCTACCATGAATTCATCAATCCTGATGCCTCTTGTCCAGACAAATGCTTCATATAAAAAAGCATTGCTCAAATACTATGCACACACATAAAATTTAGTGATTTGATGCTTAATGTGTTTAAAGTGTCCCTTTGAACAATAGCCACATATTATTGTTTAACCCCTTAAGGACGGCGGGTGTTCTATGCCGTCCTTTTTACGGTGGCTCTAAACGCCGGCTGTCCTTAATACTTATACAAAGTGAGAGAAAAATAACACAAAAAATTGATTCCCTAAAAGTTTAACAAAGTCTGGTGGTAGAATTAGTGCTTGGGAAATGTTAAAATACCACCATTTGAAATACCCTAGGGTGTCTACTTTTCAAAAATATATGGTTTTATAGGGGTAAATTACATTTGCCGACTTAACAAATGTCCCAAATAGGACATAGGTGCATGATGACTAGCTATGAAAATTCCAAGTTGGAAAACTGGAATGCGCACCCTCCAAATAACGTCTTTTAGCCCCCATAGAACCTGACACACCTATACATGGGTGATGTCACTGTACTCAGGAGATGTTGCTGAATACATATTGGGGTGTTCTTTGGCAGTAACCCTTAAAGTTCTCAGTACATGTATTCTTATATTGCAATGTGTGTCAAAAAAATCACCAATTATTTTATTGTTTTTAAATTTGGCAATGATTGGTGGTTGCATAAATATAGCACGAAAAGAGGCAAAATACCCCAAGTTTAATACCTTAGGTTGTCTTCTTTTAAAAAAATATATACATGTGAAGGGTTATTCAGGGATTCCTGACAGATATTAGTGTTACAATGTAACTTTCGTTAATTTTGAAAAAAAAAATGGTTTGGAAATAGCAAAGTGCTACTTGTACGTATTACCCTATAACTTGCAAAATATATTCCTAAACTCAGGACAAAATTTAGAAACTATTTATCATGGGTGTTTTTCGGTGGTTGTAGATGCATAACAGATTTTGGGGGTCAAAGTTAAAAAAAGTGTGTTTTTTTATTTTTTTTCGTCATATTTTAAAATTTATTTTAGAATAAATTATATGATATGGGTACAGTAAATGTGTAAGAGGGAAATTACAGCTAAATTACAGCTAAACACAAACAAATGTAAAAACAGCCCTGATCCCAAACGGTAAGAAAATTGAAATGCGGCCTGGTCACTAAGAGGTTAAACACACAGTTCTGTAAGATCTGATAGAAAATTAAACCATTTTTAATTAAAATTAAACTCCATGACAATCAGGGAGTTGTGGCTAGGACTGCAGAAACAATGTGATTTAACTCATAGATGTCAGATAACTGAGCAGTGACATGATGTCTACACCAAAACTGCTTCATTGAGCTCTTAAGTTGTTGTGCTGCTTAGAGTGTCCCTTTAACTTACACTAATTATTGTCCAGCATTATCATAAGTGGCACCATCTAACATCAGCTGGCAAGTAGATGCGGATAGGCTGTCCATATCTATCTATTTATTTTTCTTTTTATCTATAATAACTTATTTGTTCTAAGGTATATATTCAAACTGTGAATCATTACGTTTAACTTTGTCAGACTGTGGCGTATCCCAGATATTCTGTGTACTTTCCCTTTAAGATGCAAAAAAGGACCAGGAAACTGATCTATACAACGACAGGTGTTTATGGTGAAGTCTGTCACTTTTAGGTTTAGTCTTGTTCATGACAATGAGGAAAATAAGCCCTCACTATTAAGATAAATACTTCCCTTTTCTTCTGAACATTCTGCAGGCAACACAAGAATGACCTTACACTGAGCGAATTAACCTCTTTTCCTCATCTTCTCACAGGATATTTTGTCATTGGATATGGGGTGTTGTTTTTTTTGTTTTTTTTGTGATTCCTTTTTAACGTCGGAATTTTTAAACAACTTCGAAATCTACCTGAACCAACAAGTCCTTCTGTTCACTGTAAGGTCAGAAGTTCAGAACTGTCCGTTTGAGCTGCAAAGCAATCTGGGTATTGCTAGTCAAGCATACCATTCTTTTTTTTCTTGCACATTCTTACCCGTATTTTTTTAAAAAGTGATTTAAGGTTCTCTGTGGTAGTTATCTCTACAAATGGTTCATTTCAGCCAGTAGGCCCACAGAGTGAACTTATCAGCTCAAATATGTCACTTTTGAGATTCATATCTCATTAAAAAAAAAAATTACTGTACTTGCAAAAAGGCATGCAAGACCTCGGTATATACCTTGCTTTTCTCATGTTTCTCTCATAACATTTTAGATGTAGTAAAAACAGTTTCATCTAGTCTACTTTATGCTCATCCACCATGCCATTGAGCAGAGCATTTTCCTAGGTACTGTGGGCAATGGATCAGTTAAGTTCTACAAAGTTAAAGATTAATGTAGCTTCAATTAGTACAGTGAGGGAAAAAAGTATTTTATCCTCTGCTGATTTTGAACGTTTGTCCACTGACAAAGCAATGATCAGTCTATAATTTTAATGGTATGTGTATTTTAACAGTGAGAGACAGAATAAAAAATAAAAAAATCCAGAAAAATGCATATAAAAAAAGTTATAAATTGATTGGTATGTCAATGAGTGAAATAAGTATTTGATCCCCTATCAACCAACAAGATTTCTGGCTACCAAGAAAACAATTGGTAACACACTACGCAGTGAAGGACTGAAATCCTGCAGGGCCCGCAAGGGCCCCCTGCTCAAGAAAACATATGTACAGGCCCGTCAGAAGTTTGCCAATGAACATCTGAATGATTTAGAGGAGAACTGGGTGAAAGTGTTGTGGTCAGATAAGACCAAAATCAAGCCTTTTGGCATCAGCTCAACTCGCCATGGAAGAGGAAGGCTGCCTATGATCCCAAGAACACCATCCCCACCTTCAAACATAGACGTGGGAACATTATGCTTTGGGGGTGTTTTTTTGCTAAGGGGACAGGACAACTGCACAGCATCACAGGGACGATGGACAGGGCCATGTACTGTCACATTTTGGGTGAGAACCTCCTTCCATCAGCCAGGGCATTGAAAATGGGTCGTATTCTAGCATGACAATGACCCAAAACACACAGCCGAAGCAACATAGGAGTGGCTCAAGAAGAAGCACATTAAGGTCCTGGCGTGGCCTAGCCAGTCTCCAGACCTTAATCCCATAGAAAATCTGGGGAGGGAGATGAAGATTCGAGTTGCCAAACGTCAGCCTCGAAACCTGAAAGACTTGGAGAGAATTTGCAAAGAGGAGTGGGACAAAATCCCTCCGGAGATGTGTGCAAACCTTGTGGCCAACTACAAGAAACGTCTGACCTCTGGGATTGCCAACAAGGGTTTTGCCACCAAGCACGAAGGGGTCAAAAACATATTTCTCTCATTGACATGCAAATCAATCTGTAAATTTTTTGACATGCGTTTTTCTGGATTTCTTTTTTGTTATTCTGTCTCTCACTGATAAAATACACCTACCATTAAAATTACAGACTGATCATTTATTTGTCAGTGGACAACATTCAAAATCAGCAGGATATCACATAATTTTCTCCCTCAGTGTAACTCTCTGTAGGAAAAGTAGTCTTCTGTCCAGCAATCTTAGGATACAGCAGGAATGGGAGAGGACTACTGAAGACATAAAAGAACCCTTACAAGTTACCTCCAAGATGGAAAGCCACCTTGGTTTCCATGACACCTGAAATGACCAGTGTTAATTTTGACAGTACATTTTTATATAGTTTCAGTCAGACTTTTGACAAAAATGCCATTTTGTTTCAGTCATATTTTAGTCATCTGAACTGTTTTAGTCTAGTTTTAGTCGACTAAAATCTAATGGGTTTAGTTAAAATGTAATGAAATATTTAAGCATTTCTCTTGAATTTCCAAACTCATTATATACTCCTGAGGGAGTAAATATCTACTAACATCTTAGTTAAAGTATTAAGGTTTGAACATGGAACACAGACACAGATTTAAATGTTGTGATATAACGTCTCTATTATTTATCTTGAAATTAAATAAAGCCAAGTCACTAAAAAAAAAAAAAGTACATATGCATTTATATACATATAACTTGAATATCACATTCATGCCTCCCTAAAATGTCTGTCAAGTTTTTATTCGTTGATGAAAATGTCATTAATTTGTTTTGACTTTCATTATGATCATTTTGTTTTTATTTAGTTATAGTCTCCTTTTCGTCACAGAAAACTTTGCCGAAAATTTTTTGCCAACAAAATTTACCGTGGAAAAGACAAGTTCTCAAAAAGTCCAGCTAGTTTTAATAATGCCTTGAAGTCCTTGTACACCCCTGATATAACCAGTGATGCCAGAGGGATAAAAATTATTCATGTCATCAATTCACAATTTAACAATATTTTTTGTGAAAGTACATCCTACCGGATGCATTTGGTTTAGAATTTAGTTACCATCGTTTTTTATGAATTTTCTGAATTCTATACTTTGTAAAAGGTTCAGATGCGAAAGCACTTATTTTTATCCAGAGACATCCGGATATTTTCTGCAGATTTACTTGGCCCGTCCGAGAACTGTATTTGGCTTTAGTAAATCTGAGAATTGCCATTGCAATTAAAATCCAGTAATTTTTACCAAAAGCTAGAATTTTGCAGTCTGAATGGCCCCGTACTCAGCGCGATGGCTTGCCCTGTTTGGTATGGAGCCGTTAGAACTCTAGTGGATAACTCTGGGTGTATATTTTTATTGTTAGTTTTCCACCAATCCACATTGAAACAATTTACAATTTTGAAAGAATAGTAAAAGTAGATTATCTTTAAAAGTAGCTAGCATTTATCATTGGATGACAAACTCTGCACATTTGAATAATTTGCAAATAAGACATTTCAATCTTTGTTGGATTTAGCGCAGAGGCTATTATTATAACTTTGAATGACTAATGTAAATTAATATATTCAATTTAAATGTCTGACTGACTGTAGCTTATCATGCAGCAATGAGGCACAGGAAATGATAGGTGTTTGATATCTCATAATTACTTGCAAGAAACTTCATGATGAACACTTTTTTTTGGTGCGGTTTATCATCCTATTTTTTCCTCTGGTTAATGAGCACCACAACAAAAATTATATCACTATATTCTAACGAAGGGAGCATGCCAGAGAAATATTATTGGCTCAATAAGTGAAATATTGATATATTTAGATTCCACCAGGAAAGCCATTTTCTATAGCATAAATACAGGGGCAGCAGGACAACCCATGAGCACATTTTACAATTTTTTTGAGAAAGTGCAGACTGGCCAAGATGCAATAGATATGGGCTGAATTGGTTAACACCAAATACAGCTCAATGCCAGCTACTAGATTGCTCTTCAATGGAAATTGAAGTACAAGTTAGTCTCTTGGCATCCAACAGCTCTGCCTTATCTGACCTTCTTCTGGACATTCTGTGCTCCAGAAAGGTGCACTTGGTGGCCAGTGATAAGAGGGTGTCAGCAGATGCCCACAGCCTATTACTGCCCAACAAGTCAAACCTTCCTGGAGTGTATGGTACCTGGATGATAAAACAGAAAGCAGAGAGGATGGGCAACTTGGTTATACCATTGGAAAAAAAGACGGTACCCAGTTACTTCTACCCCCATAATAACTTAATTGAGAGGAAGTTGTTATGGGTGCATGAGTCAGGTGGAACTATTACCATAACCCAGTAAGAAATAAAAGCTATCTAAAACCAGGACTACAGTGAAGTCAGTATAGAAATAGTAAGATTTTTTCATGGTAGTCAACAAGGCCAGGGCATTATTGTGTGGGACACTGACGGTCTTTATTTTTGGGACTTTATTCAGTATACAAGCAGGTTCATATAGTAAAATGAGAATTCAAAGTAAATTCAGAGTGAATTTCAAATTCTTGGCCAGAGAAGCCGAACTGAATTGGAGAAATTTTCCAGTTTGGCTATTTTTATCTTAAATTTTAAATTCACCTTAAGTTCACTTTGAATTCTCACTTAGTGAATGACCCTGTATGACCTTATCTTTTGAGACTCGGCAAGGCTTGATTCTGAATAACACCCTAAAACTTTATTATCTGGAATTCAGCAGGGCTTTATTCTAAAGAACAAAGAGTTTTATTTTGTGAAACCGATACTGAAGAACTAGATTGTACTTCACGTTCTGTGCAAAATGACGTGTTTTAATTTTTTGAAATTCAGTAGGAATTTCTTCTGCAGGATTCTAATCAACAGACTCAAAAAGGTTTTATTGTGTGCGGGCCTCTATCTACAGGATACTCAGTATGAATTTAAAGCGACACTATACAACTACAGCTTATTGAATTTGTTCTGGTGAGTAGAATTATTCCCTTCAAGGTTTTTGCAGTAAACACAGTCAGTGTTCCACCCTCTCCATGGAAACACTAAACTTTCCTCGTAGAGATGCATTGATTCAATTCATCTCTATGAGGAGATGCTGGTAGGTCAGCACTGTGTTTGACTTGTGCTGGCTCTGCCCCTGATCTGCCTACTTGAAGTCTCAGCCAATCCAATGGGGAAGCATTGTGATTTACTCATACCACCACTTCTGATCATGTCAGCAGACAGCAGGCGGATATAGGGCAAAGGCAGCAGAGGCAGCAGCTGCAGACTTAAATAAAAGCAATATTTTACTATATTTAGGGAGGCAAGGAGGCAACATGTGTGGGCAGGGGGCTAGATTGTGGTTTTAACACTTCAGGGTCAGGAGTACATGTTTGTGTTCCTCACCCTATAGTGTTCCTATAATGATCAAAACGCATCAGGGCTTTATATCGTGGAAATCCATTGTCATTTATTCTAAGGTGTTTAGTACAACTAAACTTGGTACATGCAGCATAGATGCTTATCAGGAGTTTTCCACCAGAATCAAGACAGTTCAACAGTATCTTGTTGTGACGGACCGCCTGGCACCCAACTGGGTGCCTCCGCCATTCGCTGCTTCCTAGTAAGCACCACACCGCACACCATAAGCACCGTAGCCCCTTAGCTGCAGTAGCTTGGCTGGGGTCTCACTGTCCTCCACCTTACTCCAGAGAGTCTAGCAGGTATAGCTACACAGCTACAAAAGCTAGTGATTATAGCCAGGATAGCAATCCAAAGCAGGTATAGCTGTTCCCTACAATCACGAGACGGGAAGTCTTCCACCGACCGGGAATCGCAAAGTCTTCCTGCCAAAAACAGTTCCATAGAATCGCGGCTAAGTGCCGCTGGGGGACCGACCGGGAACCGCAAAGTTTTCATGCCGAAAATAGTTCCAGGGCATTCGCGACTGAGTCCCGCTGAAATCTATTCACAGTTTTGGTCCATGCGAACAGCCCCCAGTGAGCTAGTGTTCGGTTCTATGGAAAGTGCCGAACCAGGGGAACCAAAAGCCCCTCCAAAAGCCCGTGGCGAGGTTCTGTTCCCCACACTTTTTTTTCTATTTTTACTTAATAAACTAAATTTTGAAAATAATGAAAATGATACAATTACTTAATGTATTTTGTTTTTCACTTGGAACTTGACTATTGAAAAGTTTCTGATGCTTACAAAATAAAACCACCAAAAATATACCGTATATACTCGAGTATAAGACGAGTTTTTCGGCACATTTTTTGTGCTGAAAAAGCACCACTCGTCTTATACTCGAGTCAGTGTCTGTATTATGGCAACTTACATTGCCATAATACAGACCAGGACCGCCGGGCTCATTACAACCCGGCAGTCCTGTTGGGGGCTGGCAGCAAGCTGTTACTTACCTTTACAGCAGCTCCTGTCTTCACCTCCCTTCACCTCCATGCAGCTCCCCTGTCAGCTCCATTCTGCTCACAGTGTAAGTCTCGTGACACCCGCGGCCGTCAGAGTGTTGCCACGGGTTACCATGGCAATGCTCCGAGCGGCACGCAGACCGCAAGACTTACACTGTGAGCTGAACAGAAGAGCTGCACGGAGGTGAAGGGAGCTGACAGGAGCTGCTGTAAAGGTAAGTAACAGCTCGCTGCCAGCCCCCCCCACTGAACAGCCAATGCCACTGGACCATTAGGGATTCACATAGCCCCCTCCCTGGCCAGGCAACAAGCAGGGAGGGGAGGGACAAAAAAAATGAAACAAAAAAATAATAAAATAATATTAAAATAATAATAAATATTAAAATAATATTAAAAAATATATATTAAAATAATAAAAATGCCCTCCTCCCCACCCAGTTTACACACACTACATAAACACACACACACTCTGCATCTTATACACACAGAGTGTGTGTGTATATAATGCAGAGTGTGTGTTTGGATGAGTGTGTGTGTGTGTGTGTGTATATAATGCAGAGCGTGTGTATATAATGCAGAGTGTGTGTATATAATGCAGAGTGTGTTTGTATGAATGCAGTGTGTATATAATGCAGAGTGTGTGTTTGGATGAGTGTGTGTGTGTGTGTATATATAATGCAGAGTGTGTGTATAAAATGCAGAGTGTGTGTATGTATGAATGCAGTGTGTGTATATAATGCAGAGTGTGTGTGTATATAATGCACACACTTTGCATTATATACACACACTGCATTATATACACACACACTCATACAAACACACACTCTGCATTATATACACAAACTGCGTTCATAGAAACACACTGCATTCACACAAACACACATATTTTGCATTCATTATATACACACACTACACACAAACACACTGCATTCATTATATACACACACTACACACAAACACACACACACACACACACACACTGTAAATAAATATTCAATTAATGTAATTTTATTGGGATCTAATTTTATTTAGAAATTTACCAGTAGCTGCTGCATTTCCCACCCTAGTCTTATACTCGAGTCAATAAGTTTTCCCATTTTTTGGGGGGTAAAATTAGGGGCGTCGACTTATATTCGTGTCGTCTTATACTCGAGTATATACGTAGATAGAATGGAACACAGACTATGGGTTAAAAGGCAAGAGATTTTTTTATATCTTTTTCAGATTCATTCTTGTACTTTAAAATTAAAACCTAATAAAAAAAAAGTTCTCCCTGATTTCAGAGTTTTTAAATACTGATCTAAACATGAATTGCAATGTCTCTAAAAATATCTAGACGAAAGATAATTTCAATGGCAGCTAATATTTTTGTTGCATTTTGTTTTCTTTTTTTGAGAATAGAATGTTGAGCAGTGTATGTTTATCAAGCAGCGAGCAGCAAGGGGTGGGGGGGAAGAAGGCGTTTATTGACTGAGGGCTTAAAGCCTGACATGGATGTATAGTAGATGAATGAGCCATGCAGGGTCACTCAGGTATAAGAGGCGTGGAGGGAAATCACAACCCAAGCATTTGAAGCTGCAGAGAAAGGAGGAAACCAGAAAATAAAAGAAGTAAAGGGTAATATTTCTGAAGGTCATGAGTACATGTTGGCTTAAAAAGAAAAGGAACTATTCTTGTGGTTAAATTTCTTTCATTTTTGGCTAGAATTCAAAAAGGTCAGAGAGATCTGAAAACACCTCTCATTGCAGGTCACAAGCTTACCTGAGAAAGACTTAAAGGAACAGTCTAAGCTAGTGTTTCCCAAACCAATCCTCGAGACCCACCAACAGTCCAGGTTTTGTCCGTATCTCTATTTGAATAAAACAGAGAAATATATAAATCCTGAATTGTTTGGGCCATGAGGACTGGTTTGGGAACTCTGTGAGTCTGAGCATAGTAACCAGTACAGCATACTGTAGTTGTTATGGTGGCAGTAGTACCCTGTCACCCTTGCCCCCCCTTTCCATGTGAGTAATCATACCACCAGTAATGTCCTTTATTGAGCCCGGAAGCTGATATTTTTGCTGTTACATACAAACTTTCAGATTTATTCACTAATAACTATTTGTTGCTAATTGTGACTATGGCTACATTGGATAATGTTTGCTCATCGTCTCAAACTGCCCGAAAATGTGTTGACATTAACTATCAACATGAAAAATCATTATTGTGTCAATGCTGGCCAGTATTTTTTATGTGTAGTTTTAGAATGCATTAACTGTGTCCATGAAATCATTTGCATATTTCTGTAGCAATATATAAATGCTATTTTGAATGATTATTTTTGTTTTAATTATGTGAATAAATGTTGTGTTAGAGTATGAATTCTCTGGTAATATGTGAACATTTTGTAAACAGTTCATGAATGATATGTACAAAGTAAGAATGCTACGGGTATAAAAGATGTAGATGGAAGATTTCAGGGTGCATGGTTTGAATACAGAGAGCAGGGTGTGAATACAGATTGTAGGGTGTGAATGTAGATTATACGATGTGAATGCTCTGTGTCGATTCAGAGAGTAAACATAATGTTGGGTGTGAATGTAGAGTGCTGTTTGTGAATAAATGTAGAGTGAAGGTTGAGAATGTGATTTGTAAATGCAGAGTGCAGGGTGTGAATGAAGTAAAAGAATTCAGACCCCAGGTTGTGAATGTAGGTTTCACTGTGTGAATGCAGAGTGTATGATGTGAATGTAGATTATTTGGTGCAAATGCTTTGTGTCATTGCAGAGATTCCATAGAGAGTGGGCTGTGAATGCACAGTGCTGTATGCAAATGATATATGTGAATGCAGGGTGGATGGTAAAGATTAAGTGTGTAAATGCATAATGTAAGGTGTGAATGAAAAGTAGAAATGCAGAATACAGTTTCTGAATGTAGTGTTAAGAGTATAAATACTTTGTGTGACTACAGAGTGCACAATGTGAATGCAAAGGATGATTATATTTTTAAAACAAAGAGGACAGATACACATTAGTATTTCCTGGAAGGTGTCCCTGACACACGGGTGTTTGTAGGCATGATCTTACTCTTTCTATTAATAAATCCAGTTTCAATCTTCAACTCTTCAAAGACCCATAATCGTCTGGGGACATTTGGATTAATATTTTGCCCCAAAGCCAGTGGTAACTGTTTTGTCATTATCCATTTTTGCTATCATTTTTCTACCCTTAGGAGTGTGAGTGGTCAATTATAGCACAAACGCACAGTCAGATTTGTCATATATTAATTTGGTCCTCTGCCAAAACTGGTTCTAACCAACATCAAAGAAAAAACAAATTGAAACAATTATTGGTCGCCCCCTCTCTTTCCGGCAAGCAAACAAAATGTATTGTAGGTTATAATATATTTCTTTTCAGAGTCCTACAGAAGGTAGTTGAGATACAGAGGGTATTTTTTCATGCATTACGTGAATAGGAATTTTGGGACCACTGCTCAAGGGACGTTCTGAGAAATTTAAGGTGATTTTTCTAAAAACTATTTATGCAACTAAAATGCAATTTAAAAAATGAACGATGCATCTTATTGGCACCTTGTGTAGTTTAAAGATGCATTACTGTGAGTATTTTTGATGTGGAGCTCTGTTTATACTCCACCAACATGGACTTTGTAGAAAAGGACATTAGGATAGAAAAGAGGGACAGAGGGATTTGTGCCCCTAATAGGGACTGTATCTCCTACATGGAGACACTTGAGAGGTATGTATTTTGCCCTTACATATTCAGCTTTTTAAATCTGTTTTTTCCCCCCCATTCATTTCAGGCTTTTTTTACCATAGTTTTTAACTCATATGTGGAGTATGTTCAACTGGCAGCAATTTCAGTGTTGAGTGTTACTTTTTCAACCCTCTGTAGCATTTAATCGGGGTCAAGTTGTGCAACCATATTCTACTCAGGTAGGTTGTCACTTCTGGAAAGCCATGTGTCAGTAGCTTGTACCTCCGATCCATGAAAAAGCCAAAATCTCTTGGTTGTACCCTTAGTTTTCTCGGTTATGAAAATGTCAGCTAGTTCCTGCTGAAACACCTGAATATCCTTCAAAATAATGAAATGTAGAAAAAAACTGTCAATGACGCTACAGATATGTTTAAAAAAAAACAAAACAAAAAAAACACTGAAAATATTGATTGAGAACTATGGATACTAATTGGTTCTTAATTATTGAGAGATTGAATTAATCATAAATAAAATAAGACTAAGATGCCGGATCAGATAGAGAATTTAGATTTAAAATACCATCTAAAATACCACCAACTATTACTGTCGACTCCACAGGCTTTGCATCCTCCATGCTATTTTGCTTTCCCTGTAGATACCGATCTCTGTGGCACAAGCTGATAGATTTTAGAGTTGTGTGACTTTGGTGGGCTATCAGACAAATAAATGCTTTTACATGATTGGATGTAGAACAGCCTAAAGCTGCTTCGGAGATATAGCAACATGTAAATCTAGCCTACTGTTTCGATAGATTATTTCCATTCTTCCTGTTTCGCATGCTAATAGACTTTTCCACCAGCAAAAGAATTTGATTTTAAAACTGTGATTTGTTTTATTTTGTTTTCTCTCTCTCTCTCTCTCTTTTTGAAACAGGGAGAAAAATAAATAAATAAAATCCAGAAAACACAGGCCATGAGCAATTCTTCGTATTCTCAGCCTGAAGAACAAAAATTACTTAATCCATCATTTACAGAAGGAGTTACGGAGAGAACAATGTTGCCATGCAATCTTTTTTTTTTTTTCCTGTTTGATAGGGAACTGGAGTGATTGATAGTTCTGATGGTCCCGGCTGCTGAGATAAATGTACTGTTTGGAGCACAGGGGATGAGATAGCATCTCTGGAAGAACCTGGAATGGGTGGGGACGAGAAATGCAAGCCCTGTACCACTCAACAGAATATTATACATTTATTAAAGTCCTCAGTCAAATGAGATGCTCTCTCTTTTTATGCCCTTCCACTTATTGCAGTGAATTTATATTTCCCAGCAATGGATGGGTAGCGTTTTATTGCTGCAACTTGTTTAGGAAAGTAAAAAATGCGGATCTTTCAAGAATCGTAAGGGCAGCTGTATTCTAAGGAAGATATATTCAAATATATATTTATATATATATATATATATATATATACTTACTAAGGATTGTGGATTTATTCAGTAAACCAGAAATTACAAGAAATTGACAAGGGGATTGCACATTTTAGGCAAAAAATATCTGAATAGGAAAGAGATCTCCAGCTCATTATCCAGTTCAGTTATTTTGGCTTGAAGCTTGCAATTCCTGTGTCGATTCTGTATAATTACTGGTTCAGTGAATAATTCCGTGAGTAAACATATCATGTTTAATTCTATATTTTGCAATATGATGTTTAAAAGAAAAGAAGAAAAAAAAAGATAAAACTGGTTTAATATAATCATTAACAAAGGAATCAAATTAGACTAAGAGAACTGTATGATAGGAACTTTATCGAAGAAACACCAACAATTATAGAAGGACATACCCTATGGTGCCACTGGGGTGGATGAAACCTCCACAAACACAATCGAGTAAAGAGTTGCCCGGCCACACATAGATAATCCAAAGCAGACTTCATTGGAATGTAGAGGCAATGTTTCGGCTCTAGATTTGAACTTTAAAAAGTACAGCCGAAACAATGCCTCTCCATTACAAAAGTCTACTTTGCATTTCCTGTGTTAGCCCAGACACCTCTTTGCTCCGGTGTAGGAACTTCCAATTTAAGGAAAAAAAGAAAAAGAAAAGAAGATTACAATATAGAAATTAGCATACAAGTCATGACTGCTGACAAATCTAAATAACTAACCCTACAAAAAGAGCTGAAACCTAAATGCCCCTAACATGAAAACCTTCTATAATAAGCCGCTGCTCCAGCTCAAAAAGGAGACACATTTAAGATGGTTATGACACTGACCACAGCCTTTATTAGTGTGCATAACTTGCCAGCACGCATCAACCTGCCAACTGGCTGGGTGAGAATTGACACATGACAATTTGTCATTTAACCAAGATTCCAAAGCAGTCTACAATCCGCCATAAGCTTTTTTGCAAACATGACTTCCCAAGCCTATATTAGGCATAGTGTCCTTTCTATTAACTGCTGAACTGGTAAAGAGGACCGCAATGACACATCCACTTACTTGGGGATGCCTTTGCATCCTCCGAGGGCTGCTCAAGCTTGTTGACCGACTGCAACCCCAAGTTGAAAATATTTCATGTGAACCACAGTCAGTCCTCCTAAGATCTGAATTATCACCCTCAAAATCGTGAGGACTCCATATAGCCAAACATTATAATTCTGCTTCTGAGAACGTCAGGCTGTTAAGGAATTCATAGAGTACCCTGTGGGATCTACTTCCAGTGAAGCCAAGCACAACTAGAAAAGATCTGAAAACAGATTAGGGGAGTCAAATCTTGAGGAATCAAAAATGAACCAGGAGAACAAACCCAAAATATACGAAACTTTACAATGACAAGTTCTCACTGCAGTTTAATCATCCTTCCGTGATGTCAAAGATTTAGGGCGATGGGATAGGGGGGAGTGAGGTGGGATGGGAGGGATGCCACTATTGGTCCTTTGTTGCCAATATGCTAGACACACACATACCATCTGCAGATTTAACAGTAGATGTAGATTTAAAATCATGTTCTAGACTCCCAACAGTTAAATGCTTTATTCTTCAAGCACCATGATCCATTCAAACCACTGAAATGCTTGGAGTAACATTTCAAGTGCCTTACAGTTCCTCTAATCTACACGACGTGTAGATTCTTGTTTCCCACAGAATTTGAGCAAAATTCAAATGAATGTGGAGTATAAGACTTTAATGGTAATAAGAAACAACAAGGATAAGATCAGAGTAACTGAACTATAACTATCAGAAATCCAGCTATTTAGAGACATAGAGAGACATACAGAGAACAGGAACAAACTGTACTCTACAACTAGATACATCTGTAACAGCTCCACCTATTGTCCTCAAACCCATATGACTTCAAATATTTTGTTCCATTGTAGAGATGGGAGGTAAAATAGAAAAATGAAGAGATACAGAGAAGATTGAATCAAGACGAGGAGTTTGAGAAATTGTTAAAAGAAAATCGAAGTATTTAAGATAGGGAGTGAGAAAAAGATAGAGAGCCAAAGAAATGGAGAGATTTATGGTTGGGGTGAGGGAAAGACCAAGAGAGACATTAACACTTAGGAGTATGTTAGATGTAGGTCTATCGGTCTTTCTCTGTTTCTTGGCATATCAGTCATTTGTTCAGTGATAAAATAGCATTAATATACCCCATCAAATGTGTTCAATAGCATCCATTTAATTGGAAAGTAAAACACTTTGTGGAAAAATAAATAACACAAACATATGGACTTCGGTATGCAGGGGGATGCTTGAACCTCTTCTTTACATGTCCTTGTACACCTGTAACCAGCTTTCAACATACTTCATTCCAACAAACAGTCATTATCCAAAGTAAAATAAAGGCATTCATATTACAGTTAACCCTTTCAATACTTCATGTACATTCACAGGCAATAAGAGACAACGTATGTCATTCCACTTTGGCAAAAAAAAGTTTTTATCAAACCCATCATGTTGCAAATTGGACAGATAATATCACATCACCAGAAGGTGCTAAACTGCAGACATATTGTGTTGTGTTGTTACTTTATAACACAGATACAGTTGATCTACAAAAAAAAAAATTACTTTGGACCAGCAATATGCAATTTACATCACGCTGAGCATGAATATAAAAGTGTAAACATGATAGGGGTCCCCGAGGTATTAAAGGATTAGTGGACAAGTATAATCTGCCATAGCAAACCATTCAATATTCAAAAATCTGCATGGTAAACATTGGATGCTGCTTTAAAGATCAGTTTGTGAACCTCTCAGTCTGAGAATAAGCAAGCACTTTTTTAATATGGCGTATTATTTTCAAAGGGGTGTCTTTCTTCCCCTTACTGCATTCTTGATTTTATTGTATCATCATAATACACCCATGCTATTTTGGATTGATATTTTTCAACCCATTGAAATTTGCTCCGTGATATCGGTAAGAGAGTGGCAGATTTGAGATTGAACATTAGAACTGACAATTAACTAGCACACATACAGTGTGCTAATAAAATGAAACAGCTTATAAATAGTCTTGTAGTGTTCACCTACATAACTTCCCCAGTGGACCTTCCCAGACAGAGCCCTTAAAATAACCAAGAGTACATAAAAAACACAATATAGGGATGTACCTGGATATATAGGAAAAAAAGTATTTAAAATAATGTAATATTGTTATGTAACATGTATAAGCAATGGCTTGGATGAACTCACAATACGGACGTAGGATTAAACACTTAAGGTAACCTACGGATGTTATGGGGGATCAGAAGAACCTACATAGACAATGACCCAAATAGTATGCGGCTCCCAAAAGCTCACAGGGACTATCACAAGATTTCCAATAAAATGCAAATAGGAATACAATAAAACTTTGATCTAATGCGTTTCTTCTTTTTGGCCTTCTTCATGGACCATGGATAGAGTAAATCCAAATAACAAGATGCAAAAAATAAAATGTTGGAAGCTGCATACTATCCGGGATTTTGGTTTTGTGGGGTCTTCTGGTCCATAACATCGGGGGAGGCATCTTGCATGCTTGATCCTAAGTCTGCATTGTGGGTGCATTCAAGTCATTGCTTATATATGTTACTCAACAATATTACTACTTTATATAATGTTCTTCAAGATATGCAGATATATCCCTATTTTGTGTTTTGAGTTACTGATTTGGGTCCCTGCCCCAATTTTTAACCCAACTCTTCAACTTTCCATTGCCTATTTTAATGACACAATTGATTTAAGTTTAAACCTTGAGTTATATCGGTCAGTGTCTGTGGCGAACTTGCACTGACCTCCTGGAGGAGCCTGCTTGCTAGCCTCCTGCCTCAGGATTATGGGCCATGCTAAAAGGCTATTGAAAGACTGGGTTTATGGGATTCCCTTAGACTGTTGGGGAACCGAACCAACCCACGAACTGTGGACCACATCTGAGCTTATTGACCCTTGTTAACCATTCCTGACAGTTCTATCAGTGTGGGTTCTAATTGTGCATCTGGGTGGCTGCCGTTCATATGCACAAATGCATGGGAACTCTGTGGTGGCCATCTTGTTCGCGAGAATGCTGGCAGCGGTGTTTGGGCATCGATCGCGCAGAACTAAAATCGGACACTGAAACTCCCGAACACCGTTGAACTTGGACGAACGCCTGCCCACACCCGTCAGGAGAGCACCATGCAGTAGGTTTGTTCGTATGGCTCCTACGAATAACACTACCAAGAAGCCAGAGTGTGCGTTCGGTATTTCTTTCACATGGAACTCCCGAAGTTGACTGGCCAAAAGCACAAAACTCCCTGGAACTGTTTTGGGCATAGGACCATGTGTGTGGCTGGTCTGAACATCCACACGGTGGCGTTTCAGCTCTGTTCTTGGGATCTGAGCGCTTTTCGGATATGTTGGGAGCTCAAATCCAGGCTATCCGGGGATGTATAGACTGATAGTTCCTATGTAGGAAATATGTTTTTATGGTTTTTCATATTTGTTACTGTTTTTGCTGAGTCACGATGACAATGCATTTTGTGGACATTTTGTGGGTGTGTTTATGGGCGTGTTTTGGGGAGTGTCTACTGTGCCAGATTCTGTATAAATGTGAGCCTTCACTCAGTCTTGACTAGTGTTTGGGTGATACCATGGTTACAATTCCATAGTAACTATAATCACTACTCAGCAGCTATAATCACTCTGGAGCTGATCACAACTGGATGGGGTGACCACATGCGGTAGAATCCCATATTCAGGAGGCTATACAGCCACAGTGTCATTAATAATAGATGAAGAAAAGCCAAGAAACAAGCACCCAAACTCAATCCAAGGAAATTCTTCTTGTAAGAGAGAATTGTATCAATAAAACAAAACCAATGAAAAAACTAAAAGAAATCTACCTATGAGGATGTCTTCTCTTAGTGAGAGGACTAGTGAGCAAAAAAAAAAAATCAAAGGTAAAATATAACTTGTATTTGATTCGTATAAAATATTGAAAGTGAAAGGTAAAATTAAGAGAAAAACAGATTCTTCATTATTGCATCAGTTTAGTATAGTAGCGATATCATAGCAAATCAAATCGTCTGAATTAGTGACTTGTATGTGATACAATTGTAGCGGGACTTCCGCTAACCTGTTAATTTCCCTGGTTTCCCTGTTGTGTGTGTACTATCTTGGCAGGAGTTCTTCCTCCCTTTCGTGTATTTTCCCTATTGTGCTCCTGTAGTTTACTCTGTGTGTTCATCTAAACTGCCTGCTCCCTGTTCAGGAGGGCCAACACAAAGGGAATCCATTCCCCTTCCGAATGGAGACCACCTCGAAACCTAATTTAGAATGTTGTTGTAGAACGTTCACACCTCGTAACAAGATGCCAAAACCGCAAGCCGTTCGTTAGATGAATGCTATCCAGGAGGAGCATTCGTGGATTGCTTCCCACCTCATACAGTTCCCGAACGAGGACCTCCCCAGTGCCCCTTGGAGTGTTTGCACCAATCAATTAGAACGTTGGCAACTCGCAACATAAGTGTGAAACCGCAAATGAATAATTAATGAGTGCTTCCCTGGGTGGCCACCGTTCATACAGACGAACGCCGGCCAAGGGGAGCATCTGTATCCCGATTAGAGACGCTTGTCTTGCCAGGTTTCACCCAAGGAACAATGCAAACGGAGGCTGTTTGTGGCAGTTATTGTGCGGGGGGGTCCCTGAGATTGGTGGGGACACTCTTTGGGGCAATGGTGGTTTGGTGGGCTTTCTGTAGCTGGGAGCCAAAGAAGCAGGAAGCTTTCCCACACTGGGGCCCCCAGGTACAGATGCTCATGGGATGAAGACCTCTTGTCACTGGAGGTGGGAAGCCCGGAGGATGGGAGGCGGGAACAGGAGACAAAGGGACTGGAGGTACGTTTCCGTCAGGAAACCCCTAGGAGGGGGAGGACCCTGGGATTGGACACTGAGTGGCGGGAACAGGGGACAAAGAGACTGTGGTATACGACCCCTGGGAGGGGGAGGACCCTGGGAGGGGACATTGTCTTTATGTGTGATCCACCCCTTGCATGGGGAAAAGTATAAAGCCGAGTGTGGCCAATAAAGTTGTTGTTGTTGTACCCTGGAACTCTGTGTCCTCCGGTTACTGGGGGGGGAAGTGGGTCTCTTTGTTGATTAATAACCAGTCAGGTTACCCCAGGTCCGCTACAACAATGTATCCTTGTACTAGTTTAGAACAGGTGGAAGAAAGGGGGAAACAAAATTCTTAGAGACCATTTCAAAGAAATAAAAGGATGCTGTTGATGCTTACTTGAGACATTATTAGTGCCGACACTATTATCAACAGCATCCTTTTATTTCTTAGATTATTCAGTTCTTCTCTACATATTCCTACTAAATTCATTAGCAATTGCAGAGGGGGAGGGGTTTAGGAGCAGAGCAGGTCTTTTGCTAAGGGGTGCCCTCGAAGGCACAAGAATCACCTTAGTTATAGGAGAAAAGTCTCATAGGATTCGGTCAGCCCTTTCATTCACCCGTCCGTTACCAGCACAGGAATATATTGTATCAAGTACTAGTCTCTTACTTAGACTATCTCTATCAACTCAGTGCTACTATAACTGCTGCAAAATCGATATCAACAGAAAGAACTACACTCTCTCATTGGTTCAGCTTCTCTCAACACAGTTTATTCCTACTACTTATTTTATTAGTAGCTGCAACGGGCGATTTAGAAACAGAGCAGGTTTTATTCATAGGGGTGCCCTCGTAGGCACTTGAGATTCTTACTCTATGATAGGAGAAATATTCTCTAAGAATTTTGTTCCCCCCTTTCCACCTGTTCTAAACTAGTACAAGTATACATTGTATCACATACAAGTCACTAATTGAGACGATTTAATTTGCTATGATATCGCTACTATACTAAATTGATACAATAAGGAAGAATCTATACTCTCTATTGATTTTACATTTCACTTTCAATATTTTATACGAATCAAATAAAAATTATATTTTAACTTTGATTTTTTTTTTGCTCACTAGTCCTCTCGCTAAGAGAAGACAGACTCATGGGCAGATTTATTTTAGTTTTTTCATTTGTTTTGTTTTATTGATATTTACTGTTTAGGGGTTATCCTCTTTTTTTGCTACCTAAGTGAGTCTTCTCTGCACAAAAAGGATTGATCCTTTTCTTTTTCTTTGGTTTAAATTATTAAGAGAGAATTGTAGTTTCATAGGATTATCTTCCAACAGAAAAAGCACAGACCAATACAAAAACAACATAGTTATAATGGTTATGATTCTCAGTGTCCCTTTAAAAAGATAATTTTACACATGTTTTGGCCAAACTTGTAAAAAACGAAACCCCAGTAAGATATTTAGGTTTTAAAGACTGAGTAGAAAATTAGAAGCTTTGCTGAACTTTATGATGAATTCCTAAATCGTATCTGGCATGGAATTATCAAAATTAATTTTCTAAACAGTGTAGTTCAGGTTGAAAAAAAAATTCACATCCATCACACTCAGATTTTTAAACCGCTAAATTGAAGTCATTACCAATATTGATTCAAAAAGGTAATTAAGTGCCTTAATATGCCGGATAGTATCCAAAGTACACGTTTTGTGAATTTTTTAAATTGTATTTCTTATTTGTATTTAAAGGGACATTCCACTGCCAAAATACAAAATAAATTTAAAAAAAATCATTGTTAAATAGATATACCCTCATATGAAAAATTGCCTGGATTTAATTACCGTATTTTCCAGCATATAAGACGACTGGGCATATAAAACGACCACCAACTTTTCCAGTTAAAATATAGAGTTTGGGATATACTCGCCGTATAAGACTACCCCTCTTCCAACGCACACCAAATAAAAATTAGCCATGATGTACAGTGAGCAGACAGTGCTACACAGCAAGACATTAAATAATGATAATCTGAAATAGCATTTAAAGCCCAGGTATGTGCCAGGCTGTTTGGGCATATAATCCATGCCTGCTGGTCTAGCACACAGGAGGCTAATTGCGATATATGCGCATACTGCCAATTCTTAACCCTTTATTCTGCTGTGACTACCATATTTAAACCTGGCTGGACTCGGCTACCTGGATTTGGGGAATTTATGGGGTGCATGGGGCAAACACTACCAAGGCTGGGCGAAATGGGGCAAACTGTACTCAGACTTGGGTGGCATGGGGCAAACACTATACCAGCTTGTTGGCATTGTGGAAAGTGCACTCATGATGTGTGGCATGGAGCATACACTATACAGAATGTTCTTCTTACTACTCCCCCTCTCTCCCTGTTTCCTTCTTACTCCCCCTCCCTCCATGTGTCCTTCTTCTCCCTCTGTATGTTCTTTTTACTCACCCCCTCCATTCTTTTTACTTTCTTTTTACTCCCCCCCGTTATTTTTACTACCCCCACCCCCAATCCTCCCTACGTTCTTCTCACCTCCCCTTCCCTATGTAGCGTGGGTGGCCGAGCTCTGAGTGCTCACTTCCTTTCAGTCCGGCCGGGAACAGGTAACTGAATCTCTTGTACCGCGCGGTACCCGGCGGACTGACAGGATGAAGAGGAGCTCGGCCACCCACACTACACAGGGAAGGGGAGGTGAGGAGAGAGGCAGTGCTGCAGCTGCCTGAGGCTCTCTATAGAGCGCTGAGGCGGCTGCAGCATTAGAAGGGCTGGCGATGGGGGCGCAGGGCGCCCCCTCCTATATGGCGCCATAGGCAGCAATATAGACAACCTCCAACTTTTAGGAAACCCTATACCCGGCGTATAAGACGACCCCCGACTTTTGAGAAGATTTTCCAGGGTTAAAAAGTCGTCTTATACGCCGGAAAATACGGTATATGTTTTTCATTGGGGATATATGTAAAAAAGCTTGCAAAAAACACATTTCTCATGTCTGCTGCCTTTGCAAGCCCTCCCCTTCAAGCCCCGCCCAAACTTTCTGTGGATGTCCAATCACAGACTTCCCAATGCAGCTTAATTAGAAGTCTTTGCAAGGCAGTGCTCTAGGCAATTGCTGCCTCTTGAGTTTAGCACTATTGAGCTAGTCAAACCAGGCAGTAACAGGACCGGTTGTCTACTTGACAGCCAGGGTGGTGTAACCAGGTTAATTCATTAAAGTGTACATTTCTATTATAATCTGCAATTTTCATAAAATGAAAAAAGAGAACACACTTTTCACACATAGAGCTTTTCAGCAAGCTAACGTGCTTTAGGGGTCTGGAGTGTCCCTTTAAAGACACAAGTGCCAGTATGTCAATATTCTAAAATTCAACACTGCACTACCAATAACCAATGCATAGAGCACAACCTATCTGCCAGGCTATATATCCTCTCTCTGTGCCAATCAAACTGATAATGGTCAGAATTAGCTGTAGTCAGTGTTCAGTTTGCAGAGACACCCACATATTAACCCAACCTTGGATCATTTTCTTAATTTTATCATGAAAGTATTTTAAAATAAATTCAGAATAAATGAAAATTGATATTCAGATATGAAACAGTTTTTGTGGTCTGAGCTAACAGTGTATGGTTAGTAAACAGGAAGGTGATTTGTGATAGCATGATTGCAGGGACAAAGATTGCAAAGCTACAGGTGCAGATGACATGGTGGCGAGCCTGATCAGAGAACAAATCTTTAAAAGAGCAATCTACGTAACATCGTAACCACAGCTCTGTGCAGAAGTTCTATTACCCTAGAGTCTCTGGAAACTAACCCAGACTTTTTTTTTGTCAAATGGCACCCTGGGAACTCATGCCTTCAGCCATTTTGATATCAACAGGGATGGAAGTGATTGACCAAAAGTGCTGAGATGGGATTAGTCTTACTTTCTGACCCTATCAATGCCATCAAGGTTGGACAAAATTGACATTGATAATGTAGAAATATTGATTCCGCATTATCAGTGCGGCTAAGGAGGGGGCTGTCTCCAAGTGCTGAGAAAAGTCCAGTTTTTGTTAAACCCTTTCTAAATGGTGTAAATTCCTTTCCATTCCATCCCATTTTCAAGTAATTTAATAAGACGGACAGAAAAGACTATAAAGTGTCCTTCTAATTAAATGACTTTAAAATGGGATGGAATGGAGAGGAATTTATACCTGGTGTGCATCTAGAATTTTCAAGCAGTTTTTTACAGCCCCTTACCACTTCTGCTGGAATATGTCTGACTGATGAACAGCAAAAACCTATGTGTGTAAGTGGAAACGGCAGTCTATAACACACATGTAGACACAGACGAGATATTGTAAAATTTTGAAATTTCAATAAGTGCATCTTACAGTCCCTCTCACTGATTCAGACGTTTACTTGTACATGTTATTCATCACGATTAATAAAATGCTTATTTCATTTCAGTCCTCCATCCACATACAAATAACCTTCCCTAATGTGTTCAACAAACGCAACTAAGATTTTTGCATTTGGATGTTTAAATCTTGTGTTAATGAGTTTTTTTTTTTTATATCACCGGCTCCTTTGTGTATATCCAGCCAGCCTTGCGAAACATTGGAGCTGGTTTTAACTAGTGGCATGTCGGGCGGCTGCTTAGCATTGGATAACATTTACTGATGCTCTCGGATAAGCAGCCAGCATCTCTGGGAAGGTTTGTGAATTCTATTTGTGCTCTTACTAGGTCCTGGAGTCCACAGGAACATGACATTGTAATCTCTGTGATGTTTTATTTATAAGGCACGGCGCACTAGATAGGGTGTTAACAAACAAAGATGATTGCTTTAGGGGCATTCTCTCCTCCTGAGGTAATTAAGACTGAGCATTTCTACCGGTCGGATATTCACACAACAGATAAACCTTTTTGTTTGTTAAAAAGAAGGGAAATTTGTATATAAAATATCCAGGCCAAAGGCCTTAAACTCTAACAATAAAACATTGCTCAGGTATGCTTTAACGGGCCTCATTAAACTCACCGAAATATACATGTATGAAATATACACCATATTCAAAATGGTATTATCTATTGGTTATTGATGACTAATAGGAATAAAGGAGTGCATCAATAACATGCCAGTAACATGTTTCACATCATGCAAATAGTTAAAAAAGATACAAAAAAATAATTATGTATGGACTTATTTGAGACGTGCATGCATTAATTACTGCACCTTCACTCAGACAATCATACTTTTTCATTTTTATATTACCTACTACCTAGCACTTATAGTCTTATTTATTACAGTGAGAATTGTTGGTAACATATAGTGAATTTAAAGAGAATTTCAAATTTATGGCCTAAGTAGCTGAACTGGACATATTTTCCAGTCTTCTATGCTTTGAATTCATCTAGTTTGGCTTTAAATTTGAAATTCACTTTGAATTCACTTTGAATTCTGACAATTCTCATTTTAGAAGTTAACCCTGTATACGTCTAAAATTCCATGTGGTCATGGTGCACAAAGGTCATGACATTTGGCAAGAGGTGTCTGCCTTATATATTTATGAAGAGAAGCCTAACTGACTACCATACCACTATGTTTGACCACATATGCACATACAGTGGTTGCTCTGTTCATAATATTGAAAATTGACAATTATGTCAAGTAGACATTTAGAACGTTATTTATCAAATCTTGGAAAACAGTAGGTGTATTGAGCAACCTTAAGGGCGTGATGGTATACTTATAGAAGCCACATTAGATGATGAATGCAATTTTTTGTTAGTCTCCTTCTTTTGGATTATATGCTACCTTAAATTCAAGTTTGGTGACTACCCTAGATTCCTTGAGCCTATCAAAGTGTTCTCTGATGAGAGAAATTGGATAAACATTTTTGATAGATTTTTTTACTCCCCCTGTAGTCAATACAGGGGTGCAAGGGACCCTCCTTTTGTGAAACAAAAAGAACACTGCTCACTGCTCCAGCCAGAGAGAACAAGCTAAACACTTTTTTGAATGCCTCAGTAAAAGCAGGATAATTATGCACTCAAGGATTGTTTAATCCATGCAAGAGTTTTCCCTTCTAAAACAATTAATCTAAAGAACTAGGCTTTAGATGGCTTTTACAGCTATTATTAAAGAGTCGATGTTCATATGTATTTGATTAAAATTACATTTTAACACAGTTAAAGGGTATCTCTCGGTCCAATACTTGCCAGTGGTTAGCACTAGATGTATTATCCATTTTCAAAGATTCCTCATGGTGAGGTCCTGAGATCAATTTGAGGGTCACTGAGTATTTACTTACCCACAATTTCTTATCCTTTGACTCATTCTTGTAACTGCAAAGATGTGGTACGACCTTGGGAACAAAACTTGCCCCATCCAATGCCAACCTATATATGAGTTGGTACGAGGTCACATCATTTTAGGCGGGACAACTGAGTCATGTGGAAAACATATTGTACTTTACAAATGCTTCAATTATGGCCTTTGTTTATTTAAAATGGAACTTTGCAACAGGCTAAGGACTATATAACAGAGATTAACAAAATTATCTAAATTTGTCCTTTACTGCTTATTTTGAAATTAACTGTATTCAGTTTCTACACCTAAAATTGGACAATCTTGAAGTTAAAGAAGCCTTATAGACTGTGGTATTTATGTACCTGAATTAAAAAACAAAATCTCTGGTTACATCTGCATTGAGGTTTAGCAAGGGCTAAGTAGTTGTTAGCAACAAACTTGAACATGAAAAGGGTATATCCCATATGGATTTTAAAAAGTATATAAAACAAATACTAACAAGATACTGCAGGTTGGGCTACAAGAGCCTGACCCTCTGACTTAGGACAGAACCAGCACAGTTTGCCAGGCTTGGGTGAATTGATCCATTTTGTGATTCAATACATCCAAATGGGAAATTGTGAAGGAGGGAGAGATGGACTACAAATGTGGAATATAGTGGGAGAGAAATTAAATAGGAAAATAAAAAAATGAGACTGAATCAAGAGATAGAGTGACATTGGAAAGGGGTAATACAGAAAAAATAGCAAGATTTTCCATATTTTTCCATACTTATATTAATCAGGCCCCTCGCATGTTCAAAAATTCTTGCTCCCTTACTGAACAAGGTGGACAGCACTAAGATAAATATTATGCATTATACTTAACTTAAGCTTTGTGTGAATCCAATTCTGTTATAGGGAGTTGAGTCATGTTTTAAATTAATTTTGTTCAGCAGCCAATCAGAGGGAAATTCCAGTAAATTATGTAAAATAGTATGTTTTTAGCCCAGTATGTAATTAGCTTGTGAGAATGAACTACTGAAATGCTTTATAGACATTTTGCACATCAGTCATTTTTGTTTGGTTCAGTCACTGATTAATGTGAAGTTGTTTTATATTTTTCTTTGCAAAATTTGGTGCAAAAAAATTGGAAAAAAATTTACCATTCTGAAAAAAGCAGTTTCTATGTTAACTATTCCAAATGTTAAATATTACAGTTTACAAGTGTTACTAAAATTAGTGTAGGACCCACCGATATTGGGGGCACTGTGCAGTAGTGGTGGGTGTAACACAATATGGTCATATGGTAGAACTGAATCCCCATATTTGTTTGCTAAGATAGATGATTTTAAGTAGCCTTGCAAAATTTAAAACTGTATTTATTTTTTTACATTTTTGTGTGTGTGTGTGCACTGTTCCTTAATTTGTATTTTGTGTGTATTTTGTTCTTTACGGCAGCCCCCCTACTTAGAGATGCATGTCCAGGTGTGCCCCCAATTCCCCTTGTTAACTATTACAAATGTAACATTTAGTCTTGTAAAGCAGTCGACTACAAGCAATCTTACCCATTGTGATACGTCCATGAGCAATTTAATTTGTGTTACTTTTTCCAA
The DNA here is from genome assembly GCA_933207985.1 of Pelobates cultripes. Taxonomy (NCBI): domain Eukaryota; kingdom Metazoa; phylum Chordata; class Amphibia; order Anura; family Pelobatidae; genus Pelobates; species Pelobates cultripes. The sequence goes on along the minus strand of OW240924.1, from coordinate 48,489,207 downwards.
ACCAATAGAAAGATTTTCAGAAACACAATCCCTGGGTAAAGACTGCCACTTTGCTACAGAAGTTATCATCTTCAATATCTTATTTACAGACATATTTCTAAACATTTATTGCAGTTGCACATTATTGTGATATACCTCAGAAGACTATAATATTTACAAGAAATTGCAAATTTTAGGTCAAAGAAGATGAATTAGAATATATTTCTCCAAATCACCAATTTTCCAACTCATCTATTTTGGCCATACATTTGCAATTATTTTGTTAATTCTTCACAATTTACAATTTAGTTTATTTTTTTCATGCTTTTTGCAATAATTTATCGACAACTTAGTTGTCGCTAAAATGGCTTTTGCTCTACTTAGCCATTGCCAACTGTTGCCACGTTAGAAAACGGAAACTTAAATCACTGGTAATTAGCAGTTGATAAGAGTTTTAATGTTTTCCATAGAGATTAATAGGAGACGCTAAATGCTAAGTAACACCTAATTTCCATGCTAGACGGTTAAACTTACCACTTCTCACTATCTGACGAAAGATTTACGCCTAACTCATCTAGGTGTTAAAAGAAAAAAACAAGTTAATGACTAAATTTTTTTAATACATCCTATATCTAAAATGTACATAGTCTATATTTAAGTACATATAGGCACTTAAATGTAGTCTTCAATAAGTATCTACGAAATTTGATAAGTTAGATGTATACAAACATTAAAGGCAACTTGATCAGACAATTGCAGGTAAAGTGCACATGTGTTGTGTGAACCTTGTATAATGTCCTGGTGGAGTTGTTTTGGCAATGATTTAGAAAATGTATAGAAGACAAACAAAGTGTGCAGATACAGGTGCGTAATGTGAAAACAGTATAATAGTTTTAGCTGCTGAAAACACTCAGTGGATATCCCAATTCCACTATGTATAAGGTAAAACAAACTAGTTGTTTAGGTAATATGTCCCATCACCTAAACACAAAAGTGTGAGTGCAGTGCTATATAGATTGGTATTTACCCCTTCAAACTGAATGGGTTAGAGTTACATGTAATAAAAGAGAAAAATATACAAAATTGTGCAATATAATTTATAAATGTGCAGTGAGAGTGGATAAATCTCTGTATAATCTCACTCACATTTTATAGAGCCTTTTTGAGGGGTATAGGCTCTAAACACTGCAGCTTTTAGGGTCCTTTAGAAAATGTGTCTTTTCACTGACTTGAATCCACTTTGTGAATAAGTACTCTGTGGTAGTCGGTATCAGTGGAAGAAAACATGAGTATTATGAAGATGTCAAATGCCAAGTGCTGACAACGCAAACCTGTTGGTATTTTTTTGTTAAATCTGCTTTTGACTCATATGCATGGAAGTAAGCACTTTTTAAACAGTATACTTATTTTTGGACAATTTCCTTTATTCATTTTGACTAAAAATAAACGTAGAATTTATTTTAAAAAAACCTTAAAAAATATTAAGTTTGAGTAAATAACGGAAAGTTACTCTCAATCTAGCCTGTTGAATGTGCGATAAATACAGACATTACAATTACGTACAATTCTGGTAAATTTTTTTGACATTTTTTTTTTTTTACAAGTAAGCATTCCCTCTCACCTGAATGTTTCGGAAAAGTAATCATAATACTTTTATCATAGAAATATATCTGCATTGTTAATTCCACTCTTTATGAATCATTTTCCTTGTATTACTATCTTTCATCATTATAATGCAGAGTTTACCTCTAAGTTCTCCATTAAATATTTATATCCCGTCAAGTACACACAGACTGCAATAAATACCAAGCCCACTTTACATGCCATTTATATTTTACTCTGCTGAGAGTTTAACTTGAAGAGGCGGCTTAGTATTGCAAGGTAACACTGCATTCTTCGAATATCTATTACAAGACTCTTACCGTATGCAAACAAGGCTGCCTATAGGTATTGCCTGTATCAAACAACCTTACAGGTAAAGAATGCAACCAAACAGAGCATTACTTGGATAAACATATAAGAACACCTGTGAACAAGTGTTTTCTCTTAAGTAGTATTAAAAATATTTTTTTATATATTTAGCTTTTTATTAATTGCTGGCCTTACTGATTGAAAACAGAATACTTTTCAAAGGAATCCTTCCCAAGGTAATTTCTTTCACAGCAGTGAGCTTCATACAATCCATTGTCGTTTTGAGGGACTAGGGGACCTTGGAGTTAAATGGCACCGGGTTAAATACATAGGCTTAGTACTTGATCAAAAGCACAGGGGGGGTGGAAAGAAGAAAAAGGAAAAAAAAAGTTATGATCGTGATTAATTAGTAATACAAGTGGATAATGGCATAGATAATAAGATGGAAGGAAAGTGGCAGAGATATGGATATCTACAGAAAGTGGTAGGGATAAAGAGATTAGACGAAAGTGGAAGAAAAATAAAGCTACAATTGTTGCTGATAAGGGGGTTAGAACGCAGTGATAAATTCATGAAGACTGAGGTAAACATCTGCAGGAAAATTACCGCCACTGCAGATGGTGAGGTCGCACCAGGACCTGTAGGCTAGGAAGGCACATTGGGTATCCCTCACACATAGGAACACTTGATGGGCATCTCTGATCAGGGACTCGGTTGGGCGCCACATCCCTTTTAGAGTGTAACTTGTCTGATTGTGCTGGGAGGAGGGACGTTCAGATCACTTCCTCTGATCGGTCTATAATTTTAATGGTAGGTGTATTTTAACAGTGAAAGACAGAATAAGAAAAAACAAACAAAAAAATGCATGTCAAAAAAATTATACATTGATTTGCATGTCAATGAGTGAAATAAGTATTTGACCCCTTCGACTTAGTACTTGGTGGCCAAACCCTTCTTGCCAATCACAGAGGTCAGACGTTTCCTGTAGTTGGCCACCAGGTTTGCACACATCTCAGGAGGGATTTTGTCCCACTCCTCTATGCAGATCCTCTCCAAGTCATTAGGTTTCGAGGCAGACATTTGGCAACTCGAACCTTCAGCTCCCTCCACAGATTTTCTATGGGATTAAGGTCTGGAGACTGGGCTTCTTCTTGAGCCACTCCTTGATTGCCTTGGATGTGTGTTTTGGATCATTGTCATACTGGAATACCCATCTACAACCCATTTTCAATGCCCTGGCTGAGGGAAGGGGGTTCTCACCCAAGATTTGATGGTACAGGGCACCGTTCATCGTGCCTTTGATGCGGTGCAGTTGTCCTGTCCCTTTAGCAGAAACCCCCCCAAAGCATAATGTTTCCACCTCCATGTTTGACAGTGGGGATGGTGTTCTTTGGGTCATAGGCAGCATTTCTCCTCCTCCAAACACAGCGAGTTGAGTTAATGCCACAGTGCTCAATTTTGGCCTCATTAGACCACAACACTTTTACACAGTTCTCCTCTGAATCATTCAGATGTTCATTGGCAAACTTCAGACTGGACTGTACGTGTGCAGGGGGACCTTGCTGGCACTGCAGGATTTCAGTACTTCACGGCATAGTGTGTTACCAATTGTTTTCTTGGTGACTCTGGTCCCAGCTGCCTTGAGATCATTAACAAGATCCTCCCATGTAGTTCTGGGCTGATTCCTCACTGTTCTCATGATCATTGAAACTCCACGAGGTGAGATCTTGCATGGAGCACCAGACCGAGGGAGACTGACTTAAACCTTTATCCCTCTAATTTAAGACTATGTCCTCTTGTTGTGGTAGTTTTTCTTCTTTTAAATAGAGTCTCCTCCTTTACTGTGTTGATTCACTTTATGTATTTAAATGTTTCTATCATATCCCCCCTGTCTCGTCTTTCCTCCAAGCTATACATGTTAAGATCTTTTAAACTTTCCTCGTAAGTTTTATCCTGCAATCCATGAACCAGTTTAGTAGCCCTTCTCTGAACTCTCTCTAAGGTATCAATATCCTTCTGAAGATATGGTCTCCAGTACTGCGTACAATACTCCAAGTGAGTCCAATACCTCTCCCTATACAACCAAGCATTCTGCTAGCATTTCCTGCTGCTCTATTACATTGTCTGCCTACCTTTAAGTCATCAGAAATAATCACCCCTAAATCCCTTTCCTCAGATGTTGAGGTTAGGACTCTATCAAATATTCTGTACTCTGCCCTTGGGTTTTTACGTCCAAGATGCATTATCTTGCACTTATCCACATTAAATGTCAGTTGCCACAATTCTGACCATTTTTCTAGTTTACTTAAATCATTTGCCATTTGGCTTTATCCCTCCTGGAACATCAACCCTGTTACATATCTTAGTATCATCAGCAAAAAGACATACCTTACCATCAAGACCTTCTACAATATCACTAATAAAAATATTAAAGAGAATGGGTCCAAGTACAGATCCCTGAGGTACCCCACTGGTGACAAGTCCAAGCTTCGAATATATTCCATTAACTACAACCCTCTGTTGCCTGTCACTCAGCCACTGCCTTACCCATTCAACAATATTGGAATCCAAACTTAAAGATTGCAGTTTATTGATAAGCCTTCTATGTGCAACAGTGTCAAAAGCCTTACTGAAATCTAGGTAAGCAATGTCTACTGCACCACCCTGATCTATAATTTTAGTTACCCAATCAAAAAAATCAATAAGATTAGTTTGGCATGATCTCCCTGAAGTAAACCCATGTTGTCTCTGATCTTGAAATCCATGTGGTTTTAGATGTTCAACAATCCTATCCTTTAACATGGTTTCCATCACTTTCCCCACTACTGAAGTAAGGCTTACTGGCCTGACACCTCCCTATTACCTTTCTTGTGAATGGGCACAACATTCGCTAACTTCCAATCTTCTGGGACTACTCCTGTTAACAATGATTGGTTAAATCAATCTGTTAATGGTTTTGCTAGTACACCACTAAGCTCTTTTAACAGCTTTGGGTGTATTCCACCAGGTCCCATTGACTTATTTGTCTTTACTTTTGACAGTTAAAATAGAACTTCTTCCTCTGTAAACTCACGTGTAATAAATGACTCATTTATCCTTTTTCTTAACTGAGGTCCCTTTCCTTCATTTTCATCTGTAAATACCGAACAAAAATATTAATTGAGGCAGTCAGCTAGATCTTTATCCTCTTCTACATATCTTCCTTATTTTGTTTTTAAGCTAACTAATCCTTGTTTTTCTTTTCTTTTCTCATTTATGTATCTAAAAAAGGTTTTGTCCACCTTTTTTTACTGACTGTGCTATTTTCTCTTCTGTGTGTGATTTGGAAGCTCTTATAACTTGGTTAGCCTCTTTCTGCCTAATCTTATAGATCATTCTGTCTTCCTCACTCTGGGTTTTTTTATAATTACTAAATGCTAACTTTTAGTTTTTTACTATTTTGGCCACATCTGCGGAGTACCACAGTGTTTTTTTTTTAATCTTTTGCTTTTACTGACAAGCCTAATGCAATTTTCTGTTGCCTTCAGTAGTGCAACTTTTAAATAATCCAATTTCTCTTGGACTCCATTTAAATTGCTCCAGTATGATAATGACTCCTTTACACATATTCTAATTTTAGAAAAGTCTGTTTTTCTAAAGTCTAAAACTTTTGTTTTTGTGTGGTGTGCCTCAGTCACTGTTCTTATATTAAACCACACTGACTGATGATCACTGGATCCTAAACTTTCACCTACAGTAATATCTGATACCAAATCTCCATTTGTTAACACTAAATTTGTATGGCCTCTTTACGAGTTGGCTCCTCAACGACTTGTTTTAGAGACAATCCCAGTAGGAAGTTTAGAATAGGTGTGCTCCTGGCACAAGCAGCTATTTTTGTTTTCCAATTCACATCAGGAAGATTAAAGTCACCCATGATGATAACTTCCCCCTTCATTGTCATTTTAACTATTTCCTCAACTAGTAGATTATCTAACTCTTCAATTTGTCCTGGGGGCCTATAAATCACACCTACACGAGTTACTGTGTGATTACCAAATTCTAACGTAACCCAAACAGACTCTATGTTCGCCGCCCTAACTTTTATTATGCTAGATTTTATGCTATCCTTCACATACAGGGCCACCCCTCTGTAACGAGAATATACCCCAACACGCAGGATTCGGCTAAACAGAAGACAACACAGAGGAGAGATACGTCTACCAGACCTTAGAATGGCCGGACTCGACGTATATGAGAGGAGGCAGAGTCAGGGACGATCCGAAGTCAAGGACACAGAGAGACAGCGTAAACTAGGACAAGCCGGGGTCTGGTACACAGTAAACAGCAAGCCAACAACCAGAACAGATAAGGATAAAGAGAAAACGTAGTCAGAAACAAAGCCAAAGTCAAAACAGAAAAACACAACTGAACACAACAAGCGCTAAAGGGAACTGATACAGAAACCACGATAGGGCAGGGAGTAAAGGGAGAGGTAAGTATATATAGCTTCTAAACTAATGTGATTGGCTCCTGTCATATCCACACCCCCAAAAGGTAAGTGTATGGGGAGTGTGGCATGACAGGGGCCAATGGGAGCCTTTTAACAATTTAGGCTCCCACTGTCTCTTTAAGAGCGCGCCCGAGACTCGCGGCGTGCTCTTAGATTCAGGCGGGACACGTGACCGCTTCTCACGGTCACTGCCCGCCTTCCTGTTGAGGCCGTCGGATGAGCCGCGCGCGTCTCGTGCAGCAGCAGGACCGCGCGCGGCTTGAAGAGAGGACCGCAGACGGCCCCTGGATAAGGTGACTTACTTGCCTTCCCTGTCTTATATATATAAAGAGTACCCTGGTATTGCTATGTCCCAGTCATTTTTTTCATTATACCATGTCTCAGTAACAGCGACTAAATCTATAAGTTGCCATTATTGCCACAAGTTCATGGATCTTATTCCCTAAACTGCGAGCATTTGTAGACATGACTCTAAGCTTATCATTTTTTAACACACTTGCTACAGGCACCTTCTTTCCTTGTTTTGGGGGACAATTGGATTTAGTTTTTATCACCCTTTTGCCCCCTCATAGTTTAAATACATCCTAGCAAAACCTCTGAACTGCTCATTGAGAACATTTGTTCCCTTTTGAGAAAGATGCAAACCATCTTTTTTTGCAGAGTTTATTTCCATTACAAACAGAGCTACCATGAAAAATAAAGCCAAATCCTTGCTCCCGACACCATTCACCAAGCCACAAGTTAAAGTCCCTAATACGCATCCGCCTGTCATTCTGAGTGTTATGCACAGGCAGAACTTCAGAGAATGGCAGTGTGGAAGCAACCTGCTGTATATCATTGGCAAAAACACTAAAAACTTCCTTAACCTCTGAAACCCCATTGCAAGCCAAGTAATTTGTCCCTAGATGGACAAGTACATCCAATTCCCCTTCCTGCTTTTCTCGCTTAACAATATTACAGATACGTCTCCTGTCTCTGTGAGCAGTAGCTCCATGAAGACACCTCACAAGACCACCATTGTCCATCTCCACACCTCTTATGATGGAATCCCCCAACAACAACTGCTTTCTTTTAGGCCTCACCATAGTCTCCAAGCCTGTCTCCACAAAACCATTAGCCTCAGTGTCTGAGCCTGTCTCCACAACACCACTAGCCTCAGTGCCTCTCTCCACAACACCACTAGCCTCAGTGTCTCTCTCCACAACACCATTACACTCTGAAAGTGCAGAAAATGAATTATGTAGAGAAACAGACTGTGCAATATGCCTTTTATCCACAACTCTTATTCTACCAGATCCTACAGTAGTCCATCTGCCATTCCTAGTACGTCTCTGCGGCAGTGGCTTTGCAGTAGTTCCAGCCTGAGTTTGTTTACCAGATAATTTACAAATCTCAGACTTCAAAAATACAATCTCCTGCCGCAAGATAGAGAACTGTCTACAGATTAGACAACAACCAAAACTCCAAAAAGTGGAACGTGAAACAAATGCATAGCAACTATTACACTGAACTAAGTCTGCCATTCCAATGAGGTGAATAAATTAAATCAAACAAATCTTAACTTTTTATTTATCCTCCTGAATACCTCAGATTACCTCCAGTTTCTCTCCAGAATATCTCCAACCACACACATAGAAGCAACACTTAGATGAAGCAACCAAGCTATATTAGCCAAGCTAATGACAACAACCCTTAAATAACTAAATTAAACATTAAAAACAAATTGATTGATTCCAAACTCTCCACCATGGCCAAGACCAAAGAGCTGTATGTGTGTGGCAACTTATGTGCACATGTCCACACACCACAGCATTCTAACAACAACACTTTGCACAAATACACCCCTGCATTCAACACCTGCAACTGAATGCCACACTACATATAAACACACCATTACATTCAAATAACAACAGTACATACAAATACACTCCTACATCACACACATACATCATACAACACATGCTTACATTCAAATGCTGCTCATAAATACAACTATGCAAGGATATTTAAATGGCAGATCCCCTGCATGTAAAGCATTGTTGGAGTCACAAGACAGTTTATGAGCTATCTGTTGGCCACTCTTGCATTAGAGGGGGCCAAAAAATGTATTACACCAGGGGCTACTCTACATTAGTTTCGCCACTGGCAATCATGGTTATTATATGGAGTTTAGTGGCAGAGTTATGGTGAACAGACCGAAGCAGCATAGATGTGGAGGCTTGAGGAAAATGGATATGGAGATAAGTGGTAGAAACAGAGACATTCATAGAGATATCGACATCAGAGGAGAGTGATACTTGTGAAGAGATTAGAGGTAAAGATTATACAAAAGCAGTAAAGATCTGGAGACTTGAACATGATAAGAAAGTGGCAGTGATAAGAAGAATTTTAACTGTTTAGAGATGTGGTGAATGTCATAGAGAATTGAGAGAAAGAACAGTAGTCAAGCAAAATAGACGGTAGAAGAATAGTGGATATCCTTAGTTTTGAATATATGTAGTTTCAATAAAAATGTTTGGTTATAGAAAGGAAAAGAGTTGAGTTAGAAGATAGTGAGGGAGAGATAGGAGTAAAATGGAAGAAAGGCGAGGAAACTGGTTAAGCAACCATTAAAGTCGAGTCTCAATGAAGTAGTCTGGGCCTAGGCAACCAGTAGTTTTAACCCTGCAATGTAAAGCACTGCATGGTTAAATATACCTCTAATGGCTACAGTCCTTTCTATGCAGCAACCAAGGACAGTTCCGCGATGCTAATGTGGGAGGATGAGTGGGCAGCAGCACAAGGGAGTCTTGGTCATGGGAGTCAAGAAAAGATGAGAACAAGTTTTTTTAAATTAATTTTTATGGGATATTGGAGGGGGGGGTGTAAAACAAAACAAATGGTCAGCATTGAACCGGACTACATGTGACAGTGTTTGATGCTGTTGCAGGAAGCGGGGCAGGCATCAGCCTTGGCGCTGGAGAAAAGAATGAGTAAGAAGCTTTCCCACTTTTTACTGCAAACAAGGGCCTTAAACCACTAGGGTTTTTAGTTAGGAACATAGGTTTGTATTTCTAGCACTATAGTGCTGCCATACGCAATGCAAATAGAAGGAAATAGAGTTATGGGGAAAAAAGCAGGTTGTGAAATCAAAGACTGGGACAGGTAAAAAGATGCAGGGTTAGAAGAAAGGATATCATATCCAATTTTACATTAGATGAAAAGAGACATGTGTCCATTAAGTTCAGTATTTCTCACATCAATTTTTGTTGTTCCAAGAGAAAGCAAAAAAAACCTCTTTGAATTACTTTCCAATTTTTCAGCAAACTAAGAAAAAAATTGTTCTTGACCCCAGAATGGCGGTCAGATCTCTCCTTTAATCAACAAGCTGTAACCCGACATATTAAAAATGATATCCCTGAATGTTATGTTTTTGCAAGTATTCATCATGTTGCTGTTTAAACATCTGTACAGACTCTGATAAAATCACCTCTTCAGGCAGAGAATCATCCTGATTGTTCTTACTGTAAATAAACCCTTTCCTTTGTCTTAGACTAAATCTCATTGCTTCTAGTCTATATGTGTGACCTTGTATCCAATGTTTAGTCCTGTTTATGAATAGATTTCTGGACAATGGTTTGTATTGTCCTCAAATATATTTGTATAAGGCTATCATATACCCTCTTAGGCACGGTTTCTCTAAACTAAACAGATTTTCATTTGTTAATCTTTCTTCATAACTAAAATGTTCCATTCATTTTCTTAATTCTGTAGCCCGTTTCTACACCTTTTTTAGAGCAATAATATCCTTCTTTCAGCCCCTTAAATTGCACATACTATTCAAAATTATATTTTCATCCTGAGAATGAATGCCCCTTTTTACACATGACAATACGATACGAGGCTTAGCAGTTACTGACTGACATTGTTCATTGTTTCCTAGTTTATTGTCTATAACAATTCCTAAATCTGTCTTGTGTGTTGTTATCCCTAATTCACTACCACAATCTATCTAACTCCCTCTGCAGCAATGTAATATTCTGCTGTTTTGTGTCATCTGCAAACTCTTAAACATGACTTTGAATGCCATATTCGAATATAATTTATGAATATGTTAAATAGAAGCTTTCCCAGATCAGAGCGGGACACCACTTACCAATTTTGTCCAGTTTGAAAATTTACCATTAATAATAACCGTATGTACTCTATCTTTAAGCCAATGTTCTACCCAAGAACGAGAATTTTCATCTAGACAAATTTTTTGTTTGAGCACCAACCTATTTTGTGGAACCATATTAAATGCCTTGGCAAAATATAAGTAGATCACATCCACTGCAACAAACTGGCTCTATACTTCAACTTACTTCTTTATAGAATGCAATTGTTGGTCCGTTAGTAATTGTTAGTTTGATATCTTTCATAACCATGCTGGTTGTTGTTAATAACAATGTTCTTCCCAGTGAATTCCTGCAAATTATCCCTTAATAACTTTTTCAAATACTTTCCCAGCCAAAGAAGTTAAGCTCACAGGTCTGTAGTTTCCAGACAAAGATTTTGAACCCTTTTTCAATATAGGAAACAAATCTGTCTTCCTCCAATCCTCCTGTACAATTCCTGAAAGAAAAGAATCCTGAAAGATTAAAAATAGAGTTTCACTTATTTCCACAATTGCTCCTTAATTACTTGTGGGTGGATACCATCAGGTCCTGGGGTTTTGTTTCCATTAACTTGCTATAGCTGCTGTAGCATTATGTCTTAAATCATCCAGTCACATTTTTTCTTCAAGTGTATAGCATATATCTTGCTATAGGTTCCTCCTTAATATAAAGTGAAGCACAATTGTTACAAAAAAAAGTCTGCCTTTTCCTGGACATCATTAACAAGCACGCCCATCTCTAATTTTAGTGTACCTATAATTTTTTGTTATTTTTAGAATGCATGTACTAAAAATGTTGGGGGTTTCTTTTGCTCTCTTTACCTATAATTTTCTTATTTTCTAGTTTAGCCTATATAATTCCCTTTCTGCACGCATTATTGCCGTTCTTATTTCTTATATAGGATGCCTCTGATTTGTCTTATTTAAATTCTTTAAATGCCCTTTTCTTACTTTTAATTTCTTGGTTTACTTTCCCACTAAGTCACATTGGTTTCATTTTTTTTTCATTTATATTTATTACCCAATGGTGCATACTGAGAAATGTATGTTTGTAATATTTGTTTGAAGATATTCCATTTATCCTCAATGGGTTTTTTGTTTTTTTTACTAAAGAGTTTATGCCAGTCAATATGTTGTAAAGCTGTCCTTATCTTATTGAAATTGGCTGTTTTAAAAGTATACATTGTAGTATACTACATGTGCATTTGCATTTTTGAGCTTATTTCAAAAGACACCATGTTGTGATCACTATTTCCCAAGTGCTCCCCTACTTAAATGTTTGTCAAAAGATCAAAATTGTTTGTTATAACCACATCCAGACAAGTGTCTATTCTAGTTGGTGCTTGTAACAATTGTGACATGAAGTTGTCATTTAACAGGTCTAAAAGCCTGATTCCCCTTGCTGAACTACTAGTCTCTCTATCCCATTTATGTCTGGGTAATTAAAATCTCCAATAATTAACGTGTTACCCAGATTTGCAGCTGTTATTCCACATCAATATTAACATTAGGTGGTTTATAACATATCCCTTCTTTTGCTCCAAGCAGATATCTACCTATAAACTGTACACATTTTCTTTATCATCTACCACTTGTTTAACCCCTTAAGGACACATGACATGTGTGACATGTTATGATTCCCTTTTATTCCAGAAGTTTCGTCCTTAAGGGGTTAATATTTGGCTTTTGCTCATGGTTGACATACAAACATACCCCACCACCTTCCCTTTGTTTTCAATCCTTCCTAAATAACGTGTAACCATTTAAGTTGGCTGCCCAGTCATGTGTCTCATCCCACCATGTTTCTGCTATGCATATTATGTGATATTGTTTAGTGTATGGTATTGTCTCTAGTTCCTCAGTTTTGTTAATATGGCTTCTTGCATTAGTAAGTATATATTTAATATTATCATGAGTTACTTGTACTTTACATTAATTTTTATTACTATTACATACCTCCTCTGTTCTGATTTTGCCCCATCCCAAACCCCCTTGCACTGAGCTAAAGCCTATCTCTTTTCTGTCCTATCTCCAATTTGGAGATGTCTGTGTCCCTTCCTACCAACCACTAGTTTAAAATCTCCTCCAACCTTCTAGTCATCCTGCCCCCCAGAACAGCAGAACTTTTTCTAATCCATCACGGATATAAAGAGTGTACCCAAGCATAAAATCAGCCCAGTACGCAAAAAAATGCCAAAACTGTCCTTCCTACACCATGACAAAAATTGAAGATATGGAAAGGACAGGAGTATCATGGATATGTAGATTAGAGAAATTAACAGAGATACTACCAAAGCATGTAGACAGAGAAAAATATTAGAATAGGAGTGCCCAATAGGTAGATTCTCCAGATAATTCTGTAACCACAGCTGCCATGATACTTTACCAAATGTCAAAGCATCATGGAGCTGTGCAACATAACAGGACCTATGTTTTGGACACCTCTGTAGTAGAGATATAAAAGAGGAAGAAGATTCTAATGATGGTGTAGATCAGAGATAGCCAACCTTCCGCACTCCAGGTGTTGAGGACTACATCTCTCATGATGTTCTTACAGCAAAGCATCAGCATCAGGGGATATGTAGTCCACAACATCTGAAGTGCTGAAGGTGGCATACTCTTGGTATTGGTGATTGTGGAGAAGAATGGAGAAATTAAGGGGGGCAGACAGACATAAGCCATTTTAATTATAATATAAGCAAGTTATGAAATAAATATATATATATATATATATATATATATATATATTATTATTATTATTATTATTTTTAATAGGCATAAACTCTTGCTTGTTTTATGAAATTCATTAAACTTAACATTTTACTAAAACTCTTATATACCAAGCATGATTGGAATACATTACCATGCTGGCAAACAGACAGTGGTTAAACAATCATGTGTCAAAGGTATAACACATTATTTCACATTGTATAGCACTGAACCTTGACTCTGAAAAATGAAATACTTCTCTGTCTATCCATATAACAGTTCAAAAACATACATATAACAAAACAGCAAACTATATAAAAAGATATTATAAATTAAATATGGTCTCCTTGAGATTCTACAAAAGAAAACCTATTTGTGGGTTGTGTAGATTAAACCTTGAGTATGTTTTGCTTATACTTTTAAAGATTCTGCACACTACTCTAGTAAAAAAAAAAGCAAAGGGATGTATTCACTAAACACTGAATTAAAATGAAATACATTTTTTTTAAAATTTTTGACAAGAAGTGATATTGCGCAATTCAGAATTCAATTTAATGCAATTCGGTGTTTACTGAATAACCCCCATTGACTCTTTACTGAGCACCAAGATAGGAATCTGTTAACAGCCTTATGTTACAGCCTATATTAGTATTGATGCTGCCTTTAAAAAACATGCCATGAGTGCCTTTAAAGTATATAAAAAAAGGAGTATTATCAGTGAGTTGTGTGACATGGTTTAATTAGTTCGACTTTTTTCCTCTGCATTTGGCTTCAGTGCTCAAGTAGCTTTTAATAAATTGATTTATTTCGTTGAGTGTAAGAAAGTAATGTGTTCATCTGACATGACCTTATCGATACTTCTATCAAGACGAAAACCCAGCGGTAATTTACAGTCATCACTAAGGAAGTCTTTGCTTATATATATATATATATATATTTCTTTTTTAGTATTTCTTTTTTGGAGAGTATTTCTTTTTTTTAAACAGATGCACAAAGTCTGTTTGTTTTGGAGTCTGTTGCTCGCAATGAATAACTAATAAACCTCAAATATATGTTTCTTTCTCTGGCTCTGCCTCTTCTCCCCAACCCCTCTCTATTGGCGTTCCACAAAGTTCTGTCCTTGGTCCCCTACTGTTCTCATTCTATACTGCCTCCCTTGGTAAACTCATCAGCTCCTTTGGCTTCCATTATAGTTTATATGCAGATGATTATCATTTATACGCAAATCTACCTGTCCTCTTCTGATCTCTCTCCACCCATCTTGACTCGTGTCTATGACTGCCTCCCCGCGATTTCCAACTGGATGGCTGCAGTGGTGTATCCTGGTTTTGTGCTGCCCTAGGCAGGACAAAACTCAGGCGCTCCCCAAACCCCCCCACAGGCAAACATACACACATAGTCAGACACACACTCACTAACAGACACACACACTGACAGACACACTCACTGACAGACACACTCACACACACACTAACAGACACACTCACTCACAGACACACTCACTCACAGACACACTCACTCACTCACAGACACACTCACACACACACACTAACAGACACACTCACACACACACTCACAGACACTCACACACACACACACACTAACAGACACACTAACAGACACACTCACATACACACACTAACAGACACTCACACACACACTAACAAACACACACACACACACATACACTAACACACACACTAACAGACACACGCACACACACTAACAGACACACTCACACACACACTAACAGACACACACACACACACTAACAGACACACTCACACACACACTAACAGACACACACTAACACACACACTAACAGAAACACACACACTAACAGACACACTCACACACACTAACATTAACACATTTATTTATTTTTAAACCTCCTTACCTTGGGAATGCTGGGGGGGTTTCCTTTCTCCCTGGGCAGTCCAGTGGCTGCTGGGCTGGGCGGGCGGCTGGCGAGGGAGCACTTCCTCTGAGCGGTCTGCTCAGCTCCTTCGCGCGCCACAGAGTGAGGCTGGGAGCCGGAATATGACGTCATCAACCCGGCTCCCAGCCTCACTCTGTGGCTCGCGAGGGAGCTGAGCAGACCGCTCAGAGGAAGAGCTCCCTCGCCAGCCGTCCGCCAAGCGCCGCCCGGCATGTCAGTTAGCCGCGAGGCTAACAAGGCATTTGCCCTGGGCATTTGGGGGATGGCTGCTCACTTCCTTAAACTCTACCTGTCCAAAACAGAACTTCTGGTCTTTCCTCCCTTAAATATTGCTACTCCCATGTCTGTCTCCATCCAAGTCACCATCACCTCTACCTCGTAGGCTCACTGCCTAGGTGTTCTCTTTGACTCCGACCTCTCCTTCACCCCTCATGTCCAGTTGATCGCCAAATCCTGCCGCTTCCATCTGAAAAACATAGCTCGGATCCGCCCCTATTTAATACCAGATGCGACTAAGGTGTTGGTCCATGCCATTGTCCTTTCTCGCCTTGACTATTGCAATCCCCTTCTCAGTGGTCTTACATGTTCCCAGATTGCACCTCTGCAATCTATAATGAATGCGACGGCAAGGCTCATTTTCCTGTCCGCCCGCACCTCCCACGCCTCCCCCCTCAGTCAGTCCCCACATTGGCTTCCAGTTAGATATAGGGCTCAATTTAAGATTCTGGTGCTTGCTTACAAGTCCTTGCATAATGCTGCTCCATTATCCTCCCTAATACATAAGTATGTCCTGTCGAGGCCCCTGCGCTCTGCCGAAGACCTACGTCTATCTTCTGTCTGTACTCCCACATCTGATGCTTGCCTCCAAGACTTCTCCAGGGCTGGACCTTTTCTGTGGAACTCCCTTCCCTTCTCTGTTAGACTTTTACCCAGTCTCCACTCCTTCAAAAAAAATCTTTAAAAACACACTTCTTCAGGAAAGCATATCATTTAAACTGTTAGCGGGTTTTCATTCCCCCCCCCACACCCGCCCCATGACTCCTCTCCTGCAACTGTCAAAAATAAATAATAAAAAAAATTATAAATAATAGGTTCTCAGTGAATACATTTCTAGTAACCTATTTCATTACCCCTTCTTATATATACCCTTTGTGTCACTATACCCCACTCCCTCTAGCATGTAAGCTCATTGAGTAGGGCCCTCAATCCCTCTGTTCCTTTGCGTCCATTTGTCTGGTTACAATCACGTGTCTGTTAGTCCACCCATTGTACAGCGCTATGAAATTTGCTGGCGCTACATAAAAAATAAAATAAAAATTAGTGCTATCTTCAATGTGACAATAATGTTTAACTCAGCTTTATGACTAAGCCTATTCCAAAATTCTATGTGTTTATGACAGAGACCCTTTTGCCACATCTGCTGTGTGTTTGTTGCACCATAGCTTAATTCTTGCTCATTAATAAGGATTATATACCTTCCATGATGCTTTGTCATTCTAAAGGAACGTACTTGGGTACCCCTGTTGTATACGTTTTTTTTGTTGTTGTTTTTTTTTTTAAAGAAAGACAGGGTTTTCTTCTGATGGGGCATCAGAAGAAGGGGGCCTATGTATGCAAAGCATAACAATATATATGAAAAATACTGAAAAATAAATAAATGTAAAAAACAAAGGGAAAAAAACATAATTGCTTTGCTAATATTAATGTGTTAATAATAATGAAGGCACTCAGGCTGCTTCAAGGTGATAAGAATAACAACACAAGCTTACTATTCAACTTGTAATGTTTGTAGTACGTTGCTCATCATTAACTCAAGTGGAGGCGCTCTATTGTGTACTGTGGCAGTCATGAATGGCAGTCAAACACTTTTAAGAAAATTTTGTTAAATTCAAGTACAAAAGAAATTGCCTTTTTTGCTATCATGGTTATTCACTTAAGGGTGAATTGTGGAAATTCATACTGAATTTATAAAGAATTTTCATACTAATACACGCACTGATACAGATACACACACATATATATATATACACGTTATGACACATGTAAGCATTCACACTATGATACAAATACTTGCATACACATACAAACATACTGATAGACACACACACACACACATTGACAGATACAGACATAAAGTCACAGCTTGTGTCTCACAGGGTGTATCTGGCTGTGTGAATTACTAAATGTGTCCATGTGTGTCTGACCTAAATGTGTGTGTGTCTGTCAGTAAGTATGAATGTCTGTGAATGTTTATCTCTGTGTATGTGAGCATGTGTATCTCCGTATCTGGGAGCTTGCGGTGTGCTGTATGTATGCTGGTGGCCGCTTGACTTGCATTGTTATCTTACGTGCGTGGGAAGTGACTGTGTGTATAAGAATGACTGTCTTTGAAAGGGGGTGACAGTGGCAAGGAGAGTGTAACATGATGACTTGGACAGGGTGACTGTGTGGGGTGAGTGAAACAGAGCAAGTGGGTAGGAGGCTGATTGTGGAGGGTGAGTGTGAAAGGGTGAATGTAGAGGTGACAGTGTAAGTGTGGAGCCTGTGTCCAGATGCCCAACACAGTATATGTATATATATTTATTTATTTATTTTTATATTTTATTGCAGCCCCCTCCTTAAATTTGATACCAAGCAGGTTGTCATTGTCTGATTGTCTATTGGGCTCTGTGATGGCCCAATGGGCTGATCTACTGGTCTGAACTTTCTGTGGTTGCAGACCACTGACAATGCTCCATTCTGGTCTGTGACTGAGAGGGAGCTTTGGCAGTAATCTGCACCCACTGAAGGTGCAGACCTGCATTTCCCTCAATCATGTGAGCAGCACAGGGCAGGCCAGGGAGATCCCATGATGCGCCTGTTATTTTAGTGGACAGATTATGTTTTCAAATTGTCTGCTATGTGGACCATAGCTCACTGTGCAGTACATGGACCACCATAACCACTACTACATTTGCAGTGGTTATGGTGCTATTAGGATATATCCACCCAGGTGAAAATCAATCATTTTCAAGAGGAATTATTTGATGCAAAAAACCCTCAATGGCTAAACTATTTCTCTCTCTCTCTCTCTCTCTCTCTCTCTCTCTCTCTCTCTCTCTCTCTCTCTATATATATATATATATATATCTATACACACACACACACAAATACACTCTGATATATCTATGGACTATGGTTCACATAGCAGGTAATTAGTAAACATAATCTGTCCACTAAAATAACAGGCACATCATGGAATATAACTACATAAATACCCAGAACATCTTTGCAGGAACCACTGCTCACAAGTCAAGAAACTCCCCTGTATGTGTGATGATTCTGTCTCTAGGTGGCCATAACCGCCCAACACCAATTATTACAGAGACCAGGACAGTCTTTGGACTTGCAAAGGTTTCCAGGTACAGTGCTGGTAAGTATACTTGAACACAATGAAATAATTTGTTTCAGCCGAACCACTCTAAATAAATATATGTTCTGATAGGCACATGTTCCCACCATTTGGTTCACAGATCAAGTGAGAACACTAGAGACCAATAGACCAATAGAAACCAGTAGAGGCAAAATGAGGAGGGGCAGTAAAAAAAAATCTATATTTAAATATTATATATTTCATATTTATAATGATATAAATATGCAAATGTGCATCATTGTTTCCTCTTCTCTTCCTCTCTCAGAATCGGTCCTTGTTTTCCTAATTTCTATTCTAGTTTTCTACATAAGACAAAGTAGGAACTACTTTGTCTTATGTATTTTTCCTACGCTTGACTTTCTTTGACCAAAGGAGGAGCTTAAATCATCTCTATTTCCTGTGTCAAGGAGAAGGGTGGGTATTGTGGGAAAACTTTCTTTGACACAGGAAATGGAACTGACTCAAACTCCTCCTTTGGTCAAAGAAAGTCAAGCATAGGAAACATACATACGACAAAGCAGTTCCTACTTACATTATGTTTTAAAGAAAACTAGATAAGATAGGAAGAAAAGAACAGATTCTGAGAGAGGAAGAGAAGAGAAAACAATAGGATAAATGCACGTTTGGTGTGACCGTGCCTCTTTACCCCTTAAGGACACATGACATGTGTGACATGTCATGATTCCCCTTTATTCCAGAAGTTTGGTCCTTAAGGGGTTAAAGGCCTATTTTGTCAATTTGAGGGATTAAACTAAATGCTTCATGGACGGTACTCTGGCGCCAGAACCACTTCAAAAACCTGAAGTGGTTATAGTTCTTGAGTGTCTCTCTAACATCTATATTTAGGTTCTTTAACTAATTTGCAAATCGGTTTCAAAACGGATGGAAACCTACCAAATTACTGGAACATTTTTAATTCTCACAGGCACACAAATGGTAGTTTTGTCAGTTTTGAGGAAAAAAACAAACCTTTGTAATTACCATCTTCCTATAAATGGGAACCCTCAGGTCCTACTTGTGTTGAGTTTGTTCCGAGAATAATTTGCAACTTTACCTAAAGCTGGATCTCTACTGAGTTTAATAGTAAGTAGAACTGACTATTCCCAAGTAGAGGTATTGGGGAATATTCAATTTTATTTATTTTTATTGAAGGTTAACCTGTTGGATATCTTTTTTTTTTTTTTAAAGGATACAATTTTTTAAGTCTTATCCAACCTGACCAACCCTTAACTCTACGAATAAACCATTGCCCTTTCCCAAATGGTTATGACTTTTCCTTAATAATACCGCCGCCAAATTTACCAATCATTGTTTGTAAATGTGTCTACATATACCAATCTGTTTTCCTTAAATATTTGCTTTTCACTTGTTTTTTCTGGAATTAAATCTATTTGAAAACACACAATATTATACCTATCTTTAATGAATGCTTCTTCTTTTCCCACTAAGTAAATTTAAGTTGGATAATAGTAACACCCCCTGGGTGTTGGTCAAATGTAACATCCCAGGACGTTCTTGAAAACCAGAGAATATCTAAATGTACCTTTTTCTGGTTAAACATTTTATTATTATTATTATTATTATTATTATTATTATGTACACATTTATCACTATAAGTAATCCATCCACCAATCAGAGTGCTCCTGCAAAAACACTTCGACCTCCGATACTACAGGAAGAGAAAAAATATTGTATAGTGCTTCTCTGTATTTCATGCGATTCATATACCACGGGAAGACAATTGACTCAATCAATGGAGCTATCTTGACTACCTCATTTATTTCTCTCCTGTAGCACATGGATGCTATATGCTACAAGGCAGTACTTCTCATGTTCTACCCATCAGTATGAGGTCCATGAAATGTATCCTTTAAAAAAATGATGTGATGCAACCTAACGGGAGTTTTATGTAGCCTCACATTTTGTTACCATGAGGTGTTTTCACTTTGCACTTTGTTGACATTTGCAATGACATTACATTAGTGTATTGCGATATCATGTCTGCAACTCCAGTCACTTTTAGCAAGTTCTTCAAATGATAGAAGGTAATGCGTTTGTAATCTAACAGTATCTGTCCATCTTCACACTTGAAGAGAGTTATTTTATTTTTTTTGACAACCTAATGTCTAGAAGAGTGGTGGCATGAAATATGTTTTTAGAATGTTTTATTTAAAAGTAAAATGTATTTATCAGCTTAATAAAGGTTTTAAAATTCTGTTGTCCACAATATAAAACATAACATAAAACATACAAAAGTAATGTGATCACCCAAAATGTTGACATTTCCATTGGCTGCCGTGGATCGTTCATTACAAAAACCTAAGCAATATAAGTAGGTGTTTGATTGTGCTTTTAATTTCGTCAGTCATAAAATGGTGTTCAACAAAATATTTAATCCTTAGGACACAGTATTCCGAACAGTTTATTGGTGATTAGCCAATGAAAAGAGGTGCAAAAAAAACAACAGATTTTTGTTTCAAATCCACTGATATCAACAAAGAAATGAGGAACAATCAATCAGATCAAGTTAAAAGTCCAATTTATTTATTTCATTTTTTTGTTTGTTTTTTTTCTTTTTGTTTTTTTTTTTTTGTTTCTTTGTTTTATACTTGAAAACCGGAACAAGCCTTGTTTTGAACTAGCGTACAAATGAAATGGCAGACACATGCTGAAATCAACAGTGTGACAGTAAAAGGAAAAAAAAGAGGTCATAATCTGTTACAGAGAAATAAGATAACAATAAATATTTCACTAAGCCATGTTGAAAAGACCTCTGGCCATTTCAACATTTTATCCATAATAAAAAATAAAAAAAAAAAGTTGCTCGTTTTTTAAAACAGAGCGCAAAAATACCAAGCATTAATAAATAGTTTCAAACGTGTGGTAAAAGACAAAAAAAAAAAAAAAATTCCTCCAAGTAAACAACGAAAGCTCATACAATAATAGAAAAAGGTAATAAAAATATTCGCCTTGCCGTACAAATGCAAACAACATAAGTGACAATAATTTCGCTTTTGCAGTTTTAATATACAAAGAGCACCATAAAGATGAGGCTACCTGCAATTAAATTAAAATTTTGGACTGTCTTTTACTATGGCCTGAGATGAAATTCTTTGAAACACCATGGGGCGGAAACCGCTATTATCCTTAAGCATTTAAGCAGGTAACGCCAGTGCAATTTGCAGCAAGGCGCATAGGGTGTGTCAGATTGTGCTTGTATGGTTCAGGAAAAGGGTAGCTTTACCCAGAAACCATTTTTTTATTTACCATATACAATATATCTTTGTGCTTTGATTATTTTTTTTTATTAGTAATTTCATGAATGTGTTATGTAGTTCACATTTTGAGCGCTGTAAGCTTGCAGCGCAGCGTTAAATTTGCGGATATTAAAGTGGTTGCTTAATTTGCTGGTAAAATGCATTTTCAAAATGAATAGTTCTCGTAAAACATGACTTTTCATTACGGGGAAAATTTGGTCTCATGGCTGCCTAGGGGATGCAAAGTAGCCTGTACGGGCTATTCTGCCTCTATTAATATGGCAAAGATAGTCATTTCAAACAGCACTCGTTTGTACGACAACTTATACTTTCTCAGGTTTGTTCACCCATCGTGCTGACATTTCATCTCAGCCCATCAAACATTCAGGAATTTATGGAATGTACAAAAAGAAAGAGCAAAGCACACATTACATGGGCCGGCAAGAGCTTGGTCCTGTTCAAACAGGGCTGGCATGATTGTGCCTGGACTACCGTGGGCAAAAAATGCAGTCACTTCCGTACTATGAATAAATCACTCAGATTCGGAGGTGCATAACTATGAATAATTCACTCTCTACAAGAGGTTTTTGTTCTGGACTATTAATGAGCAAGTGGAATGTTACTTGTTTGTTTTTGTTTTTTTTTTAATACAAAAACAGCTTCTTTATTTTACATGGGTAATGAGTACCAATCAGTCCATACTTAATGAGGCCTTGATACAAGGTCCGGGCACCTAACGGGTTATTACATCCCTGTAGGAACAGCACTTTTTTGTAGGCCAATTCTGGAAAAAACGTTTATAACCAAAATTACCTGTGAATAAAACAATGATGAAATCTGTGTTGTTTTATTTGCCTAGATGTTGTCAAACAACTTTTTTTTTTCTTTTCTGTACAGTAGGACTTAAATAACAAATGATTTTTTTATTAATTTTTTTTGCGATATTTTATCCTGCCAAATGAAAAAAAAATATATTATGGCAGCACGTTAGTTTTTTGTGTTTATTTTATTTTTTTCAAATTCACTAACAAAAAAAGTACATTTAATCCTTTTAAAAGGACAAGCGTACGGTTAAAAAATTACAAGCTCCAGTAAAAATACAACAAGTGCCTACATCATTTTAACCAATCAATATTCATTCCATAAGAATAAGGGAGGGGGAAAATTAAGCACAGGTCAGAAATGTGATTTTTTTTTTTTTTTCTGCAACGCAAAAACAATATGAAGCACTTTTTTTTCTACTTAACTTTTTTTCTACATGGTGCAGCAGTTCACCTTTTAATCCCCAAATACAAGATTCTATACATTTTTTTTTTTAATAAAAAAAAAGAAAATCAACACCCAAGGCAGAAAAAAAAAATACTAAAACTCAGACTTTACAATTACAGTGACAAGAACAGATTTATAGACCCACCATTAAAATTTTACTGCAACATTTTCAAGGATTTTTTTTCTGGTTTTGTAAATTGCCAGGTCATTCTATATTATTACAAATACTGGTCCACTTTTACAGTAATCAAGAAATTTTAATATATATAATATATACTAAAACCCCATCACCAAATAAAAACATTATTATACACAGGGGCCTTGATGGCATTTTATAACCTATTAAGCAAACTTTGAAAAAAGAAATTATCGTCCAAACACACATACACACAATTATTTTTTTTATTTTTTTAACCCTTATAAGTATTGAATACTGTAAACGTATTTTAAGACAGAGTGCACTAAATTTAATGTTTGGAAAAAAAATAGCCGTTGTTCCTGAATTGTTTTTTTTTTTCCCATTCAACGATAACTGTTTTTTCAGTTCAGTTCAGCAGTAAATAATTTTCATTCCGTTTTCTAAGCAGCGTTGTCCTGAAATAAAAAAAGCTGACAATAATTCAGCTCAAAAAAAATGTTCAAGGTTGTGCTGGGTAAACATCTTCATGTGATTGGGTCTTATGGCATTTCTGTGTCCTCTATCTTCAACCAGATTTTTTTTTTTTTATAAGTAAAATGTGGCTTTTGTTTTGTTTTTTTAAGAAATGTACTTTTTCTTGTATTACTATTTCTAAGTCTTTTTTTTTGTTTGTTTCACAAAAATGTTTTGCATTTTGTCTCAAGAGAGACTTAAGATAGGAAGATCAGTTTTCAAGGCACTCGCTACAAATTGAATGGCAGTAGACGAACCGTCCAATAAATTATATATATGTTTTTATAGTGTCAGCATTGTGAATGCCATGCTTAGCAACACTAACACTTAATCTCAGGTGTTCCCTTATAAAGTTCAACCACCATCAGGTTGACAAGGAGAATATGCTATAATTTCTTGTTCAGAAGCCATTGAAAATATAAAACTCAAGTTTTAAAGTGCGGTCAACATAATTAAAATGGATAACCTTTCGATCTCTGCTGTCCTCCTGGTGCGCGCAAAGAAAAAGAAAAAAAATGGGAAAAGGGTCTTAAAAGCAGGTGTCATTAATGGAAACTTTCATTATTTAAAATAAATAACATTTTCAATCCATTATCCACAGTACTTGAAATCAGCAACTACATTACAAAAACAAAATGTATTCATTGGAAAACAGTGATGACCCTTTTAGACATTCAGAACTGCACAAACTACAAAATGCAGCAAGTGAATTCTGGACCAATTCTTTCTGTGCCAGATGGCAAGAATCGTTGTGTGGTTCATGTCCTCTGGCAATGAAAGCTTTAAAGGGTCAACAGTGCCACTATTAACAATTTCTGTGCCAGACTGGCCAACTACCCATTGCCCATGAAAGTTTTGAAGGGCACTCTGGCACTGAAAGCAGCAACTGTAAGGAATTGTTTACATGCTAGGATGTGTACAAATAGTTCATGTCTATAAATGGATGAAAAGACAAATTTTCATCCATGTGAAAAATGCCAACTGACAGTAGATTTTTTAATAAATTTTTATCATACCTATAAACGGGCTAAAATTTCACATTTTGTTTTTGCTTGACCTACCTCAGTGTAGATGGTGTTATTTGCTAAAAAGAATTCTGTTTTGCTAAAGCTTTTACCTATTTCTACTCATTTCCATAACTGTCTCAGCAAATTTTCTTTATTTTTCTCTTGATACTAGACAATTAAATCTGAAACCTATTCATAATGAAAGCTAAACAAACTATTGTTTAACGTTTCCAATTATAGAAAATACACCCATTATGCATTGTAAATATTTTTTGTTTTTGAAAAAAATCTTAAAAATTGTAAGTTGCTACTTCACTGTGATGCATGTAATCACACCACGCAATATAATTAAGTGCTAAAATGTTTAACGATTGTTAAGCCGCTGTGTAAATTCTCTCTCTGACCCCCATCTTTTAGGAATGGCAAGATAAAATCATAAAATAAAATGTAAAATATATAAAAAAAATATATAAAAATAAAAACATAGCTGATGGCTTCTTTGCAAGAAATTACATGTTTAGCTTAAATTCCAGAAATGTAGCAGCCCAAAATGATAATTTAAGATATGTTTATCCCCTATAAGGAAAATAATTTTAGGCTACTCTGGGGAAGGGGCATTGGAATTGTATTGTTCTGGAGGGGAATAACATGTGCTGTTTGATAACAAGTTGCTGTCCCCTTCAGCACAAGAGCAGTTTTCAACAACGATGAGCAAAAAAAAAGTAAAAAATATTTAAAAAAAAAAATTAAAACAAAATAAGAAAATTGATAAAAAAAAATGAGAAAATAAATTTAAACAGCAAAAAAAAAGTACCTGCACATGCCAAAATTACAAATAAAACCCCAATAAATACAGAAATTATTGCACAGTTAAAAGGCTCCACAATGTTTACTGCCTTATTCAACCCTCAGGTTCAACAGAACTTTGCAGACACAAGGATTTAAGTGCCGCTTTTCGACACCTAACATATTTATGCTAAATTATGTTTATGGAGGCAAGTTAGGTCAGCTTTTCTCAGTTGGCAATAGTTAAATCTGTACGAATTAAATGAATACCCAGACCCCTGATTTAACCCATATAGGGGGCCTTAGCTTCTTTCTGCCTGCTCAATTTTGACGTCATTTGACAGCAAATGTTCTCCATGCCATTTTTTCATGTGTTTCTCCAGGGTGCTGTAAACACTGAAGGGCATCTGGCAAATGTCACAGCGGTAGACCTCCTTACCTAACTGGCCATGTGTTTTCATGTGGCGCGTCAGCTTGCTGCTCTGGGCACATGCATAGTTGCAGAGCTCACATTTGTAAGGTCGCTCTCCAGTGTGGCTCCGGCGATGGACTGTGAGGTTGCTGCAGTTCTTAAATACTTTGCCACAGAATTCGCATGTGTCACTTCTCCTCCCTTCTTTCGAGCTAGGTCGACCAGGACCTGGTCCACTGATATGAGGCGTGCTGCCCCCACTTGCTGTGCCACTCCGCCCTGAGAGACCTCCATCCAGCATGTCACCTGGTGGAGTGGAGAACCGCAGGCTTCCATTTTCTGAAGAGTGCTCAGAAGAAGTTGCAAAAGGGGATTGTCGAGAGTCTGTGAATCCTAGAAATGGATCCTTCATGAAGTGCCGTGAAGCTGCATATCCTACCAGCCACTGAGAGTAAACGTTTTCAGAAGGGATTATAGTTGCTGGTGGCAAGTCCAAATCTTTCTCTATCTTTATCCTTTTGGATGAGTTGTTTAGGCCAGAACCGGAGATGGGCATGGGTTTTCTTGGGAGTAAGCCTGGAAAAGGTTCACCTGAGCCAAAGTTTCTTCCATTCACTGTGCTTTCATCATTACGGATGATTTCTCGCTCTACTCCATCTTCATCACCTTGCATTCTCCGACAAAGGTCTCTTGGGTCTGAAGACCGTTTTATAAAATGACTCCTCTTTTGCTTCTCGTTGAGCATGTCATTGTACTGCTGCATACCAGCTAGGCTGACATTCTCCATGACTTTACCAAGAACCATGGACTTCTCTTCATGGAGCTGCTTTGCGCCATTTTCACGATTACGACTCATTTCTGAATCCATACTGAAGCTTGATTCAGGTCTACTTTCATTCTCAAGCTCCTCTTCCTCCTCTTCCTCTTCCTCCTCTTCTTCCTCATTTTCGTGGCCTAGAGAACGGTCACTTTCATTTCTAAAATCAGTCTCATTTGATTTCACCCCTTCTCCTGTCAACTCACTAGTGCCTGGTTCTGGTGAGCTAGTGGCAGATAGTCCATCGTCCGACCTGCCAGTCATGGAACCAGATTTGTGCATATGTGTTTTCATGTGTCGTTTTAATTTGCTTGCTTGGGAACACGCATGATCACAAAGTTGACATTTATAAGGTTTTTCTCCTGTGTGACTGCGGCGATGAACTATAAGATTGCTCTGAAACTTGAAGGTTTTACCGCAGAATTCACAGGACTTGCTCTTGGCCTGTGTCTGTGGTGGAGTAGTACTATTGGGGGGCATAGGTGGCAAAGGAGGCGTGCTCATAAAAGGTGATTTAGGACTTGGCTGAAAAGGATTTAATAGGCGATGCATAGGATTTCCGCGATTGGGAGACACCGGAGGAGGAGTGGAGTTGTTCCCTGCCAGTTCTCGTAGCCGTCGGGAAAAATCCATAGCTGGAGATTCAATTGCCAGAGGGTTTAAACGCATAACTCTGTCAAAGGCACTGGGATGCTGGGCGACTAACCCCATTTCTTCGGCACTAAGGCGATGAGGGTCCAAATGGTGGCGAGGGGGTGGGCTGAAGAGTGGCGGTGTGTTAGGGAGCCGTGCCTCACCAAAGCCTGGATGTTCACGCAGAATGGGTCCTGTCATTCGTAAAAGGTTAAAGGGATTGCTGTCTCCAAGGAAGTTCATCAAAGGGGATGGTGCAACAGTCTCCGGTCCCATAGGTGGAGGGATTGTGATGCGTGGAGTGAGCGAACTGTTTGTCGGGCTTGTTTCCAGGTAGATACGAAATCCATGTGTGTTTTGAGCATGCTGTAGCAGGAACCACGCATTGTTAAATGGCTGCTTGCATGTTGTGCAAATATAGCTTGAAGGCTCATCTTTACCTATGGGAGACAAGAAAAATAATGTCAAAAACTTGCATTGTAAAGCACAAATCACTTGAAGCTCTGTAAAGAGAAAATGTGCATTGGGTACCAAAGCAGTTGCGGGACTTCAGATTCAAGCTGAGGCTAGTAGTATAGTGGGCCAGGTAAGTCACAGATGTGGTGGACTATATTTCCCAGCATGATGGGTAATGTAGTGAATCACACCTTCAGGGACAAATAAATGAGAACCCCATGTTGATCTAAAAATGATAGACTCCATACATTAATGATAAAAATAAATTGCTTAAAATAAAACTTTCATCACATTTTTACTTCTAGTGTTTTAAACATGTATGCCATTTAATCAACCTTATGAGGAAAAATAGAAGAGATGTCCAGGCACTCTCAGGATACAAAAAGACAAATTTATTGAACCCACTGCAACGTTTCAACCTACACGGTCTTTGTCAAGCTATAGGTCAAAACATTGCATTGGGTTCAATAAATTTGCCTTTTTTTATCCTTAGAGTGCCTGGACTGGTCTGGTGCACCCGGATACATTTCAAATGGCTTTGAGTGCAGTTCCACATTCCTGCTATATTTAATCAACCTTATTGATTTTTTGTTCAATGATGTATACTGATTTTGTTTGAGAAAATGTCACTTTTTTTTATCTGGCTGAGCAGCCATGTTGGGTCAGATTCTACTTTTAGCTGGCCACCTGCTGGTCAGTCTAACTTGCCTACTGCTACAGGATCACACTAAGAATACAGAGCAATTGCAACAGCAGGCCAGTCAGGCTGAGCAGTGTTTGGTCAGATAACAGTAAGGTCTGACACAGTAAAATGTTCTCATAACAAATAAAAATCAATATGCATTATTTAAAAATTTATTACGTTTTATTAAATGTAATAAAAAAGAATTAAAAATCGAGAAGTGCAAATATGATGACAGTTGTCCAATCTGTTTAAAATAAAATCCTATTTTTTTGTAAAATGGGGTACATTTTGTGATATATTGAAAAACACTGGCAACTAGATATTTCAAAACTGAATATTTCCTACTGATACATGTTTCATATTCTGCTCCTATCAGGTATATGTTTCAGAGTATGTAAACTAAAAGGTCTGTAGATCAATAAGTGCCTCAATAAATGTCACCTTAACACATTCACTTCGATTTTTTTTTTTTTTTTATATACACAGCAACTGTGCATAAAAGCTGACCATTGTTAACTTTGACATAAAGACTTATCCTCTACGGAACATTTAAACGGCTTACTTCATTTATTCACAATCACTTAATAAGTGACGGAGATGTTTGCAACTAGTTTTTGTGCCAGTTATATGATGAGAAGTAGTGAAAAAAATAAAAGGTGTAAAAAAATGAAAACTAGATTTAGAACAATAGAGATGAGTAATGACGGACAGGTAGCCAAATGGAGAGACAGACAGACACATAGATGTTTCTTAATAAACCTTCTATTATATTAAATATAGACACTGCAGAGGAGGTAATTACTAATGATTAGAATGTAAACATGCTGTATTTGTCACAATAAGTTCTGCAGTGTCCTCTCCCCCATTATCGATGGATGGAGATACTGGGGAGTTGAGCAACTAAAGACTGAACATTTTTTTTAAATGTCCCATTCCCTGTGTATAGACCAATCATGTGTGCTGAGTCTGGTCTACCAGGATTTCTGATATCACCAATTCACTTTACATTGGGTTTACATTGTCTCATTGAGTCAGGGGCTGAATACATTGGGTTCAATGGGCAAAGCCAACAAGTCAGAGGGTAGAGTCAAATTCAGAGGCAGAGTTTGGCTTCCCACCATCTTTAAAGTTTACCTCACGCCACAGACACAGACTTAAAGTAATCTTTTAAACAGTGAACAAAATAGCAGAGTTTATTTGCTTTACTACCTGCAAACACCCCAGTTGCATTTATCAAATAAAATAAATTCTGCAAACATTGTTTCACATGAGTCAAATTTTGTATTTTACTGAGTATGTAATGGTCACAGCCACAGGCCTACCATAGCTGATACCACACAACTCACCGACTTTTGAATTTAGAACAGGCACATGAAGAAACTTCTAATAATAGAAACCAGGGTTTTAAAGGTTTTTGTAGCATACAGTTCAAAGATAAAAAAAAAAGACAGCACTTTTTTTCCCCTTCAATGCCTGCATTTTGGGGGTTTTCGGTATACATGCAGCGAGGGCAGAAATTAGATCCTAAATCCGTCACTGAGTTCAAAACAGAGACAGGTACAGACAAGATACCTCCACAATAGCAGCTTTAAGTAACTGAGAAACTTCATGACACTCTAGAACTCGTTTCACAAAAGTATATATCTTTTAACTTTAGCCTGTCTGCCTTTCTCAGGGGCCCCATGATGCAAAGCTTGAGAGGGGCCCGCAGCAGGCAAACAAAACTGAAATATCGAATTAAAGAATCAGACAGCCAGGTATAGATGAACAACACCTGACTGTATTCTCCAGAAAGGAAATCAACATGGCTGCCATGTAAAATAGCAACAAAACAACAACAAAAATATAGATGAAGGCTATTGAACTAACTAGTTTAAACTTTGATTGCTGTAAGGTTTATATTTTATATAAAGCTGGTAATTACAGCTGTAGACAATCTTAGTTTCTTACAACAAATCTGAAATCTGCTTTGATATCCTAGACATTTTAAGTATTGCTCAAGTTCCTATCATTACTAATTAATGGCAGACTCCAAGTTGCTTTTAAATGTAATAAAATATATGTTAACGTGTCTGTAAATATGTTAACTGATAAGACCAATTCATTTTGGAGCACATATATTAATGCAACATATTTATAGAGTAACTTGTATTATTATTTTCTTTTTTTCTACAAGCATTTTACCATTATTCAAACTTTTATCTCTAATTTAGTATATATTTAACTGGGAATCACAAATGTCTGGACAATCTGGAACATCCTATATTTCAAGAGATACATTTTATAGGCTTATTTATCCAGAAATACTTATTAAACACCTTGGGCTCTCACAGGTATACCCCATATGATGTCATATACAAGATATAGCAGGCACTAACAAATATTTGTAGACTAACACTGTAAGATAACTTTTAAAGAGAGCAACAACGAGAAAATGATGAAAAGAAAAAACATACACTTTTAGTCCATGTTGTGTGGTGATTGGTTGCTTAGTACTTTCAGCCAATCAGATTTCAACTTGAATTTACATTTTTAATCATAATTAAAGTAACTAGAATATGCAATGTTCCTGGAACAACTGATGTATAAATACAATCTTCTAAATATTCTCTTTCATGTAACCTGAAATCTAGTTGAAAGACTAGTTTCAGCAAAACTGATTTTTATTTTTTTTAATGGAATTAATAAATAGGTACATTCACAGAGCTCTACTAAAAGGATACAAAAGACAGTAACTATATATTTAAAACATATAAATGATATAAACCTTTATTTGCTCTCTTTTCTCTTGCCATGTGTACTTTCAGCCCGGCATACACAGACGGGAACGTGTACGGGCAGGAAAGGTTCCATTCAGATAAACCTGGATTACAAAATCTTATTAATTCAACTTAAAAAAAACTGCATTGATATGTTCCTTTAAACTAGCAATCTATTCATCATTAGCCTGTCGGGACAAGTTAGAAGGAATTTTTCTTTTTTTCTTTTTTTACTTGTCAGTATTTTTTTTTATTTTTTTTAAAGCAAGTATACGTATTACTGTATCTATTTCCTGGGCTTGGCTATGTAGCTGTCACAATAAAAACATGAAAAATACAACAAGAATTCTACTTAACATCATTATAATCTGTTGGACTAAGATACTATACACAAACAAGAAGATTGTCATCTTTGGGGGAAAAAAAAATAAAAAAATGGTCACGTTTTACCCATAATTCATTTCTATTAAATAGTTTTTTATTCTCAAAGAAATTGACTTTTCACATTCAGATTTTGTGAATTTGTTGCTAGAAATTTGCCCAAAATGGCATTCAGGTTAAGGAAGACATCCCAATGCCAATGAGAATGGAGCTGTTGATTGTCAAAGCACAGAATCAAGACTCAAAAACAACAAAAAATGGCACGGAGGTCAACTGAAGGGTTTGCATCTACCAAATATGACGTATGGGGTGCACAATTTTTTTTGTCAACCGTATTTTGTAAAAAAAGGATGTCGTTGACAATGAGCTCCCATGATGCTTTGCAAGCCAATATATACCTCTGCCTACCTACTCTATATAATATAAGAAGAAAAAACATGTAAGTATGATGCTGGCTTTGAAAGGTCACAAGAAAAGTGTATGTATGAATACATCCACACATATCACACAATGTTTATGTGCATGTAAATAAAGTAGTTTTAGTTCTTCTCATTATGAAATAAACAGTAATACTGAGCCATAGACAAGCTTTCAACAACCTATAATTGGAATTTATCTTAACCTGTGAAGAAAATAAAAGTGTATCAGCGACATATATAAATATATGTGCAAAGGTTGTCATACTATGGTACTGTAATTTGCATTTATTGACTTCCAGGTGGCTTAGGGGAAAATTTATCCTTGGGATACTTTACTTCCTGCTATATTTATAGGAGTAGCATTGTGTGAAGGAAGTGATAGTGAATTTGCAAACGAAGGGGCAGTGATATTTTGCTCTAAGTTTTTAAATATTCCTAATTGTGTTTAATGTTTAGATAGGAATTTGAGAAACTTCAACAAACCATACATAGAAAATTCCTGAAAATAGAACCTAACAATTCAGCAAAATTCAGGTCTGTACACATTGCATACTTAATGGAAGATGGTGGTCGGAATGTGGTCAATGGTGGGGAGGTTAAGCACACTCTTTGACCCTAACTATGAGAAACTGTCTGAATGGATTTTAAATATAACTGTAGTTTAAAGAGAATAACCTACTTTTAAACTATTTTATATTTGCTTGTGGTTAACCCAAAAAAAAAAAAAACTAATAGTCGGCCACAGCCTGTTTACGAGTTTTCTAAAAATGTACTTTGGTTGGAAATCTTGTTACGTTATATGAGATGGGTTTTCTTCACATACCTGCATTGTGAGCGTTATCTTAACATCCATTTTATGGCATTACTATGGCTTTAGATCAGGGGTTCTCAACCCAGTCCTCAAGGACTCCCGAACTGTCCAAGATTTAGGGATTAAGCTGCTGTGTCTAATGTGTTTTTTTTTGGGGGGGTGAACAAACACTTTAGACACAACAGGGTAATCCCTAAATCCTGGATTGGTAGGGGGTCCTTGAGGACTGGGTTGAGAACCCCTGCTTTAGATGGTATAATAGCTCTGCACTTGAGATATTTGGTGTGGCTAATACTCAACAATGCTAGTTATGGGAAATCAATGTGCTAATGGTGAAAGGACTGGGATAAACGTAAGACTTGGAAAAAAGACACAGGCCTTCCAGATTCTCTTTTGGTTTACGTTACATATATTAAAAGCTTAAGTAATAAATGGAAATCTGGTTTCAATTTGAGAAAAATTAGAGAACAAAACAAGGTGGTTTAAAGTTAAAGTTTCAATTGATCGACAAAGTAGATTTAGTATAACAGATAATAGGGAAGCACACCATGGCAGTAAAGTGGGAGTCTGCGATTCTATAATGAGAAGATTAAAGGAACACTCCACGCATCACAAGCACGACAGCACAATTTAGTAGTTATGGTACCAGGAATGCAGTGACACCTCCCCAGTATAAGCAGTCAATTTATTTGCTAATAATCAGCGGACGCTCTCCATCAATGAGCTGGCCTTGTACTGTAGGACTTAGCTCAGAACAGCTAATGATCTGCTGGCTGTCAAAGAAGTAACAACATTAGCAAACAGTAGGTGCTATGGCACTGCTGGCACTATAAGCACTAGAGCACACTGTAGTGGTTATGGTGCTTGGAGTGTGCCTTTAAATCATTTTAGTCAATAGTAAATGCATGAATTGTAATTTGGTAAAAGAAAAAGAGCATATAAAAATTATTGTGCAGGAAACTTTACGCTTGAAAGTAAACAAACAATGTATAGGAATGCCTTTGTCATGGCCATGTTCAAGCTAATATCCTGGCATGTATATGTAATGCTCAGATAAAATGTATAGATATGATGTACTGATACAATAAGTCCAAACACTGTACAATTACGAGGGACAGATACAATGCAAGGATAATGTAAGAATTTTATACAGATATACAATGTATGAAAACAATGCACACATGCCATGCTCTGATCTAGTGTAAGGATTTATAATATACATTCGATGTACAAATACAATGCATTTATATCATGCATGGGCACTGCGTATAAATCTACAATATAATATACATAGTTAAAATGATTGGATAGGATGCACAGATACAATGCAATGATACCAGGTACAGATATAATGCTTGGATATCAAGCGCAGATACAATGCATTGCTAGCAGACACAGATACAACCGATGGCTACCAGACACAGATACAATGTGTGGACACCAGGCACAGATACAATGCATTTCTAGCAGACACAGATATAAAGTATCGACACCAGACACAGATACAATGCATTTCTAGCAGACACAGATATAAAGTGTGGACAGATACAATGCGTGGATACCAGGCACAGATACAATGCATTACTAGCAGACACAGATACAATGCGTGGATAACAGGCACAGATACAATGCATTACTAGCAGACACAGATACAATGCGTGGATACCAGGCACAGATACAATGCATTACTAGCAGACACAGATACAATGCGTGGATACCAAGCACAGATACAATGCATTACTAGCAGACACAGATACAATGCGTGGATACCAGGCACAGATACAATGCGTTGCTAGAAGACACAGATACAATGTGTGGGTACAATGTACAGATACAATGTGTGAATACCATGTACAGATACAATGCGTGGATACCAGACACAGATACAATGTGTGGGTATAATTTACAGATACAATGCATGAATACCAGATACCGATACAGTGCATGGATACCAGGCACAGATACAATGAGTGGCTACCAGACAGATACAATGTGTGGATACCAGGCACAGATACAATGCATGGATATCAGGTACATATACAATGCCTGAATACCAGACACATATACAATGCGTGGATACCATGTGCAGATACAATGCGTGGATACCAGACACAGATACAATGCGTGGATACCAGGCACAGATACAATACGTGGATACCAGACACAGATACAATGCGTGGATACCATGTACAGATACAATGCATGGATACCAGACACAGATACAATGTGTGGATACCAGGCACAGATACAATGCATGGATATCAGGTACAGATACAATGCGTGAACACCAGACACATATACAATGCGTGGATACCAGGCAGAGATACAATAAGTGGGTACCAGACACATATACAATGCGTGGATACCAGGCAGAGATACAATACGTGGATACCAGTCACATATACAATGCGTGGATACCAGGCAGAGATACAATACGTGGATACCAGGCACATATACAATGCGTGGATACCAGGCAGAGATACAATATGTGGATACCAGGCACATATACAATGCATGGATACCAGACACAGATACAATGTGTGGATACCAGGCACAGATACAATGTGTGGATACCAGGCACAGATACAATGTGTGGATACCAGGCACATATACAATGCGTGGATACCAGACACAGATACAATGCGTGGATATCAGACACAGATAAAATGTGTGGATACCAGGCACAGATACAATGTGTGGATACCAGGCACAGATACAATACCTGGATACTAGACACAGATACAATGCATGGATACCAGACACAGATACAGTGTGTGGATACCAGACACAGATACAGTGTGTGGATACCAGGCACAGATACAATGTATGGATACCAGACACAGATACAATATGTGGATGCCAGGCACAGATACAATACATGGATACCAGGCACAGATACAATACGTGGATACCAGGCACAGATACAATACATGGATAAAATGGAAGGATGGATACCATGTACGTACCAATGTTCTTGCTATGCTATCATCATTAACATAAAAAGACTTGGAAACAGTACCATTCGGTAAAGAGCAGTATGTATAAACAGAGATGCAAGTGATGTTTCAGATTTTACACGTAAAACATCACTACACACAGTATTTTTACTTACTAAATAAGCAAAATGGCTGCTTCTTCTGTCAAGACAGATTTAACTCATTTTGCTCTCATTGCTCGGATTCCAACAATCTACACGCTAAGCAATGTTTTACACCCATTAAAGTGTGTTGTAATACTTCCCTTGATGTAGCTTATTATATATTAAAAAATGTTAGCACAGGTTTATTGTGAAATCTTTTTTTGCAGTATCTATTTCACTGATCTCTCTTCAAATTCCAGTATATATTCTGATGGATTTACATTTTATTTGAATGCATTGTACATTTATCTGTGTGGAGATAATTGAGGCTATACAGAGCACGAACACTGTATTATATAGGTTATTTAATACAAAGGGGACTCATTAACAGTGCAGTACAAACAAGAACTAATATATGTATATTGTTTCGAGTGACATTATAGAAAAAGTGTTTAGACCCACTGGGATTTATATAACACAAGAAAACAGCAGCTTAGGCACTTGTAAATTTCTCGCAATTGTCTCTGAAGCTAAAGGTTATTCCCTTGATCTGAATAAGTAATAAAACATGATAGACTAAGGTCGGCTGAGAAAGTTTTAGTATTTAAATTACATATAATAAGAGGAAATTGTAGGGTAGAAACTGTCCTGTCTAATTGTTGGTGACATCCTTGGGAAGCAGATATTTTTCCCATGTCCCTATAGATGAAATACGCCACGTTATTATTTTATCTCGACGACATGGTTTCTGCATGAATTTGGCGCGGTTGCTATTTTCAGTCTGCATTTTATCTGCATTCCTTGAATTTCGCACCTGCACGGCAATAAGAATTCTTATATGTTTGATTAAATTTGACATACTTGGTTTCAGAGGAGTTTCAGGAAACAAATACTCTTTTGGTGACAAATGTGTTCTAAACCGCTGTTAGGGATTGATAAAAATATATCATATCAATCTGCTTAGTTAATTCATTCAAGGTTTAGGGAGAGGTAAAGGGGGAGGAGGGGAGGTAAATACTGCATTTATTTATCTCCTCCAGACATGGAGAACAAATTAGATTCAGTGTCGCAAATGCAACCTTTTACTTCTTTCAGCCTCTCACAACATTTAGGTAACAAATTAATTAAGTGAGGAGTTGTCTACGTTTATGACATCATCTCATGTTTAGCCCATGGCGTTAAAAGGTTACACGAAATAAAAAAAAATAAGAGAAATAAAAAGGAAAATGAGTAGATCTTGTTGTTCCTAAATAAAATCCAAGGTAGAGAGGCCGAATGAAAATGAGTTCAATTTTTTTTTTATGACGCCGCGGTTAATTCTGCTAGAGGTAAAGGTTTTTACTTCGCCTTCATACAACAGTCTGTTCAGGTTAACCAACTGCAGTGTAAGAAATTCTTTTGCCGACTTGTCACCTAGCACAAAAGTCATCAGCAACTGAATGTTCTTTTCTGCTCTGCAATTAAGACAAATCAATACGACGTGCCACAAATGGTATTTTATTCTCAATAAGAACTCTGGGCTGAGTTTATTCAGAATATTTTAGTGCTTCCCTGGGGGATTTTGGTCCAACGCAGATGGCAAATAAAGTACTTTGCCTGGGGCTAGAGCACATTATGCTAATTCTAATGTCAGATGTACTTTAATATACAGCTCTATTTAATCACCCCATTATTTCACATTTCCATATGAAAAACCTGCGGCACTTCTGCAGAGCTTTCACCCGTTTGACAATGCCAACTTCCTTCATGTGACTTCACTGAGAGACAGAAAGGAACGCTGGTCAGTCTCGCCGGGGCTGAAAGCTTCTGCCATTTGCACCCTTTCTGAATTTAAAGCTGGCTGATGGAATGAATTAAGATCCCACTCAAATGCCAGCATACGGCTCGTCAACAAGTACTCCCGTACAAGATGATTTCGGCACCCACCACGGCTGACCAAATTTATCATTCTTAATCCTCAAGAGAGCAAATCCAGTTATTGTTTGGCATTCAACCACGTCAATCCAAAATCATCTGTCTTCCAAAAATGTGCCGATTGAAACTGGCTGCCCCGAACGTATCATTCCAATTTTCATTTTTGTAGTATATGTAAGACTTATTGAATATATAGCAAGTACTCTAGGGACGCGTTAAAATAAGAGATACCCTGCCAGATGCATTTTTCATCTGCATAATCATTTAAAAGGGTAGTATGGTCGCTATATACATACAGACAGTACGAGAGGGCTAGGCAACCTTTCGGCATTCCAGAAGTTTTGGACCACATCTCACCTGCTGCTTTGCCAATATTACGGTTGTAAGAGCATTACGGAAAATGTAGTTCACAAGCTCTAACGTGCCAAAGGTTGCCTACCCCTGTACTATGTGTTACCACCGAATACAGATGTTATATATAAATATTGGAAATTACAGCAAAGTATTGATATTTATTTGTAAGTTTCACAAATAAACACAGAATACAACTATATATATATATATATATATGTGTGTGTGTGTGTAATAATTTAAAACCTGAAAGGAATGCCATAGGTAGAAATAAATTCAAATTCAAAAAATATATAGTAGACCCTATGTTTTCTGCTGTCTAGCTAGTTACACATTAAGCATTCACAAACGCACAAATGTATTGTCACCAGCTTTAAAGTTCGTAATTGGGCAAGTTGCATTATACCTATATATTATTTGTGTGGGTTTGGTTTCAACTTAATGGTGTTTTAGCAGGCAGGAGCCGAGATACTTGTAATAATTCAATGCAATGTGTTGGCGATGAAATTTTTGTTTGTTCCAGTCCATTTTTTCTGTCTATTTTTTCTCTGTGTCAGCCTCAAGCTGGCCTTGCTCCAGATATAGTTCATCAGTCAGGGAAATGTGGCTATCTGACACATATGGGGCAGTAAAAGCTTAATTGGCTCCTGGGTCCTGATAAAGTCTGTCCGTGTGGAGTTAGCTAATATCTTTCTGTTATGACCTGTGTTTTTGCACAGGGACGAATAGATCGGGTGGTTCTAGATCGAAGAGTTGGGGGCTGTGATCTATTTAAGGTTTACATGTCTTGTGCAAAATGTTAGATTTCCCTTTTTTGGAGAAAACAGACTGAACACACGTTTAGACATTATTTCCCCCTTGTGTCAGTTAGATGGTAGATTGTTGTAAAAATAAAAAAGTAAGAACATGGGGGGAAAAACTGCAAATTAAGTAAATCTAATAATAATTAAAAAAAATAATAATAATGAAATATATATATATGTTAGTTACACTTCAAACAGAAAAAAGAAATATCTGATTATTCTGATCAATTCTTGATCATTTCATCACTGCCTACGTTGCAAAGTGATGTCACGAAGTGATGTCATAGCATGCAGTTCCTTTCAGGCACTATGTTTTTGTCCCTATATTTTTTTTTTTCTCTCTCTTTCCTTTCTGCTGGCAAAATAACGTGGAAAATGTTTCCAGGCAAAACAAACTGCTTTCCTTCTTTGGATCAGTATTCATTACATAAGAGATGTAATAAAAGAATGCGAAGAATTTAAAATCCTAGGAGAGCCTGCTGCCTAAAAGCTATTTTTAATACAATCAGTGCTGCAATAGAAACACTAGAATGAGAGTCAATTTTTCCTCTATTTGCAGAAGTGCGCCGGTTTTCGCTGGAACGACGCCTGTGTTTTGTTTGGCTCTCGCTCATACGCTGACTTGGCAGGCGTTTCTTGGACAGCACATAGAGAATATCTCTCTTGCATACAGTAGCTCTCTCATTTTAAGCGCCCTAGCCACGCGTTTTCTAATAACAGAGCGAAAGCAGCACAACCCTCCTGAATTGTTTGGGGCAAAAGGAGAATCCAAAGCATTTTCTCCATTAGAAACAAAGACGTTACAAAGCCGGGGATTGCATGAACGGAATTCTTTCAAATGTATAATAGACAACGAATCAGTTCTAAAATAACTCCACTTTTTTTTTTTTCTTTTTAAATCTGCTGGTGTTTTCCATAAAATGCTTCAGTTATGGAGAGACTTGTGTGCCTTCTGGACAAAATACAAAATATTCTGACAATCCTGTGAATCTTTGGATGTCTTTACTTTACAAGATCACAGCTGCTCGTGTGCTCAATCTGTGCTATACAATATTCATTTGGATTTTGTCTGTTACATATTAAATTCCCCCTGCAATCCCCTCACTCACTAATTGGCTAATCTAAAAAAAAATAAAAAAAAAAATTCCCTTTTGCATTTTTTAGGAAGCAAAAAGAGAAAAAAAAATAAAAAAAATAAACATCTTAGTCAGTGTGTATGAAATATTTGCAGGCTGACACTGCTGCACGTGGACTTTTTTTCCCCTGAGCTATAAGAATTAACTCTTTAGTTGCCAGGTTACACCCTTTCCCACAGTTTTAACCCCTTAAGGACCAATGATTAGGCAAATATCATGTCATACGTCATACTTTGTGTCAAAATTTAATAAGTCGCTGATTTTACAGTATTTAGTCCCTAAACTGGGAATTGTGAAGAACTGACAACATTTTCAAAAGCTGGATATAAATACACTAGAAAAGTTTCTTAGTTTGGCTTACATTTTAGAGATTCCAGTTAGTTATTAACCCCCACCTCCCCACCCCCCTTTTTTTGGATTTTTCTAAGTAAGATACGCCTGTTAAAATATAATTCATATTTGTTAATTGTTTTATATATATGTAAAATTGAACCCATGTCTTAGAAGGTATTACCGGCGTTGCTACTGAAAAATATGTGTCAACTCAGCTCAATTGCATGCCATGCAGTCACATCCAGAACCAGCAGAACATTCCTGAACCAAAACCCAAGTACTGGGCTATTTTATGAGCATCATGTTTCTCAAGGATCGAGTGTATAAATATTAGTGTTTATATATTTTGACTGACATGCTTCCTCTTTTAACCAACTCCTCATAGACCTCCTCAATTTACCATTGGCAAAATGTGAAGTACTGCTTTTCAAAAAAAAAAAAAAAGTATCTTTATACTATCTTTATACATTTGTATCTATGACGTTGATAAACACAGTTGGTATTTTAATTTAACCTATATATAACTCCCAAGTGTCCTATTTAGGAGTGACAGTCCCTCTTTTCTATTATCATGTACCAATTCAGTGAACAAAGCCCACACGATAGAAACATAGAAACATAGAATGTGACGGCAGATAAGAATCATTCGGCCCATCTAGTCTGCCCAATTTTCTAAATACCTTATCTTATAGTTAGGATAGCCTTATGCCTATCCCACGCATGCTTAAACTCCTTTACTGTGTTAACCTCTGCCACTTTAGCTGGAAGGCTACTCCATGCATCCACTACCCTAACAGTAAAGTAATACTTCCTGATATTATTTTTAAACCTTTGCCCCTCTAATTTAATACTATGTCCTCTTGTTGTGGTAGTTTTTCTTCTTTTAAATATAGTCTCCTCCTTTACTGTGTTGATTCCCTTTATGTATTTAAATGTTTCTATCATATCCCCCCTGTGTCGTCTTTCCTCCAAGCTATACATGTTAAGATCCTTTAACCTTTCCTGGTTAAGTTTTATCCTGCAATCCATGAACCAGTTTAGTAGCCCTTCTATGAACAAAGATTGAATGTATTTTGTTAGTAAATGAACTTGGAAGGCCTTGACCAGTTAAATCCTTTATATTACCCTGTGAAGTCTTATAGAGTGTAAGGTCCAGTGATCATGGACTTCTGAACCCACACCACCCAAGTGTCCCTATTTATGAGAAACAGGCCCTCTTTTCCAGGAGCTCCTTGTTGTTGATGTATCTATGTGTATAACAGCTCCACAACAATAATTCTCCTAGTAATGGGTCTTTAAACTACAATAAATGTGCTTAGAATCAGTCTGTAAATAAGATCATTAGTTCTTGTTAGTTGCATAAATTATTATTAGTAAATCATCTAAAATTTCTCAAAACAGCCCTGACCCCATCCCCACTCACACCTCTAAAATGAAAGAATCCCTCTTTGTCCATTTGGAATGTTGGGAGGTATGTCTACATTTATAGCTACTTATCTGCCTGCTATCTAATTTATTCTGGTTCATACAGTTTACCACAAGTCTCTCAGGGTTTTTCACCAAAGTGTGAATTACCAGAAATTCAAAGTGAAATTCAAATTTTAGGACAAAATAGTCAAACTGAAAACATATTTAGAGAATGGTATATTTTGCAACACAGTGAAGCACAAATAGCCTTTACGTGCAGTCATACTCCCAGCACAGTAACTGGAAGTGGTATGAACTTAACTAAAGTTAGACAGAAGTGATAAAGCCAATCAAGGCTGCCATTTTCTAAGGATTAACAATGTTGCTATTGAAATTCTGCAGGGACGGGGTACTTCTACCATAACCATTTCAGAAAGTTAAAGTAATTTTGGTGCGCAAAGTGACCCTTTAAGGGTTTTTTTTTCTTGTTTTTTTTTTTTTAAAGCAGCACTGTCTCATTTCCTCCTTTTTCCCCCTGAAAAATTAGTATTTCATAAAGATAGAATTTTTATGAAATACTCATTATGATTGTGTTGGAATTTTAGTGAAATTCCAACCAAGTCAAGAGATATACAGTGACAAAGTAGGGACTTAAGATGGCTGCACCTACGATGGACAGATAAAGGCGAGTAAACTCACCTTTACCTGCCCCGCTGGCCACCCGACCACCAGCGGACTTGTCACCATCGGGGTACTTTGCGAATTCGACAGTGCCACTTTAACTCACTCAGTGTTGTTATTATTAAAGGGACAATATAGTCACCCAGACCACTTAAGCTCAATGAAGTGGTCTGGGTGCCAGGTCCCCCAGGTTTTAACCCTTCAGATGTAAACATAGCTGTTTTAGAGAAACTGCTATGTTTACATTGCAGGGTTAATCCATCCTCTAGTGGCTGTCTTCCTGACAGCCGCTAGACACGCTTCTGCGACGCTGGATGCGAAATTTGCATCCAGCGTGCAGAACTTCGATAGGAAAGCATTGAAAAATGCTTTCCT
The DNA here is from genome assembly GCA_933207985.1 of Pelobates cultripes. Lineage (NCBI taxonomy): Eukaryota > Metazoa > Chordata > Amphibia > Anura > Pelobatidae > Pelobates > Pelobates cultripes. The sequence goes on along the minus strand of OW240924.1, from coordinate 48,446,207 downwards.
ATGGACTGTTTGCATGCGCATTATGCTCCACTCAGGAGCCGGCGTCAGAGGGGCAGGAAAGGTCACCAGTGCTGAGAGATCCCGGCACTGGATTAAGATAAGTAACTGAAGGGGTTTTAACCCCTTCAGCACCAATGGATGGGGGCCCTGAGGGTGGGGGGTCATAAGGATGCTATAAGGTCAGGAAAACGAGTTTGTTTTCCTGACACTATAGTGATCCTTTAACCCCTTAAGGACCAAACTTCTGGAATAAAAGGGAATCATGACATGTCAGACATGTCATGTGTCCTTAAAGGGTTAAAGTCTTCACTGCAGAGCAACTATAGTAGAAAGTGTTATACTGAGAGCATTTCCCTATTCTGTGCTTTTTTTTATTTCTTTTGAATTAAACTGTATGGAGGTAATTACAGAACATCTTGACGTAAGCCATTTAAGAAGTACGTGTCGAGTAGGTAAGGTATCATAAAGCAAGCAATCACCATAAACATAGCTGCACCTGGGTTATTGTTGATTTTTGGAGTCCAATAAAAGAACATAGGCTGAAGGAATAAATATGCATTTTATGGTGTAATTTCACATCAATCATGTAATATTTACTTATGTTACATAGAATGATAAAACACATAAATAAGATTTCTCTACTAAAAGTTGAAGTGCGATAAATGAAAATACAATCTACCAAATGTAGGCCATATTGGCTAAGTTGTAAAAATTCTACTGAATAAGCTTTTACTTTTTCCTGACTCTTCTGTCAATTGGATTTTCAGTTCTGCATAGACCACTGTTTAGTGACTATACCCCTTAGTAAATATGGGTAATATTTTTATTTGGTGGCTACACATGCTTTGACTGAGCAGTAATCTCCAGTCTACATCGGTGGGTTTCAAATAAGCGTGTGTGGGGCCTAGCAATAAGCCCTCTTCCTTCTAGATAAATATCTCAACCAAAAAAAAAAAAAAGAAGAAAAAAAAAACAGGAAAACAATTAAAACTGGAAGGTAATAAATGATGAAGAATCGTATGAGCAGCGTCCTGGCACACGTCCCAGCATTCATTCATGCATCACAAAATCCCACAGCTCTGAGTCTTTTAGAGGGCAGCTGGGCAGTCAGGATGTCCCCAGCAATATAAATGGGAATTAGATATGATCGAATGTGTGCATCGCATTCTCTACACTACATGCAATTTTCAAACACCCACCCCCCTTTCTAAAATACATGACAAATGACCCTGTTCCTTAGCAACAGAACAGATGAAGGGATTTTAAAGTTCCAGTACATGACACAAAGAGTACTTTTGGATCATCAAGGGACTATGATTAGACAGCGACTGCACATACCATACTCTGCACAGTGCTCATTAATAAAATTAACAGGAGTTACAGCAGGAGTACAGAATTGTATTGCACGTGACATTTGTAGGATAAATGCTACTGTCCCACAAAATGAATGGCTTCACTCTCTAATGGGTTATTTACTAATCTGGGAATTGGGGAGAACAGATAAATGTTTTACAAATTTTAGCAGAATAAAAAAAAAAAAAAACATTCCAATTTAGCTGTTTAGAGCTATTTCCAGGTCAAATAATTAAAGTAATTTAATCCCTTTGCCTGTGCTTCACAATTCCTGTTTGGTGAATATACCTCTATGGTTATTAAATTCAATATCCAGCCAAAATGTATTCCTCGGGGGTGGAGCCAACCATGAAGTTACTTGTCACTCTCAACCATCCACTGCATAGGGCCCATCTTTGGACTATATTTGAGTTAATATGCACTGATAAAACTGAATAGGTGGATACATTGTAGAGCAGTGTAGTTACTGTTTGAGTGCTATAGTCAGTTTACACTTTTAATCTAGTTTGACTATAGTTTATGGTTCATTTTAATATTCCTTCTGCACATTTCACTAACTCACTAACACACAGCAAGATCAAGTCTGCATCTGCATTAAAACATTTTCACACCTCCCAACATCTTAAATGGACAGAGACAGACACTTTCATTTTAGGGATGTGGCCAGAGGCTGGGCTGTTCTGAAATTTTGCTGGTGACTTACTAATAACAACTTATGTAACTCAAATGTAATTCAAATGTAATTTGTAACTAGAACAATGCATCTTATTTACACAGACTGATTTCGAAACACACTTTTTTTTTGTAGTTTAAAGACACGTTGCTGTGAGTATTATCCACTCAGGTACACCAACAACATGGAGCTCCTAGAAAAGAGGGTGCGAACAAGGGACTGTCCTTCCTAAATAGGGACACTTGAGAGGTATGCATTTAAAAACAAAACAATGGCTGACAAGCAGGTTACATAACACATATTCTATTTTTCTATGCAAACATAATAACTGCAAATTTTATTTAGTGTCCCCAACCAAACAAATTGGCTTGTGGATAATTGACAAGGGGATAGCAATTTTTAGAATACAGGCCTAACATTTGCAATTCCCTTGCTTATTCCTCACAATTTTTGGCGTAGTGAATAGCTCTGATTCGTAAGCACCCTGGACCTGATGCTAAATATGTAGTAGGCCCACTCCATCAGCAATGGTTATGTAAGAAACCAATAGCCTGCAGTAACCACAAGCAAATTTATTACAGAGTCCCAGTCAAAGATGAACTAAAATAGCTTTTATTAATGAGATCCTTTGACTTTAAAGATATGAATCAACATTCCTGGTTTCCTCTCCCATATGTTCCAGGCATTCCCATTAACTATTACACATTCTAAACCACGATCTCTGTACAATAAAAACAGATTTTCTTGCCCCCGACCAGAATAGAGGTCGAGCAATTGATTTTAATGCTGCCAAAATATCCACGATCCATTTATTTTGTCCCAAAAATAAACACAACTGCACCTTCGCCAGGCACCTCCGCAAACGCGAACTCAGAAGAATAAAAATCATTTATTGCAGAATTATTCACTTTTCCTTATGATTCACATCCCGGTAATTACCATGACCAGCCTAATAAAAACTGCGACAAAATCAAGGTCAACTAGCAGTTATAAGTGTTCATTTTCATTTCAATGTATTCATCTCTGGATCCTAATGGCCTCATTTTCTCCAATGCTCTTTAATAAATACTACTGAATTACAGGTTAAATAGCTAAATTAAATTATTGCAATTACAGTGTGCAGAGCCCTGAAACTAGTTTACCTTTCCCAGTTCAATTAGAGGGGAAGTTTCAGCCGCCTCTGGATTCTGATTGTTGTCGAAGGAATGAATTACTATCCGCAAGTGCCAAAACTGCCCTGTATCCGTTTTCACATACTTAAAGGGGCAGTCACGAGAGGTCAATCTAATCATCTAAAATTAAATCCTACCTCACCTGCCTCATTCAAGCCTGTGGCCTGTGTCTGTGTGTATATATATATATATATACATATATATATATATATATATATATAAAATGAGAACAATTAAAGCAAAATCCAGGCCAAAATAGCAAACTTTGGAAATAGAAAATAAAATAAAGTAATCACTAACTTAACAATTTTGCGTGATTTCGCAGGTTAAAAAAACGCTATCTGGCAAAGCATCATGGGAGCTGTTGTTCTACCTTAGCTAACTTCATTCTAGAATGTTAAATTGTCAGCCCAGGCCTGTCTGGTGTCTAGTCAGTTCTGCCTGGTGTTTACATGTCTTTCATTCTGTTTAACCTTTCATGCACACCATGTCAAAGTGCAATGGCACAGAGTAGGCTGCCTTAAAATGAGGTCACATTCAAACCCATTCACCACTATACATTGCAAGAGACCAACTGGATTTCCCCTTAACACCTTGTTTCATGGCAATCCTAGAGCGCCATCTGTCCTGAGGCTGTTAAATGGGGGTGTCAACTTGTATATGTATACAATATAAAAATGCACCCTAAAGGGGCTCACACACTGCAAAACATCCATGAACTATACATCTGTCATAGCCATCTCCTCTCAAGGAGGAAGGGTTTACACCCTGTCTTTCCAGTTAAAACCCTGGGGCTGGCGAGTTCACAGTCACCTTCAAACAACGCCTGCAAAAAACACATCACCTACAAGAACTATTTGGCTTTATAAATAACTTACCTAGGTTAACACAAAAGCAACCAAAAAGCTACAGCAGTGAAGGCTAACCCTGGCACCTTGGGTGTTGTAAAACCACTTTCAACAATGCTCAGCCAGCTTCTTGGGAAACCACAAAACATATGAAGTTGAGTTTAACACCATTGATGGTTAAATAAATAGGCAAGAGCGAAATGTAAAGCGGTTAACCTATTCTTTTGCACCAGTAACAATCCTGTAACATGCTAAAAACAAACACAGATTCCCAAGACGACAAACGTTTATGTGTCTTGTGAGATAGTAGTATGTATACGCTTTGTACAGCGCTACAGAATTTGTTGGTGCTTTATAAATAACATAAATAATAATAACAGGTACATATCTCTAGACACAAACAAGTGGATTGACAGTTTCAAAGTAGGGAGCGTGGTCAGGGACAGAGCTATACCCAGACATTTTTGGTAACTTTATGACCTGCTGATGTCCGATTATGTAACTAAAAATGTAAATCAAAACAAAGTTTCTTAGTTATTTATCCCTTAAAGGACCACTCTAGGCACCCAGACCACTTCAGCTTAATGAAGTGGTCTGGGTGCCAGGTACCTCTAGGATTAACCCTTTTTTTTTATAAACATAGCACTTTCAGAGAAACTGCTATGTTTATACTGAGGGTTAATCCAGCCTCCAGAGCCTCTAGTGGCTGTCTCATTGACAGCCGCTAGAGGCGCTTGCGTGCCTCTCACTGTGAAAATTACAGTGAGAGCACGCAAGCGTCCATAGGAAAGCACTGTAAATGCTTTCCTATGCGACCGGCTGAATGCGCGCGCGGCTCCTGCCGCGCATGCGCATTCAGCCGATGATGTCGCGAGCAAGAAGGAGAGGAGGAGTACAGCTCCCCGCCCGGCGCTGGAGAAAGGTAAGTGTTTAACCCCTTCCTCTCTCCAGAGCCCGGCGGGAGGGGGTCCCTGAGGGTGGGGGCACCCTCAGGGCACTATAGTGCCAGGAAAACGAGTATGTTTTCCTGGCACTATAGTGGTCCTTTAAGGACACAACTTCTGGAATAAAAGGGAATCATGACGGAAATATAGGGATAGGGGATATACTGCGTTCTCTCGTGTAAAAGACACATTGCTGTGAGTTTTATTGCTACAAAACTCGGTTATACACTCAGACATGCTAAAATATGAAGATCCTTGTAAAGTGAAACGAAACATCAGAAGAGTGGGACACACAGATTTGGGTCATAAATAGGAACTGCCCCTCTTAAAATGTTCATGTAAATAAGATACTTAATTCTTGTTTTAATTAACAACACCTTAAAATCAAATTGTCCCTCTTTGTCCATTTAAAATGTTTCCAGGTATGAATCTAAATAGTGAAATAAAACAAATAAATACTGCTGTGATATATTATTATATATTTGCAGATCTCAATAACCTTTCCTGTGCAGAGAGTCTGTGGTCAATATGTGATTCAACAAAGACATTAGTTAACAAATCAAGTCTATACATCTGATCACTTCAGCAACAGCACCAATCGCAAAATCTTGCATAGTTTTATTAAGGTTACAAAGCGAACAATATAGGCATTTGCAGAGCAATTTGCTCTGAAACTTAAGGACTTTGCTAATCAAAATGTAATTAGCCCAAACATCTTAGTCACAGGCCTGCTAGCGAAGAATGAAATGATCAGAGCAGATATTTTGCTGCTAGGCTTTACGTTGAATGCATTTTTGCACATGAACAATAAATGTGACTTTTTTTTTAATTGCTACACAATTTGTTACAAGTGTAGTGCTTTGATAAAATTAGCTAATTTTAAAAAGTAACATTCATGGGCTGCACACTCAAACTGAAAATTCGACCTGACAAGTACAACACAATGGTTTAACCAAGAAATCTATTTTGTTTAAAATCCGGGCCAGTTACCGTATGTTGTGAAGCAACTGTACTATAGCAAAGAATGATTGCATGAATATGTAGTGGGTTACTGACGATATTGAGATTTTCATTTTAATTTTTTTGTTAAACTGAGGAGGATACTACATTCCTAAACTGAATTATAAACCATTGACTACAAACAGTTGCATGGACTTTTGTACTTTGGAAAAAAAATTTTTTTTCTAACCAGAGTATCATAACATTAATAAATTAGTAATTCTAAGTGGAAAAAAAAAACAAAAAAACTAATGTAGATTTGAGCCTTTGTTTAACCTTTTCATTACTGAAATACATGGGTAAGGCTTGCCTGCTCCTATTGTTGTAGAAAAATGCATGGGAAATAGGATTGTATGTTTAGTGCACATATAACCCACTCAGCAGGGATCATCGCAGTAGCTGTTTTTTCTTGGGTGACATGAGGCTATAAATGAACAAGTCAAAAGTGTGATTTCTACAAAATAAATTCAAATGCTAAAAACCAACATAAACAGAGCAAAATACCTTGGGCAAGTGAATAGTATGATAAATCCACTGATTATCTTTTTTTTTTTTTTTTTTTAAAGGGACACTAAAGCAGAGAGTACGAGAAATGAAAAGGGAAAATGACGCAAAGGTGCAAAAAACGCGAATGGGGTTTATTCGCTAAACTCCGAATTGTAAAGAATAGAAATTAAAATGGCAAAAGGAGGTTAAAATAGCTCATCTCAAAAAAATTTGCAGACTTAGCTATATTTACAGCTCGGCTGTTCGTGTCTAAATTTTGCTATTTCGGAATTTAATTTGCTACAATTCAAAGTTTAGTTAATAAATCCCAGAGAAAGAGTGCGTATAGGATTGTAAGAGGGATTTAGGGAGGGAGAGATGGGGAGCACAGCAACGAGCACGCGTGAGAAGCGCCAAGTTGAGAGATGATTTGATACATTAAAAATAGGCAACAGATACACAGTAACTGCTATCAATTTTGGCAGATACAACAAGGGAAAACACGAGTCCTTTTGATATCAGACTAGCTGCATGCTTCCAGCTGTAGGATTTTAAAACATAACATATTGCAAATTCACATACAAATAAAAATTCAGATTTCTAGATTTCCGCCTGCTCCCAGCATTGTCTATCATTCTTAAAGGAGAATTCAGTGACCTGTGCCGTGTTAAACTACATTCGTCTTTTAAATTGAAAGAAAGAACCCAGACTCTTAGATATGTGTTCACTAAACTGCGATACGTGGAAGAACTCCACGTAAATAAATTACAATTTGAGTTTGAGAATTTTTCCTCGTCACCTTTTATGGCCTACAATTGAAATAAACCTCATTAGCACAAATGCATCTGTGTGTCTCTGTAAACATGTATCTCTTGTGTATCTGCCTGTGATTCTGTCTATATGTCTGGCTGTGTCTGTTGATGTGTATATCAGCCTTCCTGTCCTGGCATCTTTCTGTCTGTGCGTGTGCGTACCTACCTGTTTGCCTGTGCACACATCTATGTGTATCTGTCTGTCTGCATGTGCATGTGTCTTTCTATCTGTGCATTTGTCTGTCTGTGTGGGCATTTGTACACGTATGTATTTGTTGGTCAGTGTGTGAATGTATCCACAAGTCGATGCTTATTTGTATTTGTCTCCCTGCCAGTGCATGCGTCTGTCTGTCTGTGCATGCGTCTTTGTGTCTGTGCATGTGGGCTGGTAGCCTTAGCATTTTTGGAATGGAGAACAGATGGATATAACAAGCATCTGTTTGCAATTGCCTTTCATAGATGTGGACTCCTTTCAGTTGGACATTAATCATTCTCAACAGCAGCAATTAGATATTTGAGATGTATAAGAACAAATCAAGTTAAACCAAAATAAAAATAAAAAAAATAAATGCACCGGACTGAAATGAAAACGAGGTAAGGGTTCCGTAACTGTGGCCTCTTAAACAAACACTCCAGACAAACATGGTTGTTCACTAGACTCAAAATTGCAAAGATTTGACAAGGGACCTCTTAAAGTAGAAACATTCTCAAATGTATGTTTTAAAGTTGTCCCATCGCAAGATCTGGCTTAACCGAATCACACTTTAGCAATGTCAAAGCCCCCCTTACAGTCTAGCCGTGGTGGATACATGTTCAACTCTATGGTTTGCCATTTTTCTGTGTGATCTGCCATGGTTGGCAGCTGATGGATAAATACCAATGAATCCATATGTTGTCCTATTAATGCACTGATGTTGGCAGCCTTGGAAATAATTTCACAAAAGAATTGGTCAGACTCACAATGAGTAATTCTGGTCAGCACTTTGTTTTTGGCAACAAAACACACAGCAATGCAGTTCACTAGAAGATGCTCCAGCAGTAAGTTTCAATCTGTCAAATGAATCTAGGATCTAATACTCAGTTATCAAGCAGATTGATCTGGAGGGAGGCAGAGCTCTTCTGCCAAAAGTAAAAAACCATAGCCAAATATTCCGTCCTGATGCCCAATTCTGTGTCTTTCTCAAGTATCCTTTGAAATGGGCATAAGGATGTGTTGTTCTGCTTGACATTTTCTTGAGACATGACTCTAGGCCTTACTGTCATCCTCAATGCTTTAGGTGTTACCACTTGTAACATTATAGATCCATTGTATTAAATCAAGCTTTTAATAAACATAATTTAAACACCAAATAACATGCATTGTTTCTCTGGCCTGATGCAATTATTCCATATTTTTGTAACACAAAAATAAGAATATATATTACTAGTTTATTTACAAAAGAAAAGCTGGACAACATTGTTACTGATACGGGAAACTCAAAGGTGGACTATGAAAGATCAATGGGTGATTAATATAAGAAAGACAATCATATAGCATTCTGGAAGGTCAGGGTCCACAGACAGTCTACTGCAATCACACGCATGGTCTTTCCTTGGGCAACCTTGGACTAGCAAAATGACTAGTTTATTTATATCTGAATCTCCTATCTCTGGGAATTATGTCATAGATAAGGAACTGTGATAGTCAACAACATGATAGTGATTTCAATTACACAATGAGAAGGCTTCTTCTGATACACTGGAAGACAATCAAAGAAGTTGTAATTCAACCACAGATGGACGAAGAATCAGACGATCACGGATGGTCAGAAAATGTCAAAACTTATCTATATGATATAGGCCATAAGGCAGCCTTTCCTGGTATTCAGAACTGCATTGCCCATGATGCTTTGTGAGGATAAGATAAGTAGTCAATATGTAGCTCTGTACAAATATGACTCCCATCACTCTGGGCTGTAAGAGCATAATGAGAGTCGTCATTCTATGCGAGATTGATAGCTATCTATTTGCTATCTCTGATCTATAGCTGAATGGATCGCTGAACTGGTGAAAGCCTTGCCTGCATTATAAATCATAGATCTGGCGAAGCGGTGATTGGCAGAGAGCACAATTTTAACGAATATTCATCCGGCAAGCTTTCTGAAATTACTGTATTCCTTTCCATTGATCTGCATCTTCTTCTAATTTTATCTATTCCGAGCAGCCAAGGATAAAAAAAAAACATGTTTGCGTAAAAGATGAAGCAATGCTAAGATAATGTGCCCCCCCACCATTCGGCCACATTTGTCGCTAGCAAGCCATTAAGCCATAATTATTTTTTAATTAAAACTTGGGAGATTGACATGTGCAAGTCTATTTAACACATCTGTAATTGGTTAAAATAGCTTAAACCCCCACACTCCCCTCTTGTTTTTTATTATTTAAAGAGAGAGAAAAGAAAATGTCTTGTTTATTTATTTTGTTTTTGCAGCCTCCCCCTCCCACCCACTATCCCCCGTCTCCCCCCGCAAAAAAACAAGAATTTTCTCCTTATTTTTTCTTTTTTATTTGTGGGGCGCAGCAGTGCGTATGTGCGCCTGGATGGATCTGACTGGCCGTGAAAAGAATTCTAAATAAAACACAAACATGAAATTTGGCAACGCCACAGAAGCAAGCTTAAGACTAATTTCAACATGAAGACGGCTCTCGCACAGTAAGGCTGGCTCCAGTATAAATGAAACCAGGCACAGATAGATTGCCAGTAAACTTTACGTTAAAGCGACAATGTCCCTATTCTACTGCAATGGTAGTTACACAGTAATTCCCTTTGCAAACAGGAGCATCTGCTGTAAAAGCCAACATAAGCCCGATATTTAAATGGTATTAATCTATGGCGTGCTGAAAAGAATTTGCTTACAGCTTAATGGTGAAGTGATATAGCGCAATGTGCATGGCCTAAAAGAAATCTATAAAGTGATTTCTGAGCAACACATTATGATAAGTAGATCAGCAGGGAACAATTTACACTCACCTGACCACAAGTTACAAACAAACAAATGAAAAATCTAGTTTAAGGTTGACATGACGGAAATATTCCAGAAATTGTGTCCTTAACGGGTTAAAGGAAATTAGGACATTCATATTTATAATTATATGTGTAATTTATACATTTTATATATTATGTTTTTTCAAAAATAAAATTTGGATGGAAAAGTTCTAAACAAGAACTTTTACAACTTTGCATACCTCCCAACATTCCAGACAGACTAGGCCAGAGGAGATGCTGTTCTAAGAAATTTTAGGTGACTTACTAAAAAACAAATTTACACTGATTTCTAAATAAAATATTGTATTTTAAAGACACATTACTGTGGGTATTATTGCTTTGGAGATACTGTTTTTAAGCTTCCCCAGTGAGACTGAACTTTTTTAAACTCTCAGCAGCCAAAAGTGTAACTACACCTCCGGCAGTGTCATTGGCGCGTCATTAACCAGCCCAGAAGTCTAATGTCAATTCTGTGCAAATTTTTTTGAACAGTGTGCCATTCATTGGCTGAGAGTGGTCAGCTGCCGCTCTCAGCCAACGAATGAAGACTGGTTCAACTTTCGGCTTCTACACCTCTGCAGAAACCAGAAGTGTATCAGCTGATGAGGAGCCGTGGAGCCTGGCAGGAACCCAGGTAGGAGGGCATTGTTTAATGGTTTGGCCCATTACCAGGCAACCAGGAAAGGGTACTCTGGGCTGTAGTGGTTATGAAGCTTGGAGTAACCCTTTAATATTGTTTCTAAATCGTTCTGCACTTGAGTTTCCACTACTTTGCAGTGGTAAAACACTTAACATCATATAAGAACATGCACTTTTCCCCCACCTGCAAATAATTTTCTTATTAATGCCCAACAAAGGTTTATAAGAAATAAAAAGATGTATGCACAAGCTGATAGAGAGCTGCTCTGTGGTTCTCATTTACTAAACAAAAAAAAGAATAACATATTATTTTTTTTGCGAATGAATGGAAACTATGGCACAGTTGATTATTTTGTAATTGAACAGAAATCAAAATTCAGGCCTCTACAGGTGTTTGGACTGAAGGATCTTAATCTGGCCTGGGCCAAAGTTTCCTCGAAAATGAAACCTGAGATTTCACCCGGCCCTACCCAAGGATGACAAGGACTCAGTTTCATGCTTCTCTGTCTGAAGCTTTAGTCAATGCACACACTGAGGGAGACAACAGTTTTTCTCACTGCTATGTCACAAGAGATGTTAAATATGACAGTGCTTGGGGAGTCCCACCAAAACAATACTTTGGGAGGCAGGTAACAAAAAAAAAGCCTAGAAAAATAATCACAGACAGTCACTCTATTTGCTTTTATATCTTGCAATGCAATAAAAAATAGCCTTTTATCCTGATCCGAGAAGCCTGGAAAATCATTGTGGCGGATGCAATGGGAATAGACAAGGAGAAAATTACTCAGGGCTTCGCTTCAACATGAAATTAAAAAATGACGCTTCTCTCTCACAGGTCTGAATGATTTCTCCAGAGGTCTGGATAATGCAAAGCCACAAATATCAAGCCATCCAAAAAAAAGGAAAAAAAAAACTATGCAGCTACATAGAAATATGTATAAACATACATATATACATATATATACACATTTATCTAACTGTTACTTACGTAGCGCCATCGTATTTCTTGGCGGTGTACATTGAAAATATAAAAAACACTACAAACACTTTAGGGTGGACGGACGTGAGAACTGATTGGGGAATTACAAATTTTAGACAGAACGAGCCAAGCTGGAAAAATATTTTTTTCCAAAGTGGTCATTTTGATCTATAATTTGTAATTCTCTTGTCAATTCTTCAAATCCCATTTAAGTGCATAAGCCACATAATGAAACTGCTAATATTCATTTGAATTCTTCGACATTGAGGTGGAGGACTTAAAATGATAAGTCGATACCAAAAATAAAGAGGAAATTAATAATGTTCTGTTGGTATAGAAATAAGTAGTACTTTGGCAGTAGATGCGCAGCACTATGCGTAATCCCTCACCAATCCCCATAGACCGCGCTGATTACTGCAGTTTCTTCTAACATGATCTAAGCCTAATGGAAGAGATTGGAAACACAGGTCAGTGATGGTTAGCCGAGTCATTGTAGCTGTTAATAAATTAGTTTTCTGCTGTAATCAGCCAAATAAACAGATTATGGGAAATATAGTCTGCAATAGCTGGTTAGACATCACTGAAAATTCCCAATAGTGACACAAATAATAGTGTTAGCAACACTTACACTGCACAAACAGCGCAGCAAAGCTGTTCAATGCTCTACCTTTGGAACATAGAGACAAGGTATAAGGTATAGCACAGGTAAAATAAATTTTGCTTGGTCATACTATGAATTGCAGTCCATGGCAGCTAGAGTATCAGTGGCTGTCTATACTGGCTCACAGCCAAGAGAGTTTTATTAGCACCGATGCCGTTGGACTCTAGGAGAGTTCTAATAAATGTATTATTATTATAGGACTTGGCTGCTAAATATTTGCTGCTGTTTGATGAATTTTAGAGAAATCTGGTAATGAAAATTGCAAAAAAACACACACAAAAAAAACACCCAACCTGACTTGAAATCAGGGCTACATTCTCATTGGCTGGTAAGTTTCCAACCAATCAGAATCCAGCTTGAATTGAAATACACAGATAAGAGGGCACAAATAGCAGGCCCTGTCTGCTTTAAAATAGCGCCATAACATATTGACCTTCTCTAAATATGCTTATTTTGAAGAAACAATACTTAAAATGAAGAATCACTGTCACTTCGACCTAGAAACAACATGATTGACAAAGGTTCCTGAACTAGCTCTATTCTTTGAAAATATTTCTGAAAATCATTTCACACAACAGACCAGGATCCAGGAGGGTATTTCCGATTTTGAACCCCATGTCCAGCTGTCTAGCCGATTTTTCCCAAATAGTGCATTAAAGTCAACATAACCAGTACAGGGGCCTTTGAAAGTCATGTTGCTTAGAGTGTCTGTTTATCCACACTGCATTGTGCAACGCCATTGCAGAACATTCTTTCACATGTGCAATATGGGGTTAACTAGCCAACAGGAAAGCCTGTCATTAATACAAGCCTACCTCCCCGTTTTTTTTTTTTAATCATTGACGAACACCGCATCATTACTGCACCCCAATTTCTATTTCATTTTCCTCTCAACGGTTTTATAGCTCTCGATTTTAGATGATGAGAGTTCCTTCACAAGTTCTAAAGAGAACCCTTATACCTAAATTACGCTCAGCACCAATAACGAGGATTCCTTCCATTCTGAGATTCAGATTTTAAAACAAATGCATCATGTTGTGCAAGTGACTATATTTACTAATCTGCTCTCCACCAAATGCATAACTTACATTAGGATGCATTATTATTTCAGAATTATTATGATAGGATTTCTTTTGACGTCAAACAATGTTTAACAACTTTGTCCAGGCAGAAAAGAGTTACATTAAAAAAATTTGAATTAAATACTCAAAGTATAATAGTCTCCACTCTTTTTTTGTTTTAGTGCTTTCTCGGGCCTGTTTATTCTCCAATGGCTTTTGGAGTTTTAACCAGTGCGTCTGAATTAGTGATCCATTTAGCTCATTCACCCCTCCAGGCAGGAGTGCGATTACACACCCAATGAGGTAGTACGCTCAAAAAAAAAAAAAAGAATAAACCTGCAGGAGTAGGATTTGATTAGTGAAGTCATGTGTCATGCTCGAGCGCACTAAATATCTGTATTCATTACAAGCAACAGCCTACAAACACATAGTCCCCTCGTGCTGCAAAACTTTTGTGCATTGGTTTTGCTTGCTCTACAGCATCAAAAGAGTCATTTAGTAGCCTCAGAAGCAGTATAAAGACATTTGCCAATGACACAAGCCTGCAACAGCTCTTGGAAGAAAAGACAGAGAGCAATATGAATTTCCTGTATTGAACAGATGGCCCAAAGCGTATGTAGTTTACAGTAAGAGAAAAACCTCAGAAGAAGAAAAAAAACATACACACATTGTAATTATCAGTTTTCGGTGCAGAGATAAGAAAACGTTTTGGTCAAATAACTGTAGAAAAAAAACCACACAAATAATAAAAAAATGTAAAAAAGATACAAATTACTGCTCACCTGGCTGGAACTGTGAAAAACTGACTATGGACTTTCAAATTTTAGTCCAACATATAACATATGTAAAAGTTGCTGGATCTCTCCAAATTAACAGTTTTGATTTAAAGGGTTACTCCAAGCACCATCACTACTACAGATGAAGCCAGGAGTACCCTGTCCCGTTTCCCCAGTAATGGAGCAATCCGTTTAGCTATGATTCGTCCCCTTATCTGAGTCCCTGCTGGGCTTCTATGCTCCCTAGTGGGCTAGTGATCTGCAGAAGCCGGGAGCCGTGGACAGGCGTCAGGCATTCGCTATCTGAGAGTGTCACCTGACCGCTCCCAGCCAATGACTGTTTAGTTGTAGCTGTGTAGTTGTACAGAAGAGACATTAGCCAATTAACTCTAGTTCTGGGCTGGCTGATGACAGACACCCCTATGACACTGGCAGCAGAAACGCTGCATGTACACACTCCAGGAACCATAACCATTTCAAATCACTGAAGTAGGTATGGTCTTTGGGAGTAACCCTTATAAATTCCATTACACTTGTAATTCCTTCAACATTGCTCTAAACTTCATATTATGGACCATTGCAAATGCACTTGGAATATTCACTTGATTCTGAGTGTGTACGTTAAGACAGGGTAACCTCCATCGTTGGTTCAACTAAGGACATGCAAAAAAAATCTGAAATTGGTCTATGTTGGGCAACACAACTTCAGAGTGAATTTTATATTCTCCTCATTACATTAGAGAAATGAACATTTTTGTAAGTGCATTTAAATTAACTTGCTGTGACAGGACAATTTCATAGAAAAAAATAATAATTTTTCTTTTTGTGGACTATTCAGGTCAGTGGGCGCAGATTAAAGGACTGTCTGGAATCAATAATACATCTTTTGGGCTATGTAAATTCACACAGCTCCCATAGGACTCCTGTCCTCGTTTCGCATTAACGGGGGAAGGAATTTGGGCAAAGGAGAGAGATATGCCCACCTGCCTTTCAGTCACATGACTGCCTAGATGTAAAATAAAATATCCAGAATTACTCGCTCACCCCACTTCTTGCAGAAATGCAGAATTTGTGTACGGTTTAACCGTTCTAACAAAGAAATAAACCCAAGTGAAATTTGCTGGCTGTGATCCAACAATAAGAAGCAGTATGGGCGATTTGCTGCTACTGAAACGTGTCTTAATTTTAACATTTTTTTTATTTTGTTTAGTAGGAAACAAATCCTTTTAAATTGCAATCACATAGTGTATAAACAGTGAGGACCCATGAAGGGCGCTTTAATTTTACTGTAATTTTTTTTTCTTCATTTTTTGCTTAATTTAATTGCTTCATTTAGTAGCATATGTCATAGATTGTCACTTACAAGGCAAACCCCTCCCGTCCGCAGCATTGAAAGAGGACAGAACTGAGCCTCAAAAACTGTCAAGAGAATTGCAATTTTTAGGCCAAAGTATCCAATATGGAAACATTCTCCAAATCAGATTGTCTTAGATCATCTATTTTGGCCTATAATTTACAATTCACTTGTCAATTCTTCGCTATGCTTATTTTAACTGATAAACTTTCTCTTCTTAATGCTTGGAGGTTACTCCACCACATTTAAAAAAAAAAACAAATCCCAAACACTTACTTATCTGTTTATTTTATTTTGTTTTTGTTTTTATAGCAATGGACAATGTCAGATCTCCACATCCAGTACTTTAACGAACTGCATACAGCATTGCATTAAAAATTAATTACACATGGTATTTTATTGATAGTGCATAATGTAATGAGCACCAGCTGTGCTAAATATCCAAGCTCCTTCTTAAGGCTGCTATAAAAAAAAGAAATAAATAAATAGAAGAGTGGAGTGGAGTGCGGTGAGAGAGGAAGGGAGGGATAGAGAGTAAATTAGAGAGAGTGAGAGTGTGTGGGACACATAGCATGAGAGAGAGAGAATGGGAACTAGGAAAGGGGAAGAGAGGAGAATGAAAGGAAGAAATAAAGATGTAATAGGGAGAGAGAAGAGAGAGAGGGATAAAACGAGGGAGAGAAGGAGGGTGGAGGGAGACATTCATCCAAAAGAGTGTCAGTAGAGGAAAACAGTAACATCTTGTATGGATTTTAGAAATAAGAGTCTTTGATTTCGCCCACTGTTTGGGCCACGTGAATGATACAGTCTGCGGGACGCGGGCTGGAGAAAACGGATTTGATTAACCCTATAAGCTCTAGCATTACATGCCAACAGGTGAAGTTTGAAATACCAGCCAGTTTTGCTCACTGTGATGTCATCAGAAACTAGATCACAAGGACATGATAAAGGACTCACGGCCAAAATGTCTTTGTTTTGTCTTTTGGACCATAACAAAATATACCTGACTCTTCACCCTGCACCGTGTAGCCTGTGGCTCTTTACTTCTAGACCACAGGGATCGTCTGACAGTATGACTGTGATGATAGCGTGAATAGTCATTGGGTTTTCAAAGGTTAATAAAGGTATGACTGAAACAGATTTACAAAAAAATAAAAATAAAGGTATGACTGAATTAAATGCATACAGCAGTGTCCCGGTGCAGCTGGACACTGGTTGGTATTTAGTTAATGGATGGATGGATAGATGATAGATACAAAGATAGATGGATAGATAGATAGATAGATGCCTGAGCTATTATGGACCTCAGCTCTATATGATACAAGCGGACTATCACTTTTCCAAAAACCACACCATTGGATAAAACATTGAAAATCCCCAATAACTTTTGTTAGCATTGTTTGCTGTGACTCTACATTTGCTCTTATATTTATATTAAAGCAACAGAAGCCAAATTTACTGTACACTGATAAAAACATGGCCCAAAAAGAGGATTACTAGCAACAACAAAAAAAGGAAAAAAAAGGGTGGGAAATCTTGTGGCATGGCATGGCCTCCAGTAAATTGTTTAGGGTTTAATGAACTAAAATTCCAGATTTCAGACCTATGCATACCTATACCTGGGATATTCTGAAAAGATATCAAATGCATGACTGAAACTCTGTAACCATGAAAATAAACATGGCGGCAACAAGCCTGCTCATTTACAATTACCCTCTCTGCAACACTTTATGGTTGTAGATAGAGCGATGGCTGTGGGCAAAGAGGACTGCAAGTGAGCAATTTTCAATTTGGGTATTTAGATCCATGAAAATGATATGGTAAAAAAGAACATCTCCTGGCATTTTGGAGACATCAGGACAGCTCACATTAAATTAATCACTGAAAACATCAGACGATGCCATGCTGATATCTTGCTTTAATGGTTTGTTTGGGTACAGTCATTTTCGCATCTTGCTTCTGTTTTCTTACATTTGTTTGTCAACTATTTGCTGTTTTCTTACTCCATTAAAAAAAATGTAAAGCGCCGCAGAATAGGTCGGCACTATATAAAAGAATTGTATCATGGAAAACAATATATCAGCACAAATTAAGGTAATACAAAATAGCCAATCATTGACACTTTCTCAAACTAATTCATTTAATCTTCAGAAGAGCATTTCTCATTTCTAGTCCAATAGGGATACTGACAAAAACTGACGTGGCTGGAGGACTGGTTGGGGACCACTGGACTAAAGAGAGGGTAAATCTGTAAAATAAAGGCAAGGCACGTAGAGATGAGCAAACAGGGAAATGGCTAAGTACAAACCTAAATAACTCTTCAGACAACAGAAAAATATCACTGATGCTCCTTAATTAGTGAACAGATACATACAGGGTTATTCAGTAAAATGAACAGTGATTTCAACGTGAATTTCACAGTTAAGGTCAAAATAATAAAAATAGAACAATTCTATAAGCCAGATATGCCTTTAGTTTGGCTACTCTAAAGCCTAGAGAAATTCACTTTGAATCCCTGTTGAATTCTCACATTAGTAAATATCCCTTTTACGGCTTTATTTACTACACTAAATTATATGACATTAAAATGAGAATTACAACATTCAAGCAAAAGTAGTCAAGATTAAGCTATTTTAATTTCGTACTATTAAGCATTTAGCGAATAACCCTGTTTACGTCAATACAAATATCAGCAGGCTGGTATGCTGGTAAAATTAGCTCTTTAAATATTGTCGAACTGTCTCATCATCCTTCACCAGTCTTTGCCTACCCAAAGTCTGTCTCTGGATTATAGGGCTTGTAATTCAGCAACATGTGTTGGCGACCCTGATATTTAAAGACGCAGGCACCACTAGGAAAGGAAAAGCGAATAGGCACCCTGCTGGGTTTTTTGGGCTGTGTATCCTGAGATAAGGAAGGGTTAAGCAGGTTTAGCTTATTTTCCAGGAGAAGATAATGTTTCTTTCAGACACAAGTTGGCCAAACTCTGTCAGAAACACTTAGCACATGCTTTGATATACCCTATTCTCTAAGTGCTGTAGACTGCAGCAGTAATTATGGGAAGCTATGATAACAAGTCAATTTCTCCGCAAAGCTGGCACCGATATTCTGCCAAGAGATCACTCGAGAACTAACAGCACAAAACCCGGGAATTACAACAAAACGGGTGGAAAACAGAACCTGTTTTTTTTTTTGTAAACGCATCTTTGAGGAATCCTTGCTTTTATTATTACACAATGGAATATTTACTAAACTAGGAAATGAGGAAAAATGAAGAAAAAAAAATCCCAAATGTTAGACCGAAATAGTATAGATAAAATAACTTCAAATAGCTCTGAAACAGCTGAACTTGTGGATTTTCTCCTTTTTGTTCTAAAATATGCTGTTCCTTTCCCTGTAGTGATGCACGGTAATCTTTCAAGTGGGTGATAATTACATTATTTAGGACAAGTAAGATGTGCAAGTCACACGATTGTTGCCATTAACCTCTTTGTGAACATTTATTTTTCTCAATCTTGGTTCTGTGATGTAGGGAGGCCGAAATGTGAAGCTGAGGGACAAACAGGCCCCAGATTTTCAGACTAAACAATCAGTTCTCCTACATAGATGGCCACAAAACAGAACTATAAATCTATACATAGAAGCATTTTACATGCAACGTCTACTCTAAACCTGGCTAAACAGCAACCTCTACCCTCTCCCCACCCTCACCCATGTTAGTTTCTTTGTGTTGGTCCCCAGTATCACCTAGGGCCCCATTTCTATCAGATAAGCAATGTTTGGGTTGAAATTGGTAGGAGCCTGGGGCTGCTCTGTCAATGGCCCCATTTGTTTTCTGAAGCAAGAGTTTATTGGAGTCTGCGAGTTGCACAGGACAGAGTCCAGATTCCTGCTGCTCAGCACCCACTAAAACGTTCTCACACCTCACCACACCCATCCGCAACACCCAAAAACACAAGCACTTGACACCAGTCCAAATCTTTCACAAGATCAGTCTGGTGATGTTTGTAAGTTTATCTTGTGTTCCTGGAACAGATTTTTGTGAAAAACAAACATGACGAGAAAGAATAAAAGTACCTCGCTCAAAATCCATGACTTTGTCAATTTTGTTATTTTGGTTAATATGAAAGGAAAACAGCCCGATGTCACTCAGTTGCACAAAAAAATTCAAGCCAAAGTTTATACCTCTCAACATTGGAAGGTATGAAATCTGAAGTTGGAGCTGGTAATGCATGTCAGGCAAAAAAAGGACCAGCCATAATGATGCACCTATGGTGACTTTTTTAATGAAATTTCATTGGTGTAATCAAAGATGAGAGATCAGAGAAATAATTCCCTTGGATGGCAGGACAGTAGCAATAAATCAGGAATGTCCTACAAAAGCACTTCGGTGGTATGCACATAATACTCAAAAAACAAAACACACCGACTTGCCAATTTTGCCCTAAACAGTACGATTTGGCTGTCAACGCACCACAACTCCCTGTTTAGTCAATAAATCCCATTTAAATGTCAGGTGGAAGCATGCCAACCTTGGCAATAACATAGCTGGGCATTTTCTTTTTCAAACTGCAGTGCATTAGCCTTTAGCACTTAAAAAAGGTTAAGTTATAAAAAAAAAACAGCGAGGGCGGTAATTGTAATAATAATAGCAGGAAATAAATGTTAGAAGGTCCTAAAACAGTATTTTTGAGAAATAATGGAAGGAAACAAGAAATGCACAAAAATTCTGAAGACACAGACAGTGATGTCTTATTATATTGTGTTGAAGAAAAGCATTAAAATATGTATCATAAACATTACAGATATTGAAATTCCAGTAATTCTTTATGTGTCCTATAATGCCCGAGCATTCAAACCGCTAGCTGAGTATCATAAGACACAATGCGCACCGCAGCCGGACAGCAAAGCGTTTTCCGCTAGTGCTCACAGTCATTCCATCACAGTAGTACTTTCATTTTTATTTTTATTTTTAAATCCATAGCATGTTCCATAAGAGATTAGGGACAAAAAAACAAAACAAAACACAGAGAGCTACATGTAAGTCAGAGGCTATTCGGCTGAATTAATGAAAAGACCCAATACATACAAATTTGAGAACTGTGCATATTATGCAAAAATACAGATGTGGTGTATTGACAATTTTGGTAAATGCCACACAGTCTCCTGATTTTTGTTCTGTGCAAACATATCCCAAGTGGGGCTACAAAGTGCAAAGACGTAATATTCAAAAAGTTGGTTGACATTTACAATTTGAAACAAACTGCTTACAAATGCTTTTTAGCCAATCATCAGTTGGCATGTTAATGCTATCCAGCAAATATGCAACCATAGGCTTGATGGGGGCCTTCCAAACAACTCAAATGTTAGAATACATTTGTAAAGCATTTGGTAGCAGAATAAGTTTTAAGTGAGGGGTGACCAAAGAAGAGATCTTAAAAATGTTTCTAAAAGCTGGCAAAGCATCATGGTAGTTGACAACATTATCAACATTTGGACACTTCTGTTTTCAGCTATACATATGCTGACAATTTCATCAGCACAATATATAGATTACTAGTATACTCCCAACATTTCAAATTGGCAAAGAGGGACACTTTTATTTCAGGGCCATGACTAGGGGGGTGGCCAGGGCATTTTAAATTGCTTACTAAGAACAATTTAATCAACACAAATGCAATTTAGAACAATAACAATGCAATATATATATAGTAGTTTAAAGACACATGAATGTGAATATTATTGCTCTGGAGCTCTGTTATACACAAACAATATGGAGCTACTAAAAAAAGAAGGATATTAGGATACAGAATTTGGTCTCAAATTGGGTACTGGCCCTCGTAAGTGGAGACAGTTGGAAGGTATGTACCTAACTGTTGGTTTCCTTGTCATCTTCCCATTCTTAGAATGCCCATTTTAAGTTGGATTATCTCTACAGCTGGACAGTTGGTGGCCATTGTAGACTAGTTTTGGGTGTTGTTGCTAGATGTAACTGTGCAAGCAGGCAGGCCAGAGGTACTGTTATTTCTTTTTTTTCATGCCTTTCAGCTGTACTGTGTTCTTCATCATAATACCATCAGAAGAACAAACAGCCATATGCAAGGTTGAAATGGATTTAGAAAATGGCTACCACTGTGCAAAGTTCAGTAAGGACATAAGGAGTGACAGCTTTACAACAGTCCCGCAGATGTTCACAATGTTGGGCTTTTTTCTATGAAGATTTACGGGGTGGGTCTTAGCTCCTGTTAACTTCTCAGATGCCAAAGATACATCTAGTTTTGGTGCACGTTGATGGCTACATACTCATGTGAACACTTTTTTTTTTTTTTTAGAAGACCTCAGCTATTCTTTCATTTTGCCAAAAATGACAGTGAAATTCAGAAGTTGGGGTGGAAACAATTCTGCAGTCTTAGCTGATCTGACAACACTGCTTGTGTCTGCACCAGAAATACTTCATCTTTGGCAAACAATCCAGCACTTAGCTCGGAAAGGGCTGCATTTGATTTTGTCATTTATCTGAAATGGCGAGCAGACCACCAGTGCAAAACATTTGTGTGAAGCTGCTGCCAAAACCACAAGTGAGGAATTGAAATTCCCAGTGTAAATACTGCTGCTCTAAGTATCAGGAATAAAAATTTTACACTAAGTGCTCTTTTGTGAGGTCTTCAAGGAAAGTTTATCAACAAGCTCATTTCCTGTCATCAACCGATATGGTGATCAGCTTTCCTAATCTAACACATTATGGTACATACAACACAATAAACACAAACCAAGGACAGTCCTTCTTAATCTGACATATTAAAGGACCACTATAGTGCCAGGAAAACATACTCGTTTTCCTGGCACTATAGTGCCCTGAGGGTGCCCCCACCCTCAGGGACCCCCTCCCGCCCGGCTCTGGAAGGGGAAAGGGGTAAAAACTTACCTTTTTCCAGCGCTGGGCGGAGAGCTCTCCTCCTCCTCCTCCTCCTCCTCCCCCGTCGGCTGAATGCGCACGCGCGGCAAGAGCTGCGCGCGCATTCAGCCCGTCGCATAGGAAAGCATTTACAATGCTTTCCTATGGACGCTTGCGTGCTCTCACCGTGAAAATCACAGTGAGAAGCACGCAAGCGCCTCTAGTGGCTGTCAATGAGACAGCCACTAGAGGATTAGGGGGAAGGCTTAACCCATTCATAAACATAGCAGTTTCTCTGAAACTGCTATGTTTATAAAAAAATGGGTTAACCCTAGCTGGACCTGGCACCCAGACCACTTCATTAAGCTGAAGTGGTCTGGGTGCCTACAGTGGTCCTTTAAGGTCTATATCTAACACCTTAAACAAGGACAATTCTTCTTAACTTGGCATATTAGGATCCATATAACATCATAAATACCAAACGAGACCAGTCCATCTTAATATAACACATCAAAGTTGCATCTCACCCATTAGATCAAAAACCATGATGTTGATTATAACTGTGCCACTCTAACAAATAGTGAATACAAATGTGCGTGGTAAATGTCACTTGCCCAATTTAGTGAGTTTAAAGAACCCATTACATTTAAGATATGGTCAGCTCATTGCTACAATCTTTAGAATTTGTAAATAAATGTGCCCAGTTAGCGCTAAACAGAAAAAATGTATTTTATTTCTTCTCTTTTCTTATACTTTGTTTATATCTCTGGAAATGAACATTAGGGTTTGCATAATTTTAACAGACAAAGCAAGATACTGTATAGAATTTTTGACTTGAAAACAAGGAAAGACACAATAAACTGCCTATGACCCATTACGATATCCTAACCTTGAAGGAAGTGATTATATGAGCCCTCAACAATTCACGGGCAGTAGCTTTGCTGTAGACGTATCCAGATGTACACTGAGAAAGGAACATAAAAGTGTTTGGCATCAGAGGTGAAATAGCTAACAGCGGCTGTAGATGTCGTATTCCAGTTGTGAATTAAAGAGGTCAGTAAGAGTGATGCGTTGGGGTAAACGCCGAAAGTAGGCAGAATGAGAGCATAAAGGAATCCTGCTATGAAACTGAAGCTAGTTTTACTGCAAAGGCAACCGTTATCTGGATATAGCTCTGTCTGATTGCTAATGGGTGTAACATATGCAACCTTCCATTATGTATACTCATATATGGATAAAATTATCGTATCCTTAATTATCCATACGTTGTCTAGGGGCGCAAACATTTGCAGATTGGCATATCACCCTCTAATTTTTTAAAAATTTTAAGAAAGCCTCTTGTTGCAGAATCCTTAGACTGAAGAAACAAAATAAAACCAGCTACCATTGCTTCTCCAACTACCAGAGATAAAATCTTAGAAGTCTTCATATCGAGAGGTCGCAAGTTTATCCCAGCAGGAGAATGTTGCTTTTGGATAAGACATGGCTTAACAAAGCTCAACGTATAAAGAACCCTACTATCACAGCGGGATTGAGTTTCTTCAATTTGATTGTCAACTCAACACAACGCACTTTTTAATGAAAAAAACACCTATGTTAAAGCCAAACTAATTTTCTGTTTGCACCTGCTACATTTGCCCAAGAAAAAAAGATTTGATATAGGCCCAGATAGATATAGGACCATTTTTGAAAAAAAAAAAAAAGAGATTAAAAAAAAAAAAAACTCATCAAAGTTTGTATATGTTGTACCTTGTAGATCTTCACTCTGCAATCCTTAATTAACAAGTCGAGCATTCTTCTAGAAGTTTCACTATATGAGCAAAATATATATATTTTATCGTTCTATGATTTTAGAATACTACACCCCCTTTTGCAGTTTACGCTTGCACAGAAAGGGTTACAAGGGGGATTGTCACTAAAGATATTGCAGACTGAATCCTACCCCATCCCCCCAATGCCAAGACATTAATTCTCACAAGTCGGAGAAAATTACTATGCATGAATGCAAAAGGCATGATCAGGAGTAATTAACACGGCTTCATATGCAAATTTTATTAATGCAGAAGTACAAAGTCATTATGCAAATGAAACTTACGTCAACTCTCTTGACAAATATTCTTCTCCAAAGCTCAAGTTTTCCCCCCTCCTCCTTATATCATTTTTTGTTTATATTTTGCTTGTATTTTTTTTTGTTTCCAATTTTTTTATTTTTTTATTATCCGAATGGCTGTTTGACAAGTTAAGAAAGTAGTTATTGTTTTTATTTTCTTCGCCAAAGACATTTATTGTAGATCTGTTGATATTATGTATATATATATATTTTGGTTTGTGTTGTTGGCAGGTACACAGCAACTCACACTAAAGAAGAACGGGAGAAAAAACACAGTCTAAAAAAAAAAAAAAACGAACCTTCTAGCAGCAGGCAGCCAATCAAAACGCCAGAGGCTGTAATGAGTGCGATTGATGAGTGTTTGGCTTTACTGCAGGGTAATGAACTAGAATCCAGTCTGAGGAGAAAAATATGAATATTCATGAAGCTGTGCTCCTGCCTTTGATGATTAAAGAAATTTTTAATATTCAAATAAGCGCTTGCCAAGTGATTAACAAAGAACAAGCACGCAGCACTGGAAATTGAGACGCTGAAGATTTGGGAGTCAGAGCCTGTAGAGAAAAGCCAGTGCACACACACACACACACACACAAAAAATATATAACAAAAAACAAACCTTTATATACAAGATAGAAAGATAGCGAAATGCACCAAACAAAATGTAGTGTGTTGTTTCAAGAAACTAAAGGAGGAGGGGGCGAAATAAACAATAAAATCAAAACTGTTTGAGAAAACAGCCGAAACTAGTTAATTTCTGTAAAGCCTCGGCTTAATAATCTAGAGCGATGCTTCCAAAGCTTTTGTTTCTAAGAATGAAAAAACAAAAACAGTCAAATCGATTGTTTAATAATTGTTGTTTCACGTCTAATTTTAGATATGTTGTTACCATGTTTCTAATTACATACGACGCATTGTGTAGATGCTAATGAAGTATAGAACAATCTGTGAATAAGATGCTGACGGCTAGCTGATGAGACCTTTATTTGCGGTTTATTTATAAGAAAAGGAAGATAGGAATAATTTAAATATGCATTATTATAGCATTATAGCTTCCCAGTACTAAAACCCGATAATATTTTTGCAGTCTTGAGAATGCAGGCTATAAACACATGAAGAATATAATCAATAATGCATTCCATCTAATTTTGGAAAGCCTCTGACGAGCTCACTCTGCAAAGACGGGTGTGCCATTGCAAAATATTGACGTTTCTTTAACGTTTTAAAGCTGTTGCTACTGAGTTTGAAATTAAAAAGTCATCTTCTTTATTAGCCCTGCAGTAGTTAAATTCTGTCTTAATACTAATCAAAATCAAGGGCAGTAACAAAACAAGCCTATAAATGGCTCAATGAAACATTTTCATCTCCTATGAACCACGAGATGTAGTTACAATATATAACAGATCAGCCTTTTTTCCACCACATCTGTTCCATTTTACCCCTGACAAAAATCTATTAAAAAAAGAGACTTGTTCACATTAGTTTTGCTGAAAATCACTGGGAGGCTGGCTTCGCAGACATGAAGGATTTTGTCTTTCAGTGTCACAGAGAGCTGTACGCTATTAACTCTAAATAAGAAAATGATCACAATGAACATATTCCAGAAAGCAGGGCAGTCTGAACGTGTTAGAAACACTGGGCACAGTCCATTGGATCACAAGGCAGCTCTTAAAGGAGAGACTGGAACAATACGAAAAAAACACCTAAAGGCTGTATTTATATCACATTTGGGATATCTGTAAAGGCTGTTGAAGTTACTTATTAAATCATCACAGTAGTGATTTGGGAACTGATATACAAAAACTTCTAGAGATGTTTTTTCATGACCACCTGGCTCTCACAGTGGCTGTTTAATTTTGATGTCCCTTCAAGGAAAATACGAAAGGAGTTTTCTACTAAAGGAATTCCTTGTCAAAGAGGATTCTGGGTAACCTTCACAAACAGGAGATTTCTGTCTATGATCTAAACCGCCATTTTGTAAAGCAATACTCAATACATCACCAGCAGTCAATGTTTTATTGATATCCCTTTAGAATGCTATAGGGTAACTTGCACATCACCAAGACCATTGGGTTTCCCCAAAGAATGTTTTGAAGCAGCCTGATCTAAAACCTACACTAAAGACGAACCTAACACAGAGACTTAAAATGTAACAACCAAATCACATGAAGTTAAAGTTTTCATATCAGTTTATTGGGAATTACTAGCAAGCGGGCACACAAGAACAAGCCTTATAAGATGATATTTGCTCAGGAGAACTTATTAGATTTATATATCCCCTTGTGCCATTACATAGGGTAAATGTGTCATATTTATGAAGGCTATACAGGTGCTACTCTGGGTCAAAGTTCTAAACGTTGAATGGTTTCCATAGTGATAGCTTCTTTCGGTACTTTAACCCAGAACAGCACCTGTTTTTGCCAAATAAGCCCCAAGAGTGTACTAGACTAATACTACTCCCTTAAAGTATTATGAAATGGAAATAGCAGATGTTTTGGCATCTAACAAGCATCATCAGTGGAGTGCAGCGGATGCCCCTCTATGCGAAGTGACCAAAAAGTCCATAGGTTTAGAAGGCCACAATCACCGGATCTTACAATCTATAAGGCTATACGGTGCTACTGCAGTGCAAAAGATTTGACTGGCTAAGACATTCCAAGAACAAAGTACATTAAATCTAACATATGGACTTTGTTCACTGAACTGGAGTTGAGGAGAGTAGACAAGGTAAATGCAAATTTGGTTGGGCTGGAAAAATTGCTGAGTTAGAGAATGTTTCCAATTTTGCTGTTTTGATCTAATATATCCAGTTCCCTTGTCCGTTCACCAAAGTGCGCAGTTAAGTGAATAACTCCTTATGTGTTTAAAACTGCAGTGTTGTCTACCAGCAGACAGCAGAAGGGTCCTGTTTTAACATGTCCCAATATTATCGTCAGGCCTCAATCTGGGATTCTTTTCTATAGTCCCTTATAACTTATATTTAACATTAACCCTATCCATTTAAAGAAGAAGTGTAGCTTCTGATACTAGCTACACGTTAGCTGTAGGTTGTGCTACGATGCAGGAGGCATCATGGGATGACTTAGTCATACGCAGCGCAGAAGTGCAGCAGAGGTAAGATTTTTACTTACCTTCACCCCATTAAACACTCCAATAGCATTTACTGTGATAACAAAACATGGAACGTGAAACACAGAACTGTCAAAGTGACGGCTTCTCTTTAAACGACCAACATATTTATTCTAGAAAAATGTCTAACCTATTTTGAAAGTAGTTAGAAAGGGCAAGAATGGAAGAATGCCTTTACCAGCCTGGCCTTAATCTGCTTCACAAATTAGGAAAAAATCCGAGTTACATGGTTTTTGTAGCCTTATTCATTAAGCACAACAAACCTGCGTCTCCTATTTAGCCTACTGTTTGCTTCAGATACAGTTCTGTAAATATATAACAAGACTAAAATGGTTCAATAACTGTATCGAGAATTCCATGCAGCAATTTAAAGAGAAGACCCTTTGTCTAAAATCTCCTGTGCAGTGTGGGATTATGGATACCTGGGTAAGCTAGCGTGGATGCATTGCGCAGCAGTGTGTGTCGTCAGTTACAGATGGAGTGAAACGCTTTCTGGAAATGTGTTTCTGTCATGTATTCTCATCAAATCAATGAACTTGACAAGTCTGAGTTATGTCTAAAGGGGGAGTTCTTGGAAATTTATACAATAAAAAAAAAAAAATCTATCAAAAAAAGCATGCAAACCTGTCTATATGGTTTATTAAAGTTTTTACAAACAGTTTCGTAGGGGTTTTCAGGTATATTTAATAATTTAAATCTATGCTATTCATATTGTCTTACTTAGCTTCCTTGAGTCATGCACCAGTTTCAAAAGTGACGAACGAATTAGAAAATTGTATTTTTGGGGAAAATAAATCGTAAGCGCAACAGCCAATGGGTGTTATGTATAAAACATGTTGGGTTTGCTTCCATGTTTGCGGTTGTTTTGTGCACATGCACCAGTTTCAAATTTATATAGCTGTTACTTTACCATTTATATATTGGTGCCCTCGTTTTTTTTATCTGTTCTGTAAAGCAACAAAATAATTAGTATTACTGTCACTTTTTATTACTCATCTGGATTTTTGGTTGTATTTTTGGACAGATGTGTCACATAACAGCAAGAAAAAAAAGGTATATTCACAATTTTAATTTACATATATTTGTATATATATATATTAAGCAAAAATTAAGCTACTTACCTGTAACAATAAAAACCAGCAATCTGACTGTTGGAAAGAAAAAGCACACTTTTGCACCTCTTTTTTATACGATGGAAGCGCTGAATTTAAGAACTAAAGAAATAGAACCAAAACGGGAAAAAGAAAATAAAATGACAAAAGTGGTGCAGTACAGAATATTTCGGCACACGTAAAAGAATAAACAGCTGCAAAAAGTGAAAGCACCATAAAAAATGCCTAAAAAGCGAACCTGACACTATTACACATAACCCTACATCTGTTTAAATTCAGATTTATTAAGAAAACTGCCCTAACTGCTGAAAAGTTTCACAAAATGTATATTCTACCACCTATTGAACATGGCTATGGAATTAGTTGGTGTTTTATGTATAATAGTAATAATAAGATTAATAATAATAAGACCACTACACAACCTGTAGATCGGTTTACACTCTATTGATTAGAGCTCTATAGGCGAGGGCCCAATGTGAGGTCAATGCCAATCTGATACCTCTTTTCTAATCATACAAGCTGTGTTGCACAAATCAAATTCTCTTTCTGGGAAATCTGGACACAAACAAACTGTATTCCTAATATAGCCTCTGCCAAATTCCTAATAATGTCCATTTATTCTGACATTTCTGCCTGAAACAAGAGACAGCAGTGTTTAGAACATGTTCTACTACTACAATTCAATGACAACAAATTAATAAAACTACCGAAGAGTTGTTCTAGCCAGCTGCATGAATACTTGAACTGCAGTCTAGTGATCTCTCACTATCTGCAAAATGTCTTAGGAAATCCAAGCTCCATCACACGCCCGTCATTGACTTTTGCAATGCAAACGTTGATTTGGCAGAAGAATGGCTGCCTAGCATAATCCCCTCTTTTGACAAAAAAAAAGAAAAACTACTATTCCTGGGCACTGGCTCAAAAACAGGTAGGAAGCAAATGCTTAAAATTGAGGAAGAGAAAAGAGCCAAGATTTTTTTTTATTTTTTTTTACTACGACCAGGAACGCCAAAAGTAAACATGATTTATTTGAGCTCTGGATAAAATGTCGTGAACGAGACTGCAGAACCAGGCTTGCAATTAAAAAAAAAAAAAACCTAATAAAGTAAACAAAATGGGCAATTTATTATAGAACACTTGTGTCATTTAGGCTCACAGTTTTAATGGCTTTGAGTGCTTTCTAACCCGAAATATACTCTTCCTAAAATAAAGCAGTTCTAATCTGTTCTTAATTAATCTTCTGCTAACAAAAGATGAAAGGTCTGGCTAATAAAAGCAATATTTATGTGGTCACAGCGTGACTTTGCCACACACATCTTCCAAACACATGAGGGGCTTATTCACTAAATTGCAAAACTATGAAGTGCACATTTAAGGCCAAACTAGTTAAAAACACAATAGATTTCCTATGGCTATGTTGGCTTAAAAAATGCAATTCACTTCACATTCCCCTACAATTACCAATTTAGTGAATCTGCCCGATAATTTTGCTGAAAAGCAAAATAATGTTTGTTATATAAATATATTAATGAATGATAAGCCCTCTGTACTTAAAATGATATTTGGTATAATGCTTAAAATAAAACATATTTATATGCAGGGCCTTCTTCTGCCCTTGTTTCTTTTAATATTTTTATGTCAGTTACTTGTTAGAGACAATTATCTCCATTCTATAATTGCAAAGCGCTGCAGAATATATTGGCGCAATATAATGGCTAATAATAATAAAAATTTTATTTTTTTGTTTGTTTGTTTTTTTACATATGTATCAGACCTGATGTACACTAGAAGCAGCTTAATATAATTTGACTTATCTTTACATGGTTTTTATTTCTTTATTGTTGTGGTTAGTGTACCCAGCCTGAAAGGCTATCCTTAAGAGTTTACAATTTTCTGAGCTGCAGTGATATTAAGTTAAATGAAAAAAAAATTTATCAAACGCATGCAATTTAACAATTAGTAACTAGACACATCTAATGTAGGCTGTACAGCACCGGTGCAAATTCTCCCAGTATTTTAAAAGCGTCATAAAGCAAAAAGCAAAGGGGTCACTATCAGCAAAAGACCATAACCTCCCTGGAAAGTGGGGATTTGCAGAACCATCCTATTCTAATTCGAACTGAATGGCAGCTACGACAATAGAAATTGGCAGATTTTATACCTTATAGCTTTCTCTCAGAAGCATTTAATTTCACTTTGTCAAAGCCCCATGCAAATCAGATAACTGCCTGAATTAGTCATGCTAATAGACTGTGTGTACGCATAATATCAAGTCCTGTTTCACAACGACAACCAATATAAAATGTTTTTAAAGGAAATTGCAAGAGAAATGAGTGTTACAAGAGTGTCATCATTGGCAAATGCATAAATTATTTCAGTACTATATATAAATATATGATATATATAGGCAGGACGATGCAGAGACTGTTATGATACCTATAACACATGGGGGATTGTGGAGAACAAGGAAATTTGCCACAGTTACTATTTTCGAAGATTAACCCCACAAACTCTCCAAGGGCTTTCTTTAATGTATTGAGGTCATCAAGGTGAGTTTTCATTGATTTATTGGTCTTTTATATGAGAATTTCTTTAAAAACTTACTTGGCACTAGCAAGACATTAGCTCCACTGTATTTAGATGGGTAATGTGAAAATGGATCTTATACTTTATTCGAGACATACGCTGATTGGTCAGGCTACAGGCATCAAGAAAGCACTGGAACCACTCGAAAATAGATTGACAGAAATTCAAGGGACAGTGACCAATGGCTCCTTGCACCATCATCACTGTAGTAAGTAGTGTATATAGTGCTTACTAAGTCTAACTCTACGGTAAATGTATTTTTACTATAGATTTAAACGTTTATAAAAAAAAAAGTATTTAATTACCCAATCAACAGCTTACAAACTGCGTTTTATAATATAGAATCCAAAAATTCAAATTTTAGAGAATTTTACGCAAATTGCAGAATTGAGGCTAAAAAGCTGATTAAGAAGAAAAAAAATAAACACAGCTATAGTTAAATACTGGCCCAGTTTTCAGACTCTTTTTCTTGTTTTTAATTCACTGAAATCCAAAGTTTGGTGAATAACCCTATAAATGTAACAGACTATCCCTTCACAAAATATTACATATTTTAAATTGGAAGTGTTTTTGTTGTTGTTGTTGTTGAATTAACTGTACTGAGCACAGGACTCAACAGGAAATTAAAACCTTTATATATAAAGAATTGATTCCTCTAAGCCGGGGGTCCTCAAACTCCGGCTCCCCAGATGTTGCTGAACTACAACTTCCATGATTCTTTGAATTACACAGATAGCTAGAGAATCATGGGAGTTGTAGTTCAGCAACATCTGGGGGGCCGGAGTTTGAGGACCCCTGCTCTAAGCCGTCTTAAGAAACAATACACATCATTTATTTTTTTTAAGTCCAGTTAAGGTGTAGGTTTATCAGTTTTGTCTCCAAATAAGCGATCTATTTGCATAAGAAAAATGTGTATTATTGCAGTCGAATCCTTTAATCAGTGGTTTTCACATTAACCATTTGTACACCTAGCACAAACGATGGTTTTTAAATTCTCAAGGCAGATGAAATCAGCAATTAATGTGTGTTAATGCAGATGTTCGAGAGAAAAGGGTAACTTTCTTAAGTGTTTTATCTCCCCTCTTCTGCTGAGAAACCTTACAATATGCACATTCATCAAACACATCGTATTATGCCTTTTAGTCTTCAACAATGATGAGTTTAGTTGTGTGATCTTTAGCCATATTTACAGATATTCAAAGGCAAATCCTATCTTGTTAGATTGTTATAAATGGGGCTCCAGGGAATGATTGCACAGTCTCCGGCAGATGTGAGAGCAATACTTTCTTGGAGAGGCGCACGGCAGTTCTTAACGTACAAATTAAAATTGTTAAAACTGCCAGTTTTCAGATTCTTCCTTCTTTTTTGCCAAATCATTACCGAGCATCAGTATGCGTCTCCCAAATGTCCAATTATGCTGACTGAGCTGGTTCAAAGGTAGCCCCATACATGTAGAGCTAAGAACACGTGTTGGTGTGTGTCGAACAAGCATACGGATAAACAAACACAGCTAACAAAGTAGTTGCAGTGTATGTAATATATGGACATTGATACGTAAATGCATTCAACCGCAGAGACTGTCACAATATTAAATGACTGATGGTCCCCTAGATTGTACACTCTTTCAAGCAGGGTCCTCATCAACCTATTGTTCCTATGACAATCTGTAACTGCCCCATGTATTGTTAAATTTCCCCCTTTATAATGCTGCAAAGCACTGCGGAATAAGTTGGCGTTACATATAAAAATAAGAAAAATGGGCAAATTTCTTGGGCATCGACTTCTTGCAATTAAAAAAATATATATATATAACTGAAAAAGCAGATAATATGCAGTCAAAACAAGACAGTTTGGAAAGAATCTATAATGAAGAATTTAGCCAGGCCGGCTACTTTTGGCCTACTTTGTCAATGCCCAAAATGTACTATTTTATTGGAGTTTAATGCATTTAATGAACCAACAAAATTACACCAATCTTTTAAAATCCATGATTTTCTCTATGAGTGTTAAACAGTGATAAGTAACCATATCTTGCCAGCATTGGCAAGTAGTAAGCCAGGGCAGGAGTAGCACGTTCATGGCAAATCATCCTTACGCTCATGTTTGCTAGGATGACAGCCCTGCATAGCAGCCTGCCAGGACTCCCCGTGTTCACAGCGCTGCCGAATTGCTCTCACATGGACAGAAATGACCTATAAAAGCCTCCACAGGGTGAAATTATTCAATAATATATTTTATAAGCACTCCTCTTTGGTGATCCTGGAATTGTGACATGAGAAAAATCCTGGAAAACAAGACAAGAGCTCAAAATCAGGACTGTCAAACCAGATTCAAGGCTGTTGGCAGGGATGTATTACTAATCTTGGCGCAGATCAGAATATAACCTTTATAATAGACTGCACTATATGCACCTTGATAAAATTCTACTTTAAT
Organism: Pelobates cultripes; assembly: GCA_933207985.1. Lineage (NCBI taxonomy): Eukaryota > Metazoa > Chordata > Amphibia > Anura > Pelobatidae > Pelobates > Pelobates cultripes. Next base: position 48,412,163 of record OW240924.1, on the reverse strand, counting down.
TCTGCATAGAGAGCTTAAGTAGGAGATCATTTCAGAACTTTCTAAGTCTCACCTCATACATCTAGTTTCTTTGTTTTGTTTTAAAACCTGAATATCTATTTTTTTTTTTTTTCATTTGTGCATTCCAGGTGTGTTCTGCATCACTTGCAGAAACTAGAACGCCAAAAATATTTCTCTACAGCAGAGTTGAAATGTAACTCCAGTATATAATAAGATGACATGGTCCACTTCAGGTAAGTTATAGTTTTAAACCCCTTCATAACCAAGCACTATTTTCTTTTAAGGAAAATGAAACCATGGTTGTATAGGTGTCTTGCAAAATACTGCAACAATTTCCTTTAACCATATGTACATAGATGGCACATAAACTATGGAACAACGTAAATTCCATGGCAAAGTGCTTATTTAGTAGAAAAAATTTTTACAAAAAATATTTTTTACATTTCTACTTACCGGTAGTTATAAATCTGCAATGTATTTTGCAGAGCAGAATAAGACATGCGTCTATTGCCGAGATATATCATATTTAAGATTAGATTACTGAGCAATTCTTGGACTGGATTCTAAATTGCCCTTTCAATGAGTAAATTATGTCTATAGGTGGCCACTATGCCCCTATATAGAACTGCCTGTAATAAATCAGTCTTTTTATATATGAAATAGCAGTGCTCTATGTCACCACTAGGAGCACTTTAAAAAGTGTATGGAAAACATTTAACATTTTCAAAGCTGGAGTGAAAACTAACTATTCTCAACTAAAGCAGTTCATTTGTGTATTTGCAATGTGTGTCAAAGATGTATAACAGCCTTTTACTCTCTCGGTTTCTACATTTGCTTGCATTACTCTGAACCTTTGCAAGCCTTTAGAATGACAAAACATCATGGAAGCTGTAGTTTTAAAACATCTGAGAATCTATCTTTTGGGCAGCACGTATAACAGCTAGTATAACATAGTATCCCTTTAAACAGAACTATTACTCACAAATAGACCCTTCCCCTTCAGAAATGTGTCAATCTTGATTGGTCAAGTACTAGAGACAAGGCTGAGTCACATCCATAGGCTGTTGCTGGTATTAGTCACAGCAAAATCAGAATCAGGATTGGACAGTGATTTAGGCTACAGGATTTGACAGAGCTTGTGTATTTATCATGAAGGAATTATTTTATTCAGCATTTAAAGGCCGTCCCTTCTCATTCTCCATGTCAGAACTGTACTTGAGCAACTTGCTCATCACGCAATTAATTTCTTAGTCAATTCATGTACCTAGGGATTTCTAAGTCACACAAATTCAAAAAAACTCAAAAATTTGTTTTATTTTGCATTTGTCCATAAACTGAATGCACAAACCTAATATCTGCCTGCCACTGACTAGGTTTTCCCATGGAAATCCGATTTAGCTATGTATACATGTATTTCATAATCCTCACTGCACACACTTCCAAAATGTTTTATCTCCTCCCTAAAGAAGCCTTAAAAAAAAAAACCTCTGATCCTGCTCTGTAAAGACACCCAAACAGTTAAATGAGAATGAGAGAGCGTCTGCAGGGTAAACTGAGGCAGAAGTGAGAAAACAGGCCGAACGGCTCTTAGGAGTAATTACTAACAAAAAGCTTGAGAATGCTGGCGAGTTCCAGGCCTTGAACTTGCTCCGCTCTGCTCTATAAATTTCAACTTGGAATGGCTTCTCTGTGCCTACAAAAGATACTATGGCTATTTGCCAAGTCTGCTGCCACCCGCGAAAAAGGGGGGGAAAAAGTAAAGTAAAATAAAACTTCCTGCTTTGGAAAAGTTCACTTCAATCTTCACCTCTGCTCCCCTCCCCTGCTTCCCTCTCAAACATAAGACCTCAGTGGATTGTGGCTCTATAGCCCATTAGAGACCACAAATACCTGTTCTATATGCCACTAAAGGCCAGAGTGGATGGTGACGTTTTGCCCCATTAGGGACCACAGTGAATAGTGGCTTTATATACTACAAGAGAGGCCGTGGTGAATAGTAGCTTAAAGCCCCGAGAGAGGCCACAGAGAATAGTGGTTTTATAAACCACTAGAGAGGCCACAGTGGACAGTTCATAGCCTACCACATATTACACAGTGAATGTGGGTACACGGGGCTTGCACAGTCAAGCACAGCATGCGCCTAATTCAGCAGACTGCAAGCGCCATGGGAAACCAATATACATTCCCAGCAAGAATTGGAGAGGAAGGGGTAATTCATGAAGGAGTACGCTGTTTCTTTAAAAAGAAAACCACACAATTCCCTCTATTCAGTAACAGGTATAAACATATACACTGCATAATTAGCTTAAATATTCTTAACACAATTTACCTTGAAAAAAGAATGTATACCACAACCACAAACAGTCGAAGATCCATCAAACTGTCCTTTTTTTTTCTTATTCTTTTTTTCTTTCATCATTTTAACATGGACCTAAAAAGCTCTGGGATTTTTTAGCAAACCATCAAACCACAAAGAACCTGCGTTCTTTACCATGGGAGCTTACTTGCAATGATTTGAGTGTTTAGAGAGAGAGAGAGAGAGAGAGCAGACAGGGCAGGGGAAGGAGGGGGCACGACTGTCAACGTGAAACAAAAAGAGAGAGACAGAGGGGGGCCAGTGATCTATTCAAACCCAGACACACTGACCAAGGTCAGTAGAGAGCGATTCAGATCTCAGAGCAGCTGTGCAATTATCCCCAAATTATGCATAGACTTGAAATTCCGAGATTCTACACAGCAGCTTGCTAGGAGAGGGAGATCTTCTGGAAGGTGTAATCACTGTAATTGCTCCCTGGCTTTCCAAAAAAGGCGTCTGGATTAAAAGGGATCTCATAATGCAAGATCTACATACAGACAGAGAGGCAACAAAGTAATGAGGGGGTCAGACATTGAGCAGTAGTGGGAAAGCAAAAATACAAATAGTCACAGCAAGGTGTTTATCGGATATGAGCTTAGTCCCATGGGGGTGGTGAGGATTACAGGAAATGAATTGTACTACTTTTGTTAGTTTTTTTAAAGGTACCTTTTTATTGGAGCAGCGAGGTACACAGATATTTTAGAAAAGCACTGGGCGGACATGCCTCTAACCCCCTCCACCCCCCTTAAAACTTAGCAGACTTGATTTTTGTGTGCATTCTTTTTTCCATGTATGACAAACTTTCAGACATAAAAGGAAGTATATTACATAAAAAAGGGGAAAAGTGGATTTTACCCAGAGTAATCACAGACAGGGGGATATTTATCATCCTATTCATATAGCAAACAAATAAATTAGCAGCGCCAGGTCACAGTAAAACATAACACCAGCAAAAAAACATAATATAAGACAATATAATATATCGACGTTAATAAAGGTACATGGCAAGTGTATTGCTCTTGTAAACTCCCAGGTAAAGGTGAGATCTGTAAGACTGCAAAGATTTAAAGCCTAGACTTCACTGCTCAGTAAATAAAGGTTTAAACAGCCCACCCTACACATCATACATCATATACTTAATGCATGCTTCTATATTAACAGAATCAATAGACAATGCAGATTTGATCCTGTTAAGGATTTAACCTGTCCTTCTACTCTCATGTACATCGACAATGAAAACATTGGCTCAAGAGAGGGATCTGGCTGCCAGCAAGCCACAGAGTGATTGAAAAGTCCATTCTGTTTTCATTACATTGCTGGGATATCCTTCTCAGATCTGGAACTCGGAGTTATGCGCCCCCCCCCCATTCTCCCTCCCGAATACTCCACCCCTCTTTCAGCTCTCACGATTGCGAATCTAGAGCCAATGGAAAGGATTGCTCATCTGACTTTAACAGTGTATCTTCCCCCCACTATTACTGATACAATACTTTATAACATCAAGAGATTCTTTCGCACTGTACAACAGGCATTGCATAACAGTATGAGAACGCCTAAAACAGACAGATGATATGAAAGCTCTGCCCTGTTTAGATTGTAAACTTTCATCACTTTTCATTACCGGTTTGCTGAATCTCTTACCATTAACTTCTATGTCCCTTCATTTTTTTCATTGTGCTGCGCTACAGAAAATGTTGGTGCTTTCACACTAATAATAACATAATATTTTATTTTATGGAGCTGCCATATCATCTCTCTCATTCTGTACGGGAAGATGAGATTGGAACTCAGAGTAAAGTGCAAGTGGGACAGTGATCCGGTCTAAACTGCAGGCAGGTGACACAAAATGGGACATTTATCCGAGTATTTTGTTCTAAATAGTTGTCTAAAGTACTGGGGCGATCATGGCAGAAACCAGTGAAACCAGTAGACACATTCCTTATCAGACTACTGTTTCTGAAGTAAAGCCAAAAAACAGAGTGTTTGAAAAAACTAGATTCTGATGACGCCCGATGACCCACAGAGTTCTAAGTATTCTGATTTAATGCCAATAAACCCCCAAGCTCTGTGGCTTTGCACACCCCTGACCTTGATGTAAACATTACATTCCCCACATGCTAAATCTATTTTTACAATAACAAAGTACATTTTTTACATAGCTGGTAAAGATAATTTTGAAAGGGGACTGATAATACAGATAATATGCAGGTGCTTTTTATCAGTACTAACATGTCAGGTTCTAAATTCTTTGCTAAATTGACCCCTTCAGTGCCACTATTAATACTAGTGATACATATACGGAATCACGTGGCTAGAATCATGTAGCTATAGCTAGGAGAATAAACTGATTTTCTTAGAAAGCAATATGGCCATTTATTTTTTCATTATTTACTATTAAATGAAATAAATCAGCATAGGCATTTTAAAGAACAATGGCAGTACAGCTTCCTAGCGTTTAAAAACCCAGAATTTAGAATGTAATAAAGTGGGCTGTGGTACTTGTCTATGGCCTGGAAGAGCTTCTGCTTTCAAATAGAGCTTGAGATATTCCCACAAAATCTTCTCCTCTACAAAAAAAAGGTGTCCTTTGCTATTACTATAGAGGTGAAAGGGGTTGCAGGATTGTGTGAATAGGCTAAACATGGCACTTTATTCAAAGTAATTTCCTACAAGAACTTTTACCTCTTCAGCTCCTACATGCCTTGCAAAGTCAATGGCCTTCTATGCAGTAAGGAAAATGTATGATAGGACGCAAAATATTTTAGATCGGGGAAGGCAACCTTTGGCACTCCAGATGTGGACTACATCTCCCCTGATGCTTTGCCAGCACTATGGCTGCAAGGTCATTATGGTAGTTGTAGTACACAACATTTGGAGTGCTGAAGGTTGTCTATCACTGTTTTAGATCATGAATTAGTTTAGAAGCTTTCTTTACATTTACACCGTAATCCCTTCTCTTTGTAACAAATACAATCTCTAAAAAGATACAGCTATTTTATTCTCTATCCAAAACTATTATCAGATCTTAAAAATAAAATCTGCTTAGAAACAATACATTTAGACCACTAATAAAGAACTTTAGACTTAAACTGAAATTAATTCATAAAAAACATGGCGCAAAAAGCCATCAGTAACCTTGCTTTAGCGGTACAGTCATTTTGTTACTGTGTCGCAAAAGCAATATACTGTGTATACTTTGTTATATATATATATATATACTATATATGTATACTATCTATCTATATATATATATATAGGAACTTTTGGCATTTGGTTGGCTGGCCAGAGTGTATACTGGGAATCCTAAATACCAAGTTCCATAATTAAGGATACGTCATTTTAAAAATGTACTGATTGTTTCATACATTCATATATTGTTGCTATTTTTAAAGGGACATTCTAAGCACCATAACATGGCAGCATATTGCATTGGTTTTGGTGCAGTGAATTATTTTTTGACAAATTGTATTTTTGCGTGGTTTGAAAAATAAAAAAGCTTTTCTGGCATCCAAAGTCCACGTACTGTTGTAATTCTCATTTTAAGCTTATTTTAAGGATCCCTATTGATTATTTTAGGGGCTGCACTCCAGTGGTCCCCAGAATATATCTTTCTGGGTCTGATTTGCTGCTTATGATCCTATGATACATGTAAACTTTAACTATTTTTATGACATTTATGGAAAATGTACTTTACCTCTGTAAAAAAAAAAAAAAAAAAAAAGATATGTTGCTTAAAACTAAAGACTGGTTTATCTTATAATCAGAAAACTGAGAACAGATTCTGAAGGGCAATAAATGTAAAAGATGACCTAACACTGTGAGTAGAAGAAAGGGTTAAATGTTCCTAAGGCAAACATCACCTTTTTTCTGTTGACACCTATAGATAATGTCTGCAAATGGGTTATTTCACTAAGCATGTAACTGTAGAAAACGGATGGGAAATCAATGTACCAAAAGTGTAAACCCCTTTTCCAAAATAAGGGTGAGTTTACAGTGTCTGGCAAAAAAATCTCCTGGAATGCGTCCTTAATCGATCGCCCGGTACCTTCACCATAGCTACGACAATAAAACATTTAGATACTTTAGTATATACGACAATATATTTTTATATATATAAAAGCACTGATGAGTACGTGTGACTCCAAAGAGTTAAAATATATTGTGCGATCAGAGTTTAAGTTAAAAGGAAATAAATAAGGGAACTTCACTGTCCTTGAGCTCTGGACGATAAGTATATTACCCTGCTACAAAAATACCAGCACACGCACTTAAGCGTATAAAGTGCATTTATTTTCTTCAATGTTTCCTGGTGGGTGGACCTGAGTGTTGAGAGGACAGTGGTCACACTGTGTTATTTCCTTGTGAAGAATACAGTTTTGCGATGACCTGGGATTGCTTATCTAATCTGTTTCGTGTAACTGGGCCGTAAAATGTTGACAGGCTACCGCCACCGCACCTTGCCGCTTAAATCTAAATATACAAGACATTCCAGGACTCGTTTAGCTTGCATTTCTTTCAAGTAGCAAAATGAAATGTATTGAGAGAAGCTTATCTGAATGCTTTGGGTAAAAAAAAAAATAAAAAATAAAAAAATTTAATCCATCTCTTGTTTCAGGATGGGGGGAAAAAAAAATTTATTTTTGAATTTTTTATATTTTTGCTTTTTTTTTAACTCGATTGTAAAATATCTTCATGCTCAGATATCAGTAACGTATTTACGTGGCAAACCATGTATGTCATGATATCAAGGGATTTGGCTCGCGTGTAAATGGTTAATTAGTTTATAATCCCAGAGGGAAGGAACTGGCTTTTTTAAGATAACATTGAAGATCACACTTGGGCAGCACTGATACACCAGCAAGCTTAGCTATAAATGCATTAAACCCGACCAGGGTCCAAATATATTGATTGTTCTGTACTTAGTACTGACACTGCCGCCCCCCTGTCCCAATCTCAATACAGATGTTTCAAAAATTACAAAACCTTAAGTGGCAGAGGGTGGAACAGCCACAAAATTATCCTCTCTCTCATTTTGGTTAAATAGGTTTAGTCACCGAACAGTTGTGACAAGGTGACAACCAAATTACAATATATATCTAATTTTTCCCTAAGTGAGTTCAGCTAAATAGTCCTAAATTTTGTAACTTGGTAATTAACTCTTGACTCACTGTTTGATGAATATACTCTAAGAATCTAAATTTTGCAGATCACTGGTAGAAAAGTTATGTTTTATGTCTATTAGTGTGGCTGCACCTGCAGCGAATCCCCATGTTAAATTTAAAAATGCACTGTTTATAGCAACAATTTATTTTTGCTTTTACTTCATATTGTTTCCTGTCCCTAAAACTTCAAATTACAACATTGCAAGGTTTCCTCTGCTGTTCCCATTGATGCCAAAGCAAGGACTCGAAATTCTGAGGATTTCTGTCATGTTGCTGGTAACTGAATACCTCCCACCTGTCCCTTTTTAGGAGGGACAGTCCCTATTTTGAGTCCAAATCCCTCTACCCCTCTTTTATATCTTTTTTCCAGGAGCTTCATATTGTCCAGTATATAACAGATCTTCCCAGCAATAATGATCACAGTAATGAGTCTTTACCACACCCACGCCCTAAAATTCAAGTGTCTCTCTTTGTCCATTTGAAACGTTGGGAGGTACATAACTGGGTTGCATCACTACTGTATATGTTGGTGCTATTATTCTTAGAAAAATAAAAAGTGATAATAAGAGCAACATGTTCTTTTAAGCAGTTTTCACGAAGCCCATTGCAAATCTGCATGTGTTTTGCATACAAACTTTGAAATTCTACAATGTTTTTGTGTATTTGCAGTAAAGTCGCTTATTTAGAATTTAACTTCCTGTGGTCATGTGATTTATAAAGCCTATCGCGTGGTTGAAGGGGGCTGATGCTGAATGTCTGACTTTTTGGTAAATACAAATTTATAGTTACATTTATTTTACGGAATCCCCAGTTTGATCACCTTGCCCGCCTCTTGTCCCTTCGCTCTATTTTTTGGCCCAAGGCGACCATCCGTTCTCATTCTCTGTCTCTGCTCACTGATCTGGTCTATCTGTAATTACACTCAAGTCTCCCTGTAGTAGTAGAGACATCAGGTGTCACGGCGGGTCTCCATTCTGGATGCCCTGGCAAACGGAGAGTGAGCCAAACTCAGCAGAAAGCAGCTTGACATACACTGTGCAGCAGCCAAACCGCACGCTTCTCTGAACCACGAAAATGGCTTGAATTTTGTCTATTTAAGAATTCTACGCAGATAGGATGGGCGTCAGGGGCCTGTTCATTACATGGTGTCTAATGGCCATCATGGTATACCGCAATAAAGGGGCATATTTAGCATAAGACAGCTCCGGTAATTAGCTGTCAGGAAAAAAAAAGAAAAAAGATAATCCTGAACATTCTATAGAACAATCAATCGCGTCCACACACAGATTTTACTAATCTCCATTTGTAACAAAATAATTAGAAATGAATCAGGTGGCTTATTTTGTGCCAATAGCTGTGTTTATCTCTTATGTCCATAATAAGATGTGCATCTTGGCTTCTGCGACCTAACAGAAGGCGCAGGCTAATGTGGGGCGCAGGACTGTGATTTTTGTCATTTAAAATAGGAGGGCCCCCCTCTCTTTTTCCACCTATTTGCAGCATCTGCAGACATTGTCCTGTTTTTACCCTGTGCCCTGGTGGACTTATAGTTACTTGGGGATTAAACCTATGACCTATCAAACCATGTGTATGTCTCTCAACAATCCAGTTTCTAGCTTCTTTCCAGTTATCTCAGGTTATCCAGCAGTGGGACACTACAATAAACTCACACTAAAGAGCTGCACGGTCTGCCCTGAGTGGGGCCAGTCACAACGACAGTTAGTCAGGCAGTCCAACAACTTCCTGGGTGGAACAACCTCTTTTCTTGAATGAATTCACCACTTTGTTGCCCCATTGTGGTCTACCTACTTTCCGTCCTGTTCCCTTACTTTCCACAGGTGAGACGTATGATTCTGATCATTTAAACTAGTGGTTCCCACCGCAGTTCAAGGCACACTAATGCCTCAGGTATTTTTAGGTATTATCACCAAACAGAATTGGAAAAATCACTAAATCCTAAGCCTAGCCATGGATCTCAAACTCACGCCCCGCAGATGTTGATGGCCTACAACTTCCAGAATTATTTGACTCCAATAGATGCCCAGGTAATGAGCTGAGTTATAAGTTATAGTTTAGTAACACCAGTGGGGCTGAAGATTGTGATACCTGCCCTAGACTGTGTGCCTTGAGAACTGGATTGCTCTGGTTTGATGTGCCTTGAGAACAAGTTTAGTCCACAAGTTCTAGTAGGCAACGTGTAAAGAAACTTGAAGTCTAGTTCTATGTCCAGGTCAAGCAGTAAGGCCTCTTAGCATTTTCTACAATGTTGTTAAAATAAAAACCAGTCACCTAAGTAAAAGTAACGTGACATACACAGGCCAGCTAGGTCATGGAGGACTTAACAGTAAAACCAAAGTACAGAAGGACATTAAGAGCTGAGGAAATTGTCAACAAGTAGAACATACGTCAAGAGGGTAATTTAAAGAAGAAGGGACTGAGCCTCCTTGAAAGACTACAAACCTGAATGACAGAACCAGATCTTGTATAAGCCAACCAAGTAGTTATTTTTCTTCTGTGACAGAAAAAAAAGTCAGCTACAGGTGCCTGAGATTAAATCTCACAAACATTGTAAACTCTGTGGTAGCCACTGTTAATCTTAAAAACTCTTCTCTGTGGTAGAGGGTTTTAAGAGAGACAGATTTTACCAGACCTGTGGTACCGGATTTTTGAGATTCCCGAGACTGTAAGTTAGATCCATAAGTACTTGTATCTAAACTTCCTGGTAGCTCAGATCTCGGCAACCTTTCTGTGACTCACAGCACCAGCTACAGCCTTCAAGTCCCAAAACTAGAATGTTTACAAGTATTCAATTCAGCCTCTGCAAAGACCTCACCCGGGGAAGAATAACGCTAAAGGTTATCATCCACGTCGGAGATCAAAATTAGTACGCACATAATTAAATAAAAGTGTACAAATAATGACATGAAAATGTTTTATTGGATGTATGCAGGTGAAAATTTCACATATAAAAGGATATTACACCCAAAGTTAAATGTAGGAAGTCGCTTATTTATTGATTTGAAAAATGAAGGCCAAATTAGTAGGTGGATAAAGTCTAGTTTAATTTTTTTTTTTTTAGACCAAATATTTCAAATCAAGTGACAACAAACCCACAACTCATTATGTAGCTATGTGTATCAGTGATGGTAAATTTTAGCAACTTAAATTCAAATGGCAAAGTTTAGGTAAACACAGTCAAGCCGTGACGATAGCAGAGTTATAGAATTTCTCCAAATGAGCTATTTTTGCATAAATTTTGCCATTCTGATTAATTCGCTAAAATTCTGAATTTAGTGGAGAAATTATTAAATGTGACATCGTGGACAAATTAGAGATATACGATAAGAAAATGTATTCCAATTCTTTTTACTCTTTGACAACAAAAAGGAAAAAAATAAACACAAACAGATCTTGAGCAGAAAAACTGCAAGCACTGCAGTCCTACAAACTCAATTACGCTACAATAATTAACGCTTCCACCACATTAAATTATATTTTACATCTAAGCAGCTCAAATGTTATTCTTTAGTATTTTTCTAACGAGCAGAGAAACATATTTTTTGTCATGTTCTATTAGATACATTAAAAGAATAGAAAATAAATAAAATAAAAAAATAGTAGCTTTTAATTATTATTTTATTATTTATATAGCGCCATCAGATTCCGTAGCGCTGTACAAATGAAAAATGTATAAAAATTCCAGCTGACAAAAACACCTTGTGCATGTATATCCAAGGATCACTTTAGTTATTTTTCTTGAAAAAAGGATGAGTCTTAGAAAATTTTTAATATAAAAATACATTGGGGGATGGGGGCTTTTTGTAGTGTAAGAGATTAACTTAATTTTTTTGTGTTTGTATTTATTTTATTCAGTAGATTGTTTTGTTATCCTGTCTCTAATAGTATCTCTATTGAAAAAAAAATTTTTTGTTTAATTTGTTTGTTTGGTTTTTTTTTTAAAAGAAGAGGCCGACACCTGGTATATGACAAGAAAAAGTGCACTAATTTTTAAAATATTTTGGAGTCATTTAAATAACAATCACTTTTAAGATTTATCAAAGTGATTCGCAAAGGTATCTTATCTTACTTTGTAAATTTATACCATAGGTTATCTGTTTACCATATATATATATATATATATATATATATATACTTTTTAATTTGATATGCTTTAGTATTCATGTGTCATTCTTGAACTAATATGCCAGCAATAGGTACAGCATATTTGTAATACTAGAGTGTTATACTAATTGGATTATTATCACTGTCCCTCACAGAAATAAAAAAAGGAAAAAAAAGATTTACCTACCTTACTTCCCCTGGCACGCTGGTCTTGACACCATCGCCCCACCTCTGTTGACTGAGAACATCAGTACTGACAAACTCAACCAATTCAATGCTTCCCCACAGCAATGGGGCTAGTGTGCATGTGCAGTAATCTCAGCATCCCCTCATAGATATACATTGAGTCAATGAAATGTTCAGTGTCTCGATGCAAAGCATTGAGGCATTGAACGACTGTCCTGCAGTGTTTGCAAGAGGTCATCCAGGAAATCCCTGTGGTGGCTGTCCGAGTGACAGAAACTAGAGGTGGCATTAGGCATCAATGTAAATACTGCCTTTTTTTTTAGAAAAGGTCAGAGCAGAGACAGACTCTTTGCCCTAGAACCACTACATTAAGCTGTTGTGGTTCTGGTGTCTAAAGCCCCATTGTAGGAGCTACAAATATAGCAATCACAAGAACGAACAGACAAATAGAGATCACTAGTCTTTGCTCAATATTTCTTGGTATGATTACAAAGTGCTCACACAGAAGAGAGATTTATCAAGGCAAAATGGATGTTATTTTAGGTGTAGTGAAGTATAAAGTATTGAGAGCTATTCTACTGATTTCTATGGCTATTGCTCCTTATTTAGTACTGTAAAATATTGACCAGGCATATCTGCTGTTCAGCCTCCTTCCACTGTACAGAGCATATGAGACTTCTACCAGTAATCCAACAGTTAGACAAACCAACTGTTGTCTGTAGAATACTCAGCAAACACAGCAGCTCACACCGGAGGGAGGAGAATTAACCCACTTCCCCTTGGTAACAGACTTTGCAGAGAAAAATGTAAAATTCTTCACTGTATTAACAAGCACCATGCATCAAAGGTGTTTGCAATTTTATTTAATTTTGGATTTTTATTTATTTTATTTTTTTGTTACGGGTACGTTAAAAGTATTTATGGAGGGCTCTGCGCAATGAAAGTTTTGCTGACGAATAAGTTCATTTTGGGATGCAGGAGTCAGAAAGCCTGGAGACGCTGTATTCTAGGAAATGGAACGGGAAGTGTGCTGTACGCGGGTTTCAGGATAAATAGGTTTAGGATTAGCATTAATCCCGACTTCTAACATGTAAAACAATGCAACTTCAAACTCACGACGTTAGCCGAGGGATGTGTGCCAGAAAGATCAAAGATGGGAGTTCAAATGATATTAAAGTATATATTCTTGGTTTAATCTGATGATTAATTACATGATGAATTGGGGCCTTATGTTTAACTAAGTCTTGCAATAAAAAAAAATGTAGCTACCAGTATTTTATGTATCTTATCGAACTACCTGTCTGTCTGTTTATCCTTTTTTGTTCGTCTGTCTCTCCTTCTCTTTTTGTCTGTCTCTAATTCTGTGCTCATCTGTATCTTTTTCTGTTTGTCTGTCTCATCCTTTGCCTGTTTGTCTCTCCTATGTTTGTCTTTTTGCCTCTGTCTCTGTCTGTTTCTCTGTAATGTATCTTTGTAACTAGACATACCTGCACATGTCTTTAAGTGCTACTTTGCAGGTTATTATTTAAACCATTGCAATACCACTCTATATACCTATCAATTATTTATTTAAATCATAAACACACATATATATACAGACAGACAGACGAATTGCTAGAAAAATGATTGATAGTTCATTAGAGTGTTTTACAGAAGAAACAAACGATATAGACATGGATAACAGATAGATAGATAGATAGATAGAATGAGAGTTAGGTAGGAAACCGTTTTTTCTTTACACAGATCTACATTTCCCAGTGTATTTTATACTAAATGTTATCAAGTAACTCATTTTGTAGCTGGAGTATAAAATTTAAATCTATATGTAGCCATGTGCCTATTGTGAGTGGCCTAGTTGCATGCTCTGGATCTTACAGCCTTGTGGAGCGTGTGTGTGTTTTAAGGCATGACACAAAGCTTTGCGCTGTCTCTGCAACATCACATTAAGGACACTGTACCTGCAATGTTCTCCTGCTTGGGGCAAATTCCTTTCGTAGGCGTGAGAAGACGGTCTTCCTCGTCGGGCGTGACTTGGATGCCGATCTCCACGGGCTCTGCCACTTTCCTGAGCTCGGAGCGAGATGAGGGGGGAGGAGAGCTCTTATCCAGACTCTTATCATAGCAGACACTGCCTGGTCCGCCGCACAGCTTTCTCTTGTGCTCTATAAAAACCAAGATGTCTCCCAAAGGGAAGTTCATTTGACACTGTCCACATGTTAGCAAGTCGGGGTCTGTCCCGTTGCCGCCAAGATTAATGGATCCTGACTCAGGGAGGGCAAGAGCATCATCATCGTCGTTGATCACCGTTTCAACATGGCGGTCGTCTGCTAAGAAAAATAAAGAAGAGCTATAAGCACTGGAATATCCACATAAACACGATAACATCAACACTAACCCAACATTCCAAAGCCCATATCCCCATCTGTAACAAAAGGATAAATACATAATACAACTGCAAGAAATCCCACTCAATACATAAAGGTTAACAAGTGATTTAAACAATGATAGCTGATTTATTGTGCCCCTTCCTTCACCAATATACAGAATGTCCATACTGATCTGCTGTCAGTGTCAGCACTTTTTTAAAAAATGTGTTGAAAACATTTTTCTTACGAAACATAGAATATTTTTACAGGCATCCTGCTAGAAGCCCTTGACAGCTCCATTAATAAGACGTTGCACGGAAACACCATTTAGGGGGTCACCTGCAGACGCAACTTGCCAGATATCCTTTTTTTCAGGGCTTAACTTCCATGAGATAATTGAAGCTGTCCACACACAGATCCATTGTAACAGACAACCCTTTATTTCCCATAAAACTTGCCTCAGGACATCTAAGTTAAAACCTTTTCTGCCATACACAAGCTAAGAGACGACTGAATGTTTCCTAATAGCTTCAACGTCTTGTAACCCCCTGCCATATAAGAAGCAGTATGCCCTTGGCAATACACAACACGTGAGATTATACCATTCTACAATTCTTTATGGTATTTACAACAATAGGCAACGCATCTTCCTGTATGTATATATATTAAAATGAATAGCAGACACCTGATTTTACACCAGACAATTTCTGTGTTCTGTATCAGTCTAATGCAATGGCATTGATTATGTTAAACACGTTACACTCCAACTTCGTTACAGCTGACATTTTTGCTTGTTTTCCTAGGCACACTATGATTACATGAGGTTGGAATTAATTACAATGGAAAGTATGGCAGATGAAGGTACTGCGTTGTTTGTTTTTGCAACAATTGAAATTTTATATGAACACGGTAAATGTATTGATTTTGCATAAAATGTCCATTCGTCTTCAGTCTCAACAAACATTCTTGCTAAAACACGGAAAGTTAACATTAACAGACATGATTTTTTTTTTCTATTTATTTATTTATTTATTTTAGACAGGGACCTTAGGCAGCTGTTTGTAATAAAGGGGATGCAGAACTTTCCCAAAACTATATTAACAAAATAATTCTCAAAAAGGGTTCATTGCACACACATTTAAATGCTGCTACTTGTACTGTTTTGCACCGTTTTTGCTTGTTTTTGTTTTTACATGGTTTTGATATGTGAGTTGTTTTAAGCAGAAATGTGACACTATCCGCGTAATAGAAGCTTGCATTTTATGCAGGAAACTGAAAAACATTATTTTTTTTTTTTTTTAAATCCCAATAAATCGTGGTTGTATATACAAACACACATGAAATAAATATCTACAATTTATGTTGGTACACTGTAACAAATGTTTTGTTTTTTCTATTTTAGTTTAATGGATACTGAAAAATGCCAAATCTGTCTCGGGGATTTGATAGTAAAAAAAATATTGGGCTTGTTTACTAAAAGGTATTTTAAATCTGAATTTGAAAACATTGCTTTTGTTTGCCAAAATTTTGTAAGATACTGAACGAGTCACAGTTATTTACTAGTTAATTAATTTATTTTATAAGGAACTGCTAACGTGGGATTGAAATTTTGGAATTTAAAGTTAAAATAATTTAAAAAGTGCGAACTAAAGATTGGCCAGAGATCCAAGATACAATCCTGGTTTTAATTGCAAGGTCTTACTTTATTGCAGGCCATTAAGCTTTATCTGACAATATTACCTTAAACCTAGAACCATATATTTTAAAAGCAGATGAGAGACAAATGGTGTATCTAGTTAGTCTGTCAACTATAACTGTCAACTAACAACTCGTTTTCCTGTGCAGGAATTCAAAACTATCATACAGCGCTGCGGAACATGTTGGTGCCATATAAATAAAACTTTTTTTAAGATGTTCATAACAGATGGAAAAGACTGGTGCATTCCTAGCCTATGCCATGTAACGAGCAAACTGTTTGTCGCAGTTTGGAGCACCCTGTTTCTGCATGGAGGGAGGATGCGTGTTGCATTCAGGAAACCACCCAAAATGTTTTTTTGTGGTGCAGCACAACGGTACAGGAAAAAAATGCACCCTCTGTACATGCATATTACACAATTCCAAAAAATCCCACGTGTTTCGCTCTACCACTAACTATTTTGTCCCAGGAATTCAGCCCTCCTCAATTAATGTTTTAATTAAGGCCATACCCTTTATTAATAGCACACAATGCTGTCACTGTCCTGCATCCCTAGCACAGAACGCAATGGGCACAATCTGTCTGCAGTCCATAAATACAATGATGTGAAAGCCATTTAGGACAGCCGTGGTTTTGCTAATTCCAGGTGCCATTAACCTTTTGCATACTGAAAAGTCCTTAATCCTCTGAATGTAAATATCTCAGGACTCTCAGTTACACGATAGCACAAGAAATGTCTTATTGATTAAACAGTATTCTAATGCCATAACACTGTATAACAAAATCCTGTGGAATCATATGCATAAGTAGCTTGTACGCTTGAATTCATGGAATTTTTTAAACAGGTGAATATATGAGCAAGAACAGAACATAACTGTACACAAGGGGGTCATCATACATGCACAAGAATAAGGATCATGCGTGTACAAGAAAAGAAGGGATGATGCATGTACAGAAGAGAGGCATCATACATGTACAGGAATAGCCTGTCATACATGTAAAGGAACATGCCATCATGAATGTATAAGAGAAGGTCTTAGGGATGATGCATGTATAAGAGAAGGTCATCATACATGTACAGGAATAGCTTGTCATACATGTAAAGGGACATGCCATCATGCATGTACAGGAGCAGGAAATGATGCATGTATAAGAGAAGGCCATCATACATGTACAGGAATAGCTTGTCATACATGTAAAGGGACATGCCATCATGCATGTACAGGAGCAGGAAATGATGCATGTATAAGAGAAGGCCATCATACATGTACAGGAATAGCTTGTCATGCATGTAAAGGGACATGCCATCATGCATGTACAGGAGCAGGAAATTATGCATGTATAAGAGAAGGCCATCATACATGTAAAGGAGTAGCCTGTCATACATGTACAGGAACATGCCATCGTGCATGTACAGGATCAGGAAATGATGCTTGTATAAGAGAAGGCCATCATTCAGGTACAGTGATAGGGGACTGTGCATTTACACAAGCAGAGGATGATGTATGGGCCCTAACATGTACAGGGCAGGCTAACATACATGTAAAGGACAAGAAAACCCTTTATCTGGATTCACACTCAATATCCTTCCTGATTTACTGGACCTGAATATAAAACCCTCCAGTGGCCTGTTCAAAGTCTGTGTCTCTTACTCTGCACAACTGACCAGAGACAGTTGGAATGTACAGATGTCCAGGACCTAATGAAACAGGCAGTTTTTTCTTTTTTTCTATTTTTCATGAAACAGACAGTTTAACCTTCTGCTCAGAATCTGAATTAAACCGATCATCGTTACATCTAAAGGGATATGCATTCACAAGCCAGTCATTGTCTAGTGTGCATCCTCACCCACTAGCTTAAGGCAGTAATGGAATCATACCGCTTCACTAACAAATATTTTTCCCAGAATGTCTCTCAATAAATTCTCCCTCTCCTTCGTTTTGTTGTTGTTGTTTTTTTTGGTGCAACAACAAATGTTTAACAACTAACTTGTCATTATCCCATTTCTGATTTTACTCCTACATTAATGTTACAGATTATTTATCCAAGTTAATCGCAAAATATCTTATTTAACTTAGTGCTGACTGCTCTAAATTCCTGCTTGCAAAGAATTTAGGACAGCTTAAAGGGTCACTATAGTCACCGGAACCACTACAGCTTAATGTAGTGGTTCTGGTGTCTATAGCCTGTCCCTGCAGTGCACTGTAAGCACTGCCTTTTTAGAGACAATACAGTATTTACATTGCTGGCTAGTAACACCTCTAATGGTAAACACTCAGATGGCTACTAGAGGTGCTTCCTACTCCAGTGCTGCACAGTATGCAGCACTGGCGTTCAGCAGCTCTACGCTCTGCATTGAGGCGCTAAATGTTCCACTGATTCAATGCATCTTTATGAGGAGATGCTGATTAGCGCAGGGCAAGCATTGGATTGACTGAGATCATCATGATTGATGATCTCACTTATGGAGGCGGGCCCAGCCAGGGCAAGACCGGTGCGGCATGGGGGAAAATGTGAGTAAAATCACCTTTAATTTCAACAGAGATGGGGCCAGGGACCTAATGATTTATTTCAGTACTATAATGTCAGGAATTCATGTTTGATAGCTCTTTATACAGAACACCAATTATCTTTTAGAACCCAGATCCTATTATAATTCTGCTTAGCATACAATCAGTAATTTCATGTAGTTTTAAACTAATGATTTTTGTCATACAATACTCTCACCACTGTAATTTTTACCCTAGTAATAGTCGGTGTACCCAACTAACTCTCCTAAAAAAAATGATCATCTCTCACCCACCCACCATGGTTTCATCTTTTCTTTATTTCCCCCTTCCGTAGATAACGAACAATTGACACTGTCCTAAGACATCTTGGAATCAGGGTTGCACTCAGCAGACAGTGTTTTTTAACAGATGTCACTCGTAAGCAGAATTCTGCTCTTATAGCAATATCAAGCCTATCGCTCACATGTAACTCCCAGGAAAGTCTACATACTGCATGTTCAAAGCGATTTCATATTTCACACCCCTGCGCAATTTTCCTCATTCGCACATATTTCTTGCGTCATTAACGTAGCTACAGCTTTCTGTTTCACTTGTTTGGGTTTTTTGCACGGGGATAGACTTTTCTTTGCAGATTTAATAAACCGTTTACAAATATGATTTTTGGTACCACGTGAGTAGTAAAAAGAATTATATTATACTTATATGTGGCGTGATTGCGTATTGGTCATTACTTGAGTTTTGCAATTTGTATATTTGCTTTTGTAAAATAACTGAGAATGATGATGGCCTACAATATGCAATACTGGTTTCAAAACCAAGCTTTAAACATGGTTTGAAAGCTATGCTGAATGTGTTAATGTGAGAGAATCTATGATGACTACAGATGATGACATAAGCATATGAAGATTCTCCATTCCTCGTGATCATGTATAAAGCACTCATATTCTGCAGCATTGTACAATGGGAAGATCATCAACAGTATTGTAACAAGTGACTGAGCTAAGTGCATCCAATTCCATTTAATATCATTTCAGATTTTTTACAAAATATTAATACAAACAGACAGTAAATAAATTATATGCTTACTAAACACGATTAGAAAAAAAAAATATGTTTGGAACTATTTAAATGCTGGAAGAACTTGAAAATTTAAGCATTATGGTGCAGCTCATTTGGATTCCATTTATAGATTGAAAATGGATATTTCTAAATAGCGTGTTGTAGTCACTTGACAATTGACTTACATGATTTAAGCAAAGAAAGTGACGTTGGAAGAATAGTTTGGCTAAATTGAGCCAACCAGACTTAGATTTTTGTAACTACGTTATTTCAGCCTATACTTTGTAATATAGTTGTTACGGAAAAACTAATAATTTTTCAGTGAATAAAAAAAAATCCTTTGTTATGTTAAACATATTTTCCTTCAAAAAAAAAGAAAAATTCACACCAAATCACACACGTTCTCTTTCTGCTTTGTGTTTTCATTCCTTGAAATTAAATTCAGTCAGAAACTTTGCAAAAAAAAAAAAAACCAACAGAAAACAATTATGGGCAAGCTGGTGTAATTTGAAACAGCCAAAGATAAATGCAAATTAGCGTAAGGGAAAAAAAGAAAGATTTTAGATTTGTGAACAGCGACAAATGTTCAATCACAGTATTAAGAACTGCAAGGTATAATATGAGAAGAACTATAATGTAATAAATAAATGATAAAAGCCCAGTCTGATATCAAGAAAGGATAACAGATGGAACACTGGAGAGGTCTTATCCAGCGATCTATGGATAGATGACGCCATAGTTAAAAACAAAATAATAATAGTAAGGTTTTTGTGTTACTTAAAAAATATATACATAACCTTAAATTTGGTGGAGATTAAGCAACTGAAAAAAAAAAAATAAACAACAAAATAAACTTGTGTTACATTATAACGGTAATCTAGTAAACTCTGAATAAAAATGCCAAGCTGTAAAGCCGAGATTTTTTTTTTTTCAAATGACCTATTTTAGGTACAATTCAGAGTTTAGTAAATATACCTGAATATGTCAATATCTAACTTTCCATGTTCATATTCCAAGTTCTGACAGAAAAAAAAAATGCATCACCCCCTTTCCTAGCTTGACTGATTAAGGCTTTAAAAAACAGCAACCACTGATCAAAAACTCACTTGTTCTTTCGGTATAAATTTTATTTTAAATTCTGTGCATGAAAAAAGACACAGATTCTGACAAACGTGGTGAAATTCTTCAAACGATCTGCTTGTATTGTTCACTGTAAAACGAAGATATATTTGTTGTTACCACCATAACATATCCCTTTACTTTTCATAATCTTCCGCAGGATTTTTTATTTTTATTTTTTATATTTGGTGATGAGATAGCTGGCAAGCAGATAAACAGCTTTAAAAAATATGCATATTTAGCTGTTGGTGAGGGCTTATAATTTAGCGTGAATAGGGAAGCAGTTTAAAAAGGCTCGCAGTTTGTGATCAGTGCTGAAACACATATCTACGGTTATTGAAAATATAAATATACTTTATTGAAATCTCTTTATTGAAACTATAAATATAAGGGAAGAAACAAAGGCGAATTCAGAAATATATTTTGGATTTCTTCCTGTATTACGCAAAAAAACAAGCAAACAGGCACAAAAAAAAAGAACATAATTTAAAAATATATATAGTAAAAAAATAAAAATAAACTATATTCGGTTGCAATGATTTTAATCAAGACTTTCTCTACCCTCTCACTTGCTGGATAGAATAAATAGAATTCCAGGATATATATTTTAATATGCACACATTTAGGATTACCGAAGAAAATGTGCATAGAGTTTCTCTTAAGTGGCAGTTTGTTAAATCTTCTCACCTGCATTTTTATCCAAAAAAGCCTCAGTAACCACAACTGGTTTAAAACGTCCCACCCTTCCTATTAACCAGTTAACGCCTAGCGGATCCTGCCAAGGGATCTCTTCGGTGTATTGCAACCCACCCCTAGGAGTGAAAGAGTTAAACGTGTCAAGGATTTACCAGCAGTCCCAGTATCAAATCCTCAGTTATTCCACAGTGTATCAATACAATAATTTTGTGGATACTCTAGGGAATAATGCACATTGTGGAACTAAGTGCGAAAAGCGGATGTGTTTGAAAATATTTCGTCCACTTCACGAATGAAGAGAGGGACTTTCATTTTGTTGATATTATATGTTTTATGTTTTGTTCTGTTTTTTTTTTGGGAGGGTAACACACTTCCAGTAGTGTACTCATTACAGGAATACTGAACTTCCATATTTAAGATTGGAGAAGCCTTGACAGCCCATCTTCTGTCCTACCTAATTTAGTTTCACATCACCCCGAAAGAATGTTTTACCTTCACGGTATTATCCCGCAACTATCTTCTTTACCCACATACCATAACACTAAGTAATACAATGTTAAAAACAATATGATGATAATATATCATCATCACAATCATTCTTTTTTCATAAACACCTAAATAGTATTTCCCGATGTTTTCATGGGATTACATCAACTACTATCCTTACCCATCTAACAATAAAATTATTATTTTCCAAAATTTTATAGGATTCTATCAGTTCTGATGCTTATCCAGATACGTTTACTCTAAAATACAGTAATGGATCATTTTCACGGAATTATATCAACCGCTATCTGTACCCACATACCCTAGCAATAAGATAACCTAATGCTTCCAAACATTTTTATAGGATTATATCAATCTCAATCTTTACTCGCATACCCAACCTATAAAATAATGTTTTCTTTATAGTAATACGCATGAGCACACCTTTATCTGTGGCTGTATAAAGTGTATAGTTCTAATGTAAGATGACGGAAGACACAGACAATTCTACTGCGTATCTATCGCTAAGGGCTAAACCACAAGAGACTAGCTCACATCTAGGTTTCAACGAAAAAAGGGGCTGCAACATCATGGTTTCTGCGTCACAGCTTTAAGCGCAACTACAGATTCTGTTGACTAAGATACAAACTTTGCATAGAATCTCATGAACCTCTGACAGCAAAACAGCTACACACAGTATTTAGCTACTGCATGGCAAAATATAGGATATAAGCACATAGGAGCATTTAACCCTAAACATGGCAAAAAAGGTGCTGCACACCTTGATCGAACTACTTAGCTAACAGCAAAAAGAAAAACGTACCTGTTTTATATTAAAAATTTATTTGCAGCATATGTTTTTCTATTTCTTTTTTTAAAGTCAATCTGTGGTTTATAAAATGCTGAATTTGACCTATTTAATCAGAGTAAAAATCTTTATATCATACACTTGCTGCTACAGTAAATTAGTGGTGCAAAGAGTCGTGCATCGACGACAATTACAAACAAATCTAGAATTTAAATTCAAGAGAAAAACAAAAAGATTAATAATTGCATAATTGTAATAATTGAATAATTGCAAATTTTAAAAGCATCACGGATAAAGTTAGCACTGGACGATTTGCCAAGTCTATTTTCTCTCTTTGTGTTTTAAATGTTGCACCAGTAAATAAGTTCAGATGATGAGTGTGTGCGTTCAGTAACGCTATGGAGCAATTTCGCAGCCTGTTCCTATAAGACAGGCAATTGGCTCCCTCTAGCAGTAAGTGTTTGTCAGTTAAATGCCTCAGGGCACAATTGAGATGTTGAAGCTTAAAAATTCAATAGAAAAAGGCAGAAAAGTTTATTTTGAAAACTATCCGCAAAAACAATAAATAAAGAACAGCAAAAAGCAACAGATATAAGTCATATTGTAGAAAACTGGAACGTTTTTAAATCACCAAGCACCTTATAAACGAAGTCTTGGATGGAGTTTGTTATTAGTGCATGATATCTGATCAATCTTCCCTGTAAAGCACTATATTAAAAACTAATTATTCTCAAGAACGCTGTCAACGCCTGGCATGGTGCGCACTTTGAAATGACACTCTATCGTGCCACTGTAATTTATAGGGCCAAAAAAAAATGAATACCCTACCCCCCCCCCCCCCAAAAAAAAAATGTACTGTAGCATGCTTGTAAAATAGAAGAAGCTGGTTAACAGACATAAACGTAGAAAGAAAACAGTTTGATAAAGATAAAAAGAAAGAACACATACACACAATCACAAAACACAATCTTGTAAACAATGATGAGATTACAATTAGCTTGGCCGCTGGTAGAACCTGCTGCAATTAAAACTCCTCAAGAAAACACTGACAACAAAAAAAATAAAATAAAATGATAATCTGTAGTGAATTTACAAAATATTGAGAGGAAACACTCATATATTCATTTTTGTCTGTGCATAACAAATGGTTCACAGGTATGATTCATTTATGCCTTTGGTTAGATGACAATTAAACATTTCCCTTTGCTACCTGTAGGCAGTGAATGGGTTAGCTATTTAATCAAAGGTGTTTTTTTTAGGAAAAAATTTAATTAGGTGCTTTTATGATAGATTTGCAATCAATGTATAAGAACACAGCTGACAACTCAGTATTGTCACTTTTAAATCATGCGAGCTAATTGTTGTACAAACGCGTAAATATAAAATTCTTTAGAGGTGTATGTTGTTCTGTCATTCTCATGGGAAAATGAATGCATATATATATCTATATATTTATATATAGATATATATATGCATGAACACTCTGCTGACTTGGAGCTGATGAAATCGTAATGCTAATTTTATGTAATTCTATACAACTTGTCTAGATGTTAAGATAAAGTGTACGTAGATATTAACTAACAAGCAGAGATTTAAGAAATTGTGTTTTTACAGCAGAATGCATGCAGTCTTTAGGGTAGCACAGAATTTCACCAATTCTGTAAAATGCATCTGTCATGCAAAAATGAAAAACTGTATCAAAAGCTTGTCATAACGGATATTAAGCTCAGCATGATGTATCATGGAATCATCGAGGATATTAGTCAAATATTAATTGTCGTTGGGTTTAAAGTTTAGAGGCCTGTAACTGTGCGTTCATTTGTAACTTAAAAGCTCAGATCTTGAAAGTGTACTAATTATTCATGCATTTCACATCAGTTAAATTAATCGATAACATGGCAGCCACTATTAGGCCGCTGCGACTTCTTTGACGGTATGAAATAATGCAAATAGGTGACGGCACATAAAACAAAACATACAAATTTACATTGGGTTTTAATAGTCAATTTTCTTGAATTGTATTCTTTTTTTTTTTTTTACTTTTGTCCCTGCAGGGAAGAACAATGCTTAAGTAAGATTGTCGCTGAGACACACAGACGCAAGAGTTATTTTACGACTAATATGATTGGGAGCGAATCCACTGAACGCTTAGAAAGTAGTGAGTGGATATCTGATGCGAAAAATCTGCCTGTCACTAGATTCCTATAGTACATTTAAAAAAAAATACAGAAGGCTTTTCAACAATAAACAATAAAAACTGGTTTGACGACTCAGTCCACTAAATCTGCAGGTATTTTCCTGCTAAAACATCCGTGCTACTCTCTTCGATCCTCCCTCTGAAGCCTTATTTTCATGTTGCTGACAATAACGTCTGGATATAAACTATTTATCTGCATACTGTAGCACCCGTAAGAGGCACAATTAGCTGAAAGGAAAAGTCTTTTGTCTGCATCAGTCCTATGGCATGTTGCTTGTGATGTGTGTTGTTGTTGTTGTGTGTGTTTGTATGACTGTAGCTGGTTTATATTCCTGTCTGATCCTTGTTTATTTACCCTGTGCCAACATAGTCCACACAGTAGAATACAATAGGCAAGGAAGCAGTAGCATATATTACACCCTCTATCAAAAGAAACAGCTAATGGTCATGGGGCGATGGATAACAGATTTCCAAGACAGAAGAGCTGACGATCTAATCTGACCCACAATTTTTCTTTTCTTAGTTAAACAACTTAATTCCTTGCAGGGACTTGCTATTTTGATCTACCCTCCCCCAGCCCAAAGCACAGTAGCTGAAACCTCCCCAAAAATGAAAAGGTATTCAGTTACATTAACCAGATCCTTTTTTTATTTTCTTCTGCTCACATACAGGGTCCCTACACCTCGCTCTTACTTGACATTCATGAATAGGTTGTAAGGTATGCAGACGCCCATCCTTGGAGCCTGCATACTAGCTGACCTGATAGAATTTCTCTCTTCTGTTCCTTGTACGATTATAGATACATTACACAGACATGATATCAATTCATCATGATACCAATTTCTAGCAAAATCATATAACCGAATATAACCCAGGTTCACTTGGAGATATTCAAAGCTGGAACCACAAGACCAGCTTTTCTTTTACAAAACAGGGGTGCATGTTTCTTCTCTGTACTGGTAACCATGAAATGGCACAGCATCTTCCCCAGCAATCATTAAACATGCAGCTACCTGTCTGTATCGTCAAACTCCCTAAAACTATTCCCATAGAGCTAGTCTAGCAAGCTGGATAGAGTGCTGCTTATCACATTCTGCCAAGTACCTTGCAAAACAACAAATGTCTGCATCACTATCTCTGTACATTAACCACTTGCATGCCTTTTTCATTAACAGTTTTATTTTTACAATTTATACAGAATTTCATCACAGTCCATAAACATTAAGTTTTGAGAATAAGTCAAATGGCATCTGGTAAATGTTGCAAGATATCTGTATGTCTGTCTAGCTATCTATCTTAACCCATTGATTGCCAGAGTAAGTAAATAGTGTTAGGCACAGCAGGCAGAACCTGGCAGAGAAGGGGTTATGCAAAATGCTAATACACTTCATGCATATTTAAATAGTGCCAGTGATGTCAGATCAGATGCAGTGATCAATGAGCCTAAAAGCATTAAAATGTAAACATCCAAATATACCTACCTGTTCTATGATTTTTTGCATCCACTCGGGGGGGGTCACTGCAGCAGTTTTATAGTCACCCATTTCCCCAAAAAAATATATGCAGGCCTCATGTAGATATATGCTGGAAATCATTTAATGGGGTGCATAATTCATCCTCTGCATGTCATTCTATTACACAGATAGCACCCCAAAAATCCACACTCATCTTGGCTGGCAAAGCTTGGCAATAAAATTCCTTCTCAGCAGTATCTGCTTATGGAATATATACATATATTATACACATGATGGTGTGGGAGAACTTCCAACCAAAGGTACGAAAGACAGCGGTGTATAATCATGTAATTCTAATTTTAAGGGGTGGGGGGGGATAAAAAAAATCTATCATCCATTTTTTGTGCTAAATTCATTTTCTTAACCCTGACCAAAAACAAGCAAAAAAAATTGGGTCCCCCATTATAACGATAAAACATGCACCTCCTTTTTTCAAGAAAAAAAAATAAAATGCCAATTTTCAATCATTCAAAAAAATAAAACCCCCCACAAATCCTTACAAAACAAAAATAAGGAAGGGGGAAAAAGAGAGAGAAAAAGCAGATAGAGACAGAATGGCAGACGAGAGGACTGTAGCAGTGAAATAAGACTGTTCTCCCAGCAATTCATGGGAGGGGAGAGAACCTTATATATTCCCTATATATATTTATTTATTTAAATTTGTTAAAATCTACCATAAATATTCCCCACTGCCCCTTCCCCCTCCCAGGATCCTCAGATCCCTAGCCCAGCTCTCTGCACAAGGGGTATTGTATAGAGGGGAGTTTTGCCTGGTTTTCCCAAGATTAATGCAACATTCCCTGGCTGTGCAATGGATACTGATAGCTGGGCTTGGAAGAGACCTATTGCACAGCATTTTCAGGAGGTCATGGGGTGAGATTAACAAAGCTAAAGAAGACTAAGGTGAAGCCGTGTGCAGTCCAATAAGGCAGACAGCCTGTTTTCAAGGGCTAGATCAACTATCTTCTCTTCCCCAGATCATCCTTTTTATCCCAAAAATACCTTTCCCCCCTTACTGTGCTCACTATAGGGGCTGCTCTGCTGGTGAAGTTAAATTAATAAAGTCAGATGTAAGGGGGATTACATAGCAGTCACCATGTGCACTCAGTAAAGTCAGCCACTATCACTTTCATATTGTATTCTAACAAATACATATAGTGCCTCTAACACATTTAGGTGCGTCTGTATGTGTGTGTCGCGTGTGTGCATGTGTGTGTTTATCTATATAAATGTACATAAAAAAGGCAGCGAAAAAAATTATGTTAAAAATGGAAACATACTTTTTTTAAAAAATAGCAAAAATAAGTTCAATTTAATCAATTATTTCTTAAAACAAATGCACACTATTAGATTGGCTGAATTTGCAAAGAAAATGTCATTGGTGAAGTAATTTATTTTTTTACTAAATACAAATAAACATAAAAAAATGTTTCTTAACTACAGTGTGACCATAATTTAATTACACTAGTTCACAGACTTCACCCAATTAGGGTGTCAAAATTGGGCCATGGGCTATTTTCACTATTTAAATTCTTAACAACACACACCTACGGCACGCCAAAGTCTCGCTGATAACCTCTGTTTTCATTTTGTCTTTTTAATTTCACTGCCTGATAAATCTCCCGCCATAATTTGATTGCAAGCTTTGCTGCGCTCATTTTTTTTTTTTCTGAGAAAGTCATTTTAGTTGCCGGTTACCTGCATTTAACACCTATTTTACCAACAAATATCTTCACTGAGTCGTGCCTTTTTCTTCAAGGCTACTACGAAACGTATGGCGAATAATTGTGACTTATTTGCGAAGATATGTCGAACTGCGTCTTGAATATGTCTGCAAGGCTACGCCATAAGATATGCTGTAAAACCATTGGCATAGTTGATAGATTTTTATTATGACCCCCATAGTCACCGGCTACCTACGGTGACAAAAAATTGTCATATTTGAACATGGTGTACTTCCAACCCCATTGACCCAAATTAAACAAACTATAAGGCTGTGGGGTATTGCTAAGAAGTACTTAGATGGCCTTAGATTTACAGAACAAAATTTCAACTTTCATGCAGTCCAAGCAAATGTAATAGCACGTAATATGTTCAATTGAGGTTTTATTTTTTGTTTAATTGTTTTATAAGAATTCTACCCGAATCCCCAAAATATACCTGTCTGGGAGGTACTGACATCCTTTCCAAATTCCAGGTTACTTAATAAGAGTCTGTGAGCTTTGCTGTGATCCTACTGCACTCTACAAGCCCATCTCCCCATGACCCAAAACATAGCCCAAATCCTGCACATATGGGTCAGTAAAGACCCAAATTGCCCCAGACAAACCTAAAAAAATGCATGCTCCATTCAGTGTGTGCAGTCCCCCTCCCCTCCTAATAAATGGATCCAAGGCCCCCCTTATACGTCTCCCCCTCTCCTTCTCTCTCCCTCCAGAGCCTCCTTGCCAGTTTGTATGTTGTATTTCCATTTACAGACAGGCAGTTGTATTTCCCTGCTAGCCATGTGTTTGTCATTAGTTCCCCCTCTGCCTGTACTGCCCAGTTCCTATCTTCCTCATCACCAACTTTCCAAGGGAAAAAAAATTAAGAAAACTATACATTTACATTCATTCAGTGACCAGTGCATTATTTAACCCCTTGCTTGCATGTGAATCAACCTAATGGCATAACCTACCCACTGATGCACAGAACGCATGCATGTATTATGATTGCATTGCATCAGAGTTAAATAAAATCTGCAAAGCATTGCACTGGACAAGCTGCAGTCCCAATTCTTTTGCAGACATTGGGATCTGGTTTAATAGATGAGAAGTGTATTTTTTTTTTTTTAAATATATATATATTTTCTTTTTTTTAGCAAATTAAATGCAAGCTTAATGGGTGTCATTAAGCATGATGCTGTAAGGAGAGAGTGATTTTACTTAAAATCTAGCAGAGTCTACAGTAGTGTTTGCTGTGCTCTGACTTTTCACTTTCTACTTGTCAATATGTATCTCATGTGTTCTTGCAACTTTCTCCTCACTTCCCAGTTAACCTGATCCAAGGCAGCCTGGATCTTGCAAACCCTGACAAGGCTCAAGAAACGTTTTAACCCCTTGATTATAAAAAAAAAAAAGCATGGGTGTCTGCCCCACCTACACCCTCGTTTCCTTCCTCCCCATGCTGCAAGGAGGGTGATGGGAGCTCACCCATTGCCTGCCTTGGAACTTACCCCACAGTTTCCCATGCAAAGCTGACTTACCTGTGATGAGATCCCTTTGTAACAAGTGCTGAGGTTTCCCCTGCTTCCGACGGGACATTGCCCTGGCATTTAAACTGGCATCGCCCAGAGAGCTCGCTCTGACCCAGGACTCTTCCTCACCCCCACGTTGTACTTCTTTCCTCTTTCAAAAAAATGAAAAAAAAAATCTGATGTCTTCTAGAATTCAAACGAAACAAAAAGCTGCAACAATGTTGCAACAGTAAAAAAAAATGAAAAAATAATAATAATAACAAAAAAATCAATTGCAATGTCCCCTTATCAATAAGCAGAGGTCTTCTTCTATAGTCTCTTCTTAACTTAGGAACTGTCACCCACTCGTGTTAATGTCCACAGTGCAAGGCAATGGCAATTCTCCCATAAAAGCAAAGCAAAAAAAAAGAATAATATTAATAATAATAATGATAAAAAATATTTCTCAAAAAAAAATAAAAATGCCCAAAAAAGAGAGAGTGAGAGAGAGAGAGGAGCTGACCCTGCTGGGTGTCAAGGCTTGCCAGAGAGTGTCTCCTTGGTGCAGCAAGCCTGGCACTGCCCTGGTATGATATGCCCAGCAGTGCGGTTGGCACCCTAAGAAGAGGACTGGCTGGTCCAGCGCAGTGCTGATGAGCTCTCTCTAATTGCAATGTGAAGATGGCGGAGCCCTGGTTCTCTGGGAGCTCTGCCTATCTATGGCTGGGGCTGCCTCTGTACAATGGGATAAGAATACAAGTTCAAGTGCGGACGTGACGTTTAATCCACACCAGAGACACAAAGACAGAGAGTAGGAACACTGGGGACGACTAGTGGTGGCTTTTTAACACTGTGCCCTGTAATGGAACAAGGAGAAAGAACCACATGTATAGTGAGGGCTTCTTACTACAGAACCCCCTCCTCCATCTCCCCTGCACCCCACTGCTTCCTAAAAATCCAATGCACTGCACACACTGCATGATCCCATCAGGGAGACCTGGGATTCAGAGGGGGTACATGCAGCAAAAGTTAAAAAAAAAACATATATATTTTTTATTTTAAAGGTCACTTTAAAAAATAGGTTTACTTCCTTACTATTACACTGATATCTCAAACCCAATCAGACCTGTTTTGGGTCTATGCCAGTTTCTGCAGCTAGAGTGACTTGTGATTTAAGGGGGATCTAGGGTGATGGTTCGCTGATATAATCAATATAATAAAATTACTGTTATTATTATTATTATTATTATTATTGCATTTACTTTGCATAGATGCATGGTTGCCTCTGATCTTGAATATTGCCTTGGGACACTGGATCATCTCCAGCGACTCAATTACTAGGTTTTGCTATACAATTTGAAGTATCCATTTGGGGGAATCTGCCTGCTATGGGGTTTAATGTACAGACAGTGTACAGGTTAGTAAAGGTTTAATTTGGTTTTATGGATACCTAATTGATACACACACTGTTTAAACATGAAAGCTATTGACTTAATCCCTATCATTTATTTCCTCATAAAGCAAGGGTACAAGCAAATGGGTGCTGACTGATTTAACCCCCTGTGTGCCAAAACCTCTTTGGCATATCACGCCTTTCATCAGAGAACCATCTCAGACAGGGTTAATATAAATGGCATTAACTATTAACGTAGAGTAACGACGACTTTTTTTTCTTCATTTGATATTATTACTCGTTAATGCAAATACCTCCTTGTATTGCTGTATACTGCCGTATGACCAAAAAAAAAATCATGCAAAGGAATTAATTCACTAAGCAGTGATTTGTGGAGAATTGACAAGGGAATTGCAAATTTTTTAGATCGAAATAGCCAATTTTTGTTTAAAAAAAAAAAGGAAATTTCGACTGAATTATGTCAGTTTAGCTATATTGACTAAAAATTTTAATTCCCTGCCTAATTCTCACCAGGTCACTGTTTAGTGAATAAATCCCAGTGTGTTATTCAACTCTCTGGAAATACATTAACCGATTTATTGTTAGCGTGTAATATTCTGCCATGAGTGGGCACCTAAGCTTGATAAATTACAAGGTTATTTCTTTTTTAGTCCAATTAACTTCATGTATATGTGTGTGTGTCTGTAGATAGATAGATAGATAGATAGATAGAGATACACACACACACTAAGGCGATAGTTCACTTTATATCGCTGGCATTTTGAACGCCATTTCCGAATTATTTTAATTATTAAGTGGTTGTAAGAAAATTAAAATGACATTTTCCTCCCCAATGGACATTTTTTTTTTTTTATAGCAAAACTCCTAATGAGTATGCAGAAAAAAGACAATTTAAAATAATTAAACCAGTGAAATTATAGTAGGAGGATAAAAGAGGTTAAAGAAGAAGAAAAAAAAAACACAGGGAACATGTGTCAACACGCAGGAATTAATTTTATTAACACACATATTATACACATGTATGAATAAAAGCTATGCATATTCATTAGCACTGAAACAACGCATGGGGAGTGAGAAAAAAAGGATTGCTCCCTGTTCACTTAATACCTACATTGTTTCAGTTGATTTTTTTTTTTTTAGATTTTCCCATTTTTTTGAAAAATGTAATTCATATTCAAACCTTCCTTTAAACAAATTCATAATTTGTATTTATTGCAAAATATTATAAATTAAAATTTATCATATCATTAATATTTTATTTATTTTATATTTTTCAACGCGCTTGTTCCTTTGAGGTCTCAGTGTTTAAAAAAAGCCGAGTTATATTAATTCGCAGCTGCCTTAATTAAAAATGTATTAATTTGCATTCGTCTATTTCTAGAATGCAGGATAACACTAAATGTTTTTGTTTCTTTTTAATTCATGCATTTTTGGTAAAAAAACAATTTTTGCTTTTTTTTTTTTTTTTTTTAATCTATAGTATATTAAGAAACCATTCTTACACTGAACATCATTACAGTATTTTTGGCATGACTCTTGTCCCATGAATAATATTTGCCTAGTATTTATAACAAGCCTAGTCTTCTTTCCCCGGACAACAATGTCATCTTTCCTTAAAACCGTGTGATAAGCAGAGGCCCTCTCTTTGGGCAACAGCACAGCAGGATCCTGCCTGCTAAGGGGGGTGGGAGGTGGTGTGTGTGGGGGGGGGAGGATGTTGAGAAAGGGAAAGGAGACTGTTTCTTCACCCTTCTATCCCCAGGCTAAATCCTAACAAAGTCCAGCACATGGAACATTATTATAGATATGAAGCCAGCATGATGCTCCTACTCTTCCCATGGACAAGAATTCCTGAGCGTTTAACCCATTCCTTCCCAGAGACTTAGGTTGCCCTGCAGAATTAAAAAAAAAAAAACAGGTATGAGATTTGGATAATTTATGTTACATAATAAACTATAAACTAACAAAAGTAATAAAATAAATGAAATGATTCATGATTTGCCTCTCGTAAATGTCTTTGCTGCCAAAAATTGCGGCACCGAAGGAGTTAACAAGATAATTGCCTTCTATCAGTTGTTCTTTAGTTATGAATGGGGATGTCTTCAGTGATATATCAAAGGAGGGATGAGTATCTGTAAATATGCACTCCTCTTTTTTTCTTCCACTCCCCATTTTTTTTTTTTTTTTAGTATACCAATTCTTTTTTTGGTACTGCTCCTTAATTCTCACCTAAAACCTGCAAAGAAAAAAAAAAACATATACAAATCTCTCACCCCCCTCCCCTCCACCTGCTGTCACAATGATGGATGTCAAGGGGGTCATTTGGGTCCTGTCGAGAATGCAAAAAAAACTTTTCAATATGAATGTAAGAAGACTCTGTGTGAACTAAAAAATACAAAACAGAAAGGACTACCCGTGTTATAACTTTTCCTTTAGCCTATTTAACCCCTTGGTTGATTTATAATGCACGGAACACACCTGGGTTCATATTTTAGTTTTAGCTATTTTTACTTTTTTTTTTTTTTTGGGATGCACACAAAGAGGCACTCAGCTTATTGTATTCCATATACCTTATACAGACAGAGGGCATTCAATATTTGAGGTTTGTATGGCACTGATAACTAGGAATTATTTTTCAAGACTTCTCATCATAGTTGCATTTTGGATGCAAGAGAAATTGGCATAGGTAATGTCCTCTACTCTCAACTCAACAACTCAACATCATCATAGTTGTAGTCCACTGAAGCTGTTGTGTCCGAAGTTTCATTATCTCAGCAAAGTATGTATTGCGTTGATTCAGAAGGTGTCATTTCACCATCCAAAAGGATAAATCACAACAATATTATTTAGCGATGCAAACACTTCTAAATTCCTTAAAACGTGTGGACGTCTTTACCTGAGGTTTGTCTAGGTTTCTCCTGACTTGTAAATTCCCATAATGTAGAGCTCAATATTTCTTAACATCTAAATCGCAGTCACGTCTTTAGCAATGTGATATTAAAAAAAATGCACGAGAGACCACCGCAGGTGACATACTTGTAATAGAGTGGTAGGATATTCGCCATCATCCTAAAATGACTAAAGTGATAACTATGTATTTTGTACTCGTTACTTGCTATTTCAAAGTACAGGTCTCTATAATGTGCTACCATACTATATTTGCAGGACAGTTGCACTTGGGATAAAGGTTTAATGTTTGCTTGCTTTCAAAGGGGGCAATCTTTGTATAGTGGTAATGTTCAAGAAGTCTTTGGGTAAGTACCTCTGCTTCTGCCTAACCATTTTAAGGCAATTGGCCAAATACTAGGCTTTGCAAGTTTTTGCCCCGACCATGATAACACAAAAGTCTAATTTCTGCATAATCCATATACATTTGTGTAGGTTCTAACAGCATTGATGGGTTAAGAGATCTGGGTAGCAATTTAGACAGATCAGTACAAATAATGCAAGTGATAATGAAGTGGAATATCCTCAATTTCACGGCAGCAGAAAATTCCAGAGATTTTGTCTGCTGGAAGAGTGCATGTTTTTGTCAAACCGGTCAAAAATTATTTGACAAAATGCAGAGTGACTGCACCCAAAGACTCCTTATACCATAACCACTACAACAGGCTGTGGTAATACAATAAGCTGTAGTATTATGGTACTTTAATTCTCTGCTGTTTTTTGAAAAATCGGTTAATGCTGAGACAAGTCAGACATAGCAAACAAAACTTGAAATATGAACAGTATAACACTGAAACACTATATATATATATATATATATATATATATATATATATATACACACACACAGTAACAAAACTGAAACACCACACACACTATTACACATACACAGTATAGCATATCCGCAACAAACTCAAAATGCTCTTTGGCACATTAAACATAATAATAGTGAAATACCACATACAGATTGTATAAAACAGACAGTATAACACCAAGACACAAAATACAGTATGACACTAACAGTATAACATGGAAATATAACACACACTGTTTGACGCTTAGACAGTATAACACTGAAACACACAGTATGATACAAAGATGGTATAACATTCAAATGCAACATACAAAGTATGACATATACAACGAATAACAGTGAAACACAACATACACAGTAAAATACAGACACAGTATACCGATATAACACTGGAACAGCACAGATAGTATGGTACACAGTACACAACACAAAGCATTACATATACACAAAACACAGCATGGCACATACTCTGTTTAATAATGAAATCCAATACACACAGCATATAAAGTACACAATATAACAATGAAACAACACACACAATATGACACACACACTATGAAACAGACTCCATATAACACTGAAACACTAAACCTTGTAATACACACACACATACTATGACAAGAGTATAACACTAATACAGGATACATAAACAGAAATAACTACTCATGCTCCTACTCTGAAACACATTTGACATATATACACAACATGACACACACACACAATATGACACACAGTATAACAACGAAACGCAACACACGGGCAGTATTATACATAAATGGTAAAACATAGAATCAATACACACAGTATGATACATACACAGTATAACACTGAAACACAACACACAAAGTATGACACACACACACCAGATTAACACATACAATTCTGAAACATAACACTCACTTCAACACACAAGGCATATACAATGTTTCCTTTACAACTGTTGACCTGGGATAGAATCTACATAGTCTCCTCGATCGTTCTTTTTGGGTTAATCATAGCGTTTAAGTATTGTTAAAAGCCGAAACAGAAATTGTTTGCCCCGTATAAATAAAGGGTAATTATTCATTCTAGTTTTACATGCCTCTGAAAAAAACAAAAACATTTGTATCTGCTAAAATTCCAAACTATTTGCTTCTCTTCTGCGTTCTGATGCCTGTGATCATTAGCTTTAAAAGCTGTTAATGTCTTGTCTAACAGCTCCCCCTTTAGTTTATTTGCTATCGCTGTCTCACATTCAAAGCCAGATCGATAGCATCTTCTTTCTAACCTTGACCTAGCTCTCGACCCATTCTCCATCTCCAGCTGGCCCTAGGTTGCGGTTTCCCACCGTGTCCTGCAGATACAGAGTCACAATGGATCACTGCAGACAAACATAAAAATGTCTGACTCTCAACAGGGGCTCAATAAACATCCAGCCAGGTCTGAAAGGAGCAGTATTAAACCACAAACTATCTCCAAGAGTTAGTTTATTCAACCGCACGTCAATCTGCGATTGATCACTTTAGATGTAAAGGGTACCTATATTGCATGAGTATAACACACTCAATATTGGTATGTATCCACCCTTTGTTTGCTAAAGATGGAGGAATGTGTTTGCTAAACTAAAAATTGTGCAGAATTGACAAAGGAGCTGGACATTTTAGACCACGATAGAGAAGCTAAAAAGCTTCTTTACTTGTACATTTTTTTTTAGTTTATAATTTGCAATTCCTTTGCCATTTTTTTTTCAAAATTCGAATTTTAGTGTACAAACCCCAGAGTTCGAAATGTGGGTTAACCCTACGGATTGGCAATTTAAATAGTTCAACCTTTCAACACTAACACTGTTAATTACGTAAGTTATTACCAAAAAGTTTAAATTTTTACTTCACAGTACTTTTAGTAAATAGCTCAGAGGGTTTGTAGAAAGTTTTATTATGTCGACAGGTCAAAGCCAGTTGGCTGATTTTGAAACCTATTTTTTTCTACCGTCCCAAGTTCAATAGGTTTAAAAAATGGTGAAGCTGGGGAAGGGAGTGCTGCCAAAATTGCTTGCACATGCCTACACATGGGGTCATGACTGGTAGAGGTCTACTGTCAGCAAATGTTCTCCAATGAGCTTGTTTTATGTCACCCTCATATATGTGATTTTTAGCATCTTTTTATCCTTGTGCCTTATAAAGGTAATACATTGGTGAAATAATTTTGGACAGCATAAAGCAGGTCCCATGTTGCAACTGACCAATCTGATCTGGGAAACTGCTAATTGATTCTTCATGAATATGTATTGATTCTATGTATTATTCAATTCCTTCCCAGTGTTACTCTTTACTGCTTTCACTGTCACCCCATTCTATGTATCTACTACACTTATATTGTCTGTTCTCTTCCATGCTCTGCAGATGTTAAAACTTTTTTTTTTTTACAAGTGCAAATGAATTTTTCAGAATGCTTTAACCCCTTAAGGACCAAACTTCTGGAATAAAAGGGAATCATGACATGTCACACATGTCATATGTCCTTAAGGGGTTAAGTGCAATAAATCAATCATTCAAACAGCTTGACCTAACAGTATTAACCCTTTCAGGACTGATATTGTGCAAGGACTGTCATGTAAGAATTGGATCTCTTATGAAGAAGGGGTTAACTAAAGATCTCTGTTAAATTTAGATGAGTTAAACCGATAGTAATAATTACATTACTATTTTCTTATTACCAGTTAAACTGATCATATAGACATTTTTTTAAAAAAAAAGCACACCTATCATTATTTTCATTTAAAGATGAAAAAAATATGTTTGTAAAAATAAGCATTTTCAACAATTCTTTTAAGGGAAAACAAGTGTATAATTTTAAAGACAAACAAGTGCACCTTCATTTGATTATATTGCACTTTGATCATTCACTAAACTTTCAGAATTATTCAAAAAGAAAGTGTGAATTATCAGGCATTTAAAATTGCTTAACACAGAATTTCAAATTTGAGTTCAAAATATCCAAAATGAAGATAGTGCTGGTTTGGATTTTTTTTTCTCCCAATTCTACTATATTGCTTTTAATTTACATTAAATCCCAGGCAATTCACAGTTTAGTAAATAAGAGAATGTAGACTAAAATAGCCGAGCTGTAAGAATTTCGATTATTGATTTGCGTGTTTCTCTGTGTGCGTATGTTTTGACATGCGTATCCGTGTATACCTCTCTGTTCACCAATAATACATTTCATAATATATGTATCTGTATGTGTTCTTGTTGGTTCAAAGGAAATAATATATGTAAATTTTTTTAGCTGGAAGATTCAACTTTGCCCTCTAACGGATGGGCTGTCGATCTTGTATAAAGGCAATTAATAATAGATGCATTTTTCAACAGGCCTGGAAGACTAAAAAAAAAAAGACTTCTTTGTTGTATTTAGATGCAAAGGCAAATGATTAGGTAACCTCGAATCCCTTTGTTTTTACGTCACTGACAAAGGGATTTTGCCTACAAGCCTACAGGAAACCAATTAACAAAGTTTGTTTTGAATGTTTAAATACAATCCGTTCCTAGATAATTCTACATCAAAATTATTTGTCAGTCACAGGGACCAGGCTAATTATAGCTTGAAATCTCTTGGAAGGTTTTTGTCAATCAAATATATCTGTATTCCGTGGACATTGGAGATCTACAGACTGTACCTGAGATTGGTTCAAGGGTCTGCCAGCTTGAGGGGATCCTGTAAGATTTTTATTAGTTTAACTATAAATATAGTTAAAAAGACAAAGTGGAAACACCTCCCAATACGTGGTAATATAGAAAAATTACAAATAACCTGAATTATAGGTCGTGAATCGTAAATAAAAACTAGAACTATAAATATATTCATGTATTAATTGATTTAGATTTTTTTTTAGATTTAGAGTTTTACCACAAAGAAAACATTGAGATTTCTCTCATTTTTAATTCTGTCTTGGGATTCATAAACAATATAATCAAGACAGAAAGTTGTAAGTTTAAAAATGACATAAAATAGTCAAAAATACCAATTATTACAGTTATGGTTTGCTAGGAAGTTATATGTGTACAGTTACAATCAAAGATTTCTAATGTCCGTAAATCTAATTCAGGAATGAAACACTAACAATGGCTGTTGCATAAACAAACTATTAGCAAACAAAAGAGTTCTAAAGAATTCAAAATCAATAAACTTGGACTTTGCAAACAATGCACATTTCATTGAAGAAAAAAAATCCAAAGATTTCTGAGGCCACTGGTAGGACCGTTTCCCGTGATGGGCTCATTGGTTGCCATTTGTCAGACTATGATAGATATATTTACCTGTCCTGCTTAATGGAGTTTGAGGTGACCCAGGAAACACTGGCTATCAGTGAGTTAACGAGGTAAAGGGCCAGCATTACACGAGGCAATGAGCCTGTAAGGTGCAAATTCCCACCAAATGACCTCATGAATACTTATTACTGGAGGTTTTTAACCCCTTGCAGCCAAGGGTTAGGCCAACTCCTTTATATAATGTTTGGTGTGATATGTCATGTGGTATGTTGAAGTTAAGGTATCTTTTGACATTTACCTATAAACACACACACATATATATAATTATTAATACACATTGCAGTCCATAACACAGTCACTGCTATAAAAAATGTGTTATAAAGTACTATGTTACCCATTCATATATCCGTAAATAACTTTTTTTCAGTGAATCTCCTGGCCTACCCTTGCTCTGGGTGGGCATAATTATCATTCTTTGGTCAGAGACACCTATTAATCTGAATCTGCTAAGACTATGTACAAGTTTTAAGGATTTAAACCATCACAGAGTACACTGGCAAGATGTCTGGTGCTTGTGCATTGCCTGCACAGTTTATGATCAGATATGTGGTACTTCTGCCCAGAGAAGATATAAAGATGGCAATCTCCATTGAGCAAGGGTAAGTCACGGTAAGTGCTATATACTTAAAGTGTTACCTCAAGCATTATTCTAGGAAAATTTTGTCTTCATTTACTGGTAATGGGGCAGCCCATTCTACAGTAGCTTGCCCTATTACCTGGACCTGCCGGATTCTGGGTTTTCTCAATGGCTGGCTGTGACGTGCATCTAGCTTCTGCAGAGCTGCAGAAACCAGATGCCTTTCCTGCCGGCCATCCATTATCAGAGAGTGTCAGCTGACCATTTTCAGCTAATGATTGCAATGATGTGCATAGATACATGCACAGAACTGACATTCGTGAGTCCAAAACTCTTGTTCTGGGCTGGCTGACCACGTCCCAATGATGCTGCCGGACAATAGGAGTAACCTTTTAATAATTACAAAATTTATTTTATTTATTTATAAAATATTTTACCAGGAAAGATACATTGAGATTTCTCTCATTTTCAAGTATGTCCTGGGTAAATAACACACAGACATTTTTCAAAACATTAATTTCTTGGAATTTCCACTTAAAACTAAAAAGAGCAAAATAACATACCACATTTGCTGCGAAAGGAAATGTGTTTAACACCATAACAGCCTCCACAAATTAATCTAAATAAATCTTTTCATACTCTGCTAAAGTGCATCTACCGGACCCAGAGAAAATAGTCAAAAACACTACCCAGTTGATGTAATTATCATGTCCACAGTAAAAAAAGGGGAATTGGGGG
The DNA here is from genome assembly GCA_933207985.1 of Pelobates cultripes. Lineage (NCBI taxonomy): Eukaryota > Metazoa > Chordata > Amphibia > Anura > Pelobatidae > Pelobates > Pelobates cultripes. Next base: position 48,371,876 of record OW240924.1, on the reverse strand, counting down.
CACCACTGGAACATTCATGTCTAAGCAGTGGCTGTACCATAAAGGCCAAAATAAATACAAAATACAGACTAGGGAACAGTGCACACACACACAAAAAAAATACAGTTTTAAATTTAAATGATCATGTCCTGAAGTACTGTTATCTTAAGCTTAGTATTCCTTGCACAACCTTCACAATAACTTGTCAAAACCATTAAGAACTTCTGGAACCATCAAGAACGTTTGAAAAGTTTTCGGAAAATCTTTATGATCCCCCAAAATACTACCAAACAATAATGATGAACAATGCCAGGTCCGTAACTTTTTTATAAGTATATTTTTCTGATTTTTGCAAATGTTCACTCATCATGCCCACTATAGAAGCCAAAACTCCCCCGGGTGCCTCTGACCAAATCCCTCACTCACCATGTTGCTAATGCAGACATTCTACTTCCAAAATTAGCAATATCATCAATATTTGAATTGCAGTGATAGGCTGAGCAGAACAAGGCAGGTAATACACAAAGGATTAATTCACTAACAGAGTTTTTCACTAAACTCCAAATTGTGCCAAACTAAAATTTGAATTGCAAAATTGATGGGAAAATAGTCTAGCTGTGACTATCTGAGCTGCCGAATCTTTTCAAATCAGTTATGTTGTCTTCGTTTTACAGGAAAACCAGGAATTGGGTGTAATTGAAAAAATAATTAAAAATTTTAAGCAAAAATATCAGAATTTGAAAATTCTCAAACTTGAAGTAGGCAACTTTCGGCACTTCAGATGTTGTGGACTAACATCATGGCCTCAATTTCATAAGCTTTCCAAATGATTCAATACGGTTAAAACTTTTTCCCAAATTATTTATCTAGAAAAAAATTCCATAGACTTTAATGGTGACTTCTGTAGCTAAAACATATGGTAAGATTTTTCAATAGTATTGAATCTTTTGGAAAGCTTAGTATATTGAGGCCTATGTAATAGCATTATTGGAGATGTTGTCCTCAACATCTGGTGTGATGAAGGTTGCCTATCCCTGCCCTAAAATATGCTTTACTTTTGTTAGTTCTCCAGAATTTCCAGATAGAATGATAAGTGTGGAAGTAACATGGGCTAATAAAAAATAAAAGATGTTACTAAGAATAGTTTGAAATACACCCTACAAAAAAACATGCAAGAAATATATAAATCTGCACAAATGTTTTCACGTGTTTTTAATCAAACCTACAATACTGAAGAATACTACCATGTTTCCCTGAAAATAAGACATCCCCCAAAAAGGAGACCAAGAGGGCGATCTCTTAAGAAGGGGGAGGTGTTTTGTCATCACCAATAGCAAGCACACCACCTCTCAAAGTGAGCATGTTGGTTCAATGCTCTTCCAGGGCAGACCATTCGCAGAGCTCTGCTGAAGAGCTCTAGCATGAGAAAAAGGCCCTGTATTTGTTATGCGCAGCGCATGCATTATTATTAACATGCTTGCCTTTTCTTTGCTTGTAACTTGTCTCTGGTGTTTCCATAAGTGGGATACCAGGACACAAAAGGGCCAGTAGAGAGTATTGTGCATGTGGTTGGAGCCTGCTTGTGGGATTGCGTGTGTGTAGAGTGAGCCGAATGTGGTGTGATGTTGTGTAAATAGGTCGGTTTCAGTTGTGTTGTGTTTGTAGGGTAATGTGTGGCTAGGGGCTGTAAAGAGTGAGATCGTGTGTATAGGGAGCATAGTGTGTATAGAGGTTGTAGGGTGTGTGTGTTTAGGGAATGTAGTATGTGTTTGCTTACAAGGAATCTAGAGTGTGCAAAAGGGGATCCAGAGTTTGTATGTCAGGAATGTAGTGTGTGTGAAAGGGATCTATTGTGTGTTTGAAGGACCCAGAACGTGAATAGGAGATCTAGTGTGTGATTGTGTGTATAGAGGATTCAGAGTGTATATAGGGATTTAGTGTGTGTAAATGATCCAGAGTTGTGTAAGGGATCTAGTGTGTGTCTGGAATATAATGTGTGTATGAGGGATGCTGTGTGTGTGTGAAGGGTGCAGTGTGTGAGGACTGCTGCGTGTGGACTTTATGTGAGAGGTGCTGTGTGTTTGTGTGTGTGAGACTGCTGTGTGTGTTTGAGGGTGCAGTGAGTAAAGGGTGCTGTGTGTGTATGTGAGGGTGCTGTGTGTGAGGACTGCTGTGTGTGGACTTTATGTGAGAGGTGTTGTGTGTGTGTGTGAAACTGTTGTGTGTGTTTGAGGGTGCAGTGAGTAAAGGGTGATGTGTGTGTATGTGAGAGTGCTGTGTGTGTGAATTTGAGGGGTGCTGTGTGTTTAAATCAGGGGTTCTGTGTGTGTGTATGTGAGGGGTGCAGTGTGTGAGGGTACTGTGTGAGGGGGGGTGTTGTGTGTGAGGGTGCTCCGTGTGTGAGAGAGGGTGCTGTGTGTGTGTGTGTGTGTGTAAATATGTTTCAAGGTATTGTGTGTGTGGGGGAGATAGATTTATGTTAATATATATATTTTTTTATTTTCATTTTAAAAAACGTAGTATCCCCCCTCTCTTCTTACCGTTGGCTGGGAGGGGGACCGTGCAGCTATCCCTGGTGGTCCTAGTGATGAGTGATCTCTAGTCTGCGGGGAAAGGAACCTGGGGGAGCTGCAAGCCAGAGCTCCCCGTGTCCTCTCCTGTCTCCCTCCCTCCCCAGCCGGTGGCCACCTTTCACTGCCTGTTGGCCGGTGAGGGAGATCTTTGATCTCCCCACTGTCCCATGAAGGCACACAGCAGCACCGGCGCTCGGATAGCGCTGGCTCTGCATGTGGCAGCAGAGGAGATTTGCCCGGTATGCCCAATAGCCAGTCCGGGCCTGCTCCTAATATAAGCCCTACCTTAAAATAAGCCCTAGTCGGTAGTTCACCAATCTATGTTCAGGGAAGTTTCCCCTAACATATATACGCAAGATTCCATTCGCGAGTTAACTAATCTATGTTCATGGAAGTTTCCTCGAACATAAATTTGCAGGATTCCATGCCCTAGTGAACTGGTCTATGTTTGGAGGTAAATCCCCTGAATGTAGACCTGCTTTCTAGCACACGTTTTTCTCTTTCTAGCACACGTTTTTCGAGGGGAAAATTTAAATAAGACCGGTCTTATTTTCGGGAAAAGACGGTAAGTCTTATTGGACAAATTTATTTAGTTACTAAACAATAAATGGAATTGTATTGAAAACCAGTTTGCAAAAGCAAAGCTAGAACAGCAAAATTGTGACTACAGCCGATTTTAGGAATGCTTCCCAAACAGTTATTTTTGCCTAAATTTAGCACTTATATTTTCAGTTCGTTTTGGTGTAATTACCAAAGTCTAAGACACTCTTGGAAAAGCGAATATGCGAGGGTTAGAGGGTTGGTCAAATAATTATTCTTCTTCTAAGTACTGGAAGGAAACATTTTTAAGAGGAAAAGAGTAAGAAGAACAAGAGGTCATGCTTTGAACATATAAGGTGGCAGACATCACAGGGACAACGTCCCCTCTTTAGGGAAATAGTAGAACTATAGGAAATTATTCCTGAGAAGCACATGTCTCAGACTTACAAGAGCTTAAAGGGACACTATAGTCACTATAGTCACCAGAACCACTACAGCTTAATGTAGTGTTTCTGGTATCTATAGTCAGTCCCTGCAGGCTGAGCATTGTAAACTTTGCCTTTTCAGAAAAAAAGACAGTGTTTACATTGCTGCCTAGGGACACCTCCAGTGGCAGTCACTCAGACAGCCACTAGAGGTACTTCCTGGGTCAGTGGTGCACAGTGTGCAGCACTGGTGTTCTGTGCCTCCATGATCTGCCCATTACCCATAGAGATACATACAAAGATACTGATCAGCGCAGAGTTTTTATGCGCATGAGCAATAGCCTCTCAATGCATTCCTATGGGAAAGCTTTGGGCTGGCTGAGATCACCAAGATTGAAGATCTCAACCCTGTAGTGGGCCAGCCACAGCGAGACCAGCATGGCAGGGTTAAAGGTGAGTAAAAACATCTTTCCCATGCGAGCGGAAGAGTACTGGGAACCTAAATAGTTAAACACTATAGTGTCATGAACATATGTTTGTATTCCTGACACTATAATGTTCTTTTAAGGAATGTGGCATTATATGGAAACAATTGTAGGGACTTGACATGCGATTTGCAAAATGTTTGTAAAAATAGCTCAAAATTTTATATCTAAGCTTTTTCATTTATTATAGTGGAATTACCATAGTTTAACCTTTACACAGGCTAACAGCTGCTGTTTGGTGGGGACCATCTCATCAGAGGCACCAGTGTCAGCCTGGCTAATTATCAGTTGCCTGATATTATCAATGGTGGGGTGTAATGATACGAGAGGATACTCAGAAAGATATTTAAGTAAGCAGTCCTACCAAAGGCACAGAGAAAAAGTGTAGATTGGTCGTATTACTAGTCCTTATAGTGGCCAGACTTAACTCTAGAGTAGAAATAAGAAGTATTAGCACTAAATCTATTTAAATTCAGACCAGGAGAAATACATAAAATACAACAGATAACAGAAATCAATGCTAAAACGGTCAAGGACAGGACTACAAAAACAAAGAATATGAGAACTCTGAGAACGGACAAAGGCTTACAGAAACTCAGTAGCTTGCCTATCGCTAAATCCCCTAAAACTATTTTCCTCACTTGTGCCATTACAAAGAAAACCTATTTAATTTGCTTATCGATATGATCCCACCCATAGGGCAGCCCAGAACTAAAATGTCAGGTCTGGAAAAGGGAGACAGGAATTACTCAGAGATAGTAATGTAGGTGGTTCTGGTGCACAAAGATAGTACAGGAGTACTTGTCAGTTACGTAGACAGGTGAGGAAAACTGGAAACAGAAGCCAATATTTGCAGCCTGGTCAGTAACAGAAGTCAGGAATATTAACAAATGCACTTAAAGGACCACTATAGTGCCAGGAAAACATACTTGTTTTCCTGGCACTATAGTGCACTGAGGGTGCCCAGGGCACTATAGTTAGGCCCAGAATTACGCAACAACGAATGATGCTGTACTCAAACTGATGCAACTGTGATCTCTAAATCGATTGAGTTACATCTACATTGGAGTGAGGACACTGGTGCCTTGAAAAACTGGTGCAAGTGCAAACAAATAGGGATGAGAACTTGACGGAGATGTGCCAAAGTTGTCACCAGGACCATGTGACTGCAGCTGGACTGACATGGATGCGGTAAGTTTCCTAACACCAGGCTAGACTGCTCAACGAGGAAATGCTATATAGGTTCTGCTGTAACAATCCTCACTATACTGCCTTATATATAGCCACCCATGCAGCCTGCATTTACATTTTATCTGCCCACTGCTCTTTAAAACATGGTTGCTTAAACAATGGGATGCCATTTGGATACACTAGTATAAGCAGTATCAAATATCAACGTTTAAGTAGAGTGCATGCGTGACGCAGGCTTAAAGCTGTGGTGGCAGATATAACTTAAATGGAAACTGTGTGCATGCAACCTGTGCTGATGCGGCCATTTGCAGAGTTTGCAAGAGTTGAATGCCATAAGCTCAGTTTGCGCAGTGTGAGTGCATCTAATTACAATGGTTTACATTTAAATAGCGCCAACATGTAGTGAGGGGATTTAGTGAGTGTGTGCAAATGGGCTGTAGTGTTTGTGTGTGTATAGGTGACGTAGTGTGTGTAGGGGTTGTAGAAAGTGTGTGTTTAGAGAATGTAGTATATGCTTGCTTGCAAGGAATGTAGTGTGTGCATAGGGGATCCAGAGTTTGTATGTCAGTAATGTAGTGTGTGTAGCTGGTGCAGTGTGTGTAAAGGACCCAGAGTGTGTATAGGAGATCAGGGGATTGTGTGTTGTGTGTGTGTATAGGGATCTAGTGTGTATGTAGAGGATCCAGAGTTGGGTAAGGGATCTAGCGTGTATCTGGAGCATAATGTATGTAGTGGTGCAGTGTGTGTGGCGGGGAGGGAACAGATTTAAATATATAAAATATGTATTTTTTTAAAATTAAAAAACAAACAAACTTTATATTACCCCCTACCTTCTTACCTTTAGCCTGCAGTACCTGGTGATCCTATTGGTGAGTGAACTCTAGCCTGCGGGGCTAAAATTCACTCTCGCGAGATCTGATCTCCCCTGCTGGCTTCTGCCCATGGCCATCGCGGCCCACCGGGCATTTGCCCGCTATGCCCGATGGCCAGTCCATGCCTGCCGGTATGTAAATATAATATCACATTCTAGAATGGTGATATTAGACAAAATGTAATCGAGATACAAAATTTAGATACAAGAGTTGTAGAAGGCTCTGCTCAAATGAGCTTACACTCTATGAATAGTGATGAACTTGAGCTGGCGTTATTGTGAACTTGTCCCTGATGTTCTGAAGCAGGACAACAGATATCAAATCGAGGATCGTGAGAGTGGGGCACAAATTTGGAACTACTTGACCAAATTCAGTATAGTTGAAAGGTATCCCGTAAAAGAACAAGTGGGTAAAGAGCTCGATCTCAGTGCCATAATGTGTTTGATATACCGTGGGCTGAGATATAGGGTGCTGGTAGTAGGATATATATTAAAGAGGCCCTATTTGCAGCCCCAGCTGGCCTACAGCTGCCTATTCATTATGATTGTATACAGCCTAACCTCGCCTTGCCTTAAAACAGCATACTGGTTATATAGCTCTGTCCAGTTACCACGGCAAACCAGCATTTGCTTGACTTCCCTGGACATCCACTTTCTAGTTAATTGACAAAATAGATCTTACTACAAAAACCAAACTCAAATGGTCATGTGTTTACAAATAATATTCTGCAAACCCTTATTCTTACAGGGTTATTCACTAAAGTGTGAATTGTTGTGAATTCAGAAGTAATTCAAAAATAGCAAAATTAAAAAAAATAAAAAATCTAAAAAAAATAAAGTCAGCTATGTTTTCAGTTGAGCTAAGTTTGGTCTAAAATCTGAAGTTCACTTACACGTCCATGACCTGTTCTCACTTTAGTGAATAATCCTCACTTATTACAAGTGTTTGAGCGAGCAGGATTCGCTGAACGCGATAATAGTTAGGAATAGAACACTTACTCTTGCATGCCGCGCTGTTTATGTTTCAGACTTTCTTTCACTGCTGCCCCGAAGTGCGGAGTGTGTCAGCTCTTTATAAATAAACATAGCACACGATTCCTACAGCTGCAAAACGGAACCACATGAAAAGGCCGTATAAAAATAAATATAAGCCAAGCGCCCCTCCAATCTGACTGGGGGAAAATTACCCAAATTATCTGGCCCAAAAAATGTCATTTCTCAACATTGTTTGAAACTGTGTTTTCAACAGTTACTCCTTAAAACGGACCATTTGTTTTTTTGCCATTCCACATGCCTCAATGAATTTAACCTTTAAACAGCCAAACTATTATAAAGAATAAAAACATTTCTACTACGCAAGTCATTATTTCATATTATGTGATACTTGTTCCTACTGGAAAAATCTTCTTGTCTTGTATTATTAATACATTATTTTTTTCCACATTCCCTGTCATGTCTTGTAACTGGGTTTTAACTAGGCTAATGCAGGGGCCCAGATCTACTCCACCAATTAGATCGCAATCAATATAAATATTCTTGCAAGGTTAAAATAAACTTCCTGGCCCTTTGGTCCAGACCCTTTGGGTATTATATTCTGCAAAATTCAGGTCTAAAACAAACAAGTTGTGACTACAGCATCATTGGATCATTTTCCCAAAACAGAACTTTTTGCATATAATTTGCAATTCAGATTTCTGTACTATTTTTTTTCTAGATCATAATTTTAGATATATTCTATAAATCATTGGATCTATTCGCCAAGGAACCAATCCACTCCCAAGTATTCAGATGCAGTACAAATACCAGTGGTGCCCCAAACATAAATCACTAAGTGAGGTTGGACTACAAATCCCATGGTGCTTTTGTCATTTTGAAAAAAAAAAATCTCAACACATTCAATATGCAATATTTTTATTATGTGACCCTATCAAATAGCTGAAATTAACTAGATGGTTGGTCCTGTGGAATAGAAGCTATTGTGCTCCAGCACTGTATCTGGTGACCTCTATCTTTGTTTTAATCCATTACATGCAGACTTGTTAAAAAAAAAAAAGGGGGGTAAAACATAACACTATCAATAAAAATATATGCTTTCACCACTGAAATTTTTAAGGGATCTTTTGGAAACCATCGGGGTTGCATTTCTTGTCCAACTAGCGACTCAGACGAGCCTGAACTTGTTTCACGTCCTGTGCATTAACTCAAACTAGCATTTATGTGCACTATAAAAAAAAATTGCCATAATGTCACAAATTTTGTAGGTAGGAGATATCAACCTCTGTTTTACTGTTTTTAGGTTTTATTACCATTGAGATGCATCCTTTTTGCATTTTTTTTCTGTTAGTAGAATGTGGAGGTCTCCCCACGGTGAGAATAGCCCCACGTGGTTAGATGTGAATAGTAGCTAAGAAATATAGTTTATTTTATTTGGATGAAAATGCACCAGATTCACTTCATTGCATGTAATTCTACCCAGACATTTCTTGCGAGGATGGAGGAATTCACTGTCATTTATAAAAAAAATTTTTTAATATTATTAATCAATAAATATAATCTGCCTATACCTGGCACTACGCAGTCAGTATTCCAGACTTGACGCCATATAGGGTTACAGTATATTAGTTACCTAACACTTTACGTGGAAAAAGTTAGTTTTCAGACATAATTTTATATATATATATATATATATATATATATATATATATATATATATATATATATACACACACACACACACACACACACACACACACACACACACACTGCTCAAAAAAATAAAGGGAACACAAAAATAACATCCTAGATCTGAATGAATTAAATATTCTTCTGAAATACTTTGTTCTTTACATAGTTGAATGTGCTGACAACAAAATCACACAAAAATTCAAAAATGGAAATCAAATTTTTCAACCCATGGAGGTCTGGATTTGGAGTCACACTCAAAATTAAAGTGGAAAAACACACTACAGGCTGATCCAACTTTGATGTAATGTCCTTAAAACAAGTCAAAATGAGGCTCAGTGGTGTGTGTGGCTTCCACGTGCCTGTATGACCTCCCTACAACGCCTGTGCATGCTCCTGATAAGGTGGCGGATGGTCTCCTGAGGGATCTCTTCCCATGCCTGGACAAAAGCATCTGCCAACTCCTGGACAGTCTGTCGTGCAACGTGATGTTGGTGGATGGAGTGAGACATGATGTCCCAGATGTGCTCAATTGGATTCAGGTCTAGGAAACGGGCGGGCCAGTCCATAGCATCAATGCCTTCGTCTTGCAGGAACTGCTGACACAATCCAGGCACATGAGGTCTAGCATTGTCTTGCATTAGGAGGAACCCAGGGCCAACCGCACCAGCATATGGTCTCACAAGGGGTAAGCATCTCATCTCGGTACCTAATGGCAGTCAGACTACCTCTGGCGAGCACATGGAGGGCTGTGCAGCCCACCAAAGAAATGCCATCCCACACCATTACTGACCCACTGCCAAACCGGTCATGCTGGAGGATGTTGCAGGCCGCAGAACGTTCTCCACAGCGTCTCCAGACTCTGTCACGTCTGTCACATGTGCTCAGTGTGAACCTGCTTTCATCTGTGAAGAGCACAGGGCGCCAGTGGCGAATTTGCCAATCTCGGTGTTCTCTGGCAAATGCCAAACTTCCTGCTGTAAGCACAACCCCCACCTGTGGACGTCGGGCCCTCATACCACCCTCATGGAGTCTGTTTCTGACCGTTTGAGCAGACAAATGCACATTTGTGGCCTGCTGGAGGTAATTTCGCAGGGCTCTGGCAGTGCTGCTCCTGTTCCTCTTTGCACAAAGGCAGAGGTAGTGGTCCTGCTGCTGGGTTGATGCCCTCCTACGGCCTCCTCCACGTCTCCTGATGTACTGACCTGTCTCCTGGTAGCGCCTCCATGCTCTGGACGCTACGCTGACAGACACAGCAAATCTTCTTGCCACAGCTCGCATTGGTGTGCCATCCTGGATGAGCTGCACTACCTGAGCACCTTGTGTGGGTTGTAGACTCCGTCTCATGCTACCACTAGAGTGAAAGCACCGCCAGCATTCAAAAGTGACCAAAACATCAGCCAGGAAGCATAGGAACTGAGAAGTGGTCTGTGGTCACCACCTGCAGAACCACTCCTTTATTGGGGGTGTCTGGCTAATTCTCTATAATTTCCACCTGTTGTCTATCCCACAACAGCATGTGAAATTGATTGTCACTCAGTGTTGCTTCCTTAGTGGACAGTTTGATTTCACAGAAGTGTGATTGACTTGGAGTTACATTGTGTTGTTTAAGTGTTCCCTTTATTTTTTTGAGCACTGTGTATATATATACATATATACACACACACACACACACACACACACATACACACACACAATACAGGAATAAAGAAGACATGTTATTATATATATTTTAATAATTAGACATTATTGTATTCAGTGGTACATTAAAGAGAAGCTAGGTGTCACAACGACTACAATTTATTGAAGTGCTCATGCTACCACTACCTTGTAGCTGAATACTTACGTTTGACAAATTTGTCAAACTGAAAAACTAGGGTTTGAAAGTGGAACTCATAGCTCCATCTACAAACTTTGTCATACCAATGGGTTAACACATCACCACTACAATGAAAACACTTGCATGCACGGTTTCACAGGAGCAAATTGTCATGATTACCAGGAGAACCCAAACACGCAGACAGATCAGACACACAGATATTGCAATACCGGTCCTTAGAATGGCCTGGCTATGCAAAACAGATAGAGTAGTCAGAGTACAAGCCGAGGTCATGTCAAGATTACTGTAGTTGCCCAACACGCAGAACTTAAGTGGAAAACAAGAAAATACCTAAGACGTATTACCGGGCCTTAGAATGGCCGGATTTAACGTAAAAAGGCAAAAAGACACAAGATAGGGAAAAGCCAAGACAAAGGTGTAACGCAAACGATAAACAAGCCAATGGTCAAGGAATGGAGATATCAGAATAGTCAGGAGTCAAGCCAAAAGTCAAGGAATACAGAGATCAGATAGTCAATAAGGGAAGCCAAGGTCAGTGAACTTATATACACACAGGGTGTGTCTGATTGGCTAATTTCCAATTAGTGTTAATTACAACACTTGGGAGGTGTCTTTTCCTTCTCTTGTGATCAGTGAGGTCATCTCTGTGTGCCAGGCCACATGACCAGGTCTGGCATATAAGGAAGCTGCCTTGGAGCATGCAGCGTCAGAAACACTGTCAAGTTGGGAAGTGGCAGCAGGGACAGCCGCAAGCTGTGGACAGGAACTGGAAGACACTGCTCGCGGTGATGGGGTCAGCAAGGACGCCGTGAGTGGCACAGGGGCAGAGGACCTGACACAAACACTTGCAAGAGATGCTTGATCTTGGATGTGCAAAGACATGTGTAACACCAAACATCAGAGAAACAGGAGTAATCTTTGGATTTGTGGGCATTGGAAAAAGGTACAGGAAGTTTATTACTGTTTACAAAAATTGAAGTAAAAAAAAATAATGTTACACAAAAACATCGCCCTGAGAGCTGTAACAAAAAATATGAGGTCCTCTCAGTAACTATTCAATATGTCTCAGTACAAAGTTACTTCACAAACATAAATCATTCATGAACAATTATTCCAACATTTCAAATGAACAAATAGGAACAATTTCATTTTAGAGGTGTGGGTGTGGACACTCCACTGCCCAAATGGGCAAAACAAAATAAATACCTGTTTAGTAGATATACCCCCAATGTATACATCAATGCATTTTCATGCATGTTTTCATTGGGGGTAAATCTTAAAAAAGTTTGCAAGGCTGCAGTGCTTATTCCCCGAAAGAGACTTTGCCTCTCTTCATGTGGAATTAACCAATTACAGGCTTCTCTGGTCTGGAGGAGCTGGGTGAGCTGATCTGTGTAGGAGGAGGCAAACGTAAATTAACTAGGGAACACCCCTCTGGCTGTCAATCAAACAGCCAGGGAGGTTTGCTGGCTCCTTCTGTCAGCTCCTCTAAACTAATGGAAGTGGCAGACATGCTCTACTTGTGCGTGCCTGCCTCCCTCTCACACAGACATCAGACCAGCTCTTCCAGAACTCAGATAAAATGTGTTTTCACGAGAAGCTCAGTTTTATGTTAGATTTATATTAAAGAATTAACCGATGAAAACCAGTTCAGACAAAGCAAAACCACGTCAAATACTGCAAATGAAGAGGAGACATAGAAATATTGTGTCATATACCCTTTTCTCTGTATTCTTTCTCTATGTTGGGTGACAAAACTTATACCAATGATTGATAGGGAGTTAAAATGGAGGCAACCAGTGGCATGGTATAGAAGTTTGGTTTTCTACATTTATATTTTAATGTTTCACCTCACAAATACATATTTGTTAAATATAGGTATCAGTAAACATAATATTATATAGTATAGGCCATGGGATGGGACAGCTCCCCTTAAAGGGCCATGGGCCCCCTTCAATCAGGAAACATAAACGCACCACAAACAAAGCATTACGTTCAGAAATGATACATGTGTACTTAATATGAGCAAATTGAGGCAACCTCACTGGAAAAAATACAGCAGAGGTAAAATATGGCAAGTATGTGTTACTTATGGCTAGTGGGCAGGAACTATGTCATGTGGGGAGATATTTCATATGGATAATGTAGATGAAATGGAAAGTGGGTCAATTTATGGCCAATTAGGCTTGACTTAGCTAGTGGGGGTTAGAGGGGGTGGGAGGATGAAATATTTCTCTTAATGGTTTATTAATTTAACACTGAATTTTAGTGACTTGAAAAGTTATTAAAGGACCACAATAGTGCCAGGAAAACATACTCGTTTTCCTGGCACTATAGTGCCCTGAGGGTGCCCCCACCCACAGGGACCCCCTCCCGCCCGGAAGTGGGAAAGGGGTTTAAACTTACCTTTTTCCAGCGCTGGGCGGAGAGCTCTCCTCCTCCGTTCCGCCCCGTCGGCTGAATGCTTACAATGCTTTCCTATGGACGCTGGCGTGTTCTCACTGTGAAAATCACAGTGAGAAGCACGCAAGCGCCTCTAGTGGCTGTCAATGAGAGAGCCACTAGAGGCTTTGGGGGAAGGCTTAACCCATAAATAAACATAGCAGTTTCTCTGAAACTGCTATGTTTATTAAAAAATGGGTTAACCCTAGCTGGACCTGGCACCCAGACCACTTCATTAAGCTGAAGTGGTCTGGGTGCCTAGAGTGGTCCTTTAACCCCTTAAGGACCAAACTTCTGGAATAAAAGGGAATCATGACATGTCACACATGTCGTGTCCTTAAGGGGTTAAGCTCATTTATAAAAAAAAACAAAAGAAACAAAAAGAAAAACACACTAGTAATATAAAAGTATTCATTATGAACATTAGCATATCTATATCTAGATTGTTCTATGCCTAGATCATTAATAATATTAACCAAGCATTATTAATTATTGATTTAATAATGTTTATTGATTATTCAATATTAATGACATCGCTAATAGATGTCTAGGTTATGAATAATAATGTCACAATAATGAGACATGATGATTAGCATTTTGAAAAGTCCTAAAGTGTTACCAAGTTCTGAAGAGCTATCGATGGTCTTTGACAATCCCTTCAGACTGCTGTAAAAAAGTCTTGATGACTAATAACGTCACTATATGAGCATCTAGGGTCTAACACACTTGAATGTGACAGGTTACATTATACAGCACAATGGGAAGCAGACCTGGGAGAGACATTAGAAGGTGCTGACTGGGAAGAAATATGGGACGTCAACAAAGTTGCTTCTATTTGTATTAAGATGAAGAAACATTCCCCCCCCCCCCACCCCTTATCCCACATGGCAGATAGCCACCATAGGGAGGGTTTTGACCCACCTACATGGGAGCAAACCGAGTGTGGCGAAACCGGCCTCGCCACGTGTCCTTGGAGGGGGCTGCTTGCCCGCCTCTTGCCTTTGGACTATGGACCAGACTTTATGTGAATGTGTTATACCCCAGATAGGAATCCCATGGAGCCCATTCGTATGAAACTGACTGTAAAGACTTTGGCTCCATGGCGATTAAACTGTATTTGTGTGGTCCGAGCGCCATTCACTTAATAATGTGCGCTCAGACCTGAGCTATCTGGGGATATGTGAAATGTCTGTGTGTTATGTGTAAAATGTGACTTTATGTATTTTAAAGTGTTTTGTGTCTTTTTGCAACCATGTGCTTAATGGAGTCTTGTGTCTGTCCTGGGAGATAATTGAATTACTTATCTCCAGGATAGAAGACTCTGAAACTGGTTTGGGCCAGAAAGCCATGCTTCATTTAGTCACAAAGGACTTTTTTACTAACTTTTGAACCCCTTGTCTGATTTGTGCCATTTTTGAATATGTTGTTCCCCTGAATGGATTGATTGTGAATATGTAATTTTATGTGAATGTGATGTATGGTTTTGGAGTTATGAAAGTTGGGTAGAAAGTATGTTTTAACTGTATGTATAATTGAGTTTCCTCTCAGGATAAGGGGAGGGAATATGTGGGATGTAACTGTGATGTGATTGGTTGTTTTGTAACGCCCTGTGGCTGTACTATGTTTGTGGATTGGGAATAAAAGAGACTGTATGTGACAGTACAGGGAGTTCCTGTTTTAACCCTCAAAGTGAAGTGTCGTCTCATTATTGGGGGAAGGATTTATTGTATGCTGTTCCAGTTTGACTGCTAGGAGAGTAAACCTATTCGTATGGTTCCTATTCAACTGTCTACAGCATTCATATGCTTGAGAGGATTCATATGCTTCTCCGGTTCGGTGGTTGTGGTGTCTGCTGCAGTGTTTGGAGTCCTCAGGAACCGCTAGGAGCATCCTTTAACGGAGGTACCCAGTCGGGGTGCCAGGCGATCCGTTACATTGGTGGCAGCGGTGGGATGGCGTCCTAGTGCGAGGTAAAGCAGCTCAGAGACACAGTTCGTTTGGAGTTACAAATTGAGGGCAACGCTAGCACACGTGCAGCGCCCCTGGGAGCAGAGGTATCCAGCGACTTGGAGCAGACAAGTATGGAATGCTCTGGCGATGATTGGATGGCCGAGGTGAGGCAGCGAGTGGCCCAGTATGGGGATGATTTACCCATGGAGGTACGCCGGGTGATCTGGAACCAGGTCACGGCCGAGCGAAACACAAGGCTGGCCAGAGAATTCCGGCTGGCGAAAGAGAGAGAGTATGCTCAGCGGAAGGAGTGTTACAGCAGCCGAGTAGAGGCTGCATCCGAGGAGGCTAGCCGTCTCCCCCTGAGGCGGCCGCAGGAACCCGCAGTAGGGGTCCTCATAGACTGGTCCTGTGAGGAACCACAACAGGCAGGTGGAGATGGGACCGGCCCAGATCCCCAGCAGCAGCCGGAGTTGCCAGGTGCGGAAGCAGGTGGTCCTTACTCGCAAATGTTGAGGGACCTCACAGACTGGTCCTGGGAAGACCCACAGATGGCAGGTAGAGATGGGATGGCGGTCTCTCTACCGGCCCTACAGGGATGCTGGGCGGTCGGCCCAGATCTCCAGCGGCAGTGTGAGTCCCAGGGAGCCGAAGGGGTCGTCCTTCCTCCCCAGCGGCAGTGTGTATCCCAGGGAGCAGAAGGTGGCGTCCTTCCTCCCCAGCGGCAGTGTGTACCCCAGGGAGCTGAAGGTGCTGTCCTTCCTCCCCAGCGGCAGTGTGTACCCCAGGAAGCAGAGACCGTCTGTCTCGCACCCCAGCCGCAGGACAAAATATTGAAAGGGGAGACAGTTGGTCCCCCTCTCCACCAACAAAGAGAGTGTCAGGGAGAGGAGCAGGTTACCCCCTCTCCCCAGCGGCAGTCTACAGTTCAGAGAGAGGAGCTTGTTACACCCTCTCTCCAGCGGCAGCCTAACCCACCAAGGGGAGATGTTAAGCCCCACAACTATGCAGATGGGACTGTAGTCTCTGCACTTGCAGCACCAGGGGTAGGGACGGTCGGTCCTGTCCCCCAGCCACAGAGCAGTGTATCCAGAGGGGAGACAGTCGGTCTCCCCCTCCCACAACCAGGCTCCAACCAGGCTACTTCAGTGGTAGCGCTGGCACCCGGGCAGAGTACCGCTGGTCTCTGCCCACTCAGCAACCCACCAAGGCAGTCTACCAGCCCCCCACAGCCGTGGTGAGGCACCTGGACATGGACAAGTTGCTATTTTATCCAGGTGTAGTAACCAGTTATTGTGGGTGGGCTGTATTGCTGTTTGTGCTTCGTGGGTGGGTTGCTGGACTAACCAGGGCACTGACCGGCAGGAGGTCAGATACCCTGTTAGTCTGGATGGTAAAGGGGAGAAATGTGGCGAAACCGGCCTCGCCACGTGTCCTTGGAGGGGGCTGCTTGCCCGCCTCTTGCCTTTGGACTATGGACCAGACTTTATGTGAATGTGTTATACCCCAGATAGGAATCCCATGGAGCCCATTCGTATGAAACTGACTGTAAAGACTTTGGCTCCATGGCAATTAAACTGTATTTGTGTGGTCCGAGCGCCATTCACTTAATAATGTGCGCTCAGACCTGAGCTATCTGGGGATATGTGAAATGTCTGTGTTTTATGTATAAATGTGACTTTATGTATTTTAAAGTGTTTTGTGTCTTTTTGCAACCATGTGCTTAATGGAGTCTTGTGTCTGTCCTGGGAGATAATTGAATTACTTATCTCCAGGATAGAAGACTCTGAAACTGGTTTGGGCCAGAAAGCCATGCTTCATTTAGTCACAAAGGACTTTTTACTAACTTTTGAACCCCTGGTCTGATTCGTGCCATTTTGAATATATGTTGTTCCCCTGAATGGATTGATTGTGAATATGTAATTTTATGTGAATGTGATGTATGGTTTTGGAGTTATGAAAGTTGGGTAGAAAGTATGTTTTAACTGTATGTATAATTGAGTTTCCTCTCAGGATAAGGGGAGGGAATATGTGGGATGTAACTGTGAGGTGATTGGTTGTTTTGTAACGCCCTGTGGGCTGTACTGTGTTTGTGGATTGGGAATAAAAGAGACTGTATGTGACAGTACAGGGAGTTCCTGTTTTAACCCTCAAAGTGAAGTGTCGTCTCATTATTGGGGAAGGATTTATTGTATGCTGTTCCAGTTTGACTGCTAGGAGAGTAAACCTATTCGTATGGTTCCTATTCAACTGTCTACAGCATTCATATGCTTGAGAGGATTCATATGCTTCTCCGGTTCGGTGGTTGTGGTGTCTGCTGCAGTGTTTGGAGTCCTCAGGAAGCGCTAGGAGCATCCTTTAACGGAGGTACCCAGTCGGGGTGCCAGGCGATCCGTTACACCGAGGAATGGCAAGCCTCAGAGGCACAGGCGACAGTAAACCACACGGAGGAATAGAGGGGACAATAACTCCCCAATAAAACATGGTAATGTAAGGCTTCCGAGATAAAGGACTAGAGGGCCGACAACATACTAAGGGCGAGAGTGGGGGGTTGAGGTGGGAGAGCACATTTGCAAGCGGACCCAATCCCTTCACCAACCACCCCGCCTTGTGCCCCTCACTCTTGGCACCTGTGCTCCGTCCCCACCCCGATACTACAACATCACTACAGTGATCAATTGTCAGGGATTACATTTTACTATGATCTGATTTTTTTTTTTTTAACCCCTGAGGGTTAATTCTTTTTTTTTTAACCCTCAGGGGTTAAATTTATTTAATTAATTAAAATATTTTAAAATTATATATTTAGCTAGCTGGGGTGGGTGGAAGTTAGTGGGGAATTGGGGGATTTGGTGTTAGGCTAACTAGGGGTTAACGTTAAAAAAAGTTTTAAAATAAACTTTAAAAAGTAAAAAAATAAGCTTAAAAAAAGTTTTAATAACGTTTAAGTAAAAAATAAAAAAAAACCTTTACCCAGTCCAAATAAAAATTAACCCCTTCCCTGCCAGTCGATCACTGCCTACAGTGATCAAATACAGATCACAGTATTATACTGTGATCAATTTTTTTTTTAACCCCTGAGGATTAACTTTTATTTATTTTTTTAACCCTCAGGGGTTCAATTTATTTAATTAATTTAAATATTTTATAACTATATATTTTGCTAGCTGGGGTGGGTGGGAGTTATGGGAAAATGGGGAATTTACTGTTAGTGCTGCTTACTGCTAGTTAGGGGTTAACGGTAAAAAAAACAACTAGTTTTTAAAAGTAAAAAAATACATTTTAAAAACACTCATTACCACTACACCTTGAACAAACTAGAGAAAAAATTATCCCACGCCAAGGTTCAAAATATGCCTTTTGAATTACCCCAGGGTGTATTCTTTAATAAATAGTATGTGTTTGTGAGGAAGTTTCAATAACCAACCGTCTAAACTACTCCAAATTGGAACATGGACACAGCGTAAAACTTCAAAGTTAGAAAAAACTGAATGGCTGCGTCTTAAATTGCTGTACTCAGCCGACATAGCTGAGCAACATATGAAGTATTATACAGTCGTAGTACACATAAGATTTGCAAAATATACTGTGCAAACTCACTTTGTATGTCAAAAAGGCAGAAAAAACGCTTATTACCACTACATTTGGTACAAGCTAGCGGAAAAATGATCACACGCTAAGGTTCAAAATATGCCTTTTGAAATACCCTGGGATGTCTTCTTTAATAAATGGTATGGCTTTATGGGGTATTTGGATTATATAGCCTGGTAAAATACTCTAAAATGCGACATCGGCACAGCCTAAAAATGTAAAGTTTGAAAAAAACTGGAATGGCTGTGTCCCAAATGTGCCCCTCCGATGTCCACATATACCTGGCAATAGGTACATACGGGGGTATTGCTGTACTCAGCCGACATAGCTGAGCAACATATGAAGTATTATACAGTCGTAGTACACATAAGATTTGCAAAATATACTGTGCAAACTCACTTTGTATGTCAAAAAGGCAGAAAAAACGCTTATTACCACTACATCTGGTACAAGCTAGCGGAAAAATGATCCCACGCTAAGGTTCAAAATATGCCTTTTGAAATACCCTGGGATGTCTTCTTTAATAAATGGTATGGCTTTATGGGGTATTTGGATTATATAGCCTGGTAAAATACTCTAAAATGGGACATGGGCACAGCGTAAAAATGTAAAGTTTGAAAAAAACTGGAATGGCTGTGTCCAAATGTGCCCCTCCGATGTCCACATATACCTGGCAAAGGTACATACGGGGGTATTGCTGTACTCAGCCGACATAGCTGAGCAACATATGAAGTATTATACAGTCGTAGTACACATAAGGTTTGCAAAATATACTGTGCAAACTCACTTTGTGTGTCAAAAAGGCAGAAAAAACGCTTATTACCACTACATTTGGTACAAGCTAGCGGAAAAATGATCCACGCTAAGGTTCAAAATATGCCTTTTGAAATACCCTGGGATGTCTTCTTTAATAAATGGTATGGCTTTATGGGGTATTTGGATTATATAGCCTGGTAAAATACTCTAAAATGCGACATCGGCACAGCCTAAAAATGTAAAGTTTGAAAAAAACTGGAATGGCTGTGTCCCAAATGTGCCCCTCCGATGTCCACATATACCTGGCAATAGGTACATACGGGGGTATTGCTGTACTCAGCCGACATAGCTGAGCAACATATGAAGTATTATACAGTCGTAGTACACATAAGATTTGCAAAATATACTGTGCAAACTCACTTTGTATGTCAAAAAGGCAGAAAAAACATTTATTACCACTACATCTGGTACAAGCTAGCGGAAAAATGATCCCACGCTAAGGTTCAAAATATACCTTTTGAAATACCCTGGGGTATCTACTTTAAGAAATGGTAGGCCTTTGTGGGGTAGTTTGAATTTAAAACCTGCGAAGATGCTTGGAAATTGCACATAGGCCTAGAGTCAAAATTCAAAGTTCGGTAAAAACGGATATGACTTGGTCTCCTATATGGCACTGTAGCTTCACGAAATAGTCCCAAAGACATTCATTGGGGGTGTCTTTTTACTCAGAAGACTTAGCTGAGCATAATTTGGGAGGTTTGAACTTAGTGGCACATATGAAATATACAAAACGCCCAGCAAAAATGCAATCCGTATGTAAAAAATGCACAAAATTATTTTTACCACATACTTTGGCATGTATTGGTGAAAAAATGGGGGTATGTTAAGGCACAATATGCACCTTATGAGATACCCTGGAGTGTCTACTTTTACAAATGGTAGGCCTTTGTGGGGGTTTTTTGAACAGTCAAACTGTTATAATACCCCAAATGGAAGCTAAGGCTCATTAAATTCATCTCTCAAAATTCTACTGTGAATACTGAAAAGGACAGGTCTCCTATATGGCACTGTAGCTTCACGAAATAGTGCCAAAGACATACAATAGGGGTGTCCTTTTACTCAGCAGATGTAACTGAACACAAAATAAAACTTTGTACAGGAATAGCACACACCAACTTTACAAAATATACATGAAAATTTCTTTGTTATAAGTTTGTGTGCCAAAAACCCCAAAAAACACAATTTTACTCCAATATTTAGCAGAGGTTGGCGGTGAAATGGCTACGTAGAAAGTGTCAAACAACCTTAGGTAAATAGCCCGTGATGTCTACTTTATATAAATATATACTTTTGTGTGGCAATTTTGTTTTCTTTTATGGCTATTAAGCTTACAAGGCAAACATACCAAATTCTAAAATCGCTCCACATTAAAGGTTTAGTTTACTCCTTGTGCTTTGTGACCTGTAACAACCAAAAAAAACCTTAAAATCTCAGACACATTATATATTCTGTAAATCAGAACAACTAAATGAATTTATTTTTAATTACTTTTCTTAACCTGCACTAATTATGCACACATTATTATTGCAAAAACTGTAAAAAAACACACAAAACTTTCATTTATTTTTTACATTTTTCTGTATTTTTTTATAATAAGCATTTATATATGTGTGTTACATCAAATTAAAGCCCTTTCTGTCCTTTAAAAAACGATGTATAATATCTGTTGGTGCAACAAATTAGTAAAATGTAAATTGCAGTTGAACGCAAACAGCAAAAAATGAAAAAAATGCTGTTGTCATTAAGTGAAAGACAAGCTTTTGAAGCTCTGTCCTTAAGGGGTTAATTAACTTGTCTGGGCAGAATGTATGACAATATCCTGTTGATGTCTTGTTTGGCTTTTTTAAATTCTTCTAAGGTTTATGCAGCTCAATAATGGTTTTATAGCTATTAGCTGTTTTTGAACTCTGTCCCTCCCTCGATATATACTGCTTGGGTATTCCCCATGAGTAAATGCTGCCATGAATAATGTCAGGAAAAAAGGAAAATTTGCCTTCTACTTACCGTAATTTTCTTTTTCTGTTAATTATTCAAAGCAGAATTACGTTCCCCCATATACTATAAGATGTGAAGCTAGTTACAAAGACTGCCTGATGGGAAGGGGGAGGATCTATTTATACCAGTTTCAAAGTTCTATTTCCTGTCCTTTCTGTTGTAAGGGGAGGAGCTAACCCATGAGTAAATGCTGCCATGAATAATGGTCAGGAAAAGAAAATTATGGTAATTATGAAGCAAACTTTCCTTTTTTTTTTACCTGTTTTTTTATATATTAAAAACCTTTGGCGATGTGTACAAGGACATGCACTTAGAGATATAGCTACAAGAGCCATTTTACCTACCATACGATGTAATACATTAATGTGTGTGTCTTTTTATTATGATAAACATGTTTGATGAAGTCAAGTGTTGCGCCACTTGGACTCCCCTTGATATAATTGTCTCATGCACTGTCGTACATATAGGGGTCGCAGCTGCGACCGGGCCCGGCCGCCCTGCAGAGTCCTGTGACTGGGCACCAGCTGATATGTTTTGCGGCCCCGGCCCACGCGCCAAACCATCAAGATGGATTTTCAGTGCGACCGGGCCCCCTGTTATGAGATCACTGCATACACCGAGCCCGTGCGGGAGGAGGCACAGGGAGTCAGGGTGGGAACTCTGACTCCCACCAGCCTGAGCCACCACTGAACCCTCCTGCACCTAAAAGGTAGGAAACAGGGAGGGTGACTAAAATATTTTGTATATGTGTGCCTGTCTGTTTGTATGTATATGTGTTTGTATGTATGTGTGTTTTGTGTGTGTCTGTCTCTGTGGGTATGTATGTCTGTGTCTTGTGTGTGTCTGTGTGTGTGTGTGTGTGTGTGTCTGTATGTATCTGTCTGTATGTGTCTGTGTGTGTATGTATGTGTCTGTTGGGGGGGGAGCAAAGGGGGTCAAGGAAGGGAGGGGGCCCATGGATTAGTTTCGCACCGGGGCCCCATGGATTGTGTGTACGCCACGCCACTGGTCTCATGCATATTGCAAAATGCTGTACCGTTTGCCAATGCAAAAATAAAGATTTTTTTTTTTAAATGCATTGATGAGTCAATAAATAGGTGGAGTGCAGCTTTCAGAATTAGAGGAAAAAAATGAATTTGTCAGGTAGAAATTCTCATACCTAGAACATGTTGGATGACACTATATGCCTGCACATAGTAACTGAAAAAAAAAAAAAAAAAATTGTAAATTTTTCAAGAGCATCTAGGTCACTCAGTCCGACCATTTCTATTTGGTTTCTTGCTGTTAAATGCGCGAGAATGATGGTCATGGAAGAAAATCAGATTTCTTTAATGCATTCAACTATTCATAACA
Organism: Pelobates cultripes; assembly: GCA_933207985.1. NCBI lineage: Eukaryota > Metazoa > Chordata > Amphibia > Anura > Pelobatidae > Pelobates > Pelobates cultripes. The sequence goes on along the minus strand of OW240924.1, from coordinate 48,349,143 downwards.
CTGCAGTCAATATTTCTCCACAGCATATATGATTTAGGTGACTCTTGAAAGATTTACAACAGAAGGGAAAATGAAGTTAATCCTAAAAATAACAGAGTAAAGTAAAGAATGGGGCTGAATTTATGACATGTTTGAAAACACAATAAGCATTGCACCAGGCCAAAGGACAAGGAAAGGAAATGTGTATAGGATAAGTATAGTGCTTTCTCTAAATTTTGGAAACATTGAATATCTTATATACATAAACTTTATATTATGTTATTCAGCTCATAATCATGTTAACATATTGCATGTTTTTATGTTTAGAAGCAATTTTTGTAATTGCATAATATCCTTGTGAAGTCTTTCACTACCAAAAATGGGTACACATATTTATAATTTCATTTTGTAAACCAATACAAGACAAAATGAAAGGATCACTACATGTTTGAAAAGCAAGCCTGCAGGGCCTGACTGGCCCACAGGGATACCTGGAAATTTCCCGGTGGGCTGCTGCACCTGGGGCTAGCATTGCAGCACATTACACCTATTTTTTTCCCTCATCAAACTTCTTATTGGGGGCTGGGGCAGTAAGTGAGAGCACTGAGCACTGAGAGTCTCTCACAAAAGCTGATTCACAGTTTCTAGCTAAGTCAACCCCTGTACTGGAGCTCTGCCCCCCAGCTTCAGCATCCTGACCTTTCACACAGGAATAGGAAGAAAGAGAATCTCCCACAGCCCTCAGAGTCCTCACTGCCAGTGACAGGTAATTGTATGTTACACAACAGCCTGTGACTAATAATGATTGTGTGTGTCAGTGAGCTTGTCTATTGTGAGCTTGTGTGTGTGTGTCATCGAGCTTGTCTGTAGTGAGCTTATGTGTGTCAGTGAGTTTGTCTGGGTCAGAGAGCTTCTGTATGTATCAGTAAGCATGTCTGGGTCAGAGAGCTTCTGTGTGTGTGTCAGTGAGCTTGTCAGATTGTGTTTGTGTGTGTGTGTCAGTAAGTTTGTCTGTAGTGAGCTTGTGCGTGTCAGTGAGCTTGTATGATGTCTGTGTGTGTGTCTGTGAGCTTATCTATTGTGTGCTTTTATGTATGTCACTGAGCTTGAAGTGAACTTGCCTGTAGTGATCTTGTGTGTGGGTGTCAGTGAGTGTGTTTGTAGTGTGCTCCTCTGTGTGTCAGTGAGCTTGTCTGTAAAGAGTTTGTGTGTCAGGGAGTTTGTCTGAGTCAGAGAGCTTTTATGTGTGTCAGTGAGCTTGTCTGGGTCAGAGAGCTTTTATGTGTGTCAGTGAGCTTGTCTGGGTCAGAGAGCTTGTCTGGGTCAGAGAGCTTATGTGTGTGTCAGTGAGCTTGTCTGAGTCAGAGAGCTTGTGTGTTTTTTTTTTTGTTTTTGTGTGTCCGTGTGTTTGTCTATGTCAGAAAGATTCGGTGGCAGCCTGGACTGTGGGTGTTACAGTTTTGTAATACCATGGATCATCTTGAGTAAGGGGCTGCAGGTAAGAAACAATGTCATAACTTCCAAAACAGATTATGATAAAAACATACTATGCGACACAATGAATTATAAGGCTGGTATCGTTTTTTTTTTTCGGGTGTGCTTTCTGTTACCAGTCTGGCACTGCAAACCTGTATTCTTAACACTTTAGTGTCCCTTTTCTTGTGTATATTCAGGACTCCCATAGTCTGTAAAAAGTAAGAAGAGTAAAGTTTTACTTACCTTTTTCCAGTGCCGAAGTTCCTTCAGTGCTGCTTACTTTTCTTCCTCTCGTGACATAACGGAAAGGCAAGGCCTCCTTTGGGGTGATCCAATCTATGGATAGAATTTAATTTCTTCTCCAGGGATCCATTGTGATCTATGGGCTATCCGCAAAAGGAAGCCTTAAAGGAGATCTGTCACTTCTTTGGAAATTACACCTTCATATAAAGCATTAAAAGTCACCCATAACGTGCTTTTTTTCATGCGATGCTCAATTTTCATTTCAACATACATTACAAATTTAGCAAGTAAAAGCAAACTCTTGTTCGGTACAGACATAGTTGGTGTAACACAATGCAAATGAGAAGATCAGAAAAAAACTATCCTGTTTCTCCTTTTCCACTATGTTTACTGGGAGATGAGGCAACAATAAATAAATCCTTAATTTTCTTTAATTCTGCACCAGAGATGAACAAACCTGGACATAGTGAGATTTATTAGACAGATTAAACGGGAGGGTGGGTGAAGCGCCTTGGGTGTCCTTGGAAGCTTATATAACGACAAAAAAAGAGAGCATGAGATCTGATGTGTAGTATGTAGTATGTCTTTTGACGGTGAGAAATAAGGTATAGGCACACTTACAATATTCAGGAGCTCAAATCCAGCTCCCACTTAAGTGCCTGAGTGGTATGATCCCCATCTAAGGATATTGTGTAGTGCTTGTGTATCTGATAGTTATTCCTCATAAAGTATCTTGTGTGCATAAAAGAAGAGAAAAATAAAAAAATATAGTGTAGTTTTTATTTTGCTCTCCTATAATGCACACAAGATACTCTACGAGGGATAACCATGAGATACACGAGTACCAGGCTCTCCTTAGATAGGGATCATATCGTTCAGGCGCTTAAGTGGGAGCTGGATTTGAGCTCCGGAAAAGTGTAAGTGTACATCCCATACCTTATTCCTCACAATCAAAATATCTACTACATTATCAGTTCTTGTTCTCTCTTTTGTTGTCATTCAATAAGAATCCAAGGACACCCAAGGCTCTCTACCCACCCTCAAGTTTTACCGGTCTATTATTCAACCAGAGAAGAGCGACATTGGACTAGGTTGTTGAGCTGCCAAATAGGACTTTACCAGTAACTATTTAAGTGCTGAACTTCACTTTTATTTCCATAGTGAGATTAATTGGTCGCAAAAACAGAAGGTTCTCACAATAGTAGGATTCTTAAAGCGTGCAATGCTCAATTTCCTTTTTAGCACAGTAGAGAAATGCATGCCTTCCTCAGAGATGTTCCGAAATCTGTGGATACCTAGAGTGCATCTGTCCCAATCTCCCTGGTCTCTCTCCTGTGTCACATTTGACAAAGCCCAGTGTAAAAGCTGGGACATTGTGTATCTGGAGGCGAGTGAACAGCATGCTGTATGAGAAAGGCCAGGAGAGATTGGAGCAGCAGGTACAGGGATCTAAAGAGTGCTATACAAAAGCTTGTTGCAACAGGGTACTGTTGACACTTTCTAAACACTAGTAATAAAGAAAATATTTTAAGTGTTTTAAAGTTTAAAACTGCTTTTAATCACCTTGTGAAGACGCTGTCTGGTTCTCTGCTTGCTCAGCATTTGAGGAAGGTTGAGTGTATCGGAGAATAACCAAAGATCCACCCTAGGGCCTGATCTCCTAGAAGCAATACAGTCTGAGTAGCAAATAGTTACTCTGTACTTCTAAATGATATCCAAAGTGTATGTTTTTATTTGTGGTGAGTATGTTTTTGTCAGGAATATGGTAGAGAATTATATTACAACACATTCCTGTTTGGATCTCAGTATCTCAGTCAAAGACCAAAGAGATATAAATGGACAAAATTCCTTTAAGCTGGTAAATTGTTATAAATTGTGGTATATGTATCACTGAATAGACTTAACAAAAGGAAAGCGGGGTAGCAGTTGAGTGAAGTTCCAGTTCAATGAATAACTGTTGCAGGAAATTCAAAATGAATTCAACATGCATTTCAAATTTAAGGCCAACGTAGCAGAACTGGGCAAGTTCTCCAAATAAGTTATGCTTTCAGTTTGATCACTTTGGTCACAGATTGTAAACTAGTTTGAGCCAGGCCTTCTTCACCTCTTGTCTCTGTTATTTTTTGTATATAAATTACTTGTTAAATATCCCCCCTTTTTTAAGCACTGCAGAATATGTTGGCACTGTATGTGTCTGTGTAAGCCTGCAGGTGCCTTTGTCTGTGTATGCCTGTATGTGCCTGTCAGTGTGCGTCTGTTTTGAAAATCTATGTTTTTATATATGCATCTGTGAATGTGTGTGTCTGTAAGTATCCAGCTGTGAGTATGTCTTTATGTATACATCCGTGCGTGTGTGGAGAGTCATATTAGAAGAGATTCCATTTACAGAACCCAGTATGCAAAGATACTGGGATATCTGGGTCTATGTATACATAGATTACCGAGGGCTGGATCTGGATTACCAGGAACAGCAGAGATCCTCCAGGAAGGCAGAAGAAGAAACACCAAGCCCCGTGGTATCACAAACTCTGTTGTGCAGAAGAACACCTATGCAATGCCATTCTTCTATCGCTCAGGACATCACACTATACAAAACTACAGTGTTCAAATCCCTCCAGGGCCAGAAGAGTATTTTCATATTTCTGTTTTGTATGAATGGTTGATCCTTGACAGTAAAAAACAATAAATCTAGTCCTATATAAAGGGAATAAACAAAGATGGTCATGTGCTAGTATAGATCAGTTTGTGAAGAGGGTTAATCTACAAGAAAAGACTAAAAAAAACAAAAAAAGCAAACAGGGATCAGTCATTAAATTCAATATTTTATGAACTAAGGGGAAAAAACTGGTGAGGTAGAGGTACATAGCCAAGATTAATTACTGGGATAAATCAGTCATTAAAGGGATACTCTTGGGGCTGTAACCACTTCATCTCATCAAAGTGCTTATAGTGCCTGGAGTCCCTTGGTGCCGCCCTTCCATTCCGTGTTAAACAATTTTTAATGGTTTAACACTAATTGAGAGTTGCCAGCAGCATATCCCCTCTGTGCTGGCATTAGTGATATATTGTTAAAATCTGGGTAAGAAGCACATTGCATGAATTGTAAAGGTGTAACGTACACACTTTTGTGCACTATTTACATGACATGACAAAAAGATTAATTTTGATTGCTATGCTAATATTTCAGTCAGTGTATGATATAGTGCAAGATAAGGATACCATATAGTGTATAAAACTTTTCATCCCCCCAATATTTCCGCAAAGAATAAACAGAGGCTAAACATCTACAAAGCTATACAGTATTATTAATATTTATACTCTGTGTTATAGGAGCTGGGGATATAGTTTATTATTGTGTGCTCATGTGCCTTATGATTCTGACTCTGTAGCAGTTTATGGTTACTATACAGATCATGTGACTTTTTTTAATAAGTAAAGTATAACAACCTGCATTCGTTTAAATCCCACTAAAGTTAATTCAAAAAAACATAACTCCTCTTTTCAGCAGAAGTGGTTGAAGACATTGGCGAATGCTAATTAGAGCAACCAGGAAGTTAACTTAACATGGTAGCTATAAAGCTTGCGGAAGATGTCACTTTTCATTTTATTAGACAGCAATAAACACATTCACAGAAAAAAAATGCACAAAATGTACAGCACTTGTACTTTGCCAGTTTCACTAAAAATCTTCATATACTGTTGTTTTTTAGTGATGCTAATAAATTATCCTAATTTTAATTGGGGTGTTATTTATTTCAGTGTGTACCTAAAGCTGTTGGAGTATTTCGAACTAGACTTTGAAAAAGTTATTCTTATGACTTCTGACCATTTAAAAAGCATTATCAAAAATGTCTGATTTATACACATTTATATATATATATTTTTTGGGGTTTGCAGTGTTAATGAACCTTTTTTTTTTCTGCTAGTTTCTACATTTTTTAATTATAGTGAATAGTCGTAAACCATACATAAATCAGATTTGTTTTTCTTTGGGAAAACAAAATAAAATTAATTTTTGGACAACAGGATGGCAATAATTTTCACTTAACAACTGCATGAGATTCAATGTTTTCAAGCATCCCTGATACAGAGTATACTGTTATAAGTATTTCCGTGACAGAATATCCGTAGGCCGCAAGGATGAGCCATTCTGTGCCAAGTGCTCCACCCGGACCCCAATATATTGCTTTCTGTTACCACCTGTGCACTCCCCACGCAGCTTATTGATGTCAAATTACAACAACGCTGCTATAAATAAATTATGCCGTGGTTGTAAAATGGAAGAAATTTTGCCGTAGCAATTATGTTGAGCAAGATGACAAACTAAATTTCTAGTGCTGTGCCTGCTGTAACCTGGGGAATTTAAACCTCATAATTTCCATTCATTTCAGATAATTTGCAGTAATTTCTACATGTAATAACTTTGTAATGAAAAACACAGTGGTATTGAAGTGATTTGACTCAGTTTTGTTCCTAGGTAAGACACAGTCCCCAAAATAAATAATAAAAAATAATATTTCCTATTTGAGTGAGAACGTTAGATAATTCTCTCAGCAAAATCATAATCCAATACCAAGGGGTAAATCTCTTGTCCACAAAATGAAAAATAAATTGAGTTAAAGCAAGTGGAAAAAAAACAAAAAACACAAACGTTATAGACAATAGATTTTTTTTTTATTGTTAGTTTTATTAAATTGTGTCATCCCTCTGCTCTTAAGTACTTCAACCTTTTCCTTTGGAGAAAAGATGTAGAAATAACATACAGGATTATTCTTTACAAATAGTTTTACTAAGGTCTTCTCTTTATCACAGCACGGTAACCTTTGCCCTCCTTAAGGAATAAATGTTAATCATGCTTCTTAAACTTCTGTATGCACATTTGTTGCTTTTCAAATAAGTGCACAGAATTCTTTAAAGCGGAACACTCATTCTGCTAGAAATTAAACAATTGAATAAAACATTTAAAATCATGTTTATCTTGTGTTAACCTTTTTATGATATACTCTTGTTTTGGTTTCAAATGTATAATAAAGATTTAACAACTGTTAACACTATTCAGTTTAGTCCTGGCACAGTCAGAGCACATAGAAGATGAGAAAAGAAAGCAATAGAGGTTAAAGGAACTTAACATGTATAGCTTGGAGGAAAGACGAGACAGAGGGGATATGATAGAAACATTTAAATACATAAAAGGAATCAACACAGTAAAGTAGGAGACTATATTTAAAATAATAAAAACTACCACAACAAAAGGACATGGTCTTAAATTAGAGGGGCAAAGGTTTAAAAATAATATCAGAAAGGGGGCGTGGCCTGAACGCTGAAGCGGATGGTCGCACGGCATTAGCGCTCCGCTCCAAGATTAGCCCACAAAGCGACTAAACACAGCAACCCTCAAGATAAAACCTGCCATCACCCGCCCCACAAACGTGGCACAGCAGAAGGGTAAGAAAATCCCTGAAAGGGCCGATAAATCAGGCTTCTTCACAGTGCGATCCGCGCCAAACAGAGCCCAGGGCCAACATGAGGTGGACCAAGATGGCGGCGGAGACAACACCCTCCCCCTCCGGCACTCACCAGACCCTGGGAATCTCCCCGTCACACAAGAGATCCTGAGAGCATGCCTGGACGAAATGTCCGACAAACTGCTCAATAAGATCCAAGCATCAGTCACTGCACTCGGCAAAGACATCCAGGAGCTGGGTGAAAGAACAGCCCGCATGGGCGAATATGAAGAAGCCCACAATGACCTAGCGGACCACGTTCAAGCCCTGGAAAAACAACTTACCTCATCCCAGCTCAAGCTCTCTGATCTGGAAGACAGATCACGGAGGCAAAACCTGAGAATACGGGGAATACCGGAATCGGTAATGCAAGCTGACATACCCGAATTCCTGACGGGGTTTTTCAAATGCCTCATACCAGACATGCCAACGGAAATGATCCTTCTGGACCAGGCTCACGAGTAGCCAAACCAAAGTTTCTACCCGCAGAGGCAGCAAGAGACACGCTGACCCACCTACACTATTACCATGTAAAAGAGGCCATACTTAAAGCTGCCAGAAACCGAACAAACCTTCCAGCAAAATATGGCCAGCTACAGATATATGCTGACTTATCAGCAGCCATCCTACAACGGCGAATAGAGTTCAAGGAGACAACAGAAACTCTGCGGGAACATAAGATCCCATATAGATGGGGGCACCCGGTGCGCCTGATTATTCAACGCAATGGTACCTTCACCCATGTGACAACACCAGAGAAAGGGTTGAAGGCCCTGAAGCAATGGGACTTACCGGTCCGCAAACAACATGGACGTACAACTTCGCGGCAGCGACTAAGACAAGATTGGAAGAAGGCGAAAAAATAACCCAAGTTCCACCAGCCTATGTACAGATATGAGTGTTACAGATTCAGGACTGAATGGTGATGTTTCCTGATTGAAGACTTATCTATCTGGTATCATTACACAACCCCCCACGCCCTACAACACATCTCCTACACAACTCACACTCATAATTGCACTCACAGTAATAAAATAAAAAAAAAATCACACACAGTTACACTTAGACAAGCACAGCAAATGGACAGTGGCTCACATGCACGACACCCACCAGACGCTCCCCTTAACGCCAGTTGAACTGTAATAAGGACAGTGTCACAGGAGGCCACTCAAGGGAGGAATGGGGATACACCGATTAAATGGTCTCTCAAATCCAACATCTTTCTGTGGCCGGGACATAAGCTTGCGGGACAAAGTTTATGGGACAAAAAAAATATATATATATATATATCATATACAGAACTGTTTAGACAAGTTTTAGGGCTAATCGTCTACGATATTTGTTTATGTTTTTGTTGTTGCCTACCTCCATGGTGCCCACTCAGGGTACTCAGCCCAACTTGGGCTCTGCGGTCCTAACCGCACCGTCTCTTATTCTTTTTTTCCTGTATTAACCTCCTACCCTCCCTCCCTTACCCAGCCCAACCTAGACCCTCCGAGGAGATGACCCTATGTAAACTTCGAGCTTCGGTGCCGACACGGAAGTCTCGAGGAACGACTCGACCCGCCACGGATACATGCCACACGGAACCGTCACAGCAGCTACTCAGCAATACAGCAAGTATATACTCCACTGCACCATTATATACACACATCACACTAGACTCAAACTCCGAGACATACAAGGACACTCAGGGGAAACACAAACCTAACGCTGATAGCGGCACAGGTAGCATTCCTCATAGACCTTCCCTTTATGAAAATATATAGTCACAACGTACGGGGGCTGAACACCCCTGTTAAATGCCACCTTCTACTACAAGACCTTCAAAAATCCCAACCAGACATAGTATGTCTCCAGGAGACGCACTTCACCAAACCATACATCCTTAAACCCCTCGCATACCAATATCAACAACACGCCACAGCAAAATCCAAAACGAAAGGGGTCTCTGTGTTAGTCAGCAACCGAGTAGCATTCACAGAACATGACCTAGTCATAGACGAGGAAGGCCGATATATCATACTTATCTGTACCATCAACGATATTACCTACACCATAGTAAATGTATACGCACCTAGCTCAGAACAACGCAACTTCTTACATAGAACATTAGCTAAAATAGCGCCTATTCAGAAGGGAATTCTGATAATCTGTGGAGATTTTAACCACACTCTAGTCCCCGGCTTAGACTCATCCAAAGGTTCTAAAACACATGGAAACAACCCAGCCAGGAGACAACCCAGCCAATGCACAACATACCAGAGACTGCTAGACGAACATAACCTCTATGACGCGTGGAGAGTTCTCCACCCCGAGGAGAGAGATTTCACGTTCTTCTCCTCGGTTCACAACTCCTACATACGAATTGACAGGTTCCTCACTGAAGGAAAACACCTAACGCAGGTACTCAAATGCTCAATAGAGACTATCACGTGGTCAGACCACGCACCTATCACTATGGAACTAAAGGACAAATTTGAGAGCCACAACAGAAGCCCCTGGCAGCTGAATGAAACACTTTTACACAACAAAACGTTCACCGACCACATAGAAAACACACTTAAAAACTGTTTTTTAAAGAAAACACCACACCAGGGATCTCGGCGGAGACTACCTGGCTAGCCCACAAACCCGTCATACGCGGAGAACTGATAAAGAGCCCACTACCTTAAACAGACGTCCCATACGCAAAGGGTCACCTGGTACAAACAACTGCATGATCTCAATAAACTAAATCAAACAAACCCATCCCCAGAGCTAAAAAGCCAAATCTCAGAAACACAGGATAAAATACAGGCTTTAGCACTTACAAGAGTTGGATACTCACTACGGAAATTAAAAGCTACTCACTATTCCCAGGGAAACAGAGTGGACAAAATACTAGCCCAAAGACTTAGAGACAGACAGGCCGCGTCTAAAATAGCACACATACAGGCTCCAAAAAGAAACAGGCTGGTTGCCCCGAAAGATATCAGCAACGAATTTGCCACGTACTACGAAACCTTAACAACCTATACAACCTTAAAAATGACCCTCTAACACCCCTAACACCACCCACACAAATACTTACAGGATGCCCAATTGCCAACCCTCTCACAACAGCACAGAGATGCTCTCTCAGCTCCTATCACCCAACAAGAAGTAAAGGATACAATAAAAACCCTCCAGTGCGGGTAAGGCACCGGGCCCAGACGGATTCGCAAACACGTACTACCATACATACGCCCCTGCACTGAATACTCTATTCAATAACGCTATAGATAACCACTCGCTACCCACAGAACTCTTACGGGCTCATATTACCACCCTCCCCAAACCAGGGAAGTCCCCGACCACATGCCCAAATTTCCGGCCGATCTCCCTACTCAATACAGATGCCAAGCTCTTCCCAAAACTACAAGCCAACAGACTAAAAACTATCCTACCGGACCTCATACATGACGACCAAGTAAGATTCATGAGGGGTAGACAGGGCTTAGATAATACCCGCAAAGTACTAAATCTCATGCATAGCACTAGAAAACTAGGAATGGAAGGTCTCTTTGTGTCCCTTGACGCGGAGAAAGCCTTTGATAGACTCAACTGGACCTTTTTAAACAGAGTACTCCACAGATTCGGCTTCCCCACGCAATTCATGGCAGCAGTAGACGCCCTTTATAACAAACCCTCTGCACAAGTCCTATACGCAGGATTCCCATCACGGACCATAAACATTTCTAATGGCTCCAGACAGGGATGCCCCCTCTCCCCTCTGCTCTACGTACTGGCCCTAGAGCCACTAGCATCTAAAATTAGATCAGACCCGAACATCCATGGTATTCCCTTAGGCGACAAAGAATTCAAACTAAACATATTTGCAGATGACATTCTTTTCACTTTAACTCAGCCGCTCATAATCATGCCCAACTTAATGCGATAAATAGATCTCTTTGGCCACCACTCATTTTATAAATTAAATGTCTCCAAAACACAGGCACTAACGATAGGAGTGACTAAAGAGGCGAGAAACAGATTGAAGGAGGCATTCCCTTTAGACTGGAGGTCAGACTACTTAACATACCTTGGACTCAAACTCACAAAAAAACCTGCAGAACTCTTCCACGCAAACTATGTAAAACTCCTAAAAGACTTCGACAACACCCTGAAATCATGGGAGGGGAAATTCCTCTCGTGGTTGGCGTATAGCAGCATTCAAAATGTCGTTGCTCCCAAAACTATTATACCTCTTCAGGACACTACAAATACTTCTACCAAATGCCTACCTCAAGTCGGTCACCTCACTACTCATGAAATTTACATGGCAACACAAAAAAAGCCGGGTAGCCGCCAAGATCCTACAGAGGCCGGTAGCAGACGGAGGTCTAGGTATCCCAAACCTGTATCAATACCACAAAGCAGCAATACTAAGCACTATGTTAGCAGCACACGACTCCCATTACACCCCACAATGGGCAGGAATAGAAGCCTTTTGGCTTAACATAGACCATATCCGCCCTATTTTCTGGTACTCGGAGACCAAAACCATTCCAAGGCATCCCCAAACTTTACTTACCCACTCAAAGATAACAATGGCAGCGCCACTGCAATCAATAAGTCTGCCGATTCCCACCGTTAACCATAAGCCGTGGACGGACAAAGGCATGACCCACGTACTCCACCTATACAAAGGGGAACACCTAAAATCCTTTACAAGTCTACAGGAACAATTTGATTTACCCGCAAAATTACTATTCCCCTACCTCCATGTCAAATCCCTACTAACAAACAATCCACCCCCAAACCCTGAGAAAGGGTCACAAGCACCAACATCTAAGTTTGAAAATATTTGCCTATCAAATAAGCCCAACGTCAAATCCCTCTCCACGTGCTACCACTTGATCCTACACAACCAACCACTGACACTGGAATACTACCAAACGGCATGGCACACAGATCTGGGCACGAAGTTAAGCCCACAACAGTGGAAAAGAGCTTACACGGCACACAAAGGCATGACATCATGCGCCCAACACCTAGAAATCCAACGGAAAATACTATACCGTTGGTACTTAGTGCCGGAAAAAATACACAAAATTTGGCCTACCTCCAAAAAAAATATGTTGGCGTTGCGATAAAGAAGTGGGCACGATGATTCACATATGGTGGACATGTCCCGCACTGGCTCCCCTCTGGACACAAGCCCTCCGTATCATGTCAGACATGCTAGGACACCAGGTGGAAAAAAATCCTGTACAATGCATGTTGTACATATTCCCTGAGAGGATGCCCAAAGCTCACCAGGCACTAATATACCATACACTTGCATCAGTACATATTCTAATAGCGAGACACTGGAAGTCCAAAGACACCGTCACGTACACACCTAATGAACCAAATTGCACTTAATTGGACATATGAGGCCATGCACCAACATCAATTTGGCCCAAGACCTATGCTAGCTAAGGCAAAACACATATGGGACACATACAAAAACCACACTGACAACACCAAAACACAATAACTTCCTGCTAGCAAGGATGTTATCCGTGGTGTGGCACTGAAGAGACCCAGCCCTGGCTCACAAACAATCAAGATCTAAGTGACAGAAGACACTTGCTGGCCACCCGTCCTTAAGTGCGCAGGAATTATTGCCAAATCACCTGGAAAATCCAGGACCATCCCTCAACCACCCCCTTCCCCCTGGTACCCTCCTCACCCCCCTCTCTTCTTCTCACTCCTTATCTATACCCTCCTTCAATTCTATCCTCCCCACAAAATGTTTGAGACATGTAGTATGCTTGATTTATGTACCTAACGTCAATAAGCAGCACTGAAATGCCTAATCCAATTGTAACCGAAACATTTTATCATATGATCAATCACGACTAAGGTATTCAAAATACACGCACAATTGTAATGCATCTACGTGTCTGAATAAAAATTGTCAAATTAAAAAAAAAATATCAGAAAGTATTACTTTACTGAGAGGGTAGTGGATGCATGGAATAGCATTCCAGCTGAAGTGGTAGAGGTTAACACAATAAAGGAGTTTAAGCATGCGTGGGATAGGCATAAGGCTATCCTAGCTATAAGGTAAGGCCAGGGACTAAAAAATTGGTCAGACTAGATGATTCATATCTGCCGTCACATTCTATGTTTCTATGTTTATAAACATTGTTTTTTTTTTACTTTACTTAAAATGTTAATGTAAAACAGAAAAGGACAAAACTTGTAACAATGATGGACAGGGAGCCAACATGGAGGACCTTGGTTCAAGTTTAAAGATACATATATTGGTGTGGCTTTCTTCATTTAATTATTATTTTTCAGACTCGCGCATATTTGGTAAATGTGGGAATAATTACACATAATATATTTCTATATAGGGATAGCTCCCCTTTAAATGTTTCTTGCTAAAATTCTCCATAATAGATATGACATGTTTCCTGAGATGTTGGTAGCTGTAGGATCGAGAGACACAAGGAGTGTAAAGCTATAAAAAGGTTTATTTTATATGGTTTATTTTTTTTGTTTCCACCCACTTTTACTGGAGAGGAGGGCAGTACCTGGCGACTGAATGATGGGATCATCAGATCTGTGCTTTTGTAAAATAGATCTGTACACTGTCTTGCGTACTACAAGCTCCTGGTTGTGACATCATACTCTGGTGCTCTCAGTAACGGTGCGCTAAAAAAGTTAAATAAAAAAAAAAAGAAAGAAACCCAAATCTACTGCTCTCATACCAGATCACCACATACATTGATAAAATTGCAGGAGGTACAGAATAAACCCCTGCACTGGGCATATATCTAGCTTACAATGGATCAATGAATGAGTTCCTGACATATATATCAATACTGTACAGTCACAAACCTTCATTCAAAACAGGGATGCAAATCTTCATTATTCTATGCAGTGTACAATTCAATGCATACCACAGTCACATTATGCTGCTGGTCAAAAGTCACTGAACATAGACGCATTTATTGTCAATTATCACACTAATCTTTAACCTTTCATGACATGACATGTTAAAACGCAATCAAACAAAGGCTGGGCACCTGAACTCAGATTACAAAAGTTTATTTTCTGTTATGTCCCTAGACATCACCCAATCACCATCTGGTCATCACAGAAGTGAAGGTGAAAGATAAGTGGAACAAGCAATATTTACAATGGTAATTACATAATCAGAGTGGCCCATCAATTGTTATGTTTCCTAGACAACAGATAACACTATAATTACACAGGTCTTTACACCTTTTGTTATTATTAAACTGCAAGTCCCCAAAAATATTTTGAATGTTGAAGTGGCCGAGAAGCTTATTTCTCTACTTATTTTTTTTTTCCCCCTACCTGAAGGCAAGTTAATATTTATTTTTTTCTGCAGAAAATTATGGCAAAACTTTTGAAAAAGAATTCCTGTCTTATTTAGATTGATCCAGGTGCAATTAATCACTTTCAGAGTTAATCCACTGCAAAAAGAAAGATGCAAAGTGTTCTTTGTTTTCCAATCAATTTAAGTCTAAAATTTTACGACAAGCCAATAATAGGTGTTTTGCAATAAGACCTAGAGGTAGTTATCTACACCTATTTTCTTTCTGATAAGAAAGTTTGGCAGCCTGTATCTCAGTGGACCAATTAGTCTGTTTACTTTAATTCCAGTGAACTGAGGGCAATTTAGTAAAGAATTCAGAGACAATTTACAGAAAAATTTTCATCTTGTATATTCTCATTTGGCCAAAAATGTAGATCCTCAGAAAAACATTTCCATATTATCTGTCACAATTTGGCATGGTGAGGCCCAGAGACATTTGGTGAATTGTAAATGTACAAAGTTTCCGCTCACATTCAATTTATCACATAGCCTAAGCGTAAAACTCTGGGATATCATGGTTTTAATACTCCCTTGACTTCAAAAGTCGAACTTACCAGGCACGCATTGTTTCACGGTTGAGAACCTGGTAAAAAAAAAAAAAAAAGGCTAAGGGTTATGTTATCCCAAAATAATGTGTCACACAAACACTACGTCAGACTTTGTAAATAAATGAAATTGACTATTTGCTTCATCTTTCCATTACAAAAGTCGTATTGGCCGTCCCTTTAATAGAGCTGTGACTTTTATCTGACTCTTGGTGATTGATAGGGTTCCTCTTATTTGTATTGTATTGTAACCAGTAGTACTGACTTGTGATGCTATGCTAGGCCTAATCTCTCAAATGTCAAAAGAATGTTCAGTCTGTGCCACGATACCTACGCGTCCACTGCATCATTGCGCCTTATTCTCACATCCTGGCATCAATTGTTACTATGAATGCTGCCCCTTCGTGTCAATTTATGATAAACCCTTTCCATGAACAGGACATGACTGTCATGGCTTCTCCTAGGAGTACAATAGCACATTTTTTTGTTTTTCTTAATTGCTCTTTGGTATCCAGACCCCAATTAGTTTATCTATCTCAGGTACTGACCTGTTTACTTCTATTGTCCTTGACTATTGATTGACTATTGACTATGTGACGGAGCTCCAACATTCCGACCAAGTACTTCCACCAAGTCTGCTTCCTTGTAGCTATTAAGTACTCTGGAGCACTTCAGACCCAGTCGCTGAGGATTTACTAGGATCACTGAGGGCCTTTTCTAGAGCACTATACTATAAGGAAGAGTGGGGCCAGACAAAAGGAAGGGCGGATGGGAGATTGAGGAGGGACAGGGAAGCTGGTTTAAACCGGTCTGGCTGTGTCCCTGGGACAACGCCCTGCTGGGGAAACAATAGGACAGGAAAAAGGGGGAGGGGGAAAGGCACAGATAATCAATACATTCAACATACCTTGCACCAATACTGGGTACAGGGTGACCTAAACACAAGAGGAATCTGGGGACCCACACCTAGTGTTTGTCTTCCATCCCCAGTGATGGTGACTACCGTCACAGACTATATGACTTCTCTCATGTCTTGTTCCTGGATTCTTGCCTATCTGTATTGTGTTAAGTCCGGCCAACTCTAAGGACCTGTGATATGCTGAATTTTGCATTCTAGTGCATACAATTATGCTAGCAGCCTGAGAGACGAAAGTTTTATAGTATCTGACTGACTGGTGGTCATGGGTGACTCTGAACATTGGGAAGGTCCTGGAATAGCATAAATCTATAGTAATAGCTAGATGGATCACTACCACCGTAGGTAAAATAGAATAAAATATGGAAAGGAGAGAATAAAAGAGGCTTTTTTTAAATTAGACCAGTAATGAAAAAGAGGCCTATCTTGTATAGAAGATGGAAAAGGCAAAGTAGATGGATAATTTTACATTATATATAAATATTATGTAATTTTTTTGTAGTTGTGCTACTTCTAAGTGTTTCTCAAAATGAATTTGACCTGTGTGTGACTAGTATGACTACAAAGATCTTAGATATACATCTTGTGGGGGATTTATTTATTTAAATTCTTTATTTTTGTCGTGCACAGGTAAAAACACAAGCTTGTCTTGCCACGACACCAACGACAGGTATTAACATGATACAGCATTGATAAAGAGTAGTGTGGCAGTCTAGATATTGGCACATTTTTATGAGAATAGTTAACATGTTACTTGTTATATTATTAATTCTGAGTAGACTGATGACGTAATTCCTGTGCATGAATTGCAGATTGTGGATTAAGAATGTGAGCTGCAAAAGGTGGATGGTGTCGGTGCAAAACTAATAAGAAAAACCAGGTTACATTTCTAAATGTTCCTGTGCCCTAACGTGTTGTGAACCTCTTTGGTGTCTAGGTAGTAGGCCCAAGGTTAACTCAAGGCAAGGGCTCATGAATGTGACAACTGTGGTGCAGGATGGTTATAGGACTGATGATCCTTGAAGAACAATTAACAAAATCGGATAACTTGCTATGGTGTCTCAAGATGTTGAGTGAGACAGTTCCACCAAATATTATGTATGTGGGTCAAAGAGATCGGAGCTGGGGGGGGGGAATGGTCGTAATCAAGGGAGCTAACTGGTTCTTATCTTGTCCGATTTTAACCAGTACGGCTGCTCTGCCATGGGTAATAAAATGAGAGTGAGCCCTTAAGTGTAGCACAACTTTTAAACAAACACTAAAGCATGAAAGAAAAGTAAATCAAAAAGAAGAGAAAGGGGACAAGTCCCAGCACCAATATTGCTGGTTTTAGGTGGTAGCTACGCCCGCTGCTCATCAGGGTGCAGGAGTGAACGGGACCATGGTAGCGGGATTCCAGGTGATGGTAGCGGGTCGAGAGTTAGGACCAGGTCCCAGGGAGGACAGGGTAGTGTTTATTTCAGATACTTCTGTGATTCTGTGTTCTGCACCATTGTGCTGGAATAGCAGCGTACTTCAGGCCTTGAGACATGAGCGTGGATGTCAGGGGTCTCAGCGACTTCCTCCACTGTAGTGTTGAGCGAGAGAGGTCAGCATAGAACGTGAGATCCATTTCTTCAAAGTGGTATGGGGTCTTCCCCCTGGTGGCTTGTAAGATGGCTGCTCTGTCTTGTCCATTTTAAAATTTAACCAAGAGGTCACTGGTAGCTGGGGTAGTAGTGGACTGTGGCTTGGGTAGGCGAAACATGCCATCCAGCTGTATCCCCTTTGTTGTTTTAGGGGGTAATAATGCCATAGACAACCTGCGTAGGAAGTGTGGCATCTCTCCCATAGTAGTGGAGTCTGATATACCCCTGATCTTCAGGTGTTTCCACCTCCTCTTATCCTCCAGAGTAGCTAGCTACCCGTACTTTCTGATATGTCTGCAGAGAGGCTTTTTCAAAGGTCGGCCAGAAGGTTAGTTAAGATGGCCGTGGTAGTCGGGGTAGAGCTGCTTTCTGCCGATGGTGGTGGCCTGGGAGGTCCCTGGAAGCCCAGGTCTGCCGAGCTATGCAGGGGGACTTTATCCGAGACTTCTGAGAAATCGTTCAGCACGTCCGCCATGTCCGGCCTGCTCACACCATGCGGCCTTCTAAAGAGCTTGATAATGTCGGCTGAAAGCCTGGGTCGGTCCAGCCTCGGTTTCTTATTCTTCCACCCCATATGTTTGCGGACACCATCGGCTATGGCCAGGGCAGTTTGTGCTCCAGAATGGCTCCCTTTTTTTAAGCATTTTTGTGCTTCGTCGACAAAGCTCTGTGGACATGCGACCGCTCCGATCGTGAGTTAGCTCCGTCCCTCTTGTGGGGGATTTATTGGCCCAGCCAATCTACAGTTATCATGGTTGCTCAGTTCTGAATATGCTTATAAGCTTTTACAGTCTCTAGTGATCTTATTACTGTAGTTTTATTTGAACCAGATAATGCCCAATGATCCTGAATTCACTAGGGTTGAAGGTTTCACATGAACTTTCTATGAATGGATCTATAGAGAATTCTTCATCTAATCTATGAGCATGGTAGAGGTTTACTGAAGTGCTAGAGTTTGCCCATCCCTCCATATCGATAACTCTCCCCATAGAATTTCTAGTTGCCCATGACGTATGATATAGAATTTCCATTTCTGATTAATGTAAAAACTAGAGATCTTTTGAAGAACAAGTCCTCCCTCATGGGATACTACATTAGTGTAGTATCTGTTCTCTCCACTGACCTGATGTCCTTATACTGCAAAAAAAAATGGCTTTCATCAGCTGTTTATTAATTTATTATAATAAAATGTTTTAGCACACAAATACATTTCACCAACAAGGAGATGAGAAGTATAAGAATACAATTGTCAAATTATTGAATTCTGATTGGTCTCTGTCCATTGTCACATTAAAGCCCCTGAATATCTTTTGTATTTTGTCGTTCTTCAAGGATGCATGCGCCGAAGCTCACATATCTCCTTTGATGCTTCCAATATGTTTCTATTTAACAACACATACGAGTGTGAAGGACATTTGAATACTGTGCAGCAGGAAAAACATTTGTCACTAAAGCAGCCACGTTAGAAGATTCCCATTCAGTTCTCCACGCTCTGTTTCTAACCTTACATTTTGATTTGATAAACAGTTACTAGAAATACCTGCCCAAAACAGAAAACACCTCAATGTTATATAATTTGGAAAGAAACTAATGATTTTCCCCAAAGTGTGAACTCAAAATAATTAGACAGTATTTCCCCAATCTCAAAGGTTTATTTATATTCCTAGCCTTCTGAAAATGTAGAGGCTTTTTATGCCCTTTTTAACGTAATGATTATACTCTCCTCTTTTCCGCTTGCCATTATGTATATTTAATAGGTTTTGTTCCCTGTTTCGGATCTTGCAACCCGGGTGCCTCCATTTTGTTGTCCTCTATCCATGTCTGCTGTTTTCCCTCCTGTGGGATTTGTTTGACAGATGGATTGTGGGTAAATTAGCTTTGCAACTGACGCACTTTAGCTCAACGCAGTGAAAACATTTACTTAAGACCAGCACTCCCCATGAGAAAAAGTAGTCCATACTTTTTCTTGTGTATTAACTAAAATACTAAGATGCGTTTAAAAAAATAAATAAAAACAAGAAGGAGCAGAGGGGAAAAAACATGATTACTTTAAAATCAAAACCAAAAAAAAGTGACAGAGCCGCCAAACCGGAAAAATTACAGAGGAACACTATAGTAAATTAAAAAAAACTTAATGAAGCAGATTTGGTGCAGAGATCATGCCCTTGTAGACACACTGCTTATTTATCTACCATTTAGGAGTTAAATCACTTTGTTTATGCAGCCAGAGGCACACCTTCCTGCATGTGACTTACACAGCCTCCCTAAACACTTCCTGTAAAGAGTCATCTAATGTATTGTTTATACTTCCTATATTGCGAATTCTGTTTGATTTAGAATTTCATATTTCCTTTTCTGTTAGCTTGCTAGATCTTGCAGGAGCCTCCTATATTTAATAAAAGTTCAATTTACAGAGCAGGAGATAGTGAGACTTCAGAGGCATAATCTATAGGACAAAACTGCTTAATTAAGCTAAAGTTGTTTTGGTGACTATAGTGTCCCCTTAAGTTCTGACTGTTCATTTCAATAGCCATGTCTGGAGATGTTAAAGTCTTATCCCCAGCAGTTTTTCTCTAAGATATTATGTTTATTATTGAATACAGTATTTTTAGACCTATTCAGCTCTTTTGTCTCTGGCATTTGTAACTTACTGGGGAATGGTGTATAATTCAAGATTTTCCTATTTGTAAAGAACATATAGATGTATTAAAGACAGAAGGCAAGTATTATGCATTAACTTTCTTTACTAAACTCCAGCAGCAAAGAATATTTCAATAAAGTTTAGTGAAACAATATAAGAAAAAACAGTCAAGTAACTGCAATGGAATATCCAATAGCCAATCAGCATCCTACATAGTCTATATATAGGGAATGACCCCCAATTCTCTTCCTCTTTAAGGCACAAGGAGGCACAAGGGCGGGGGGAGATACCAAAATGGGGGATGAGGGGGGAGATAGCACCACTAAGTGGTAGGAGGGGGAGAGGTAGGCCCACTAAAGGGAAGGGGAGGTTGGGGGGAGAAAGAGAGCCCTCTGAATAATAAGGCTCTTCATAAAGGGGTACACTCCTGCTGGGTTTTTTTTCTCTCTCCTTCAAGGTGATCTCTATTGCTATTAGGAATCAACAGGTGTAACAGTAAAACAGTGAATTGCCATTGAAAAATAAGGCTTTTTTTTACAAATTGCCATTGAATTCAGTAAAATATATTTAATTATATCTTTATCTCTCTGGATTTGAAAGATAGCTCTTACAAATTCCTGTTGAATCATAAGTCTCTTCTGAAAGGGATATATTCCTGCCAATTTTTGTGTCTTTTGTTCTGTCATTTGGAATTAACTGAATATTAGTAAAACATACTCAACCACATAGATAATGCATCCTTACACATACACAGAAACACACAATGCATCCCCCCACACACACATATACACACATGCAAAGAAACATACAATGCATCCCTACTCACACACAGACACACCGAAACATACAATGCATCCTACACTCACACAGGAACACACAATGCACCCATTACACACGCACACTATGCATCCCTTACATGCAAAAAACACCCTATACATCCCTTACACACACACACACACACACACACACTCAGTGGTGTATTTAGGATTCGTGCTGTCCTAGGCAGGACGGTGCTCGGGCACCTCCCCCCCCAATTTAAATTTTCCTCACCCATTCCTGTCAAGGCCGCACTTTGACTTATAGACGCTCACTCACTGACAGACGCACACACTCTCATATACACTGACAAACAATGACATACACACACACACACTCACTGATTTGACACACTGATAGACAAACACACACTATTACTCAGACACACACTGACAGACTCACACTCACTGACAGACGCACGCACACAGTGACAGACGCACTCACTGACCGACACATACACACTCACTGACCAACACACACACACATTCACTGACAGACACACACATTCACTCACAGACAATGAGGATCTGTTTGCCTGGAATGAGCTTCTTGGAATCTGTCTGTTTTGAGAGAAGAGTCTGGAAGAGCGGTTCCGTCCTCTTCCAGCCCTTCCGAAAACCTCTTCAGTGAAATTTGAACTTTGTCTAAGGAACTAAATAGGTTTACATATTTAAAGCAAGAAAGAAAGGATGAAAACTCTGAGAATGGGCAAAAGCTTAGAGAGACTCAATAGCTTGCCCTTCGGTACATCCCTGCTCAGGTCTCAAACTAGTTTTTGCCCACTTGTGCCATTACAGAGAGAACATATCTGAAGCATATCAGACTTGTCCCACCCGTACGAGCAGTCCAGATCCGAAATGCCAGCAAGATACCTCTGCACGAGAGATACAGCAACCCCAGACAATCGTTTTGGCCTTCTTTTGGGCATCGTCAGTGAGGTGTAGCTGAACTGATATCCATTTAGGCACAGTGAGCACGGGGTCCACGTCTGGATTACCCTTTTAACTTGGGGCGAGTCAAGTTAATGCATTAAAGCAAAAAGAAGGAATGAGAACTCTGAGAATAGGCAAAAGCTTTGAGAGACGCAATAGTTTTTCTCTCCTTAAGTTTAAAGGGCAATCCAGATGTGGACCCCTTGCTCACGGTGCCTAGAGGGATGTTGGCTATACCTCACTGATGATACCTTACAAGGTTGAAACGATTCTTTGGGGTTGCTCTATCTTTCGTGCAGAGGGAACTTGCTGGCATTTCGGATCTGGACTGCCCGTACGGCTTCAGATATGTTCTCTCTGTAATGGCACAAGATGAGTTAAAACCGTCTTGAGATCTGAACGGGGAACCGTTCACCAAAGGGCAGGCTAATTGAGCCGTTGACCTTCTCGCCTCTCTTGCTACTTGTTTTTTTCAGGTTTACATATGTATTAATGTCCTTAATAAATGAGTCTCCAAACAGGTGTCCTTCTGCCGCTGGTCCTGATTCTGTATTGGCTAGGTTAGCTAATTGTGGGTCAATCATTATGAGTATTGACCTTTGTCTTTCTGTGGTTGGAGCTGTATTAGCGTTTCCTAGGAAACATATGTCCTCTAAGGATGTCAATACTGGGGGAACTCCCTGAAGCAGAAGATTGTTCTAGGACTTCAAATATTTTTGCCATGTGACCAGAAATATCCATTAGTTTGTCCTGACAGGATGTTAGTGTCCTGTCAATTCCTTTGTTAGGATTCTTCCCTGATTTTGTTAGAAACTATATTAAAGTAGGATCTAACTCAGGGGTCTGTGGGACTGTTTTTCAGCTAAAGTCGGTCTAGGGCATTCACCCCGCAGCTTATTTCTAGCTGCCTGGTCAAGGGGTTTCCTTAGCCAATATTCAAGGTATTTGGCTACGTGAGCCATCTGAACCCATTCGGCTGAACGGGGATGTTTTATATTATCTGGATTAAATAAAGGTTTTCATGCAGTATCCGTAATAACGTTTTCATCATTTCATCAAAATCCTCAGGTTTTGATACATGTTCAGGTACCTCAGAGTATGCAGAATAATCATCATCAAATTCTTCATCTTCAGAAGATGGTCCTTCTGGTAAAATATTTTAAATAATTATCAGATGAGGTTTTATAAGAGTCTGGTTTGCTCCTGTGAATGGCGTTCCAAGCTTGTTTGTCTTCCTTATGAACAGAAGGCCTTTTGAGTAAGTTACTCTCATCAAATTTGCATGATATACGCATTTCATTATGGTCTTGGTCATTCCCTTTTTTAGATGCTTTTGAGCAAGAAGGGGAATCAGAAGGACCATAAAAGCAATGCTTACGCTTCTGGGTGGCCTTCCCAGACCTCCTGAAACCTTGCGCCAAATTCCTTACCTACTCTACAGATGACCAGAATTGGTCAGGGGAGTATTAATTACCTCAGTCTATTGCACAGGTTTGGTAGATTGGCTGATAACATGAGCCAAAGATTTTGCAATTGCCTCTTGCATAGAGGACATAGCAGAAAATATTGCAGATGATACCAATTTGTTGACAGATAAATCAACAATATTCTGTAACAAGTCCACAGTGAGGATTTCACATTTAGCATTAGCACCAGTAATTGGTGACTGTGAAAGTTTTCTTAGACTCTTTAGAATTCATAATAATAATCAAATTCTAGTATTATGCAATAAAATAATTCCAATAGTCTGCAATAAAGTAAATATTGCTTGATTTATTGCAATAAAATTACAATAGTATAAGTATTAATTGGTAAAATAACCTGAACTGAATACAAATTGTGTCAATGTAATCTTTCTCAGAGAAGAAACAATGTCAGCTGAAGGAATCTGTTGAGGTAAAGTAGGCAGTAATGGGCGGGTAAAAAGGGTCGGGAAAGAGCTAGCTGACAACCAACTAGCTGTGAAAAAAAACAGGGAATTGACATAAGATTGAATCTGAGGTAAATTGAATGTATGAAACAACCGAACAGTTAAAGCCGTTCGAGCCTCGAATGAGAGGGAAAAAATGCTGAATCGAAACGAACTGCATAGCTTCAATTGCAAAAGGGGTATCCGTGAGAAGTAATAGATGCGGGAATAGCGTTCGGTTAGAAACACACGAAAGATACACAAAACGATCCAAACTGTTTGCAAACGAAAATCATAAGAGTATAATTGTAATATCGTTCACAAATTTTGCCGCGAATGGCCTGGCGAATTAACTTTGGAGAGTAGCAATAACTGAAAATATATATACCTTAGAAAATTATCAAATATAATTAGAAAAATATCCGAAAATAAATACTTGTGTTTACAATAATGGTATAAATAAAACAATACAAATTATAATCTAAATAAGCCAAAACTAAAGAGTAAATAGAATATAGAATAGCTGTAACATATGTATATAGGAATGGGGGTCATTCCCTATATATAGACTACGCAGAATGCTGTTTGGCTATTGCATATAACATTGCAGTTACTGGACTGTTTTTTCTTATATTGTTTCACTAAACATTATTGAAATACTGTAGTTTAGTAAAGAAAGTTAATGCATAATATGAGTCTCCTGTCTTGTTATAAAATTAAGGGATATCAGAAGTCTGAACAATGGTAAACAGATCATAAATTGTAAAGGGACATAACCACTGCAAATATTTCATTGGGTGTATAACAATGGAATTAAACAATCATAAAAAATAAATTAATACATATCGATAAATTATTATAAAAATTAAAATATTAGGCCAACATAGCCAAATTGTAAACATAGCTAGCTAAGAGAATTTTGATTATTTTGGTCTAAAATCTGAATTTCTATTTGAATTCCAGGCATTTAAAACTTTAGTGAACATCCCAGTGTGAGTAAATAGTAAAATTGTCCTCACAGTTGCCCATACTTGAATGGTACCTAAGTTGCACCGTGTTTTAGCTACTCATCACTTGTTAGGGCATTAGGCTCTCTAACTGAAACAGTCACTTGGATTTTAAAGCTAAAATGTTGCTGTTAATTTGGTAGTTTCTTTTTTTACAATAGAATTAATTAGCATATTGGATGAAGCAATAACATTGTTTTAATTATGTAAAGAAAAAAAAAGTTAAGATCCAAATTGACTTTGACTTAAAATATGAGCGACATGAAAGTAGCGCTGCCTTTTGTCTTTCCGAATTCACAGCTACCCGCCTCTATCTACAATGCACAATTTCAATTATATTAAATTGTTTTACACACCATGGCAAGAAAAAAAAAACTTGTGATCTGTCAAAACGCGGGAAGTGTCTAATTGAAGAGACAGCGTAGTGTCCTCGCTATCTATTAAGAAATAGCTCCGTCCCTATTTTCAAAATGCTTTCGAGATAATGAAAATTAAAATATAATTTTAATTAGAACAGTGGTAAAAGTCACAGCTTTTTTTTTTATATACATATGTGTCTTATTTGCTGGTACGAGAATTTTGAAAGTGAGAAGTGCAAAATAAAAGAAAATTTAAGTACCCATCATTCAAAGCATAGATTTTTTTATGTTTATGTTTTTTGCTAATTTTTTTTTTTTCAGGATTAAAGATGTTCTAGAACTAAAATATGCTGTTTGTTGTTTATTGGATAATTCTGACAATAATCTTAATAATTTATGTTTTTCTTGGAGTTATAACTGTTGCTTCATTCTTTAGACTAAAGATGGTAACTAAAGGGGCAAATTAACTAAACAGTAATTTGTGATGCATCGCCAAAGAAATTTGCAAACTTGGGCTAAATGAGGAACAAAAATGTATTTTTGTTATTTAAAATAAGCTTAATATTTACTGAATAACCCCGACTGATAGTTGTATTGAAGCTAGTAGGAAGGTACAGAATTTTACTCTGAATAACTGCATTGAACTGGGCAACCAATACATAATTCAATAATTAAAAATTAATAACTGTAGAAATAAAAATGGTATTTTATCAAGAGGGAAAAAATATATAAACATTAGTATGGTATATTTGTCATGTAAAACCCCAAAACGTACATCATTTGACACAGTCCTACAATTTTAAAAACATTGACTGCTGGTACCTGAATTCTGTAAAGTCACAAGACAGTTATCCAGATCTTAAAAGGAAAACTTCAAGCAGCATAGCTGCTATGACCGACTGTAGTGGTTATGGTGCCAGGGTGATCTGGCGCAATCAGATGTCA
This sequence comes from Pelobates cultripes, assembly GCA_933207985.1. Taxonomy (NCBI): domain Eukaryota; kingdom Metazoa; phylum Chordata; class Amphibia; order Anura; family Pelobatidae; genus Pelobates; species Pelobates cultripes. The sequence goes on along the minus strand of OW240924.1, from coordinate 48,322,883 downwards.
AATGGTTTAGTACAGTTTTACAAATCACTTGTTCCCACTAGAAATCTGCTGATACATCCCCGACACCAGATTGTCTCCAGCAGGTTAATCTGGATTGCAAAGCAAGATCATGCATGACATCCATTATGTAACATTTGCCAAACTATGTGAAAAAGAAAAATGTAAATTGAAAAATAAGAAGAAAATGGTTCAATAACAAAGGGTTCCAATCATTATAGCCACTGTAACGGAGCTTCCTGTACCCCGGTTGGGTACCTCCGCCGACGGATGCTCCTAGTGCTCACCAAGGAATCCGAGCACTGCAGACCACAAAAACGCCACAGCTTGGTTGGGGTCTCGCCGTCTCCTACCCACCCTGGACCTACGACAAGGCTCCAGGGTTCCAGTGGATGAACCTCTCTTCCTCCAGAGAGTTAAGCAGGAATAGCTCTTACAAGAGCTAGTGATTATCCAAGGGTGATTATCCAATCAATAATGAGTATAGCAATCCCTGGTATCACTATATAGTAGCTCCCTACAATAAGAGACAGAAGTGCTTGAGAGATAACTGAATCAGGAACTGTACTAATCTAACCTAATTATCTAAAGTACCTTAAAAACACACAAAACCCCATAGTCACATCCCGTAATAGCCCTGATCTGGGTGAACAACATATCCCAAAAAATTACCCAGATTGGTTCAGGGGTTCAGGAATTTCATGGAAGTCCATAGTTTTGACCGACCGCAAGCATGGCCCCATGCCCAAAACAGTTCCAGGGAAGTCAGTGCTAATAGTCGGTCAAGTTTGGTAATCTTTTACAGGTTTCTCTGCAGGGCCCATAGTCTGTGGGCAGGAGGCTTGACAAGCAGGCTCCTCCAGGAGCTCGTGGCAAACTCACTTGGAGAGGGGAGTTTGTCACAGCCACCACTGCCCACTGTAGTGGTTATGATGGTAGGAGCAACTTGGTGCCATTTTGTAGTAACGTGGCAAATCTTTTTACAATGGTCTTGGTACTGCCGGGCACAGGGCTCCAAAGTATCAAGGTTTACACCACGTTGAGAATGCTGCTCGCTCATTGACTGAAAGTGTCAGCTGATCGTTCTCAGCCAATGAATGAGTGTCACTACATCAAAATTTCACAGAACTGACATTACCCAGGTCAGACCTCTTGTTCCAGGCTGGATGATGATGCCCCGATATGCTGTCAGAGGTGGAATTATACCTCAGGCAGCAAAGGGGTTAAACTAGGAATGTGCAGTGTTTTACAGTAAAATGCTGCACACACAGATCCCAGCCACCATGACGACTTAAAATCATCCACGGTGCTTGGAAAAACCTTTTAAAAGCACCCAGACCACGTCATCCCACTGAAGTGGTTTATGTGCAGTGTCCCTGTTCCCTTAAAGAGGCTGAATACATGGCAGTGTTAAGACAGCCTCTAGTGGAGCTTCTAATAACACCTCCTCCCCTCATCCTGTCTCCATTGGAGTTCCCCAAGGCACTGTTTTTGGTCCCCATTTGTTTTCTCTTTATACTCTGCTATGCCGGTGCCCTCCTCCTGTTCGCTGCTCATACCCTTACCAAGAACTTGCACTTGCAGGACTCCTCACGGTTGGCTTCACTCCTTTGGAACAGCCAGTCTACTCCCATAAGACTCTCCCTTAGTCGTCAATCACTTAAGAAGTCCCTCAAAACCCATCTCTTCAGAATAGCTTATGGCCTACCAGAGTAACTTTTATTTCACAAACCTCGTTTGAGCAGGGTTCTCATCAACCTACTGTTCCTGTAACATTTTGCAGTTGTCCCAATGATTGTTAAATTTACCCCTTTATAATATTGTAAAGCGCTGTTGAATAAGCTGGCATTATATGAATGCCAATAATAACAACAACAGTGTGAGTCCTGTGCAGTCAATACTTCAGAACCTTCTGGAAAAGTTGCCTAGTGAAAATGGAGGTTGTTTGCCCGAGAGTTGGTGAGGTCTAAAGCTTCTACACAAGAACAAATAAAGAGATAACAGATGAAAATATATCTTGCTGTATAGGGCATGGCTTGAACAAAGACGGGGGGGGGGGGCAAAATACATATTTGCTGTCTACATTTGAAATGTTTGTCCTGCATTGGAAGGACCGGACAAATTCCGGTGTCTAGGGCATTACCTTGTTTGTGTCTTCAAACCTGCAGTACTTCCTGGAAGTTTCTTAGTGAAAAGGGAGATTGTTTACCTTCAAGTGGCTGTAGTGTTAGGTCTTCTCCAGCCAATACTTCAGAAATATTCTTAATAACCCTCAGATGTTCCTTAATTATCCTTGTATTCAGACAGGTGTTTTTTCCTACTGAATATAGGCTACATGTCCCTTTGAAATGATGTATCCTGTTATGAAATATATAGATGATGCATTTCAGAACATATTACAACAATAACAATACCAACACATTCCACAGCATTTTACAATTACAGAGATGGGATACTAGTAGTAAGCCTACAAACTAAGATGATTTGGGGTAAGCGGATGTATATCATTAGAAGTATAGACCAAGGACACTTTCTGGTAAGGTGGTCAGTCGTGGATTCAAGCATAGGTTTCCAGTTCTAAGTTCTATGAAGATATGATTGGAAATTTAATGACCTTTTTATGGTCATTTGGAGATGACGTAATGCCAGAATAGCCACATTATTCCATTTACTTAAACCATGCCAATGTCTGCCAAGGGTTGTCCATGGCTCTCCTAGCTCAATCATCACATGCCTACAGTAACAAGAACCTTTAGACTGGGTCCTACATTGTACAGGTTTTTGCCCCTTATTTATCAGACCACCAGGCAGATGGCAGTATGAATTTTTTAAGTATAGACAAAAATACCAAAAAAAAATGTTACAAAGATCTCTGAAATCTATTCTCCATCAGTCAATGCTTTTTCTGAACACACAGACAAAATCAGCTTCACTGAAAATGAAATTGCCTGAATTGATTGCTTTTCCCCCCACAATAAACAAATGCTTAATTGTTCTTACTTTCTATTGTTACACGACAGTCAGACTCTATTTTTTTTTATTGCTGAAGAAATCAGCCAGCTTACAATTACTTTGCAATTATCCAAGCTCATTTAAAGTTAACTCAAACAATTTTCATAAAAAAGCCCAACCAATTATTAAAAAAACTAAATCCTCAACAGGAATAGAAGCTTGGTGAGAATTCATTATGTTATTGTGTGTTATTGTTGAATGTGACATACAGAATTGCACAGCAAGACAGGTTAGGGGAACTCACTAAACCAACACTTGGCTCAGCTGGTTTGAATTTTGGATCCAGAATCAGTAGTTAAAACAACAGTTCATTATAGATATCACCTGTTAATTATCCACGTTGCCACATACATATGCAGCAAGGCTCACCAACCATTTGCAGGCCTCCCAACTGTCACAAATTAGGTGGGACAGTCCTTATTTGTGGGTCCTCTCCCACTGTCTCACCTTAATTCTGTAGTGTACTAGGACACCTATGTCATATGCAACATTTATCACTCTCGTTTGACACTTACATCACCAACAATCTCATAATTTTTACGTCAGAAATGCTTATGTTTGTTACTGGTTTCAAGATATTGTTACTCTATCATGTCTGCTCTTCATCAAGTACTCATTATATCAGATACACACATGCAAAATTTAGCCCTGCACTTAAAATGCCCACTACTTCTGGGCAGTAGCAATGGGTACAGCGTTCATCATCCAGCTAACAATTCACCTTACTGCTTTCAGCTATAAGGTAAAATCTCAAATAAGACAGAAAAGGGTATTTTTATGAACCCCTACACACTTATTTACCCTTAAATGCCTTAACCAAAGACAGATCTATAACCTATCTTGGGAGATGCCACTTCCCATACCCCCCTTCTTCCCCACTTGTGTTATTCTGCTCCTATCCCTCCTTCCGATACTTCACACACTGCCCATATCCCCCTTCCCATACTCTTCTTAATGCCCAAATTCCCCATTTCATAAATTTCTTAATGCCGAAAGTCCCCCTTTTCAATACTTCCTTTCCCTTTCTTCTTTCAGTCTCCCCCTTACCTTTGCCTCTGAAGTTGGCCACACACCTCCCAACTTCAGCATCCTGCAGAATAACACAAGTGGAGGACAAAGGGGGGTATTGGCAGTGGTCCTTATTAAGATAGGTTTTGGATAAGCCTATGGCCTATGGGTTCTAGGAAAGGGCCTCAATATGCCATTCTTCTTGAGGCACTGTGTCCTATCTGCAACTGGACTTTGCAGCCAGAGCCGCCATCAGGGGGTGACAACCGTGACTGTTGTCACGGGCCTGGCGGCCCTGGGGGGCCCGGACTGCTCTGGCAGTCCTGGGCCCCACTTTCCCTTTCTGCACACATAGATAGCGAATATCGCTCTCTATGTGTACAGCCGCGGGCCCCCGGCTCCCTGTTACCGCAGAGGGAGCCCAGGCAGCACACAGCTTCTCCTCCTCTCCTCTCTCTTCTCTGTTCTAATAACTCTCGCGAGACCCGCGGAGTGTTGCCATGGTAACTGGGTCTCGCGAGAGTTATTAGAAGAAAGAAGAGAGAGGAGAGGAGGAGAAGCTGTGTGCTGCCTGGGCCCCCTCTGCGGTAACAGGGAGCCGGGGGGCCCCCCACCGGACCACCAGGGATGGAATTTCCCCCCTCCCTGGACACAGGTATGCAGGGAGGGGGGAGAAACATTTAATTAAATTAATAAAAAATGAATGTTAAAATGCCCCTTCCCCCTCTCCCCCCCAGATCACACATTTACACAACACACACACTGCATACACTAACACACACACACACACACACACACACTGCATACACTAACACACACTGCATACACTAACACAACACACACTACACACACTAACACAACACACACACTGCATACACTAACACAACACACACTACACACACTAACACAACACACACTGCATACACTAACACAACACACACTACACACACTAACACAACACACACACACACTGCATACACTAACACAACACACACTGCATACACTAACACAACACACACTCTGCATACACTAATACAACACACACTCTGCATCCGCTACACTAACACACACTCTGCATCCGCTACACACTAACACACACTCTGCATTCACTACACATTAACACTGCATTCACTACACCAACACACACTCTGCATCCGCTACACACTAACACACTCACTGCATTCACTACACATTAACACACACTCTGCATTCACTACAAATTTACACACACTCTGCATTCACTACAATAACACATACACTACATTCATTACACTGACACACTCTGCATTCACTACACACTAACACACACTCTGCATTCATTACACACTAACACACACTCTGCATTCACTAAACTATGCACACACTCTGGATTCACTATACTGACACAAACTCTGCATTCACTACACTAACATACACTCTGCATTAACTGTACACACAGCATCCACTACACAAACATCCTGTATTCACAGTACACACACTACATCCACCACAAATTGAAACACTCTGCATTCACTATACACAGACACTGCGTCTAATACACACACTACAGACACTGCATCCACTAAACACATTTCATCTAGTACATACAAACACTACATTCACTACACAAACACACACTACATCACTGTACACACACTACATCACTGTACACACACTACATCCACTACTCAAATACACTCTGCGTTCACTATACACACTGCATCCGCTACACAAGCACACACTGCATTCACTGCACAAACAGTATCTAATACACACAAACACTACATCCATTACACACATTCTAATTCACTTCCACTATACACACCACATTCAGTCCTGCATCATTGTGAGCGGACTAGGTAGGGCGTGGGCGGTCTCGGGAGGGAGGGAGTGGGGGGGAGCCCAGACCTTGTGCTTTGTCATGGGCCCCAAAATTTCTGATGGCGGCCCTGTTTGCAGCTATATATAAAACTATTGCCATGCCCATTCAGAGACTTCAAAGCATAAATTTATGGAAATTCCAAGCATATAAAACCCACCTTCCTAACCAGGCTAAACCACAGGGATCTAATAACGAAAAGCAAAGGATAAAAGGGATCGAGGTCCATTGGGAACTGGCAGTCCATCCTATGGGTAATGAAGCACAGAAGGTATGTTTGCAGGTAGCTTAGAGAAGATAAAGGCCACTCCTACCTGTACATGCAGTAGGCATAAGGCTCAATCAAGCCACTCAGTTGTTGATCAGGGCTCAAATCAGATTGGGAGTATTGCTATGAGTTTCATCTTCAATAGCCCCGGCATTAATCTGACGCAGCTAAGAGGTTCGCCTTCATGTTGATGAGCGAGCTTACATTTAAAATCTTCTAGAATTTAATGTGGACATTGAAGTTTTGGAAAGTGTTTTTTTTCTGATTTGACTCGTTCATTCACATTAAAAATTCTACTGTGACATATCCTTCCTGCCGCTTCTGTCTCAATTTTACACTCCACCAATCCTGGTTGAGAGAAAGTCATAATAATAACATAATGATAATACTGGCTGAATAAAACATTTCACTCTGATTTTAAATCTTTGTGACCAGTTTTACAACCAATAAAATACCCAGAAGAGAGAGTAAAGGTAGCTTCACGGAGTTCCATTTCAATAAAATAAGAGCCTGTAACTTCTCTGGAAATTACACCATACAAAAAACATTAAAAATGACCTATAACTTGTGTTAACTTTTTATGTATTCCATTTTCTATTAAATGCACAATAAAGATTTATCAATCCAGCTCAGTCCTGGCGTATTGCATTGTTTGTTTCTGTTTCTCTTCCACTCTCTGTGCTCTCTCTAAGCTGACTGGCAGGTGCAAAGGATAGAGATTATAGTGGTGATAGCTGACAGAAAGACAAAATGACTAATATTTTCACGGTAAAGTTAAAAACATGTCAATTAAGTGGTTATGGTGCCAGAAGGCACTTGGGCGCACACTTACCTCAAAGTGAGCCTCCGGCGCTGATCTCAACTGCCGTCGAGCAGGGCGGTCGCCGAATACCTGAGAGGGGTCAGCTGATGCCCAAAGCCAATCAGGGATTCCCACAAAACTGTCTGGAAAAGAAATGTACTTTTTTTCAAATCAGTTTTGTGAATGGGGAGACACTGATTGGCTGAGACTATTCGGCATTCTGTGCTTCCTGAAACTGAAATTTCACATGACTTCATGATTGGCTATAAGAGCTGGGAAGCAACAGTCTAGACTCTCATATCCACAGGGCTTGGAGGTCTGGCTTGAAGTCACACTTCCAAGCCTTTCAGTTATTAAAATATAACAATCTGGAGGCTAGGATAAGGAGGGAACAACTGTAGGCACTATAACAGCTGCAATTAGATGAAGGTCTTGTAGTGAGTACAATGTTCCTTTCGAATCCTGGGAAATAATGCCTATAAAAAATACATAATTCAGGGTTGCATATATCGTTTACATGCACATTTTCCATAAGTGTCCTTAAGGAAACTCATGATCTGGTTACTGTATGCAGAAATCCTTAGCACAGCAAGTTCAACGACTGATACATTAATATTTAGTACTATTAAACCTTGCCTTACTTACAAACTGCCAAACTGTTTTAAACAGTGGTTCTTGACATAGATGTTTTGTGTCTTTGTATGGAATTATTATGATTAATGTAACGTTTCAGAATCATTGGGTCTAACTTCAACCGAAAAAGGGTTGAGAAGGTATAAGTCTTAGAAAATCTAAAAGTTAATCAATTCTGTGTGCCGTAATCTGGCTAGAAGATGAGCTTCTTTTAGTTTACTAGAAGACAGTTTTAATCTACACAGTCAGGCCCCAGGAATCTGCCGTGATATATATTCTCAGTGGACCTGTTTTCCTTCCACGATATGATAGAAGACAGACATACAAGCAGGAGTTTTGTAGACGACTCCATAGAGATCTTAAAATAAACTTTCTTGCTAGGAGCATCCCCAGTATGTGTACCATATATTACTAGTGGCCCCATCTCTGTCCAGTATTGTTAATATTTAGATTTCTGGGTGAATTTTAAACAGAGATGGAATCAACAACGGTAAGAGGAAAAGAAAAATATACACTCGCACCCTGAATGAAGAGTTAAAAAGACTGGGAAGAGTAATGAGAGGAATCGGCTTGGTGAGGTCAGTGCGTAGGGAGTAACAAACAGGTGATCACTTGATCACCTACAATGGCGAGTGCTAGCAAGCTCAGCAAAATGTAATAAAGCTTGCTTCTCTGCAGTTATATTGTCTTTTCTGCTAACAACAATCTCCATGGTTCTGATTATTTTTCATTGACTGCTTTCCAGTTTCAAAATGGCTAGGATCAATTAGCCAAAAAAATTCTGCATGAGAAACACAAAATATTAAGTTCTTGAATGAATGTCCTATCCAATTAAAGGACACCCCAGCACCATATCCACTATAGCAAGCTGAAGTGGTTAGGGTGCCAGGAGTGTCATGCTCCGTCACCCCCATTGTGATTAGTCATGTTCACAAAGAATAACATGTTTTAGGGATTTATTATACCTTATATCTTAACGGGGTCTGGATGGAAGGCATACCCACATAAATACATTTTGTGACATTCAATAAGGGCAACTCAAATAGAGAAATAGAAATGCTCTAATTTTTTTGTTAATAGTTTCTTTTACAGAATACAGAATAGCTATATATAATTACACATTGTTATTGTCAGAACAGGATATCTTTTAAAAGGAGAATGTGCAATTAAAAAGTAAAAGTCATGGGGGGCAGAGCTAGCGGAGGAGCAGAGCGGACGCGTTCCCCAGGAGCTCCGTACCAGAAACAGCATAAACCTGCTTTTCTGGGCTAACAGGCGAAATTACCCGGGCACTTCAATCCTCACCCGACACCGGAAACAAAATGGGTCGGAAACACAAAAAACCAAAAGCCGACAAGGACCCTAACACCCACGATATCGGGGAACTTCTCCGGCGATCGCAAAAGACCGCATGGGACAAAATGGCGGCAGGTGAGGAAGATTATTCCTATTCCTCAGATGACTTCTCCATAGACCCCGGGGAAGGCGCAACTTGTGTCCAACTACTTACCTCAAAGCCCCAGCGCACCACTACAGAAGAGCCAGTCACTGCCTCTGTACTTAAAAGCATGCTGGCAGAACTCAGAACAAATATAGCGGCCGACATGGCCTGCATTAAAGTGGCAATAGAGGGGGTCACCACCAGGGTCACACAACTGGAAACCACATCAAACACCCAGAGATCCAGGATAAAGACCCTGGAACAAGCACTAACAGAAATAAAACAGCAGCAACAGGCATCCAACAACCGAATAAATACATTAGAAGACCAGCGAAGACGTCACAATGTAAAGATCTGCGGTATCCCGGACTCTATAAACCCCACAGACCTACCGCACTTTATCAGACGCCTGCTAGCGGACCTACTACCACCTAAACAGGCAAAAGCAGTACGACTAGATGGCATGTTCCGCCTACCAAAGCCTGCAACTGCGCCGACCACGGCACACACCGACCTAATACTCCGCTTTCAGACCTTGCAGGACAGAACCCTACTAATGGGGCTGCACGCGGGGGAACACCACTCTCATTTGAGGGAGCCACGCTGTCCATATTCCCGGACCTGACCAAAAGCACTATGGGGTGGCGCAAGGCCATGCAACCCCTGCTACAACACCTCAGAAATAAGAATATCCAGTACAAATGGGGGTCTCCAAATATGATTACCTTTACCCATCAAGACACAATGTACCGAGCCAGGAGCTACCCTGAACTGGACTCACACCTACGCAATGCAGGTCTGCTGCCGCCCACTCACACAGAGGGGTCAGACCTCACCCAAGTGGACCCAACTACCGTGGCCGAATTCATCCCAGGAGCTCCCACTCGTCCAACCCACCAACGAAAGACCCCCTGAGGGACTACAACGAAAAGAACAACAAAAAAAAAAGATACCGCCACAACCCTCAGAGACTGCTAATACAGCAAATCTCCAGGATGTGACATCCAAACCAAGATGGATCCGCTCTACTCCCTTATGGACTCCACTGTTGATACCCTCTAAGCTCCACACCAATCTATCCTTTGGTTTACCCAAGTTGACTTTTATTTTAATACTTTTTCTTTTTTTATATTGTGTCACACCACATCTGTATAGACCTCATCGACTTAGCCTCCATACACCATCACACCGGTTAGAAATATTCCCGACGCTGAGGCACATAACCACTCACGGACGGATTTACCACAGGCCAGAGACCCATCAACGTTCCCACCCCCCCCCAGCCCGAATCATATAAACACAAACAGACGTACTCACACAAAGGGTTGGGGGTAGTCCCCAATAGGGGATGCGTACCAGCCAGAGGCAACCCACATCAGTGGTAACAATTCTCCCTCCCATACTGGGGACTCGATAAACAGACAAATAGAGAGACGCAACAGACCTCATACCACACACCCAAAACCTCGCCTTGTAGGTCACAACCCTAGAACACACACAACACTACACATGCCTGATCTGCACTCCAGGACAACACACTCACTGGCTCCCCCTGGACCAGTCATGCCCGGCTTGATAGCTGACACTACGACTATAAAATAATTCAAATGTGCAATGTTTACTAATGCCAACCTACTGATGAAAACTGTTACTAAATATGCCTATGTTTGCTGTTGTGGCACTGTGGGCACTTGTGTTAACTCTGCACAATAAAATAATTATAAAAAAAAAAAAAGTAAAAGTCATTAATCTAATCCACCAAAACACAGAGTTATTTATTAAAGAGAGAACTGTCAGGATTCAAAGTCAATATCAAATTCAAGGCCAAACATTCTCCAATTCACCTATGCTTCTGGTTTGGATACGTTGGCCTTAAATTCAAAACTCACTTTGAATTACCAATGATTCTCACTTTAGTAAATATCCTGCTAGATGTAACAATACAATTATTCACCCAAATAACATTTTAAATATACCATATAATAAGAGATAATGATGATGTACTAGCTTGAATACAGGCACACTTAAAGCTTGGCCTTTAGAAACTACTTCACACTGCGGGAAGTAGGAGAGTGAGATGGGGAGTATCATTTACAGTTCCTCTGCAGACAGGTAGAGGGACAAAATGAAACTCTGGCAGAGACAGTTTGTGTTTCTCTGCAAGGTGAAGAATCAGAATCAGCAGGTGTCTGTAGCTTTATGAGCAACATTTTTGTTACATAGTTACATAGCCTGAAAAGAGACATGCGTCCATCAAGTTCAGCTTTTCTCACATTTGGTTTTTCGGTTGAACAAAAAGAAGGCAGTCTGAAGCGCTTCCAATTTTGCAACAAACTAGGAATAAATTACTTCTTGTCCCAAGAATGGCGGGGGTCAAGAAGCACTGATTTGCAATATGAACAAAAAATTTAATATATACATTTCAAGTAGAGATTGTAGCTGTATTAGTCCAGTGATGTAGATGTAAAGCATTCTGTCCAATAAAAAAGTATTACAAGATACAATTTTTATCTGGTTTTTATATATACACACACACCCACACACACACTTCTTTACTTTCTTCCAATCTTAAAATAGAAGCTTCACAATAGTCAAACTACAACATGAGACGGATGACACTCATTTTTTTGAAGCCTAAAGATGCTTTACAAATATTACCTTTTGTGTTGTACTTTCCTCCTGTAATACAGCAGATATTGATCTACCTTCCTAAAGTCATCTGAATTTAATTTATTTTAATTAGTTCTTAGCATTGGTAAACGACAGCGGGAAAATTAAAGAATAATAATTATTTCTCCCTTTGCCAGCCTCGCACACGGTTTCAGCAGCAATAATGTTTAATTAAAACCAATGGTTTGTTGAAATGACGAGATCTAAGAATTATCATTTCAAAATGAACAGCATTTTTCAAACACTAAAAAATTCCAAGTGCTTAGGTTTTTGCAAAAATCTGTCAGGGAATCTGCACTTGTTTTTGCATGATAAAGTTTAAAAGAGCAGTTTGAAAAAGAAATATATTATATTTCATGTACAAAAATAGTTTTGTTTTGTTAGTTTGTTGTTTTTTTTCTCAGATTGAAAGCATTTCCTAAACTAGTTTGCTTTAAAAAATCTGTAATCATACAGAAACATCACATCACATAAAGTACATTGGGTTACCTAGGGTATCACAGAACGGTCTGCATGGCCTTTTAGGTACAATAGGTTACCTACATGGTGACTTAAACTAATGGAGGCAGAGACAGATTATCCGTTAGGCAACCAAAGCGACTGTCTAGGACACGTTAGGCCCCTGTTTGGTCCTGGATCTACGGCTCTGAGCAGGCCTTCCCCAAGAGGCAGGAAGATCAAAATATCTGAACTCCCTCACTTCACAAATATCAGATACGGACCACTTTAAGGGCGCCCTTGCGGTTCCCCCAGAACTTCTTGATGACTCAGGGAGCCAGAACCGCTGGGGCCCTCTTCAAGTGATCTCCACCCGATATTGACCCAGCTCACACACCACTCGAAGGTAAGGGGAAGGAGAACATACAAAAAACAAAACACACACAATTCAGCCACCACACATACAACATACAACAGTGCCACACCACACACCCATCACTCACAGAAACAGAGGCAAGAACTCTAGGAGAAGGCCCCAATATGGCTATCTGCCTAGGGCATTCGGCAACCTTAATCCAGCTCTGAATGGAGGAAAGATAACCTTATCACACTGGCTCTGGAGCAATACTATTAACTTTAAAAAAAAAAACAGCAGGTATTGGTAAGATTAGATCATGAAGCAATTACTATCAGAAGTGAATAGATTTAGGTTTGCGATAGATCAGTTCTCGTAGGTGAACGTGGTGAGCTACAGGATAACTTAAAAAGATAGTGTGAATGGGCAACAATTTACTAGTGTGACCTTCAGTTATACCCAGTTCAGGTCTCAAAACAAGTTTTAGCTCACTTGTGCCATTATAGAAGTAGGTCTTGAGCTGAATGCCATTCTGCTTTATCCATGGAGTCCGTAAACCGAATCATTGAAATTTAAGGAAACGGATGGCAGAGGAAAAAGCAGACACTGGTGGTAAACAAAATAAAATAGGAGTGGATTTATACTGCACTAGTCCAATATATATACAGCTATTTTTTTCTCTCTTCATGTATATATAGGTGCCTCATTCAAGGACCCTATTTAGCCTTGACTTGCAGAGAGTCCCAGTAAGGAAGTATTTCCCAATTAAGTGGATTCATCTCAAAAGAGCAAGCATTAGGCTGCTACTAGGATAGGACCTGCCGAATATGGGGTACTTTGACGTAGTTGGCAGGCTTATGCAATGTATGATCCTATAATGTAACTAAACCCCTATCATTTTTTTGCCTAGGTGAGGTGTTTTTAAATAAAACTATTACAATCTCTAAGATTTGAAATCATTGTTTAGTGAATAAGCGAGTGCGTTGGATTCTGGATTCTGTATATATATATATATATACACATGCACACACAAACAGCACTTTCCTCAGTGTCCACAATATTAATTTAAAATAATGTGTGTCAGATGCAGCTTCTTCTTGAGATGTGTGTTGTCCTCATTCCAATAACCAACTGTTTATTAGATATACATCTGGAATAGAGCCCAAACTTCATTTATTGATAGAGGATATTAAAAATGCACACAAGGTACTCACAAGGAAGGTGCCATCAAATAGTCACTTGTCCAACAGTATAATCAGCATAAAGATGTAGAATTGCCAGCATCCTCATTAAGTTCCTGGGTCCGCCTTACCAAACCTGTATATCTGGATTACAATCCAAAAGCACAGACAGCGATCAACTAATTCCTACGTGTTTCGTAGGAGTGCTCCTACTTTGTCAGGGTTTTGAGTACCTTGTGTAGATTTTTTTTGTATACTATTGTGGTTTCCTGGGTTCCAGATGTATATCTTCTAAACAATGGTGATAAACAACCTGAGAGCTAGTACCAATTATTTCTCTTTGACTGCATTCAACAGCGAACCCATAACATCATACTGCAGTCACAATGCGTGCTCCTCACGGCACCGTGCGAAAACGGTCATGATGATCCTTCGATGGACTCATTTTATATTGTTTGCCTATGTTGCACTGTTTTGTGATGTCTGACTCTTGTGACATCATAGCCCTCTGTAACCAGTCACAGCTCATTATAGAGCATTTATACTTCTTGGATGTCCTTGCTGACTTGCCTTATCATGGATTCTGTATACCCAAAAGTGTGTGAATGTATAGAGATTTACTGTTTATCGACCTTGGCCTTTCTGACTATACTTGCTCTCTGTAATCTTGCCCTTGGCTTATTTTTCACTTTTGTGTACTTCTAATAACCTTGACCTTGGTCTAATACGGGTTTACTCTTTGTCCACTTTGATACATTTTTTTCGCGGTCACTAGCCTGGCCACTCTAAGAACCCTTACATACTTCTGCCCTGTGTCTCTTAGGTTTTCATGTTATGGTACGCTATTCCTGACAACTGCATTATAAATTGGGGTGTCCCTTCCAAGCAAGGGAGTTCATACCTCCCAAGTATTCCTATTTAGGAGGGGCAGTCTCTATTATAGACTCAGAAACCTCTTTCTTTTTTAACGATGCCTCCTTTTCTCGAGCTACTTCATATGTTGGTGTGTCTGAGTATATAGCAGAACGTCACAATAAAACTCACAATAATGTGTCTTTAAACTACAATAAATGTTTCTAGCAATCATACAAAGTGTAAAACAAACTGAGTGGCAAAAGCCACCACCAGTAAATACAGTGACGTGCTTACAAAACAGACACAGGTTCATGAAATAAAAATCACAGATGTCTTTGATCTTTTACACCGTCTCTAGCAACCAGTCTAATAATTGAATAAATGGTTATCAGTAAGTAATGAAGTCATAGATCATTTCCTGGAATAGCCTTACCCATAGACACACCTTCAGCTACACCCCTAAAATAAAAGTGTTGCTCTTGAATTGTTAGTAGATAATATATGATAAGCCAACAACTTTATTTAGAGAAAACTTATACGAAATTGTTATTATTACTATTATTATTAAAGTGCAAATGTAATGGTGCAAATGTAAAGGTATTCACATAGCAATAGCTACAGAAAAGAAAAGAAAAACCAGACACTGTAATGCAGGAAATGAATTGTTGAAGCTTGTTATAGAATGCATTCTGTTGATGTGACAAAAGGATTTTCTCTTCATATAACAATCCAGGTGACTGTGGTCCCCCCATACAGTCGCCTGTCCTTTTACAGTAATAGTGGAGCCATTTTAAATGGTGCAGAAGGGAACTATTAAGAATGAATTTCTGTGCTTTGTGCTAGCCGTCTGGCTGCTGGCTTGGAATAAATAGCCCATTTATGTCAGATCCAGATGTTTAAGGGTCGAATTAAAGGCATCTACAATTAGACCCTCAGTGTAAGCAAGTCCCGATGGATTTAACAGGGTATAACGTGTTAAAGGTCCTACACTACTGGAGAAATGTCTTGATAGGTGGATAGATGGATATAATTGGGATATTCTTAGGGTAAATATGTATATGTTGGCTATTTATTTAAGTTGCAGATAAAAGAACACAAATGTTCTGGTACAAATGTGGGGCCCAGGATTTAATGCCTTCCTGACGGCTGTGCATAAAGCATGCTGTACAAATTAACTCTTTAAAACAGGTTTCTTTTTATTCTTACTGGGAGAGAACACGTAAGATAGCTGACATTTATGAGTACAAGATGGCTGTCAGGAAGGGCCAATCCCTGTCTCTGCATGTACGATGGCAGTTCACTTTCAGTTCATGTACGATGGCCTGGCCAGGCCAGACCGACCCACCCAGTGCAGCACTCCCTATCTATAGATATCAGAAAAACAGAGCACAATGCCACATTTGGGGAAAACAAACTGAACTTAAAATCAGCCCTATCCTCATTCCCCCTCGATCACATTCTGCATGCCCCTTACTTCTGTTCTAAAACTATTTTGCTTCGTAAATTTTTCTTTACATGTTGCAAACACATGCATGTAGGTCATGGTTATGATTACCTGTTAATTTGTTCATGGGATTATGAATTTATATAGTTCGTACAAAGGTAGAGACACAGACATTCGGACAGACAGAGCAATTAGAATGAATGTTGCTGTGTGGTTTTGATGCTGGCATTATATTGACCAATATTGGATCTAATGTTATATACCAGAGGTGAGCGGTGATGTCAGAGAAGACCTTGGAGCTGGTAAGTGGAAAAAGGGTAATTTAATCGTTAATTCTTTGGGTGCAGAGGGACACTATAGTGTTAAGAATACAGTTTTGTATTCCTGACACTGTTGTGTTCCTTTAATGTGGATATGGTACTTGGAATGTGTATGTATAATATTGTGGATGAAGCTGTAACCCCACCTACAGCCACATAATTTGCCAGTCCAGAATAAAAGTTCCAGGCTGTAGCCCATGGGGCAGCACAGCTACGGGGAATGGGCCTTGACATTGCTAGGAGACAGGCATAGGAGGGGTGTAATGTAAGGGGTTGGCTAGAATAGCTGGTGGTGGGGTTTTGGGTTAGAGGAGTATATATCGTGGCCATTTTAGATCAGTAGCCATCTTAATTAATCCTCACTTATCTGTTTTGTGCAGGCTGTGTGGTCTCTCTTTCTTGTATCTTGCTGCAGTTTAAAGAATGGAGGACTGGCTGGCTGGTGTCGATGCTGCTGTACAGCAGAGGGGTGTTTCCTGGCTCCAGGAGCATTTGGCAGAGGCCCTGGTCCCATCTGGGCATTCTTCTTCTGGGTCCACGGCAACAGCTAATGTGCCCCCTGGTTGCCCCACGAGGAGAACCTGACCGCCGCAAAAATTGAGCCCCAGTGCTGGCTCCACCGGGAAGAAGAGGGTGAGTCGTCCCTGGACCTGAGGCCGGAGGCTACTGTGAGCGGCGGTCTGTGTGTACCCCTGGGAACAAGGCTGAGGCTGCACATTTGGGCCACAAACAGGTATTGGCTGGAGGTGGCAAATGTTCGGTTTGCAAACAGGTGAGCACAGAGGTTGGCATACGTTTAAGCTGCGAACAGGCACATAAAGGAACTAGCGAACGTTCGGCCCTGGCCCCTTGTCATGCCAAAAGCATGAGTTGGTGTTTGATGTGTGTTTATATATGTTAAGAGTTTTTTTTTGTAAACCTTGGGATGACATTTATTGTGGTCTTTGATCTTGCACCAGGCCTAGACCATAAAACATCTAGATAGCCATCACCAGAGCTGGACACAAGGAATTTCATAGAGTGGGCAATAGACTGCCAGCCCAGCCCCCTCTGATCCCCCCCAGGGGACTGCCCACTGAAAAAGAACTAGTTTAGATATATGAGGGTGTTGGACTATCCAAGGAGGTCAGTTATTCATTTTTCTTTTGTCAGTAACTTCTAGGAGACCTATACCATCTAAGACTCCCACAAGAATTCTATATGGGGTAAATATATGTAAGGAATTTCTTGTGTTTTCTCCTATTTTATTTTATGTACTGTTTTGCAATTTGTTATCTGTATGTCATTTATTTCTGTATTTTGTACTCAGCACTGTGAATCCTTTTTGTCAGATTAAATGTTTACTTAATCAGCTTGTGTCTCTGTTCTCTATGAGCTTCACTCTCCAGAGGAAAGCTCAGGTAAACACGTTACCAAAAAGGGGTTAACTATATATGTTTTATCAGTAAAAGTAGAACTGTGATACTATAATTCTCCTGTGTGTGGGGTAACCTAAGATGCCCAGGTTTAAAAGTCTTGGTGGTGGCAGTAGTACTAAGGGGGATAGTGTAGAAGGGATTGCAGGGGTTAATTGAGTGGTTGCTGGGACTAGCAACAGGTAACCAGGGGTCTGGTGTCATTAACCCTGTCACTTCCACACTCTCCCCACTGTCTCGGCTGGGCCTATAGCCCACGCTTGTGACACCCCTGCGAACAGAAAGGTTGGAAAACTGCAGCACGTTTGGGCCCCAAGCTGGAGGGCATTTCGGGCTGTTAACAGGACTCCAGGATGCCGGATTTGGGCCGCATTTGAGTGGAGGAGCTGGAATCGCCCCAAAGGGTTGGCAGGAGAAGGGCAAGGACAGCCATGGCAGGCTCTGCAGCAGGCAATGGAGGCGCTGGGAGTGCTGTCTTTCGTGAGAGGTGGTTCCGGCTGGTGACACACTGGGTGAGTCGTCCCCCATCCCGATGGGTTGCAAGTCACGGGGTAGCAGGTGGTTGCTGGTGGGAAGGCGGGACATCGATAGGCTTCTCCTAGGAGGTCACGGGAGCGGAGGTTGCCTCGCAGGTCAGCGTCCAGATCACCTAGCGGGCATAGAGGGGGGCCAAGATGAGTGCACAGGGAGGAGGACCTGAGTTGGACAATGGGTAGGTGGGCTTCCACACCCATTAGATCCCCATCACGGGTGGGCATGGAGCACAGCACTCAAAAATATCATGTCAGGCCCCCCGGGGGTGCTGGGCGACAGGGGTCTCACTATAGAACCCTAAGTGGCTGTAGTGATCAAGCCACTATGGCGGGGGGTCCCTACCTGGGAGCGTAAGTTGGAATCCCCGTTACGACTAGTGACCACTAGTGCAGCAGATCGGGCTCATCTAGCGGGAGTTCTTGGGGTGACTATGAGGAACAGCTGGTGGGGAGTGGCACGGCCACAGGGGACAGGAGGCCAGGCGCAGAGGGGATATGTCTTTCCCCATGTCCCAGCGAGAGAGTAGAGTGGCCAGGACTCAGCTGAACAGCCTACCCAGAGTCTTTTCTTATTCTAGGTAACCAAGACAGTCGCCCATGGTCCGTGTGAGACCTTGCGATGTGGATCTACGGCTGGAGACGCCATCACGCACGGGCTTAAACGATGTCAGGCTAGACACGGCCTTCAGAGGCAAGAGGTTCCGGCGGGGAGTTGTCTGCTGCTAAACCTTCTGGGAACCTTTTAGATGGTCTCAAGAAGTTTCTAGACTCATGGAGCGGGGGTTCAGGTTTATGTGTAGTGTTTGTTTTTGAATGCAGGGGTGTGTGTATAGTTTATTTTGGTGTTTAACACAGAGGTATGTTTGTATGTAGTGTTGAAGTTTGAATGCAAGGGTGTATCTGTGTGTAGTGTTGGTTTTTGAATGCTGAGATGTACATACACTGCACACACACACACACACACACTGACACATATGCATACGCACCAATAAACAACTTGACACTCATGCAGATACAGACAAAAAGATACACATACTAACACACATGCAGATACACACGCAGGTTACATATAGATACACAAATACACACAATGACAACATACAGATACACTGACACACACTAACTACGTATAGATACACAGATACACACAATGACAACATAGAGAAACAGACACACATGTAGATACACAATGACTATATACAGAGGCACACATTTACACACTGACAACTACACATACACAGATACACACACTGACAACATACAGAGACACACTGACACACACAGACATTGACACATATACACTGACAGACATACTGACACACTCACACTCAGACACACTAACACACACACTAACACACAGACAAACTAACACATACATACAGACACTGACAGACATACTGACACAAACACACACACTGACAGATATACTGACACACACATACACTGACAGGCATACTGACACACATACACATGCAAAATCTACACTTTGACAGCTACCCTCCAGTTTCTTACAGTTTGCTGGTGGGTGGCTTCACAGGGGTCCAGTGTGCTGGCTGCGGTGGCTGGGAGTTGGGGTCCAGCTCTCCCGGCTTTGACCCCTCCGCACTGCTTCTTCTGGGAGGAAGTGCACTAGCTGGGAGGAAGTGACCGTCACTTCCTCCCACATACTGCCGAAAAGCAGGGGGCCCAGTTGCACTGTTAAAAGGGCCATCTGGCCCCTGCTTACAAATGCCAACCGGGTGGCCCTCACTGCATGGACAACCCAATGGTGTGTGTGCGGGCCCTCTGCCCACAACAATTTATTTTAGGATCAGTGATCCTAAAATAAATTGTTGGGGGTAGAGGGCAAATGGGGCAGTTGCTTTGGGCCCCCCAGGAGTAACTGGGCCCCGGGCAGCTGCCCTGTTTGCCCCGCATTAAAGACCTGGGTGTCACAGAGGGCTTTGCTCCCTGGGTGTCAGGATTACTAGTTGATCCAGCACGTAGAATTGTGTCACACAGATGACTAATAGGTAACGTATTAACGGGCCTTAGAATGGCCGGACTTAACGTACCAAAGAATAGTCAGGATACTTGCCAAGGTCAGGGGATACAGAAAGAGACACAACGATAAGAGAAAGCCAGAAGTCAGGGATACAGAATACAGGGAAGTCAAAATCAAAGCCAAAGTAAAAAACCAGAAGAAACTTGAATCAGGAACGCACTCTCGGACAACCACAAGGGAAACCACGACAGGGCACTGAGCAGGATGAGAACTGGGCCTAAATACCCCTCCTCTAGATCTGATAGGCTGTAACCGTCCTTTGACCCCAAAGGCAGTTACCAGGTTCCCATTTGCATAATTGCTGCTCAGCATTAACCCTTGTGTGGATTTTGTTGCTGCTCAGCACAACTTTTCCTGTGTGGACAGTAAATTCCATTAACCACATTTTTATAAGCGGATGAATACGTGACACTGGGAGGTGGATAGGTTAAGGCAGTTGGTCCCTGACTTGATGGTCATATGGTCCGAGATGGTACCGCGATTGCAATGGCGCTACGCTAGGGATCACCAGACATTGTCAAAAATTAGGGGGAAGGTGAATAAAATCATGGTGACTTATGTTAGGACTTGGGGGGGGGGGTTGTAAGGCATAGAAAGTTGGAAGCTCAGTTGGCGGGTTATTACAGGCAATATGGGGTGTATTTGTCAGAGGTGGGTACGGATTTCTTGTTAGGGTTTCAGGAGGTTTGCAAGGAGAGTTGTTTTTGGTGGGGGTGCTCAGGTAGCTCAAGGTATCGAGCTCTGAGCTATGGCAGGGGATGGATAGAGAAGTTGGGGTGTAGGTGGTTTGTCCTGATGTAAAATAGTTTGGTTCGCTAACGGTTAGGTTTGGAAGAGTATTTGTCGGTAGCTCCAAACCTGGTGTGTGTAGGGTGTATCTCGGTATGTCCCTACATGAAAGAAAGCTGGAAATCATGCTCTTGGTGGCAATGGTTATGCTTATATGTTAATTAAATGTTATAATGTGGTTTTACTTATTGTGTTGTGGGTCATTGTCTGGGGTAGTATTGTTAATGGAGCTGGTGAAGGATATGTTATGTTAATATGTGACAATAACCTTAAATTATTTTAACTTTATATATTGTTAAAGTTGTGATATTTTTCCCAAATAAAGGTGTCCGAGTATTTGTGGGGAGTTATTTGCAATTGTTACGCATATGCCGGAAAGGTGACTGAGCATATGTAATGGTTAATGTTAATTCGGTGCATATTGTGCATTTGGGTTCATCAGCCTGCATAGCGACCAATAGCGGCAAAGCTTCCCCTATAAAGCGAGATTGGGCTGTAAGGAGGATGTGGTAATTGTAGGTATGTTTATTCTTTTTTTGGGGGGGGGTGGTTTGGGGGGCAGACCATATTTCCATCATGGTTATTGTGTAACTGCAACTGATTTATTTTGTTGATACTGCACAATTCTGTGTTTAGCAACAAAAAAAAAAATGTTACAACATTGCAGCACATTTAAAGAATAAGTAAAAACATATGGGCATTTTGTTCCTTATTGAGTGCATTGAAAAAAAATCCAAATCTGCTACAGAACAAGCGTACAGGTGCCACGCCGCATTGAGGCAGTAATTGGTTCCAAAGGGGCCCAAATCAAGTACTGAGTCCATATGCATGCTTATACTTTTCAGAGGTCTGATATTGTTCTATGTACACTCCTTGTTTTATTGATTGCATGTAATATTCTAATTTACTGAGATTGTGGATTTGGGGTTTTCATGAGCTGCAAGCCATAATCATGGCACTTATGGCAAATCACGGCTTGAACTATCTTGCTTTGCATGTAATGTGTCTATCTCATATATTAGTTTCCCCTTTTACGTTGCATTACTGAAATAAATTAACTTTTGCACGATATTCTAATTTTTTGAGTATCACCTGTAGACTGTCTGAATGAAATAGGAAATAATCACAATGGATGTAGGTGCACAAGTTGATATGTGTTTTCTTATGAATTATAAAATAGCCAAATTGGAAAAATTCTATTTTTCCTTTTTGATTATTTTGGCCTCACAACTTGGGGTTTGGTGAATAAACACAAACTTTAGAAGGATGTAACATAAAACTTTTTTAGAACTGCAGTATTCTCCAATCCAGGGGTTCCCAATTAATTTTGTCCTGTGGAGCCCTTTGACATAGTGTATCAACGTCAAAGTGTGTGTATCTGTTTATCTGTATCTGACACACAGATACACACACTGGCAGATAGTGGCACACAGATACACACACCTTGATACATAGAAACATAGAAACATACAGTGTGTATATGTGTGTGTGTATATCTGTGTGTCAAGGTGTGTGTATATATGTTTCAAAGTGTGTGTATCTGTGTTTGTATTTACTGGTGTGTGTCAAAGTGTGTATATGCACCAGTGTGTGTATCTGTGTGTGTTTATATATGTATCTGACACACAAATACACACACACTGGCACATAGTGACACACAGATACACACCTTGACACACAGTGACATATACACAGACTTGCACCACAGATACACACTGGCACACACATACACTCTCACTGACAAAAACACATACTCTTCTACAGACATACAAACACATATACACTCTCACTGACAAGAACAGATACACTCTCACACACTCACTGACAAGCACACATACACTCTCACTGACAAACACAAGCAAACTCCCTAACAAACACACAGTTTTTTTTACATTTTTCATCCACCCAGCCCCCCTACCTTTAGGAGTTCTGGCATGGAGTCCCTGGGGTCCAGTGGGGCTGATGAGTGGCTGGCGTGCGGGCTGCGAGGGAGCTGTGATCTCCCTGCTCAGCTCCCTTGCGCGCCTCTTAGTGATGCCGGAGCTGGAGTGACGTCATATTCCAACTCCAGCATTACTGCTGTGTGCGCGAGGAAGCTGAGCAGGGAGATCACTGCTCCCTCGCCGCCCATTTTATTTTTTAAACTTTTGACGGAACCCCAATTGGGAAACACTGCTCGAATCCATCCGCCTGCTCCTCCTGTCTCTCATATTCTTCTTCAGTTACCTTTTTGTCTTTGAATTCAGTTTGTTTTGTGATTCATTTTTTTTCTGTTTTATAAAATGAAGGATACTGCGATTTTCTTTCATTTCCCCCCAATATATAGGACATTTTCAGATCATTTCAGTCTGATAGAATCGCTGCAGAACACTGGCAGTTAGAGACACTATACAGTGTTAGAGACAATAGTTCCTGAATGCCTTTTATTCCATAGAAAGCCCGACTTATTGCCAAGGTCACTGTTCAGTTTAATTTTAAAACTTTTGGACAATAAAATGGTCTTTGCTTAGTTTCACATTTGTAACTCTCAGTGGTTGTAGTGACCCTCAGCTTGCCGGTAACGAAGAGACTGGATGTTCTTTACTGTTTAACTCTTACACTGCCAGCAGGTTAATCAAGAGATAATGTTGCTATCTTGCCCCTGTGGCAGTTCGAAGCTTTTCTTAAACTTTATCTCTCTGTTGTCAGCAAGGTTTCCCCTCATCTCACCCAGTGTCTATTTGTAGACTTGATCAGCAGTCTGCATGTTGTCACTTTCACTGGGCCAGCCATTTATCATGAAAGCTGAGACTAGGGGGTAAAGTCTCCCCTCCCTGTCCCTTTATTTCAACCTATTGTTCAACCATGACCCAGGGGGGCATTCAGCCAGACAACAGGACAGGAGGAGGGGGCAAGGCAGACTGTGGGAATAGTGGATTATAGCACAGAGAGTGACAGAGCAGCCGCTTCCTTGTGGCAGGAAAATGACTGATGAGAGATCGAGGGGCAGAGGTTCTCGCCTTCTGGTCTAGGATGATGTATAGAAAATTCCCCTCCGTGCCCACTAGGCAATGGCAGTGAGGCTCCACAGCAGAGACACAAACAGAACAGGCTGATCAGGGTTATAACCATTCAGGGTTATAACCTATCCAAAACAAATCCTATACCAGCTTCAATAATAGTGTTTATTCCATAAATTAGAAATTGTGGAGAATTGATAATAAAATTGCACATCTTTAAAGGGTTACTCTAAGAGGCACAAACCTGCTGAGGTCTTTATGGTACAAGGACTCAGTCTGCTAGAACAAGTTAAAATATACAAATGTTTTGCCCAGGCTGTAACTCCGCCTCCGGCTCCTGTCAATCAGCAGGCCAGGGAGAAGAGTTCCAAGCTGGATATAACAGTTTTATCTAGCTTTTATATGCTAGCATATTGAAGATGTTTGCATTTCATAGATTTATTTTGATGAGGCTACCTGGTCCAAAAACAGCTCCAATTTTTAAACAAACACTCCAAGCACTATAAGCACACTGAAATGTTTATGGTGCCAGCAGTGTACCAGAGCACCCCCAGTGTAAGTAGTCAAACCATTTAGCAAAGGTTAGACCTCTAACATGGTGTCAGGCAAGCCATGTTCCCTGCCTCCTCTCATTTGGAAGTTCTAAGTTCTGAGCTAAGCCCAGTGGTGTAGTTTTTGGCGGAGAGTGATCAGCTGATGCTCTCAGCTAATGAGCCAGCCTTATACTGCAGGGCTTAGCTCAGGACAACTTCCAGCTCAGACAAGGCAGGATGCAGCACCCAGTGGTTCTCACGTAAGAAGTCAAACAGTTACTAAATAGACTTACATTAAGGGGGTCCGAAGCACAGTAACATTCACATGAATGTCAGGACCCAAGGTTTCCCAGCAGAACATTGCCAGGAGCATTACCCTGCCTCTGCGGACCTGCCTTCTTCTCACAGAGCATCCTGCTGCCATCTCTTTCCCTGGTAAATGATGCCCATGCACCCGGCCCTCCACCTGATCTAAATAAATACAGGATTTATCAGACCAGACAACCTTCTTTCATTGCTCCATGGTCCAGGTCTGATGCTCATATCCCAATTGAAGGCAATTTCGGCTGTGGTCAGGGATTATCATGGACACTCTGACCGGTCTGCAGCTCCGCAGCCCTATACAAAGGAAAGTGCAATGCTTTGTGCTTTTTGACACAACTATTATGGCTGGCATTTAGTTTTTCAGCAATTTTGCAATCTTCTGTATGATCGGAGCAGACGATCGAACCCCCCCCCCCCTCCACCTTTGCTCACCACATGCATTAATGAGCCTTGGGTGCAACTGATCCTGACACAAGTTCACCGGTTGTCCTTCCTTCCACCACTTTTGGCAAGTTCTAGCCACTGCAGACTGGGAAGACCCCACAAGACTTGATGTTTCCGAGAAGCTTGGACCCAGGTGTCTAGCCATCACTACTTGACCCTTCTCAAAGTAACTCAGATCTTTACACTTGAGCATTGTTCTTGTTTCCAATAGGCGTGTGCATGGGAAAAATTTTCGCTTCGGTTCAGCATTCTGAAATTCGGGAATTCGGCACTTCAACACTTCGGAACTTCGGCACTTTGAAAATTCGCCATATTTCAGAACTTCGGGACCTCGGCACTTGGCACTTCGGAACGTCTCTTGCAGCCGCTTGGTAGATAACTCCCTAATTCCCATGGTATTAGGGAGTTATCTACCAAAAGACTGAAAGACCTAAATTGGTCTTTCAGCCAAATTTACTAATACTAAGTGAAAAATTACTTAGTATTAGTAAATTGTGCCCCTACTCACTATACCACGAGTAGGGGCATGTCTATTAAACAGTGAGCAGCCAGTTTTTAAAAAATGGGTCCCCCCTCCCAATCGCATCGCGGGTGGGGGCTTTTAAACAAAAGGGGGGGCCATTGCCCCCCCCCGGACCCCACCCCTGAGCATCGGGTGGGGGCCCTAAAGTAAAATATTGGGGGGGACCTATTGCCCCCCCTGGCCCCCACCACTGACCGGCGGGTCGGGGCCCTAAAGTAAAATAATGGGGGGGACCTATTGTCCTCCCCCCGGCCCCCACCCCTGAGCAGTGGGTGGGGGTCCTAAATTAGAATGGGGGAGACCTAATGTGCACCCCTGAGCGGTGGGTGGGGGCCCTAAAATACTAATTAGGGGGCACCTAATGTCCTGTCCCTGAGCGGTGGGTGGGGGCCCTAAATAAAAAAAATAACCCCCCTCCCCCGGGTGACTAGGGGCTCTAAATTAGAATGGGGGGACCTAATGTCCTCCCCTCTGGCCCCCACCCCTGAGCGGTGGGTGGGGGCCCTAAAATACTAATGAAGGGGGGACTTAACATCCCCCCCGGCCCCCACCCCTGGGTGGTGGGTTGGGGCCCTAAATTAGAATGAGGGGGGGACCTAATGTCCTCCCCCCTGGCCCCCACCCCTGAGCGGTGGGTGGGGGCCCTATATACTAATTAGGGTGGGACGTAATGTCTTCCCCCCTGGCCCCCACCCCTGAGCGGTGGATGGGGGCCCTAAATTAGAATGAGAGGGGAGGACCTAATGTCCTCCCCCCTGGCCCCCACCCCTGAGCGGTGGGTGGGGGCCCTAAATAATAAAAATAACCTTCCCTCCCCCTAGTGACTAGGGGTCCCCATCCCCTAGTCACCACCCTCCCCCCAAAAAGTAACCCCTACCTACCCCCCTCACCCTAAAAATGATGAGGGGGGGCATTTAAGTAAGTACCTGGAACCACAGGCTGCTCACTGTTTAATAGACATGCCCCTACTCGCGGTATAGCGAGTAGGGGCATAATTTACTAATACTAAGTAATCTTTACTTAGTATTAGTAAATTTGGCTGAAAGACCAATTCAGGTCTTTCAGCCTTTTAGTAGATAGCTCCCTAATACCGTGGGAATTATGGAGTTATCTACTTATTCATTCCTGTCATTACACTGACTGGCCAAGTAACTTACATTTGATATGAATGTATGTTACTTGATTGTTGTAAGTGTTGCAAATGCTTATAGCTGGCTGAATCTTGGCTATGTTTGTATACTTTTTATTTAAAATTGTATACAGTGTAACATTCTTCTTCTTCCACTGGGTAAGTATATTAGTACTTGGGCAATACTTTGCTTCGGAACTTCGGCACTTCAGAACTTCGGATATTCGGCACTTTGGCTATTCGGACATTCGGAAGTACGAATTCATAGTCGGCCCGAAACGAATTGTACATGTCTAGTTTCCAATGCATGAAATTCACGAACTGGCTGTTCACTTGCTGCCTCGTATTTCCCACCCCTTAACAGTTAATATTGTAACAATATAATCATTTGTTATTCACTTCACCAGTCAGTGGTTTTAATGATGTAACTGATCAGTGTATGTTCAGGATAAAATGCATTGTTTTTCCATATCTTAAACCATTTGTGTTGATTGTTACATATTATATATTAAATTGTTTAGTAATAAATTTGTGAATATTTATTTAATAATTGTGTATACAATTTGCAAAGTAGTGTGGCCCTGGATATAAAAACAAATGGGTTAATAGGTCAGTACAGTACGTATATATTACGTACATCGTATTGGAGGTTTGTTTATGAAATGACCCACTCAATATGCAAATCCTAATCCACCTCGTTATCTATGCAAATAGCAGGAACCCACAAAAGTTAACAAAATATATTTTGTAATACATCCATAGATGTGCAGTATTCACATAGTATTAACACAGTGACTGCAGACAGAAATTACATTTTCCTGCTTACAAATGTTGGGGAAGGATCCACTCTACCATGATTGTATAGTTTGATCATCTAAAGTACCTGTTGCTTGATCTTTAGGCATTCTAAGAATTCATGAACATTCTGCATAACAGAAAGACGGTCTAACGCACCCCCAGGCATAAAAGGGGTTAACAGCCGTTTAGTAGGTCTTCCCCTTCCAGAGATACAGGCACAGCTACTGTAGACACCAATACACCGAACCGGAGAAGCATATGAATGCTCTCAAACATGCGAATGCTGTAGACAGCCGAATAGGAAAAACCATACGAATAGGTTTACACTCCTAGCAGTCAAACTGGAACAGCATACAATAAATCCCCCCAAGAACGAGACAAGTCTCCGTTTTAAGGGTCAAGCAGGAACAGACAGAGCTGTGGGTTTATTGTTCTTATGTACACATTCTTACACATTAGTACCACCCACAGGGTTTTGGAAAACAACCAATAAACACATACAATACCCTCAGACACTCCCACACAAAATCCTTCCCTCTGCCTGTGATACAATTACCTTACACAATGGGTAATGTAATTATCACCGGCAGAGAAATACAGTTTTTCCACATTATTCATAACTTTAAAAGTATGCATTACATTCACATAAGACTTACATTTTGCATACTCCAAATACAAACATAAGTCAAAATCATCCAAATTGGTCCAGTGGTTCAAAAGATAGTGACCAAAGGAAGCATTGCTTTTCTGCCCAAAACCAGTTCCACAGAGTCTTCTATCCTGGAAATAATTGGGAAGAAATACAATTATCTCCAAGGACAAAGGCAAAACTCCATTAAGCACATGGCAGTAAAAAGACAGTAATATACAATAAAATACACAAGGTTACATTTATGACATAAAATACAGACATGCAACATATGCCCAGATAGCTTAGATCTGAGCGCATATTATTACTGAATGGCGCTCAGACCACACACATATACAGTTCAATTGCCATGGAGCCAAAGTCTTTTATTACACGAATAGGCTCCATGGCATGGTTATATGAGTTAATTGAGTAAATCCGAGAATCTACCGAACGCCAGGGCAGAAAACATGAATGGACCTTTCTGCATAGGAAAATAAAGTATTTAAATGCCGGTCCATAGTCAAAAGGCAGCAGGCAGGCAACCAGGCTCCTCCAATGCACAGTGGCGAGATTGGTCTCATCACACACGGTTTACCTTTACATATACAATATAGTTAGATTATTTAACATTACATTTCTGTATTAAAAAAAAGTACCATCAGATCACTTAGGAAGATGGAAATTATTGCAGAATGGGTTTTAGCTAGCTAGATGTTTATACAGGGGAAGATACTCTGTGTTCTGTTTTGTGTTTTGTGTTTGTTTGTTTTTGGTATTTTGACTGCCTAGTTTTCTGACCTGTCTCCATTCCATACTCCTTGACTTTGGCTCATTTAATAGTTTACGCACCTTTTTGTAATCCTAGACCTTGGTATACTCTCCGAATATTCCTTTAAATCACGTGCTTCTACTCTGTTTGTGTGCAAAGCCCAGGAAACTCTAAGGACAAGTAATACACATCTTTCCATTTTCTATTACTGGTTAAAAGAAAAGCTATGAATTACATAGTTACATAGCTGAAAAGAGTCTTGCGTCCATCAAGTTCCGCCTTCCTCACAAATGTGTTTGCGGTTGATCCAAAAGAAGGCAAAAAAACCTAATCTGAAGCGCTTTCAATTTTGCAACAAACTAGGAAAGAAATTCCTTCTTGACCCCAAAATTGCAGTCAGATGTCTCCTTGGATCAAACAGCTATTATCCCACTAATAAGAAATTATATCCCTGTATGTTATGTTTTTGCAAGTATTTATCCAATTGCAGTTTAAACATCTGTATAGACTCTGACAAAACCACCTCTTCAGGCAGAGAATTCCATATCCTTATTCCTCTTACTGTAAAAAACCTTTTCTTTGTCTTAGATGAAATCTCCTTTCTTTCAGCCTAAATGTGTGACCTTGTGTCCTACGTATGAATGACCTACGTTCTGCATGTTGGGCAAATCAGGTTAGGAGGAGAAGGGAGAACAGCTACTGGTTTCAATATTTAAGTATAAGATATGACAGAAACAGGAGAGAATAGGTTAAGCATAGGTTCATTGGCGAGTAAGAGGAGCTAAGACGGCTAGATGAGTTTAATATAGATTGAAAGAGATGAGCACAGGATGATATTTATTTAAAGAGGAGGTTTTAAGCAGGGGAGGAGAGTTATATATGGCATGACTGACTTAAGCAGAGGACGGAGTTAAGTATAGGGCTGAAGTTAAGTAGAGAAGAAGAGGTAAGTATGTGGGGGGGTGGTGGGAGAGCAGATACTTTGTAATTATCGTAACTAACCACAGACGACTACATTCAAAACCTCTTAAACATCACAATGTGTTCCCTATTAAATGGAAGAAGTATCTTTCGCTCCTGCCACAATGTTCTAGTTTTTGTTTTGCATTTCTTATGTTGCTATTTCCAGTTTATCATTTCTATCTCATCTTGACGGGTTCTCTTTGTCATTATATAAACACTTCAAAGTACTAAATAAAAACCAGTCCATTAGTCCTGGTTATGTGGATGCCTCCATGACGATATGGCTGGAATTATATTTAAAGGATTTATATATTAATTGGTTTATTCGGAGTGTTTAAAAAAAACGATTGGAGAAGTCATCATGAGTATCACTTTAGCTGGAATACTTCCCACCACAGTACAGAAAGTATAGAAAAGGATAATGAAATTATTTAAACATTTTACACTACATTCTAAATTTCTTAGCCTCTAGACTTTAAGGGATATTAGGGGAAAATATTATGTGGCCACATCACTAGCACACGAAAAGGATTTAAAGGGACACTATAGTCACCAGAACAACTACAGCTTAATGTAGTCTTTCTGGTGTCTATAGCCTGTCCTGGCAGACTTTTTAATGTAAGCACTGCCTTTTCAGAGAACGATAGCTCCCAATGCTTTTCTTATGGGAAAGCATTGGATTGGCTGAGATCATCAAGATTGATGATCTATGCCAAGGAGGTAGAGCGGAGGCAGGACCAGCTGCAACAGATCCAAGGACCAACGGGGGGCCGGGCACCCAAAAAGTGTTTTTATAACTGTAGAGAAAGGAATACATGTTTGTATTCCTGTCAATATAGTGTTCCTCAAATTATAAATAAATTAAAGAACAAAATTCAAGTCAACCTATTTGTTTGGGCTTCTAAAAAACATAGCGATGGATCATATTAATACATTTCACACTTGAGGGCCTCATAGATTAATGAAATCTCAGTGCAATAAAACTGTTTACATGGTAGCACTACATATGACTACATTCCATACTGTGTCCAAAGAATAATAATGTCCTTAGAATGAAAGAAGATGATTGTCCGCAGGGAGAAGTCTTGACAGTTATACATCTTCTTCCATCCTGGCACAGGAATGGTTAATGAGGCTATACCTTTAAAACCGAGCACTATGCAGAGCATATGGTAAATTTTTAACACAGAGCAGAGAATCAACTTGGCCTCTTAATTAGGGTTGACATTGTAAACCTGGTCCGTCACACACAGGAAACCTTTCACGCAGCCAGGCCTCCATCCTAAATTGGAAATTTGCATTGCTAAAATCTTAGTCTTCTATAAGACGGGGGGGAAAAAGCAAATAGTGAATTATATAGAAAAATAAACCACATGTGTCGCGCTGAAGGTGAGTTTGATGCCGATATATCAAAGCTAATAAAACAATACTCTCCAGATGTTACAGTCTCTGGAATGCAAAAAATGTCGTAATTTATACTTTAGGCATATGAGGCCATGGGAGGTCAAGACAGATACTGTATCCTTAATGTTTCACGCAGTGCCTGGACACGGTGTATTTAGATGGGTATGTCAGATTTATGGATGATATATGCATAGATTTGGTTTCTAGGATTGGTGTAAGGAAGAGCTAAAATGAAAATCTGCTCGTCAGTCTCCAAAATCATTATCTTCAGACCAGAAAACTGAAACTGAATTCCTAAATTTGTTGTTGGACTGTAGCACCCCAGTAATGCAGACATTCTGACGTTTGAGCCAAAGTTCTGAGCCACTACAACCACTCTGCTGTTATCGTGACTTCAAATCCCATCACCTGCATGCACAGTGTATGCAGCAAGATGGCTACATTTACGGTTCTCGGTGTTAGTCAGTCCACCTGTTGTGGCAAATGTTTCCCATAATTCCCAGCCAGCCGTTGATTCAGCTGATAGAGCATCATTAGAAGTATAGCTCATAGTTAAAGCAGCCACGTCCTGTTTTTGAGGGGTTACTTTTGCTCACTCTTCTAGCGTTCAAAAGCAACACATCACAGCTAAACCCTATAACAGGCCAAAACGTGTCTGTAGTTGCTATATCTTTTAATACAGATATATGATATCGCCTAACATCTTGCAGGGTTATGCACAATTTGAGATTTTAGATTCACACAATTCACACATTAATGAACAGGCAGTCTGTTTGGGACTGCTTATTAGGAGCATGACAAGACTGACTGACTTGTAAAACATTTTCAGCATAAAACACTTGCATTATCGTACATTTTCCATAATTATGTATTTATTTATAAAATATTTTACCAGGAAGGATACATTGAGATTACTCTCATTTTCAAGTATGTCCTGGGCCCACAAACATTGCATTGTTACAATATGGTACAGCATAATATTAAATATACAGTTATATTAAAATACACAGTATAATATTAAAAATACAAAGTAATATTTAAATACACATATATATTTAACACAAAACAAGTTAGAAATATAATCAACCTTAGGCTACAGGACTGACCCCCGTGGCCAACGGGCTATCAGTGGCTATGTCGGGGGGGCTTCGTGAATTTATCCAAGTCCCCCGACGCTGACAGTGCCACTTTAATAAGCATTGTGAGCTGTAGTCTGCCCATTGATAGGTGATATTTCTGTACATGTACATATGGTACATTCCTGGTCATGTGACAACTTGTTCATGACTCTTTCTCATGTGACCAAAAATAGTAGGTTTATGAAACATATGCACAGATGGGCTAATTTGTGGTTTGTACTTTGAAATGACAGCTCCCACAATAAAA
Organism: Pelobates cultripes; assembly: GCA_933207985.1. Lineage (NCBI taxonomy): Eukaryota > Metazoa > Chordata > Amphibia > Anura > Pelobatidae > Pelobates > Pelobates cultripes. The sequence goes on along the minus strand of OW240924.1, from coordinate 48,289,917 downwards.
ATAAAATAAATTAAACTTCAGTATACTTTTTTTTTTTTTTTTGTATTCTCCACACTGGTGACTCAGATTACTTAAAGGAACACTATAGTCACCTAAACAACTTTAGCTTAACGAAGCAGTTTTAGTACATAGATCATGCTTCTCAGGTTTCACTGCTCAATTCACTGCCATTTAGGAGTTAAATCACTTTGTTTCTGTTTATGCAGCCCTAGCCACACCTCCCCTGGCTATGATTGACAGAGCCTGCATGAAAAAAAAAACTGGTTTCACTTTTAATCAGATGTAATTTACCTTAAACAATTGTATCTCTTTCTATGTAAATTAAACTTTAATCACATACAGGAGGTTTTTTCAGGGTCTAGCAAGCTATTAACATAGCAGGGGATAAGAAAATCTAAATCAAACAGAACAAACTTTAGATGACTGTGACAAACTCCCCTTTTCCTGTGAGTTTGCCACGAGTTTTTGGAGGGGCCTGTTTGCCAGTCTCCTACCCTGTGACTATGGCCCCTGAAATAGACCTGGCTAAAATGCTTTAAACAGGCTTTGTTCATGTAATTGGGACTATATGGTTCATTTGCCAAACCGCCGCACGAACAGGAGACCACCCTGAAGCTTGTTAAGCTTAATTGATACATTGTTGCAATTTCCACCGCAGTGGTCTAAGTGTTCGTTTGAGTGGCTGCAATTCCTATGGCCGACCACGATGTAGCGGTCATCTTGTTCGAATGGACCAAAACCGAGAATAGACTTCAGGGGACTTAGCCACGAATGCCCTGGAACAATTTTCGGCATGAAAACTTTGTGGTTCCCGGTCGGTCCTCCAGCGGCACTTAGCCGGAATTCTATGGAACTATTTTCGGCTATGGGACCATGCCTGCGGTCGGTCAAATAAATGACTTCCAGGAAATTCCTGAACCCCTGAACTGATTTGGGTGATTTTTGGATATGTCGGTCACCTAGATAAGGGCTATCAGGGGATGTAACATTTGTGGGGTTTTGTGTATTTTTGGGGTACTTTTGGGGTGTTTTGGGAAAGTATGTTTTTAAGATATTTGGATTAGAATTAGTTATTGATCCAAATTTCTCCCAAGCAGGGAGGAGGGATTGTATGTTTGTTATGTAAGTGTCTGGCATTTAATCACTGCTCTTATTGGTCTGTGTCTTTTTATTGGAGTCCCGAACAATTTATTTGAGTCCCTGTACCATGTGGGCGTACCCATTGCATGGGGATTGTCATAAAAGGCCAAGTGTGGCTCCCATTAAATTGAGATTTGTTTACCTCTTCATGAAGTCTTGGCTCATGTTTGGGGGATTGGGGAACTACATACACTCTGGGGATTGCTATATCATAAATACTTCCCTGAGTATAATCACTAGCTCTTATAAGAGCTGTTACTGCTACGCTCTCTGGACTAGGAGAGGTCTAACCACTGGAAGCTTCATTAAGCTAAAGTTGTTTTGGTGACTATAGTGTCCCTTTAATGACTGAAAAATAAAATAGTACTCTATAGTACTCTTTAGTAATCTCTCTTTTTTCCACCCCAGTGTAGCATTGCTTAAATGATTCATACATGTTTAAGATTGCATTGCAATTAGGCCACCAAAACAAGTCTTCAGTATATGCTCAGCCTTCCTTAAAGGGACACTATAATCAACAACATTATGTAGTGGTTCTGGTATATATAGCATGTCTACCAGAGAAGATGCAGTGTTTGAGTGACTGCCACTAGAGGTGTTACTAGGCAGCAACATAGACGGCCACTAGAGGTGCTTCCTACTTCAGTGCTACATTGTGTATAACACTTGCATTCAGTGTTTCCGTGCTTAAACGCTAAACGCTCGAGATTGCATTGCAAGTTGCATTGATTCAATGGATCTATGTGAGGAGATACTGATTGGTCCAGCGCAATGTTTTGCCTTTGGGAAAGCATTGGATTGGCTGAGATTAGTGATCTCAGCCATGAAGGCGGGGCCAGCTATGGCAAGACCAGCACAGTGATTGAGAAAAGGTAAGTAAATCGCAAAGTGAGACCAAGTGATGTCTGGTACACAAAATAAATTACTGCAGTAAAGTCACAGTGCAGCAGAGACACACCCTGGCAATCAGACTACCTGGCTTGCACAGCCACACACTCTCTCAACCTCCCCTCTTCAAAAAAAGAAACAAAATGCAGAAGAAAAAAAAAAGGCAAAACACACACTCTCTCTCCCTGGAACACACACTTAAAAGCAATGTGGCTCCCCAAGTTTGCAACAAGTAAAGTACAATTAATATAATGTAATTTCTCTCTCTCTCAGTCTCTTGTGCTATCACAACTAGTCTGGTCACATGAATGCAAGCCAACACCCTGACAGCCTGATTTATATACTATCTCACCTCAATGACTCTGTGCCTTCATTGGCCAAGTGTCAGTAACAAAACCACCATTAACTGACTGTCCACCAATCACAAAAATTTGCTAATTTTATTGGACAGGGAATAGTGAAACCGGATTGGGCAAGCAAGCATTACATTTCACAAAAGGAATTATGGAAATTAAGGAAAGCTTATTGGTCAAGATTCCTGTCATCATTCACGTAATTTTCCCTCCCTCTCTCTTGTTTTGCCACTTTCCAGAAATCCGAATCACGTAGGCACTTCCGAACCACCGAACTTCGTCACTTCCGAACCTCGGCACTTCGGACATTCGTAAGCATCCGAATGGCATGAAATTTGGATGAGTGTACATTCGGAGCGAAACTAATTGCACGTGTCTAATGAGCCATATGTCAGCCAAGCTAGGGATTTCAGCCATATCTCATGCCTAGTGAGCCTGAGCTCTTTATAGAAAGTATCTAACAGCTCAGGCATTCATCAGTCTCTGCATTTGGGGGAATTTCAATTTAATGCAGAGGAATGAGACATCCAGCTGGGTAGAGAAATTGGAATATCAACTGTGAAAGTGGAGAAAAGAAAATAGACTAATGGAAAACATCAGCTTAGGAAAAGAAGTAAGTACATATCCCAGTGATGGAGGAAATGGGGTAATGTCTGAGTGAGTAAGGAGTGAGGGTATATGCATACGTGGGATACCTGTATGAAGACAAGGAGTATGCAACAACCGTGAAGTAAAAAAGCATGAAAATATTCATTTTCATTGTTTATATTGAATATAAAAAAGAGATCTTAGAATTGTATGTAGGCAGCGGAATGTACTCTTCAAGGTCTGCCCTGGCTGTACTAGTGTCACTGACAGTAATGTCACAAAACATGTTTTCTTTGAATCATTTTCAAACATCATCTCTTTGGACAATTACCCTGTCTGCAACAAACACAAGTTGCTCTAGAAAGGTTTCAAAACACTCTCCCTTAGAATTATTAAACAACAGCATTCTTCAAACCCACCGATCTACAACAGGTAGTCAAAAACAGTGAGATACAACTGTAGTGACCTGCATCTCACCTGTTGTAATTATAAAGCATTCACATCTTGACCCTTTCAAGATTAGCCATGTCAAATCCTCTCTCTATCTGGCTGGTTGATTAGTTATCCTCTTGCTGTCTCTATAAGCTGTGTTTATAGGAGTTTTCAGAAAGCAAAGACCAGTTATTCCTTTACCTTGGCCTTATACAAGCAAGTCAACAATGAATCACTCTCTATTCAATATGTTACCAGAGCCACATCTTTCAACGTCACAGCACTCGGTCAGACAGTTTTCTACTTCTAATCTATGTGTTCCAAATGTATTTACTCTGGGGATGTTTACTTATTTAGTAGAATTGTTTTTATTTAGTATTCTTTTTGATTATAATTATTAATTTTTTAAAGTATTCAGTATGGTTTGGGACAACGCACAGGTAATATGTTCATTCTGTTTGAATCCATGCAAGCGTCTTGATTGAAGAAGATATCTGACTGTTATTCTGGGGTCAAGAAATGTTTTTTGTTTTTTTTTTAAACCCCTTCAGTTACTCACCTTCTTCCACTGCCGGGCTCCCTTAACTCTCCTCCCCCGCAGACGTCAGCGGAGCGGAATGCGCATGCGCGGCTGTGCCGCGCACGCATTCAAAGTGTCCATAGGAAAGCATTTTTCAATGCTTTCCTATGGACGCTCTGTGTGATGGAGGCATAATATGCCTCCAGCGTCGGGATGCGCCTCTAGTGGCTGTCCAGAAGACAGCCACTAGAGGCTGGCTTAACCCCAAATGTAAACATAGCAGTTTCTATGAAACTGCTATGTTTACAGCAGGCAGGGTTAACCCTAGAGGGACCTGGAACCCAGACCACTTCATTGAGCTGAAGTGGTCTGGGTGACTATAGTGTCCCTTGAACTTTTCAAAGCTTTGTATGTAAATTCCTCGCCTATTTCATTATTACGGTATTATTATTGTTTCATGACATTAAAGAGTTTATAAGTAAAGATCCATTTGCTATAATTACACGAGTAAACTAATTTTGTCTTATAGAAAATATCAATGTACATATTACCTGTGTATTTTAAATAGAGACCATAACATTAAGGGTAACCATTGGTTTGAAGGTTTGTTGGAGGATAGTGCTCAGTAATATTTGATTGTGTGAAAGTTATAGTAACTCTGTTAATGTTTTCTTTTTTTGAAATTGGTAATGAAAATCTATGTTTTTGTTTTTTTCTTAAAAAGTGCTTTTTATTTTGAGCATTCACTGAAACCCTTGGGACTCTTCAGTAATGTGCAAATTGTTGGGAACTGAAGCCAAACTTCAAAATGTAGGCCAAAATCACTGGATTGGAACCATTTGTCACAAGGTTGTACCCTAACTTACAGGAAATGTTGACTCCCACAAACAGAGGTTCTCACGTAGACCCATTACCGGGCCTTAGAGTGGCGGGACTTAACATTAATACAGATAGAGGCAGAGTCATTAACAGCCAAGATCAAGGTTATAGAAATACAGATATATGAATAAACAAGCTTATTAAACAAGCAGACAGGGGAGCTGACGTCTGCGGGGGAGGAGAGGTAAGGGAGCCCCACGGTGGAAGAAGGGGAGTAACTCAAAGGGTTTTAATACCTTCAGCACCACAGGAGGGGGACCCTGAGGGTGGGGGCACCCTCAGGGTACTATAGTGTCAGGAAAACCGATTTGTTTTCCTGACACTATAGTGATCCTTTAAATGATGGCTTACTGTTTGACATATTTTGCATGACATTTTTGATATATTTAAAAGAAAGTAACAGAAGTAAAGAACAATATAACATAAATTAAAACAAACTAACGAGTTTCCAGACATACTCAAAGTCAATAAACAAGTCGGGTCAGGATACCAGAAATACACAAAGTCAAATACAAGCCAAGGTCAATATCAGAATATCAAGAGACTTACTATAAGCAAGGCAAAAACCAAAAAGCAAAGGCAAAAAGGGTACTGAGTAAGGGTCTAAATTAGCATTATAAATAATTAATATGGGGTCGCCTCTAAGGGTGGGTGTGACATCATGCTATTCAAATCATAAGAGGATGCTCCAATACAGCGTGCAGGGTCCAAGGAAATACAAGGGAGCAGCGGCTGTGTTCAATTCAGAAAAACTAGAGGGAGGAGCGGTTTGCCTGCGCCAAATGGCAAGTACAGGAAAGGCTATTTCAGGTTGTGTGGAGCGTTTGGTCCGCGTGACCTTATGAAGAGAGCTGCGTAGACGCTTGGAGAATTCTGCTCACGTGACCAGATGATGGGAGCAGCGAAGTCACATGTAAGTTTGTTACACCATTGCGGTCTTTTCTAATTCACTTGGAATTCACCTTGAATTATCAACAATTCAAAATTAGGTTTACATGCGGCTGGATTTGCATAAACCATATTTATCTTTGGCCCTTTGGTCTTCGACCCCAACAGAGAAACAAATATGTCTGCTGATGCACGAGAAAGGCAGAGCCTCTTCTAGACTGACCTTTTAAAATACTCATGCATGTGTTCAATTTTGCCAATGCAAACTAGAGGAAGGACCGATTCACCTGCATCGAATGGTAAGTGTAGAAAATGCTATTTCAGGTCACATAGAGCGTTTGGGGGGGGGGAGCAGCATGGCCATGTGGAGAGTTAATGTAAACAATTCTTAGTTTGAAACTCATATGCTGCCTTTTCAAGTTACTTTTCTGATGTCCAGCATAATTGGGACAATAAAGAAAATCCATCATTCCTCCTAGGTGTCAAACTCCCCCCTTGTACCGCTAACTTGTATCTGCGCCATCAGCAATGAGCGTAATCACCATTATACCATGGACATATGCACAGCAACATTTATGTTGTGGGCCGACGCCAGTAGGCTGTCTGGAGTGCATTACACCAGGCTGATATGCTCCTTCAGTGATTTGGACCAATTATAGAGATTGCCAATGGCGTCGCATCACAGGTGAGGTCCCCCCTGAAGCTCCGCCCACCGGTCTCAAATCCATCTCTCCCAGTGTTGAATCAGTCTGTGAAAATTAGATAATAGGTATATTGATCCTGTTCTAAATTACATTTTTGGTCACATAAATGGTAACTTTCATGAATAACCCTGATGATGTTTTACGGTTTACTTTTTGTAGCCTGCTGGATATACACATAGGTCTGGATATGCAGCTTATCCTAAACAGTCTTCTTTCCAGCTGGCTTGAATTCAAAATTTTGTCCTTAATGCTGTCAAAGTTCAGTCACATTTACTTTCCCTCCAGCGCATGTTTGAATTTTTAATAAGTAGCTGCAGCCGCACATCCACGAAGAGTCATTATTTTACTTTTTAAGGCATCTTAATGATCATTTCCGTATCCAATCGGTATCACAATAACAGGAGTGCACAGGTGAGAAAAATGGCCTGATAACATGGGTTTATTCAATAAATTAGAGATTGTGCGGAATTGGTAAGGGAGATGCAAATTTAAGGCCAAAATAATCAAGCTGGAAAAAATACCTGAACTGGTGTTTCTTTTCTAACCTAGCTTTTTACCCCCAATACATAGTTATGTAATTGTCTTGGTTGAAACCGGACTAAAGACCATCAAGTTCAACCTTGAAACATATATTTTTATGCTGTGGATTTCAAAGAAGGCAAAAAAACAACTATTGTAGTAATTTTCAATTATGCCACAAAAAGGGGAAAAAAATCCTTCTGGGCTCCGTAATGGCAATCAAATTACTCCTTGGATTAACAACCTGTTTACATAAATATCAAATATATCCTTAACTATGCCGTTTATGCAAAATGGCATAAAAAAAAAAATATATCTATAGAACCTAATAAGACAATGTTTTTAGGCAGAGAATTCCACATCCTTATTGTTGTTAGTGTTAATAACCTTTTCCTCTGTTATAAGCAAACGTGCCTTTCTTATAGTATCAATTGATTACCTCTTATCTGTTGTATATTCCTGCTAATGAACAGCTTAGCACATAGCAGTTTATACTGATCCTGGATATATTTGTATAGTGCTATTATATGCCCTCTGAGGCACCTTTTTCCTAAAGAAAACTATTTTTTGTAGCCTCTCCTCATAACTAATGTTTTCCATATTCCTTATAAATGTTGTAGCTCGCCTTTGCATTTTTTTCTAGTTCTGCAATATCCTGCTTTAAAACTGGTGCCCAAAACTGCACAGCGTATTCAACCCTTTGTGGGTTAACGTTGGTAGACAGCCACTAGAGGAACTTCCGAGTCGTTAGGCGACTTTTGGTCGCCTACTTGATGCTGGACGTACATCCAGCGTCATGTAAAACCCAATATGAAAGCATTATACATGATTTCCTATTTGCGAAATACTAATGCGAACGCAGCCATTGGTGCGCATGCGCATTAGGTCTCCCCTGCCGGCTGACGTAGGCAGGATAGAAGTGGAGGTGGAGTTTGAACCAGCAACGAGGGACTTTGGGGGGGGAGGGGGTGGAGAATGAGGGTGGAAGGCACTATAGGGAGCTATACTGCCAGGAAAACAACTGTTTTCCTGGCACTAGAGTTTCCCTTTAAGCCAGTTTTTTATCCAAGAGCATACATTTTAATCTAAACCCAAGTCATTTCAGTTTTAATAGTTACTATTTTTGTGGAACTGTATAATTTGCCGTGGGGGAAAAAAAATCCAAGTAGGTCACAAATACATTGTATTTAGTTTGGTAATTTGTCGCAGTTCCCATTTTATACTGTATAAACCCAGATTCGGATTCCAATGTAGTGCATCTCTGACAGAACGTCCCACAAACAGAGTTATTCACTAAAGTGAGAATTCAAAGTGAATTCTAAATTAAAGCTCAAAATAGCCAAACTGTAAAAACTCTCTTAGCCAGCTACTGTGGCTTTTAATTTGAATTCACTACGCATCCTCTCTTTAATCAACAACCCTGTGAGGTATTCCATAAAGAAAGCCCAATGCACCGTTTAGGTGATATGGGCCATGACTGCCTTGCATGCCTGTATATAACAATCCTACAAGACATGTATTGTAACTTTGGTGTTGGGATTATATAAATTGTTGCTATTCCCTCCTTGTGAGTAGCACGCTTCATCCTCATCTCCCACCCTCTCTCGCTCCTCTCCCTTCCACTCTTACTCTCTCGGGTTCTTGTCTTTTTTCCTTGCTAGTTTCTTTTCTTGGCTTTCGTCTTTCAGTTACTGTCACTTCTGTGGAGTTTGCATTGGTCAGCATCTGGAAAAATGGTAGCTTGAATTTACACAAGTGTGAGAGGGTGTTCCTGCTCACTGTAACTTGACAGGAACCGATCTCTGGGTGTAAGATACCCGGCGTCCTATAGCTGGCAGTCAGAAATATCAAGTTAGTTTAAATAGCCCTTCCCCTTAAAGAAACACTAAAACATATGGAACACAAACCAGTATTCCTAACCCCAGAGTGTGCCTACCCCCCATCACCACCCCTATTCAGTTAAAAAGGGTTGAAACCCCTTTTTTTAATTTTACCTGTTTCCTGCGCCGTACACGCATTCAAGCTTCCCATAAGAGAGGCCTGCACAACCTGCGGTTGCCATATGTTTTGAACTACAACTCCCATGATTCCCCTGGCTATATGTTTCATTCAAATAAACATGGGTGTTGGCTATTTGTTCCATTAAATAAATCATGGGCGCTGGCTGTATTATTTAAAGAATCATGGGCATTGTAGTACCACAGGTTGTGGAGGCCTGCCATAAGAAAACATTGAATCAATGCAGGTTAGACATCTCATGCAAACCCTGAAGACGTCCAATGTCATAAGCAACCAGGGCCGGTGCAAGGATTTTTGCCGCCCTAGGCAAAAGAAAGATTTGCCGCCCCCCCCCCCCCGGAACATCGCAATGCCCCACCCATATGAACTAATGCCAGTGCTGCACACAGTGTGTGTTTACATTAAAAAGCCTGCAGGGACAAACTATAGACACCAGAACAACTTTATTAAGCTGCAGTGGTTCTAGGGGACTATAGTGTCCATTTAATGTGAGGTAAATTAGAGATTAGTGTCACTAATAATATACTAGATTGCCTACTTACAATCAGATGAGGATGATGATGGGCTGTGGCTGCAGTCTGGCTCCACTGGTCTGGTGTAGAACAGGATCTCTGGAGGCTGTTTGTAACTGTGGTCACAAAATTCAATCTTCTGGGAGAACGGGAAGCAGCTCAATTTTGTGGGGCCTCTTACATAGCTCAAGGTCTGGGCCCCAGGGCCTGACGGTGAGTATGCCCATAAAGCCCACCCATAAGTCCACCTACATGAGTCCGCTCACAGGGAGTAGAGTGTGTAGGGTATGTGTTATGTGTTACTGTAGAGGATCTAATGTGTGTGCTTATGGAATGTAGTGTATAGGGATACCAGTTTGTGTAGGTGATGCAGTGTGTTTGTGTGTAAGGGATAGAAAGCAGTGAGTGTTTGTGTATACGGGATGTATTGTGTGTTTGTAAGGGGTGCGTTGAGTGTGTGTAAGAGATGCATTGTGTTTCTGTGTGTGTGTAAGAGAAGCAGTGTGTGTTTGCATATGTGTGTAAGGGATGCATTGTGTGTTTCTGTGTATGTGTGCAAAGGATGCATTGTCTTTATGTCTAAGGGTTGCATTGTGTGTTTCTCTGTGTGTAAGGGAAGCATGTTGTGTTTGTGTGTATAGGGATGCATTGTGTGTGTGCGCGTGGTGTGAAAGAGCTCCCTGTCCTGCCCCCTGTCCTATAGAGCTCTCTCTTAGAGATCTCCCCCGCCCCTTAGTGGTCTCTCCTCTCCCCCCCACCTCCCTTAGTGGTCTCCTTTTCTCCCCGACTTTCCATTAGTGGTCACTCCTCTCCCCCCACCCTCCCCTAGTGGTCTATCCTCCACCCCCCTCCTTTAGCGGTCTCTCCACCGGCCCTCCCTCCTTTAGTGGTCTCTCCCTCCCCTACGTTCTCATCTCCCACCCCCCGTGTTCTCCTCTTATTCCCCCCTCCCCGTGTTCTCCTCTTCTTCTCCCCTGTAATCTTCTCTTCTTCTCCCCTGTAATCTTCTCTTCTTCTCCCCCCTCCCTGTAACCTTCTCCACTCCCCCTCCCTCCCTATAACCTTCCACTCCCCTCCCTCCCTGTAATCTGTCCCCCTCTTATAATCTCCCCCCCTCCTCCTAATGTTCTCCCCTCCCATCTTCCCCCCCCTATAAATCCTTTCTCCCCTCCCTGTAATCTTCTCCCCCTCAATAATCTCCTCCCCCTCCCCTATAATCTCCTCCCCTCCAATAATCCTCCCCCTCTAATCCTCCTCCCCCACTTCAGTAAATCCTCCTCCCCTCCTATAATCCTCCCCCATCAATAATCTCCCTCCCCCCCCTCCTTAAATGTTCTTCCGCCCCCTCCATCCTCCCCTATAATCTTCTCCCCTCCCCTATAATAATCTTCTCCCTCAGTAATCTCCTCCCCTCCCCTATAATCCTCCCCTCCAATAATCTCTCCCCTAATGTCTTCCCCACTCCCCATGATCTTCTCCCCCTCTATAATCCTCCTCCCCCACTCAATAATCTCCCCTCCCTTCCCTATAATGTCCCCCCCTCAGTAATCTCCCCTCCTCTATAATGTCCTCCCTCAATAATCTCCCCCCTCCTCTATGATGTCCTCCCCTCCTCCAATAATCCTCCCCCCTCCCTCCCCTGTAATATCCTCCCCCCTCAATAATCTCCCCCTCTCCTCCCCCCCTCCAATAATCTCCCCCCTCCCTCCCCTATAATCATCTCCTCACCTCCCCTGCCCTTCTGTAGCGTGGCCGAGCTGCTTTCCGGTCAGCGACCCGGCGGGACTGATAGGAAGTGCACACTGGGACCGCTCGGCCACGCTACAGGGCAGGGGAGGTGAGGCACTGCGGCAGCCGCCTGAGCGCTCTCTATAGAGCGCTCAGGCGGCTGCAGAATTTAAAGGGCCGGCGATGGGGGCGCAGGGCGCCCCCTCCTATATGGCGCCCTAGGCGGCTGCCTAGTTCGCCTTATAGGAAGCGCCGGCCCTGTAAGCAACTCTAGTTGATGTCTAGAAGACAACCATTAGATTTGAAGTTAACATTGCAATGCAATTATTGCAGTTTCTCAAAAACTGCAATTCTTTACGTTGCAGGGTTAAACACACAAGGGCACTGCACCCAGACCATTTCTATGAGGTGATGTGGTCTGGGTGCACGAAGTATCCCTTTAATATCAAGTGTTTTTTTTTTCTGTTGGGGGTCGGGATATTGTACTTGGATTGGGATTGGTTTAGGCATGCCTAGGCAGTAAAATGTGACTTGGTGGGACTCCGCAAAAATATATGGAAACATAACGGACTTGGAAAATATTTCCAGTTTGGCTATTTGGGCCTTAATGGAACACTACAGGGTCAGAAACACAAATATGTGTTCCTGACCCTGTAGTGTTAAAACCATCATCTAGCCCCCTCTTGCCTCCCTGAATATGGTAAAATCTTACTTGTATTCAAGTCTGCAGCTGCTGCCTCTGATCTGCCTACTCTGCTAACATGATCAGAAGTGGTGGTCTGAGCCAATCTCAATGCTTCCCCATAGGAATGGTTGAGACTGTCAGAGGCAGATCAGGGGCAGAGCCAGCACGAGCCAAACACAACCCTGACCAATCGGCATCTCTTTATAGCGATGCATTGAATCAATGCATCTTGTGACAAAAGTACTCCTTTCCCTTGGTACCTTGTCCTGGGATCGGGGTGTTACACACAGTCTTTTCAGGCTTTAGAGACACTTCACACGCTGGATGAGGTAAACTGACTTGCTCTTTTATTGAGGTTCCAAAAGAAATGCACAGTAAGGTATAAAGGTAACAAAAATATATCAAACAAAAGCCTTGCTCTTCTGAGCACTAACTAAACAAAATAATCAGCTAACTGGGTTGGATGGCTTGTCCATTTCCCAACATAAACATAAACATAAACAGCCTTACTGCTTCAGGGTTTTCAGCTCTCTGTTTCCACTCACAGAAACCAAACACAATCTTGCACCAACCTTATTAGAGAGCAACGCTCTGCTATCTAACCTGTTGCTTTCCTTTCTGCACTCCCAGTGCTCCAAGCCAGCCTTGCCCTGACTGCTTTGCTTTCTGCACTCCCAGTGCTCCAAGCCAGCCTTGCCCTGACTGCTTTCCTATCTGCACTCCCAGTGCTCCAAGCCAGTCTTGCCCTGACTGCTTCCTTTCTGCACTCCAAGTGCCTAGTCTCCTTGACTATCTGGAGAGAACAGCCTCTCTCTCCTACCTGCTTCCTGGGAGGAAGCCAGCAATCCCTCTCCTTTACCTGCCTAGCAGGGAGGGGCTTATTACCACTGCAATAGCTCATTAACTGCACCTGAGCAGTGGGTTGGAGACGGTCCAAAAAACCCTGGCCTGGATCTATGTCTCCCCAGAAAACCACTAAACTGTGGAGTGGAGCATTGGCCCACCCTTCTCTCCAAATGCTCCACCCCAGGGGCCCATAACTAAACAGCATTTTGTGTTGCCTACAACACATCCTACACATACTCCCCCTGGGGTTAAAAGGCCTATCTGCCTTCACTTTATCACAATCTCTATGAGGAAAGTTCAGTGTCTGTATGCTGAGGGTGAAGACCTTGAATGGCAGTGCCGCTTACTCTGCAGCACAGCCCAAGGAAGCAGATTTAGCAGCCATCTGAGGAGTGGCCAGTGGAGTTATCACTAGGCTGTAATATAAACACTGCATTTTCTCTGAAAAGACAGTGTTTACAGCCTAAAGGGAACGATTCTACTCACTAGAACAATTGCAATAAGCTATAGTTTTTCTGGGGACTATATTGTCCTTTTAAATTTTAAATTCATTTGCAGATTACTGTGAATTCCTGACACTGCACTCTTTAGTGATTAACCCTGTCTGTGCTTCCTCAAAACACTTGAGTTCACATTAAACAGTGAGATGTGTGTAGGCAACTGACAAAAAAATATAGTTCGAAATAGTTGAATCTGAATAAAAATCTAGCTTGTGTGTTTTTACCAGGTTTCTGCACGTCAGTTTCTCTCTAAAACCAACTCACTATTTAGTGAATAAACCCCAATAATATTGAGCATGGATAGGTTAAAAATGGATTCCCACCTTACTTAAAACCAACAGTGTGAAGCATTAAAGTAGCGAAGAGCAATACTATGAAAGGGCTTCCAGAGTATAAAAGTTCTGTTATTTTCCAAGCTCGCTCTCTCTGTGGACCGCTTAACGTCATCTGTGTTTGTATCAGTTAAAGTGCAGCTATTTTAGGTCACAGTAAATAAGTCATGCTCTGTATGCCCCAAGCTTAGTACAAGTGCTTTCTGCTGGTTAATAATACATTTTGCAGTCCATTATAGGGTCTTCACATGCGTGTGTTTGAAGTCTGACGTAGTCATGCAACCCTGCTCATCTCAGTGATCTCTGCCCAACATTTTATAGTGAGGACTGTACGCCGTACACACACAATGACCAGGCCGGTGCGAAGCCCAGCCTGCTCTTTGATCACAGTGGAGAATGCATAATTTATATGAAATTATTCTCTATATAGAACACCCGTTGGCATTATTCCCAGTAACATTTCACAAACAAATCCAGCTATATAGTTAATTTTTATTTTTTTTGTTGCAGCCAGATTGTGATCTTACTATAGCGTTCATAGAAAAATAAATATAACTTTTTGCAATTAATAGTTAACACTAGATTGCCTGTTCAAACCTCTCGTTGCAACCCGTGCCAGGTCTACAATATGTTATGTGATATCATAGTAATAATGATCATGTTATATTTCTCAGAGCCTCAAAACAGATAACCTCAGTATAACATGTCCCCTCTGTATGCACAGATTCTAGGGTGTTCTTGGGAATGATTGCTATGACGTACCTCTCTTATAGGGCATTCTCAAATTGTGGATTAAAAAAAACTGGATATTTATTCTATGAATGGCTATTTTGAAAATCTATTAGTCTTATAAACACATATGTTTCACTGAAAGAGTCTTTTTGATTATAGAAATAACAGAACGCATCATGAGTTCATTGCAAAGTGTTACTTTGTTTAATTAAGTGTCTGTAAGGTTAATTTCCTGCAAAATTCTTGGAAGCGGACATATTCTCTGTTTAACGTTTTTCTTTTTCTATTTTTTTTTTCTTTCTTTTTCTTTAACAAGAAAAGAGTGTTAGACAACATTAGGTATAATTATATCACTTGCATTTCTTCCAGACATCTGTATTTTTTTAATGCAAGATTTTGTTTTAGTAATTATTATTATAATTGTTTACTCACATGGTGCCAATCGAATTATTTAGAGCTGGATTGATTGGATTTGAAGGGTTTATTCATTAACCCCTTACCTGCTAGAGACCATTTCACAGCCATGTGCTAAAAGCATTGATAGTCCTTTGCACTCCCTATATTTAAAACCTATATTAGAGCCTTTTTTTGAAGTTACAAGGAAATCACACAAAATGACAAGAATAAAATAAAATGAAAATATGTACATGGTAAACAACTGCATGGGAGTAATTTAAATACATTTTAAAAATTACACCTTTTGCTTTTACATTTAGTGTTAGTCCTGCATACCTCCTATCTGTCCCTATATAATAGGAACAGTCCTTATTTTGGGCCCAAATCCCTCTGTCCCACTCTTCCATCCTAATGCCCCTCTTTTTTTTAGCAACTCCTTATGGTTGATGTGTCTGAGTGTATAACAGAGTCCACAGCAATAATACTCCCAGTAATGTGTTTTTAAACTACAATAAATGTGTTTAGAAATCAGTCTGTGTAAATAAGACTATCCTGTGCTTATTCTAAATTATATTTCTGTTGTATATTGATATTAGTAAGTCAACTAAAATTTCCTAGAACAGCCCCGCCCTGGCCACTCCCAAATTAACAATTTAATTAAAGTGCCCCATTTTGTCTGCTTGAAATGTTGGCACTGGCTTATATAAAAGAAAATGTACCTGCTGTCCATTGCATTCAAAGAATTCGGAAAGCTGTAATAACATCAACACGATCCCGACTTTAGATAGAGGAAAATAGATGCCGCTACATTGTCCTCAGAAACACAACAATGCATCATATGCAACAACAAAAAAGTTAAACATCAAATTGTAGAGAATCGAAACCCATCCGTGTTATTTACTGAAGTGAGAATTCAGAGTGAATTTCAAATTTGAGGCCAGAGTAGCTGAACTTAAAGCATATCTGACTGAATTGCAGATCAATTTATTTGAGAAATTCTTCAGTAGTCATAGCTTGGCCGTTGTAGCCTAAATTCTTTAATCTCAATTTCAATTCTCTTTTTTGCACTTTTTTAAGTGAATGAACCCCTAAGGTATTAATAATATTAGTAATAAAAAACAACTAATAAAGTAAATGTTAAACTATTAGCCCAAACGGGAAAGTTCATAACATAAAGTCTACTACGGACCTTGTAAGACACCTCTAGAAATATATTTCTAGATTTGGAAATCACCTTCCGTTACCATAGTTGTCATTGTGTTTCAGTTTGACCCATGAACATTTTCACAGCATGATGCTTCTAGTCTTGGCCATATGTTTTTGGTATTTTCTTTTAACCCAATGCATCTCATAATAATTTCTCCGTCTTAATGCTAAAACTGTTTTGTTTGCAAAATTGAAGATTATGCTACTGCAAGGAATAAAGCTTTGTATTCGTATTATTATAGTTTCCCTTTAACTCCAAGCAGCAAAAAAACATATAGAAAAAACCAGAACCAATCAGAAACAAGTGATGTCTATATTAAGGCACATTGAACCCAAGCACCTCTTCTTTCTTTATGTGACATTACAGGCACAAGAGAAAAAACATCGAACAAACAGAAAAACATGAACTTCCGGAATCAGCATCCCATAGAACGATTATTCCAACCAAATCAGCACAGGAAAAACATCCCCAGAAGCGAGTCAAACTGAAGAGAAAATGTGTATAAGGCTTAGTCATGTGGAAATAAAATTATGGAATAATAAAACAATGCAGACAAACAATGAATCTCAAATATACATACACCATAGCAGAATCTAAGCAATACCACATGGATAACCAAAACACACAAAATCATTACTAAGACCGTACTAAAATACTAAAACCAAATTAGGAAGTCACAATAAATACACCCAACAACAAAATAACCCTAATGACAACAAACAGCAAAAAAGAGGAGGGAAAATACTCTCCTGCTGGCATTACTAAAATAAATATTATTAGTACACTAAAGCAAGCATAGTCTTCAATTTTATAACATGACAGGAGGCAAGAGGAACAGAAATGAAAAGTCTGAAAAATATCCTCTGGAGACCAATCCGCCACCTGTAAAACACCCGCCAGAAAAAGCTGCCGACCACCGAACGGATTGCGCACCGAATGAGAAGAGAAAGTTAAGAACTGACGATACAGGAGCTGTAAATGGATCAAGACTCAGTTTCACCCACCAATTCATCCATGAATTTCAAGTGGAGAGGTAACACAGTCGGAGGCCTCTAGGAGCAGAGCAGGTTGCACCAAGTGCAGATTGCCACATTTGAGAGGCTTTTTGCCCTTGGGTAATTTAGGCCGAGACCCTTCGCCCTTCCAGTGGCATTTAAAGGGCATGAACACTGCCTATTGCCGGTATGCTATTGGGGGCAGAGGCAGCTTTAGTGGGTTCAGAGCTCTCCTGGAACACCTTGGTCTGGGCAGAGCTTACTGCAGAGGATGTAAATCCTGAGGACTTGCTCAAAATGCATAAACTTCAAAAAGGGAGAGGAATGAGATATGAAAAGGAATAGTTTAGCTACTCTAATATATAGTTCTGAAAAGTGACCCTTGGTTCAACTCTGTCTACCTCAGATATTTCTCAAACTATCTAAGAGGGTTGTGACAAACCCAAGGTTATCTCTAGTACTAGGAGAGCCTCCCCTCCCTTCCCCCCTATTCCCGCTACTTCTTGGACACATAGTAATGCTGAATTTGCATTTCCTTATTAATTTTGTCCACCCTGCATGGCAATGATTGGCCGAGAGTGCTGGGAGAGGGTTATCCTATTAATCTCCTCCAGAAAAAAAAGTTGGATTAATTATTTGATTAGCAAATTAGCAATAAAATATTCTTCCAGTTCTTTGAAACACAATTCCCTCTAGTCATTGTTTTTAACCCCGTAGGACCATTTGTCAGAAGTTAAAATATTTTCCTAGCCCCAGGTTACTCTGTAGGCAAAACTGAACAATAACGTTTTAGAAAACAGTCGTTCTTGTCGGATCACTGAATCAGCAGATCAAAAGATTGCTAAGGCCCGGTAAATAAATAAAATGTGTTGTGTAGTTTTTTTTTTTGGTTTGTTACTAAATGGCTATTGGTCAGTTTTACACCATATATTTCCTTTTAAAATGCTGGTTTCCTTTTTCACAACTAGTTGGTGGGTAGACTTTTAGCTTTGGGTCAAGAGGTATTTATAAATGTAACAATATCAGATGCCACATTTATATGGTTTTATTAAGTGGTTTCCTGGAAAAATCGCATGTGTTAACTGTTTATTTCTTTGTCATAGTAGGGAGGAGAGTGTATTAATAATCAAGTATTGCTACAGAAGTGGATTGTGATATTGTATGTGACTTCAAGCATGCTAAAAAAAAAAAATTCACATAGATTACAGTGCAAGGAGGTCACCTGTCCCCATACCTTTGCAGACAGACTTGCTCAAAGACCCCTACCCCTCCAAGTATTGTTACCCCGGGCAGCAGTTTATGCGATTTGCAGATCTCCCATAAAAAACAAAACAAAAAAACCAACAGATACGTCTAGAAATAGTTGTCAGGTGGTCATCTGCTTCTTAGTATGGGCAGAGTAAACTATACTAAGCCAGGGGATTTGTATCAACCACAGAAAATTCAAAGCCAAGTATATATTTTAAAAAAAAAAATGTTATTGTATAGTTTAATGATTATTAATATAATACATTTAAACAAGGGGCATCTTCAACCTACGGAATCTCTTTAAAGGGACACTCTAAGCACTATAACCTTTATTAATCTCACTGAAGTGGTTATGGCCCCGGAGTCTTCTTTCCGCTGCTCTGTTGATTTTTCTGCATTTGGCCAAGCAGTGATGGGAGCCAGTTATCGGCTGTGAGCCTCAGCTGAGTGTTCTCAACCAATCACAACCATCCATTTGGTATGAGATGGTATGGCAGATGGTATGGTAAGACAGAATGTAATCTCAGCCTTAGCTATATCTCCAGTGGGGACACGACCGCCTTCCTTCCAAGGCCCCTCATTCAATTTTGAACTATTTGGAAGTTTAAACCATTGGAAATTTTACACTGAATGGGGGGACGGCACTAGGGGACTCCATGCACTATAACTTCAATAAAACTAAGTGGTTATAGTCCCAAGAGTGTTTCCCTAAATTGTAGACCGATATGAAAGTTATCAGATTATTAATCTGCTATATTCTGTGCTGAAAGCACAAATGATCCAATCACAATGCAGCATTGATTTCATGTTTTTTTTTTTATCCAGACTCTATTAACAGAAAAAAGCATCAGTTATTAATTCACTATATTTCTCTATTTAGGAAAAAAATTGTTATGTAATGTTTAAAAATAATTTTGCACATTTAAAACATAAATATTAAAACGTAAAAAGACAATACATTTAAAAAATTTTTAATAAAAATAATTTGATGTTACATCAATTGCATTGTGACTTTTACACTCCAGGCCTCTTAGTGTGACGTGTGTCCCCCTTTTTTTTTTATTTTACAAAAAGTGCAGATTTCAGTAGAAATTGGTCAATCAGGCAACTGGTCTGTTAGTTCCTGGTTGTTTAGCTCAATGGAGCTTGACTCAACAGACAGGCAATTGCTGCTCAGAGCACCTGTCGTGCAAAGACTTCTCATTGAGCTGCATTGGGAAGTCTGTAAAAGTCTTCAGACAAAAGATCTGCAACTTGTTCAAGATGTTTTTAGATATACTCCTAATGACAATATCAATGATCTCATATAAATCTGCAGTTTTATAAAGTGCCTTTGGAATGTTAAAGGACCACTATAGTGCCAGGAAAACATACTCGTTTTCCTGGCACTATAGTGCCCTGAGGGTGCCCCCACCCTCAGGGACCCCCTCCCGCCCGGCTCTGGAAGGGGGAAAGGGGTTAAAACTTACCTTTTTCCAGCACTGGGCGGGGAGCTCTCCTCCTCCTCTCCGCCTCCGATCCTCCTCCGGGCTGAATGCGCACGCGCGGCAAGAGCTGCGCGCGCATTCAGCCCGTCGCATAGGAAAGCATTTACAATGCTTTCCTATGGACGCTGGCGTGCTCTCACTGTGAAAATCACAGTGAGAAGCACGCAAGCGCCTCTAGTGGCTGTCAATGAGACAGCCACTAGAGGATTAGGGGGAAGGCTTAACCCATTCATAATTATAGCAGTTTCTCTGAAACTGCTATAATTATGAAAAAATGGGTTAACCCTAGCTGGACCTGGCACCCAGACCACTTCATTAAGCTGAAGTGGTCTGAGTGCCTAGAGTGGTCCTTTAAAGTGCTTTATGGATGTGGGGTGATCCATTGAGCAAGACAGTAAGGTGAATGTTTGTACATATTAGAATGAAACCTATACAAATACACAAGTAATTTGTACATTAACAACAGGCACAAAAGGACAGTTACACAAAATCCCTTTTGCATCATTTACTCCCTGTATCTTTCATTATAAAATGAAAAACCCTAGCATGCGCCCACAGTCCTGTCCAGAACAGGCCAACCCCCGGAGCAAATAGGGAGGGGGGGGGGGAGCATGACTGCTGCTCTGAGGGGTTGGCATAGCATTCTGGGAAAAATTACCAGACTGCTGGTGAACAATGCTGAGGGAGCCTGGCATTGTCTTTCCCCACCCTGCCTCCCCGATTGTTCTATTCTGGAATTGTTGTTTTGTGTTGTGTTTTCTTTGTTTTTATTTTGTCACAGCTGAGGGTTTCCTGCGCCAGCAAGTTTGGTAAATGAATAATGCCCGGACGGGCTTGGGGAGTTGCAGCCTGAATTTGGTTGATGACGAAGGACAGGCTGAAGAGGCTCTGGAAGAAGTTTAAAGTGTACCTGTCTGCTGGGTAAAACCAGCAGCTGACAGTATTTGGTTGTTGTGCTGGTTTAAATAAAGCTGTGGCTGTTGCCTTTACCCACTTAACATGGTGTTGCATTACTTATTGGGAATGGATGGATAATGGGATTTGGTGATTGAAGGAGTCAGCAGCCATGAGCCCCAATCTACATATCTACAAATCAACAAATATATTCTGTCTTAGTATCTCTTCATCTGTTTTCTTCACATGCAGACACCTACCTCTCTGGGTGTTTTCTACAACTACACATTTCAGTGGATGCACTCCATGAACCCATGAAACGTTCACCTAATCTCCCGACCTTAAGAAAATCTCTAAACCCAAGTCTCCCAACTGTCCTGATTTCAGCAGAGTAGTTCCTATGTCATGGTCCTGTCCCGCCATCCCTGGTTCATAAGCAGGACACTAGAGAGTGCATTATTACTCATTAATACTACCACCAGGGCACTAGTGACTTTACAGTTCGGCCTGTTTGATGTATACATGCCTAGCTGACATGTCTATTCTTCGGGTCAACTCACCCACTTAATGGTCAGGTCCTGGTCAGTTCCCTTTATCTGATGTTGAGGGTATGCCTAAACCTAATCCATTTACGACCGTGTAATATATAAATGTTCACCTTATTTAAAAATAAAATCCCTGGATTTACACTTGAGAGAAATTAATTGAATTCACTTATATAACCGTTCTGCAACTCTGTAAAATATAATGGAACTATGATACAAAAATAATAATGCTATAAAAACTATTTTGCAAGAATTCTAATTATTTTTAAATGGACTAGAATAATAGAAGGTTTTAACATTAGTGCTCCAGTATATAAAAGATGGTGTCTAGTGAACTACAGCTTACCTTGTACCAGGCGATATTAAAGGCCATGTGCAGACAAAGTGGTCAATGACTTCATTTATGCCTTTGGAATGTTTTAAAAGATAAAACACAACTAATATTTCACAGTGTAGATATGTGTGTGAAGGGTACGGATGAGATACAAGCTTACATTAGAATCAGGGTGACTTCTGGGGGTCAGTCGTGTTGGATGATTGCCAAAATCTGCCAATGGATTAATTTGACATTGAATCACATTTTTGTATTCTTACTATTACAAAATCAATCTTGTTTTTTGCATAATTCGTTTAATCGCTATATCACAACCAACTGTGGCTTACAACTTCATTTCAATCACCGGTTAAATGAATATGGAAAATAATACAACAAGTCTCCCTAGTTATTTGGGGTCTTTAGAATCCCTCGCTTCCTGTTTACTTATTTGCATATATTAACTCTATGCCTGCTGGGTACTTGTATAGCTATTGGTTGTATTTTTTTATTTCAGGGATAGTTTGGGAAAAGAAAGGGACTCTTGAGTCATGAAGCCCAAAATGTACTGTGCTTTGGGTCAGTCAGTCTCAATTCAAAGAGTTCTGTTCGCTGATAATTCATATTTTGCTATGTTCATTTCAGATGACAGAAATTTATGTGAATTCTATCTGACTTTGCACTTTTGACAAATCTCACATTATTTAAACAAAAAATTCACCAGTGCAATTTTTTAATTAGTAAATAAACTATAAATATGCTGTTTCAAAGGGGATCTCTTTATAACCAAAGTTAATAACAACAAAATGGACATCTAATGAGCAAACGAGAGAATGATGGTATATGAGATTTAAAATATATTGATACAGTTTTTTCTCAGTGTTGTTTAAAATCTACCAAATATCTGCTGTTTATCCTAAAATCCTATCTCCAGCAACAACTAATTCATACTAATAACCTTCTGAAATGTAATCATATTGAAATACCTTGTAAGGTATACATTCCAGAGGGCGAGAATCCCTAATGTGAAAAACATAGGCTTTCTAATCAGCTAAAAATGAATGGTTTCACTGTAATTCCTGAAGTATTTAGGCAAATCAAACAAGGATTAAGAAATTTAACTCCTTGGTGTATGACCTGCGCAGCATTTTAGACGTAAGTAATCATTATGGTCTAGTCAGTCAACATTTGTATGGAGGGCGTGTAATCTTCCACAGGTGATCTTTACAATTTCACATTAGTAAATGAAAACCCATATTATACTGTTTCCAAAATATGATTTGCATTTTATCATTAAAAATGTTACAGGAAGTCCAGTCTCCCATCGCTGCCGCTATTGAAGCCATTGCCAGCAGAGCGTACTTTTGATATTAATTAAAATGAAGGATGACAGAACTATTGAAAAAAAAAGAAAAAAAGAAAAAGAAATAGAGAGAACAATTTTCCTGCTTAGAAAAATGACCTTTTACAAGTGTTTGTTCTGCTGTAAGAACTGGTCATTATTTGAAATTACTGAGAATTTTCAATAAGGCTTCAACGTCGGAGTCAATTTGTGACTTTAGACACAGAGATATGTTTTGTAATGAACAATCTGCTATTATCAAAGGCTTCACTTTATCACAGCCGGGAGTCTGTAATTCACAAAGCCAGATTAAAAACAAAAGTACGAACAAATCTTGCAGCACACCCACCACCGCACTCCTGTTTGATATTTGGAGTTTTTTTTATAATAATACATAGATATAGATCCTCTTAATATTGTAACGCAAAGAGCTGGATGATACAAACTTCTATATTGAAAAAAAACTTAGAATCTGAAACTGATTAATTTAAGGTTCTATTGTGTGAGATGGAAATTGATTATCAGTATAGATCAGCTAGCAAATAGTGGCCCATTTTTTTAAGGAGAAACCCTATAGGGGAGATTTAACATGACAAAAACCGTTGCTATTCAGGAAAACAATAGAATGTGTACCCAAAATAGCACCTGTTTTGCCTTGATAAATCTTGCTCAACATTTTTTTAGGTTTTGCTATTTAAAAAAACAAAAAAAAAATAAAACAAGCCTTTTTAGTTTGGGAACAAAATGGCGCGTACGTTTAAAGATACATGCCATTTTATTGCTTGCATTGGAAAAGCAAACAAGCGTCACTTTTGAGAATGCAGGTTTCTAAAGCTAGTTGCTGCTTAATGTGTTAGTGACCTATCTTTACATGGTAATGATTTTTATATAATATCAAAACAGGGGTACGATATAGATCCCCTAAATTGATTTCATTAAAGCCCTATTACTACCATAATCACAAGCAGGGCCAGATTAAGAGCCCAGTGGGCCTGGAACTGACAATTACGATAGGCCTAATAACAGAATCTTATCGACCAAAAATATTAAAACAGTCATACATCCCAAGCGTCATGTATCTGATGGTAATGATGCTGGAGGAAAACTCATAGGATGCAACTATAAGAAAACAGATACCCAATGCTAATCTATCGCTTTCATCTTTCAAGTAAATCCATACCCCTAGCAGTAGTGTCCAGTGAAGCAGGAAGTCAGTAGGCGGGCTAAAAGGGTGTGCCACTGACGCAAATCACGTAACCAGAACTGTCAAAAGGGATGAACATGCCCAAAAAGGGCGCATGTCTGCCCAACGAATTGGAAGGCCTGCCTGTCATGAATGCATGTCAGGCTGCCTGCCAATCATGCAGGCTGGCCAGCTAAGGGCATACTACACAGACAGACCCCTATGCTTGCCGCACTGCCTCACCTCCCCTTCCCTGTAGTGTGGACAAGCTCCTCTCCGGTCCGCCGTCCCGGCCACGCTACAGGGAAGGGGAGGTGAGGAGAAGAAGATTACAGGGAGGGGGAGTGGAGAAGATTGGAGGGGGGAGTGGAGAAGAAGAGAAGATTACAGGAGTGGGGGAGGGAGAAGATTACAGGAGGGGGAAACTGGAGAAGATTACAGGAAGGGAGTGGAGAAGATTACGGGGGTGGAGAAGATTACAAGGGGGGTGAAGATCATGCTTGGGGGAGAAAGATACATGGAGGGGGAGGGGAGAAGATTACAGGAAGGAGGGGAGAAGATTACAGGGGGGAGAAGATTACAGGAGGAGGGGAGAAGATTGCAGGAGGGAGGGGGGAGAGATTACAGGGAGGGAGGGGGGATAAAGCTACAGGAGGGGGGAGAAGTTTACAGGAGGGAGGGGAGAAGCATACAGGAGGGAGGGCAGATTACAGGGAGGGGGGAGGAGAAGATTACAGGGAGGAGGGAGGGAGAAGATTACAGGGGGAGGGGGGAGAGATTACAAGGAGGGTGGAGAAGATTACAGGAGGGAGGGAGAGGGGAGGGAGAAGACACAGGGGAGAAGATTACAGGAGGAGGAGGATTACAAGGAGGGGGAGTGGAGAAATTACAGGAGGTAAGAAGATTACAGAGGAGTTAAAAATTACAGGGGAGAAGATTACAGGGAGGGGGGGAGGGAGAATATTACAAGGGGAGAAGAAGAGAAGATTACTGGGAGGGGGAGAAGAGAAGATTACAGGGGAGAAGAAGAGATTACAGGGAGGGGGGAGAAGAAGAGAAAATTACAGGGGGAGGGGAGAAGATTACAGGGAGGGGGGGGAGAAGAAGAGAAGATTACAGGGGGGGAGAAGAAGAGATTACAGGGACAAGGGGGAAAGAAGAGGAGAACACGGGGGGAGAAGAAGAGGAGAACACGAGGGGGAAGATGAGAACACAGGGACGGGTTATGGAGAACGTGGGGAGGGAGAGACCACTAAAGGAGGGAGGGGTGGTGGAGAGACCACTAGAAGAAGGGGGTTGAGGAGAGACCGGTAAGGAAGGGGGGGGTGGAGGATAGATCACTAGGGGAGGGTCGGGGGAGAGGAGAGACCACTAATGGAAAGGGGGGGCAGAGGAGAGCAGAGACCACTAAGGGGGAGATGAGAGATCACTAATGGAAAGTCGGGGAGAAAAGGAGACCATTAAGGGAGGTGGGTGGGAGAGGAGAGACCACTAAGGGATGGAAGGGAGAGCTCTATATGACGGGAGGCAGGACAGGGAGCTCTTTCACACTACGCACACACACACACACAATGCATCCCTATACACACAGAAACACAACATGTTTCCCTTACACACAGAGAAACACACAATACATCCATTACACACACACACACACACACACAATGCAACCCTTACACGTAAAGACAATGCATCCTTTGCACATATACACAGAAACACACAATGCATCCCTTACACACACGTGCAAACACACACGGCTTCTCTTACACATACACAGAAACACACTTTGCATCCCTTATGCATACAAACACAGATTCACACAATGCATCCCTTACACACAACAAGAAACACACAATACATCCCTTATACACAAACTGCTTTCTATCCCTTACACAAAAACACACTGCTTCTACTACACACAAACACACTGCATCACCTACACAAACTGATATGCCTATACACTACATTCCATAAGCACACACATTAGATCCTCTACAGTAACACATAACACATTCCCTACAGACTCCACTCCCTGTGAGCGAACTCATGGGTGGAACATGTAGGTGGGCCTTATGGGCATACTCACTGTCAGGCCCTGGGGCCCAGACCTTGAACTGTGTAAGGGGCCCAAAAAAATGGGGCTGCTTCCTGTTCTTCCAGAACATTGAATTTTGTGACCACAGTTAGAAACAGCCTCCAGAGATCCTGTTCTACACCAGACCAGTGGAGCCAGACTGCAGCCAGAGTCCATCACCTTCCTCATCTGATTGTAAGTAGGCAATCTAGTATATTATTAGTGACACTAATCTCTAATTTACCTCACATTAAAGGGACACTATAGTCCCCAGTTTGTCCCTGAAGGCTTTTAAATGTAAACACACACTGTGTGCAGAACTGGCATTAGTTCATATGGCAGTTCATATGGATGGGGCATTGCGATGTCACTGGGGCGGTGGGAGGGGGCGGCAAATCTTTATTTTGCCTAGGGCGGCAAAAATCCTTGCACTGGCCCTGCTTCTTACTAGCAGGCAGAAGCTCCTGATATATAGTCTGGGACAGAGAAAAGTTGTATGTAGTGAGTGAAGAAGAAAGGGGTGTGTTAGAGAGACCAAAGTCAGCATTACCTTAACTAATTTCATTGTCAGCCTGCCCACACAAGTTTTGTTCCCATACATCCCTCTTAAGTTTCCATACTTAAGCAAGAGTATGTGAAGAGTAGTTAGGGTTGCAACCTTTCTTGGAAAAAAATACCGGCTTTACTAATTTGCATAATTCATTATGTATGCGTGACATAAGAAATAATTCAGTAAAATCACCCAAAAACTACATACAGTTTGATTCTGCTGTATAGATGGATTGCTCCCAGTGTCTTCCTGTCTCTCAGTGTCTGTCGCCCAGTGTCCCCAGGTCTCTTTGTCCCCTATGTATCAGTGCCTCCGTGCCCCATGTTTCTTAGTGACCCCTCGTGTCTCCATGTTACCCAGTGTCCCCATGTCTCAGTGTCCATAAGAGTCTATGCCCCCATGTCTCCCAGTGTCCCCATGTCACTAGGGGATATTGTAAAACATGGGGGCACTGGGAGAGCTGGGGACACTGGGAGACATGGGGACACAGAAACTAGGGGAGACTGGGCAACATGGGGACACTGAGAGACTAGAGGACACTGGTAGACAAGGGACACTGGGAGACTAGGGGACACCGAGACACTGGGAGACTAGAGTACACATACACTAGGAACACGGGGAGAGTAAGAGACACCGAGTCACTAGAGACACTGGCTGGGAGAAATAGGGACACTGAGAGACATGGGATACTGTGTCCCTAGTGTCTCAGTGTCCCCAATTCTCCCAATGTCTCAGTGTCTCTCAGTGTCTCCCAGCATCCGCTAGTGTCTCAGTGTCCCCAAGTGTCTCAGTGTTCCCGTGTCTCCCAGTGTCCCCTAGTGTCTCATAGTCCCCAGGTCTCCCAGTGTCCCTATGTTTCACAGTGTCCCCTAGTGTCTCCCAGTGGCCCCAAATGTCTCATTGTCCCCCTGTCTCCCAATATCCCCAAGTGTCTCCATGTCTCCCTGCAGCCTTTCCCCCCTATCCCTCACTTACCTGAGCTGTAGGCTGTCTCTGCAGGCAGGGAGCTGCTGTCTGGACACATTATACTGTGTAGCTGCTCCCCCACAGATCAGTGAGTTGAGAGAGGTAGGAATATGCTGTGTTCCTATCCCTGCCTCTATCCACACACAGTAACCCCTACTGGACGGTGGTGGTATTGCAGAGTAATCTCTGTTTATACTGAGAAAAATACCGGCATTTGTATTGCCAGTAATAGTGCAATACATTAGGGATGTGCATGGGCAAAAAAATTGGTTCAGCACTTCCGAAATTCGTCACTTTGGCAATTCGGTTTGGTTCGGCACTTCCGTAATTCCCTAAGCATAACCCTAACCCTAACCCTACCCCTACCCGTGACCCTAACCCTACTAGGGTTAGAGTTGTGGTTATGGGTAATCGTTAGGTTAGGTGTAGGGTTAGGGTTGTATTCCTGTCATCATTCCCTTAATTTTCCCTCCCTCTCCTGTTTAGCCACTTTTCAGAAATTCGAAGCACTTCGGCACTTCTGAAATTCGACACTTCGTCAATATGGTTTGGTTCGGCACATAGGCAATTCGGACATTCGGCCGAATTTAAATTCAGACCAAAA
The DNA here is from genome assembly GCA_933207985.1 of Pelobates cultripes. Taxonomy (NCBI): domain Eukaryota; kingdom Metazoa; phylum Chordata; class Amphibia; order Anura; family Pelobatidae; genus Pelobates; species Pelobates cultripes. Next base: position 48,261,848 of record OW240924.1, on the reverse strand, counting down.
CGAATTGCACATGTCTACAATACAGGCACTGACTTTTTATTTTTTTGATAGATGTAAAAATAAATAGAGCAATAAATGAACTGAAAGATGAAGGTTGAATGATTAGTAACCCAAATGCTTCACCACTCTACTACAATCAAAGGGTTACATTTCCATGATGAGAGATCCAACTATTAAATCAATTTATGCCTCTTATTATGCATCCATGCCCTAATCCTGGTGTATAAAGATTTTCAGCAATTTAATATCTCACAAAAGAAAGACAAAATGGGTCCTCATCTTGAAATAATTGTATTTTAGTCTTAAACTGCACTATTCTCTGATTCGAAGTTTAGGTCTGTTACCCTAGGAACAACAAAATATCTATTAAAACAATGTGATATATATGCATACTGATACAAATTCATGGAATACTGAATTGTTGTAGTAAATTAAAAAAAAAATTAGGTAAAAAAATGCAAATTTGGAAAATTCTCTGGCTCAGCTGAACTATTTTGGCTTACATTATTCCATTAAAGGAACACTATAGTCTCCTAAATTACTTTAGCTAAATAAAGCAGTTCTAGTGTATAGATCATTCCCCTGCAATTTCACTGCTCAATTCTCTGCCATTTAGGAGTTAAATCACTTTGTTTCTGTTTATGCAGCCCTAGCCACACCTCCCCTGGCTATGATTGACAGAGCCTGCATGAAAAAATAAACTGGTTTCACTTTCAAACAGATGTAATTTACCTTAAATAATTGTATCTCAATCTCTAAATTGAACTTTAATCACATACAGGGGGCTCTTGCAGGGTCTAGCAAGCTATTAACATAGCAGGGGATAAGAAAATCTTATTAAACAGAACTTGCAATAAAGAAAGCCTAAATAGGGCTCTCTTTACAGGAAGTGTTTATGGAAGGCTGTGCAAGTCACATGCCGGGAGGTGTGACTAGGGTTCATAAACAAAGGGATTTAACTCCTAAATGGCAGAGGATTGAGAAGTGAGGCTGCAGGGGCATGTTCTATACACCAAAACTGCTTCATTAAGCTAAAGTTGTTCAGGTGACTATAGTATCCCTTTAATTTTTCAGTTAAATATAAATTGGCGTTTAGTGAACAAACATCATAAATTCACACATTAATTTGCAGAACAAAAAAAAATAAACCAAACTTTTGTGGTCATTTACTCCTTCTAAAGTTTGGTAGTGAAGGAAAGACCTGTCTACATTTACAGTATATGGCAGAGGTGCCCAAAAGATAGATGCCCAGATGGTTTAAAACTACAGTTTCCATGATGCTTTGTCATACTAAAGGTATTCTAAAGGCATGTAAAGCAGCATGGGAAGTGTAGTTCTACAACATATGGGGATCTACCTTTTGGGCACCCCTGGTATATGACCCCTTTTTTCTGATAATTCAAAGAGTACCCGAAGGGCTATAATAATTGCAGCTTATTGTACCGCTTACTGTACATAAATCTTTTGGTATTCTCCCTCCATTTTAAAGAATTAGCAAGTAATAACACCATCCATTTCCGTCTCAGCAGTGCCAGGGCACACAATGCAAATGAGGAGGGAAATAGATACATTGTTTCATTTCCCTTCTTCGCTGTATACTTCCTCCATGGTTATTGTCAGGTGCAAAATGGAGTTTATAACAATGATTGACAGGGAGTCAAAATGGAGGCACCCAGCTGCCGGATAAAAAGTGTGTTGCTTAAATTAAAAAAAAAAAAAAAGAATTTGCAAAAAACTGTCAGTTCCCCTTCAACCTGCAAATCCAAACTTGGCCAAAACTTGGGGAGTAGCCCATAAGGATACAAGTGACCATTTCTCCTATAACAAGATCCCTCCTATGCCCTGTCTATACAATCTATTTTCCAATAATTTAACACGTCGGGCATGACTGACCAGCATACAATGAGCTAGTTACACCCAGTGTATTTTTAGGCTAAACCTGCTTCCTAGGGCTGAAGGTTCTCAGCTTGATCTTGCATATCCTGTGGTTTTAAATCATTTAAATCCCTTAAGGTGATAATTTCCTTAGCCATCTAGCTTATTTCGCCTGTCATTTGGGGTATATATCACTGCAGACCATTACTTAAATATGCACAAATTACAACGTGCACCAAAGCCATTAAAATTCCATCAGCTCCATAGAACTGGAAAGAGCTACAATCATATTTTTATTATGTAATAATGCTGAATTCTCCAACATTTTTCCATGGAGTAATTATCAGAATTACACAAGATTGAGCCATAAAATAGCATAAACACCAGGATTCATTTTTTAGCTTGTACAATGTAGATGTACAATGGACATAACACATTGGACATTATTGGTTATTAGCAGACATCTCACGTTGATGAATAAAGTTTAACAGCCACTTCAGAACCCCCTGCCATGCTCATCTATACAGCTATTTGTTAAGTGTTTCATTAACACACCTTGGTTTGCTTCTGGTGTACAGAAGGATAGTGCACTCACGTTGTTTTTTTACCCTGCAGTTAGTCCTTTATATATTTTTTTTTATATCAATTAATCTTTATTTTATGAATTCTCAACCTTTTTTTATGCTGTGTTGAGCAAATGTATCAGTAGGTATAACAGGATTGTACAGAACAGGAACACTCCACTGCCCAAATAAAATAAAAAAATAAACATATTTTTTTAAATCGCTGTTTAGTAGATAGACCTCTAATTAAAACACACATGCATTTAATTATGCATTTTTTTTCCCCATTACTGGCATATCTAATTACAGCTTGCAAAAGCTGCAGATTTCTTGTCTGCTGCTTTTGTAACCCCTCCCCTTCTAACAGCACCCAGACTTTCTGTAACTGTCCAATCACAGACTTCACTATGCAACTCAATGATAAGTTTTTGCAAATGAGATGGTCTGGGCAATTGCTGCCTCTTGAGTTTAGCTTCACTGGACTAACCAAACCAGTAGGTAACATGACCTGTTTTTCCGAATGACAGGCAGGGGTGTATAACCAGGTTAATTTATAAAAGGTTTATTTATTTCCATTAACACCTGCACTTTTTGGAAAATGAAAAAAGAGGACACAATCTTCACACACAAAGCACTTCAGCTGGCTGAAGAGTCTTAAGGGTCTGGAATGTCCTTTTAATGGAACACACTAACATTTTTAATTTTCTCATGTTAGCGTGTTCCATAGTATATATAAATTACTGGCCCCCAAACCATTTAAAATAAGCGATTGTCAGAGATCATTTGACGCTCTCAGCCAATGAGCTAAGCCCTGCTTGGGAACTAGAGTCTCCTGAGTTAGTAGAAGATGTAGGGAATGTTTCCTCTAGGTAAAAAGTCAAACTTTTCAAAACCAGTTTGAATACTTACAACAACGGTTACCTAGGCACTCCTGGCACCAGAACCACTCCAGTGTTGAAATTTTTTTAAGTAGTAGTTTTTTTTTTAGAAGTAAAAATAACTTTCTTTCTTTCCAAAAAACATTTTTTTGATTGGGGATAATCCACAGGTCAGTGTTGGCTGAGTACAAATTCTCAGTCTGGTTGAAAGTTAATAATGCTTCTTTGACGTGTTTCCATTTATTATTTTTTTTTTAAGGGGCAGTCTAAACACCATAATTATTACAGGTCATAGTTGTATTTATTGTGCAAGAGCTCATGGTCCCTATCCCACTTATTTGTCAGGTGGTTATAAATGGTTTGACAAAACCTACCCCTGGTGCTTTCAGCCCATAATTGCTATTCTGGTTCGATGAATTGATATTGGTAATGGGGAAGAGTACATTTGTGCATTATTAAAATCGGCACTGTCACCTTTTGCCGAATTCGCAAAGTCCCCTGTCTGTGACATTGCCGCTGGTGGTCCATTTGCCAAGACGGGCAGGTAAAGGTGAGCGACAAATTCACACACCTATACATATAACAGGCACTAATACAAAGCAATAAAAAGCCCAAGATTAAAATAATAATAAATTATAAAATAGCTATAAAAGAAAATGTCCAAACTTTGAGGTGCAGCTGGTGCAACGGTAGAGACGCCTTGAGAATTATTTTCTCGTAGGGATAAGGAAATCAAAGATGGCGTTGGATCCATATCCACATAGAGAGAAGAACAGAGAAGAAACTACAATAGTGTAATATGCCACAACAGAATATTGTGTAATATGCAGATCGTTATGGTCTTACTCACATTTCATAGAGCTAAAACAAGCTCTGGTGTTGTTTGCATTCAGTGGTGTTGATCCCCCACTGGTGGGATATTGGTGAGTATACATCCAGTAAAAATCTCAGTAGTGTTGTAACCCAAAAGAAAAAAAAACAAGGAGCAATAATGTTTTCTGTATAAAACTTACTTAACATTTATAAAAGGTCTTATACTCACATTTGCTCAATGTTTAAAATGAAAGTGGCATAATCCCCACCTAGGATTGAGGTCTTCTTTGGAGCTGTAGACAGGAAGCCTGGTTGACTCTTTTTGAGGCTTTATTTCCAGGATTGGGCAAAAAGTGATCTTCAGCTTTTGTAGAATCCCACCTCCCACAATTCTTTGCCAGTCTTAATACTGGTAAAGTATCACGGGAGTGGTAGTTCATCTGAGGTCTACCATTTGGACTCCCCCCAATGAATAAGGAAAAATGTAAATTGTAATTTTATACTTATAATATATTTGCCTTTTTTCTAAATTAACAGCACAATCTCGATCAGAGCTTCATATAAAAGAGTGTTTTGGATATTTACTACAGGGATAATTCATGTGGCACTTCCCCTTTTTAGCTCAGTTTCTACTGCACTGGGTCCATAGAGACTCAACACTTCCTCTTTAGAGGTATTAGCATTTTCTGTTTGTTTGGTACGTTAAGTTCTTGAATGATTACAAAAACAAACTTCATTTAAATTAAATGTTGTGGTCTCCATCTTCTATATTGTGATGTTAAAAAGCATGGTTAAGCGTGATAGGAAAAAATCCTTGAAGGAAAAGGCCCCCATCCCTTATTATTATCTACTGTATTTAAGTCAATATTTTCGAATGATTGCATTTCAAATGCTCAAAGAAGGAAACCTCCATTTTAGGTGGTGTTGCCGATGGTATGGTCATGGATATTTTAGGTGACTTCACAACTCAAAGTAAATTAAATTTAGAAAAAGCCCGTAGACACAAACTTATTTTAAACACATTTGTTGTAGTTTAAAGGTACATTACAGTGAGACTTATTGCTGTAAAGACTCACTCAAGACAGACCGAAAATGTAGGGCTCTATTAAAGTGGGACATTAGTTGAGAGGGATTTAGGCCCAAATTAGGGATTGTCTCTCCTAAATAGGTATAATGCTGACGTATGTTTCCCCTATCATTATTTCTTAATAGCAATTATACTTAGATAAAACTTTGATCTAAATAATTTCCTTAACTCCGTCCTAACACCCACAAATGCCATGAAATTGATATTAAAGTGTAAGCACACTGGCCAAAGTCAGACTTTTTGTTCGTACGTTTGGGCTGATGAATACTATTAACATTATGGTTGCCTAAGAGTAGTGGGAATTTAAAAAAAAATAAAAAATTTAATTTTACTTATTGAAGAATCAGCCTTACTAATCCTATCCGTGAGGTCCTATAAGTATACATGTCTCGAGAAATAGGGCCACTTCTAGACTATTGTGAATGGCAACTTTTACAAACGCTCACCGTAAGCAAACGTGACAGCTATAAAGCTTTTCAATGCAGTTGGCGCACTCGAGAGAAATTATAATTGTGTGCATCCGTGTACAAACCTACGCTTGTCTGCATGGCTATCGGGGTGGCGGTATTGAAAAGTCTGTTAAACACTTTACACCTGAAATGGTCAATTTGTGGTTTTTGAAAACAACATTTATCATTCAGCTGGCTCCAAGGGACCAAGCTAGCGCAGCCTGTCGTCATATCTACTTAAAAAGCTAAAGCTGCTGGCAGACGCCATTTCCTAATAGACCATTTTATTCTGGAAGAGAATTCTAACTGTAAATGGGTTGGAAGATCATCTAGTGAATAAACCGGTGTTAATTTTACACCAGTGCAGAATAATAAGTCTATGGAGAAACATAATCTCTGTCACATGTCGCAAAAGCTATAGAGTAATGTGAATCGGATTCCAGTAAAATATCCACAAAGCAAATTAACATATAATGGCACAATTATTTTCAACGTTACAGCCATACCTTATATTGAAAAAAAAAAATGAAAAACCAAAGATCATTCTATTTTGCCAGCCAAAGAATTAACAGTTTAATGTCTTTAGTGGTAATTGCTAGATACACACATGCTCTGTGAGCGATATAAGCCAAGTCCGTTAATGCTCTAATATAGTGACTACTAAGACGCCAACGTTGCATACCTGCCCAGCCAGAGACATTACAAATAGGCTGAATATGCATGGGCCATAGGAGGCAAGTTGAAGGAGGTGGCACGTCCTGGCGCTTATTTATTCCTTTTCTTTAACTATACATTACAAGACAGTTGTTGCTGAAAAAAGCAGCTTTCAGATTTATACTGGGCTGTGTGAGTGGGTCCCCGGATGCCCATTGTGTCACAATATCCATCTGTCTCTCCCACAGACTTACATTGGTGCTAAGCAGCCAGCACTCTACCCGATACTCAATAACAGGTGCACTAAGGTAACCCCACTACCCAAACACATACTGCAGTAGGTTGCAAGAATACAATGGGGATGCCGAAATGAGAACTTATATACAAGGCAGTAACTATTGGCACCAGACCACTTCAGGTCATTGAAGCGTTCTGGGTGCAGTGTCCCAGCTCCCTTAACCCTGAGCAGTTAATTATTGCAGTTTTTTCTGAACTGCAATAATTACCTGCCAGGGTTAACTCCTCCTCTATAAGACAGCCACTAGAGGGACTTCCGGGTGGTTAGGTGACTTTTGGTCGGATAAATGATGCTGGACATTCTTGTGCTATGCATGAGCACTTCCAGTGTCACCGGAATCCTCATAAGAAAGCATTATTGCTTTCCGATAAAGAAATCCTAATGCAAGCTCGGCCATTGCCGCGCATGAGTATTAGTTCTCCCCCGCTGGCTGGCGTTGGCAGGGGAGGAGTGAAGGCGGACCTGACCCAGCACCGAGGGACATTGGCGCTGGTCCTCGGCTAAGTGACAGACAAAGGTTTTTAACCCCTTCTGCAGCATGGAGGGGGGGGAGTTTGACAGAGAGGGAAGCTATCGTGCCAGGAAATTAGTTCATTTTCCTGGCACTGTATAGTTTCCCTTTACGTGTTGCTCCTAACAGTAGATCACTTTAAATGGCAGTGTTCAAGGAGGGAACCAAGACAATGTTCAAGAGTATGAAGCCATTGGAGTATAACCATACTGGTGTATGACTCATCCATACATACTAAAGTAATACAAATATTATATATATTTATTTTTTAGATCCCACCCAGGATTTAGGAGTAACATTATTATTCAGGTCACAGGTTGTGGGTGGGGAAGCATTATAGTGGCACTTTAAGGTACAGTAAGCAGCAAAAGTAAACCTGATATTTTCTCTTAAAGAATAAGATTATAAAACAAGAGCTGAAAACATCCCGACCTCATTAAGAGATTCATTATAGATCTTTCCTTTCTTTAGATTTTGAAAAGAACTAGATGCCACTCAAAAAAAATAATAATGACAATAATCACAAAGCATAACGGAAACAATACGTCTAAATATACTATATAGTCTTGAATGATAGACAACTAAGGAAGTTATAAAACAAAACCTTCCTCGCCTGATTATCTAGAAAAAGAAAAATTAGAAAAACAAAAATATTCGGGATTTGACACAGAAATACAATCTGAAAAGGAAAAAAAATATATAAAAAGTTTAAACAGAAAATCACATACATTATCAGTAGCAAAAACACACGGTGGAACAATAGAATGGTGTACGCAAACTAATCATATGGGATTTTATACATATATTGTCCCTTAAAGGGACACTGTAGGTACCCAGACCACTTCATGTTTACATTGCAGCTCTAAGACTGCCCTCAGTGGCTGTCTACCAGACAGTCACTGGGGGTGCTTCCGGAATCGTAACTGACTTTTGGTCTGTTATCTGAAGTTGGACGTCCTCACGATTTTTTCCACATAGGAAAGCATTGATTTAATTTCTCCCTGTGTCCCCAAGCGTCTCAGTCTCCCCAGTGTCCCCTAGTGACATGGGGACACTAGACGATATGGGGACACAGAGTGTAGAGGACACTGGCTGGGTGAAATAGGGACACAGAGACATGGGATATTGTGTCCCTAGTGTCTCAGTGTTCCCATGTCTCCCAGTGTCCCTATGTCTCCCTGCTGCCTTTCCCCCAATCCCTCACTTACCTGAGCTGTAGGCGGTCTCTGCAGGCTGGGGAGCTGCTATCTGGGCTCATTATGCTGTGTAGCTGCTCCCCCGCAGATCGGTGAGTAGATAGAGGCGGGGATATGCTGTAACTTCCTATCCCTGCCTCTATCGACACACACAGCGACCCGTACTGGACGGTGCGGATATTGCAAAGTAATCTCTGTTTATACTGAGAAAATTACCAGCATTTGTATTGCCAATAATACTGCAATACTGGCACTGACCAGGCAGCAGGTAAAATACCGGCCAGGTGCAACCCTAAGAGTAGTGTGTAAAAAAAATAAATATATATATATATATATATATAAATATTTTATTCTTTTACGCAATGGGCCTATTCCATAGGCATGGATCTGCAACTCCATCAACCCCATGTTAATCAGGCCCTGAGGTACACTATAAGCGCCAAAACCACTTCAGCTCATTGGAGTGGTCTGGGTGCATAGTCCCAGGTACCTTAATCTTAAAAATGTATTTATTACAGTTTTCTAGTGGACATGAGGACATCCAGCGTCATGTAAAACCCCATAGGAAAGCAATATACATGCTTTCCTATAGAGAAAATACTAATGCGCCGTAGGAAGGGGGGTGAGGCAAGTTGGAAGGGTGCACTATAGAGAAAAGAGCCAAGCTGTGACTGCAGCCAAGATGGAGATTTTGGCCCAAAATTTGTCAAAAGGATTTAAATTTGCTCTGATTCGGAGTTTAGTGAAATACCATCCAAGTGTAGATTCTGAGCTTGTGACTGAACGCCTTGTAATAATTTTGTCTTGCATCACAAATGGGATTAATTTTTTTTCAGCCTTTTGTGATTTTTTTTTTTTTTAAATAGATTTTTCACATTACACAGAATGCACATTTGCCAACTCTTTGAAGCATGAAGCAGAAATAGAAAGGGTTGGGGGTAGCTCAGGGGAGTGTCAGTGACTCTGATACCTCATTAATATAGAATGCTGAAATTAGCCGAGCAGTTATGTTTTCTTACACAGAACCAAACTCAAGGCTAATTGCAGGCCTGATTTAATAAAATGGGCCGCAACCAGTGTTGGGGGAGCAATCTAAGAACTTCTGGTGGACGGATAGGAACCTGCTTCTCTCAAAGCGCGCTTTGGGAACCGGTAATGGATTAACCCTTCAACCAGCACCTGTTTTTTGCCACAGGTCACAAGTGCATAAAGTGTGACTTAACTAGAAAAAACAGGACTGTTGACAACTATGAGAATGTTGTGTTGACAAAGCAAAAAGAACACCATAACCACTTAATCATTATGCCACTGTTCAGTATTAAACTGCTTCTAACTGGTTTAACACAGTACGTGGGTCTCACAGTCTGGACTCTCTCTCTGCTCAGACAGCAGCAGACATAGGCTAAGAGCCTCTTTTGAGTTCAGCCTATCAACTCAACAGTTGCCACCCATTGATGGTATGCGTTGGTATGGCCAACACAAAGTTACATTCCAGATTAACCATACCCTGCAATAGATGACCGAGCAAGTGGTACTCTGATACCCTCATTCAGTGTCTAACCAACTGAGAATATTTTAACACTGAATAGTGGGCGTTCTGCCATTTTAAAATACTAGTCTATTGAGTCCGAAGGGTCCCACTGGGACAATGCTATATCATAATATTCTGTAACTGTAATCAGCTGAATCAGAAAAATAGAATTTCTGCTGACAGACAAAAACTATATGCTCTCCAACCACCAGAACTACTTAAGCTTCATTAAGTGGTTTTGGTGCATAGATCACACCCCTGCAGTCTACACACTCCCTTAAGATGTGGTCATGGTGCAAGCAATTTGTAAGGGCAGCGTTTCAGCTTGAAACACCGATTATACAAAGATATTACAGATTGCATGCTGGTGTGTAGTTACACCTGCGGCACACATGACTTAGCCCAGAAATCTAAAGTCTGTTGACAGCACACACTGTGCTCTAGAAACAAATGTAATCAGTTTCAATGAAAGGAGAAGCATGTTTCCACTCTGTGAAATTGGCAGTCCTTCTAACCTTAGATGCCTCTCTACGTTCTGTTTTATGGGCCTAAATTTCTCCCCTATCCTTCTCCCCTTCAGTTCCATTCCTATATGGTTATGCAGAAGATGCTGGCTGGTGGAGCTTTGGCTTCGGAAGCATCTTGAATGCACACAGAGCTCACATCTGTGGTGTAGCATTCACTGCGCCTGATTGGATTCAATGGGTTCTCTATCAGAATAAACCGATTGGTGTGTTGCAGGACTTGCTGCACATGCACCCAGGGTCCAACAAAGCTTCTCTATGAGAATCATTTAATTGGATCGCTGATCGGGAACCAGGGACACCGCATGATGATTGATAAGGCGTGAAAAGAATCTAGGAAAATTTGGCCCAACATTGGATTCAAGGTACATTTTAAGCTTAATTTATGTATTTCTTTTTATTTGCATGGTGGTGGGGAGAATAAGTGACAAGTGCCCAATAGGAGATTTAAATCAAAAATAATAAAAGTTTAAAAGCGAAAGAGGACTTCTAAGTGCACAGCTTTGAGCAGCCTGGCACTCAGATGCCCTGTTACAACTGGACCTTCAGTGAACCCCCTACTTACAATTCACTGCTGGTGTGACTAGTTTGAACAATACATTTGGCCAAAATAAGAAAAGGAAAAAGAATAAGGAACAAGAAGACAAAAGACATAATTCATGTTTCTTTTAATTATGATTTCAGGAAAAAAAAAAAGGTGTAGCTTTGAAAAGATCTTGCCATTGTGTAAACCTGAAGAATTGAGAAGCAACCTTTCTGAGAATATCTGACCGCCTTTACATCTCGGAAGGATCTTTGCAAAACATTACTAAGCCCTCCAATACTGAACTGGCTAAAGCTATTGTGTGGACCCGTATGCCTCCGAATGTCAATTAACTGATTGTGTCTAGAGACTGCCTTAAAATATTTATATATGTACATAAACATATATATTAAATTAAACCAACAACCTCTGTCTCCGTTTCTAATAAGCAATACTATTTTTTTCTTTCAAATAAAATTTTTAAAACGTCTAAAGAAATAAAATACTACTATTAAAAAAAGAAAAAAAAAGAAAAGAAGTAGGTTTGTTTTGTAAATCACATTTGAACTGTATAGTCCGTCACCTTCACAAACATACGTGAGGAATAGTAAAAAAAAAAAAAATTTGAAAATCTTAGATTAGAAACAAATAAAATACCTAAATAAATAGAAAACAGAAACTGGAGATGGGGATATTTTAAATTTCATATTTCCACTATGTCAGCCAATACTCTATAACGACAAATGCTACACTTTTTAAATTAATAAGAAAAAAAAAAAAAAAAAAGCAGCAATAATTTCTTTCCGCAGAAATGTTAACAGAGAAATACGCCAACGCTAGAACATATCATGAACTTCTGCCAGTTTTATTCTCTTTGTAAAGTCCAGATAGCTACAATTGCACTTTTGCCTCTTCAGTGTTTTCAGACAGAAGGTCTTTGGTGTTCTCTGTTACACTGCTGTCTTTTTCTCCAGGGACATTCTCAATTTCAGACTTGGTCCCATTAGACAGAGAGTGCTTTCTGTTCATATAGCCATTCTCATTGACTGAAGAGACGGTGAAGACGTCATATATTTTTAGCTCCTCTTCTTGATCTCCCGCACCACCGTCCTCTAGATTTCTCAGCACCATGGGAAGTTTAGAATCCACCACATTGTTTTCTAGAAAAGCAATGTTGCTCTCCTCATATTTTGGAAGTGGAACGTTATCCTCCAAATTCTTACTGTACAACCTCCGATTATTAGATGCACTTTTTACGGCCTTTTCCAATATCTCCTTTTCCACAAGGCATAGCTTAACAGCCATTGCTGCATGAAAGGACAGGTCTTCTTGCTCCAAAATATGTTTATCGTCCTGGAAATAATAATTAGGAGATTATAAAAGGTGCAACACTTGGCCAATTTTATAATACACATTATATGAATGGGACACGCTAAACAGCATAACCTCATTTGTCCAAATTATTAGGAAAGCAGGATTCAAATGAGTCCCACTGCTGATAATCTTCCGTGTGCCATGAAAGCTACTTATCGTAATTTACCACAATGTGAATTGTCAGGCACTCCAAGTGAACTTTACATTTGAGGCAAAAAAATTGCTGAATTGAAAAATTTGTTTCATTTCAGCTAAGTTTTCAGTTAGACTATCTTGGTCAAGACATGAAATACCATTTTAATTTCTGACAACCGTGAAAAGACTTCTTCATAAATTAGGAGGCCAAATTTACTTATTATGCTGTCCAAGGCAAAACAACCAGGCTTTGGGTGCTGGAAAACACTTTTTTTTGTCAAAATACTTCCACCATAGCCACTAAAATAACCTGTAGCAGTTACTGTGTTTGGAGACCATTTTGATTAAGGATGTATTAAAATGGTTTCCTCCAAATCGCTACTAAATATGTAAAGTTTTATGTCTATGCTTAAATTGTGTAAACTTAATTTTATGTAGGGTTTAATACCAATCAATCACAATGCATCTCTCGGCTAACCTTGTTGAACTTCTCACTGGATGCAGAGTTACCACCCACATATTAGGTTAAAAAAAATGGGGTTACAGTAAAAAGACCAATTTTGAGCAACGTTTTAAGAGCCACCACCATGGAATCCAAAAGGTAGTCCCTTCTCACTGCTTCAATTTTAGAATTCAGAAAATTCATTTTTCTTTTACACTTTTCAGATCATACTTGTAATAGTAGTCAAGCAACAATAGTTGGAGGTTGTGGACGTGTAAGCAACAATTGTTGGAGTAAAGCTTACCAGTCATGGACATGTAACCACAACAATTATTTCACACAGAGGGAGAGATATAAAAAGAAATACAGGCAGAAAGAGGAAGCAAAATATATATTTACAGATACGTAGAATGAGAGTAAGAAAGAGAAGGGCAGAAAGGAACACACACAACGCAAGAGACACACAACTGAAGAGAAAATCAGGAAAGGGAAAAGGACAGAGAGTGAGAAAGATACAGATTGAGAGAATGTAATCTTTATTATAAAGAAGACAAAACAGCGGCACAACAGATTTTTATCAAGTATGAAATAAAGGCTTGGGGTAGAAGAAGACTCACTTCTATGGTGGTTTTATAGGTCTTTAATAGAAGCAAAGCTCTGGCTTCAAGGAATGTCCATAGTTTAATCTCATTGTCCCAGCTCACTGGAAACTCGGAATTCCCAAGGGTAAAGATTTTATCAATGGCGCGTTCTCCTATCAGATGGTCTTTCAGTTCATCTGTAAAAACACCCAAGTGAAGATCATTAGAAGGCAGACTTCAAATCCCAAGAAAACAATTTACAGTTACCGCAGATATTTCCATTTGTGCAGAACAATGCAGATTATATCTGCAGACTCCTGATTTGAATTTCTGGGTCCATAGGAGTGTATTTTATGAGGATCCATACAGTATAGAAGTACCTGTAGAACACACTCTATAAATGTGACGAGTGGTACTTCTATATACCAAGCAAAATCTACCACTAAAAAGAACTATTTAAGCACATTTTTATTCTGAATTAAATGCTGTGAGGTTCAGGACACAGTATTTTAAAGATTGTGGGGAGGAGGGAGAAATTACAGATCTAGCCAGCTGACTCAAAACCATTTAGCAAACTTGATACAACAGTTTCCACTGACTTTTTGTTATTTAAAGATTACATGTAATATACCATGTGTGTGTATTCTGTTGCAATGCATACAATAAGTAAATTACGATTTTGTGCATCTCCTGGTTTACTCTTGCTCTACGAAGGAAGCCATCTTTAAATCCTCTGATCGGAAGCATAGCTTATTCAAGCAAATAAATGGGCAAGTAAGAGCTAGTGTGCAATCATAGCAATATCTGCAAATACAGGGCTTCTCAAAAATGCACTCAGGTTACAGGCCTTGGAACGTTTTTATTGTAAGTAGTGCTTCTGACTAAAGTGGGCAAAGTCCAGTTTTTTTTGTTATAGTCCTTACCCTCACTCATGCAGAAAACTCGAAGGAAAGCCAGCATTTGGGCAGAAATTGGAGGTTCTGTGATGTGAAGAGCAAATACACTGGAGCTGAAAACAGACAACAAAATAGGATGATGGAACAGGCAGGCATTTATAAAGCATCAACCTATTCTGCAGCGTTGTGACATATTTTAGGTACAGAAAAAGATGTGAAATTTGCCTTTAGCTGGCACCAGCAAGGTGATTTGTATGTGTTATAGCCCTATTCAAGGTTAAGTATGTAGGGGTTTATAAAACCCCCCTTCATGTCTCATTAGAGATGTTTACACTTTGTCTGATACCAGCAAAGATTATTGTATGTGTAGAAGCCCTATAAAGGGTTAAATGTGAAAGGGTTTATAAAATACCCCTTACTGTCTCACTGGAGTTTCTTGGCTGATAATGGCTAGTGTAGGACTCCCCTATTGAGGCTTGCCTTGACGTGGCAGGTGAGCTTATATTCAAATGGCCATTGGAATAAAACTAAAGAGCCTCCATTTTGTTTCAATGTACATAGGGATTTAGGCCAGAGCGCAGGTAACGTTCTCTTTGTTTTTACTAGGACATTGGCCAAGAGCAATCAGCTTAGTAGAACTAATGGAAGAACCTAAATTGAAGATTCTGGCTGTCTTGGCAGCGGAGAGGAGGTAGGGAGCAGAGGCTGGCGAGTGGTGGACCAGTTCACTTCTGCACTTAATGGAACACTATTGGGTCAGGAACACAAACACACACAAGTATTCCTGACCCTGTAGTGTTTAATACATAGTTTAGGTGGCTTGCACCCCCTTAAAAAAGGTGAAAACTTACCTTATTTCTAGGGCCACGCTGGTCCGCCGACGCTGGCCCCGCCCCAATCCGCCTCCTTGGTGACATCAGAATTGCCGATTTTACTTAAATCGGCAAGGGGTGAGGCCAAACACCTTTTTAGCCAATCAGCACCTCCTCATAGAGATGCATTGAATCAACGAATCTCTGAGGAAAATTCAGCGTCTTCATGCAGAGCGTGGAGACGCTGAACGGCAGTGCTGCCTACTGTGCAGCACTGCGCCAGAAAGCACCTACAGTGGCCATCTGAGGAGTGGCCACTTGGAGGTGTCCCTAGGGCAGAACTTGAAAAATCCCAGCCGCCAGGTCGCCATTGCGCCTGGTATATACGAGCACCTTACCTCCAATGAGAGCGGGCGGCGGTGGCTGGCGGATTATGGAGGCAGGCGGCATGCTTGGTGGTTGTGGCTACGCAAATAGAAGGCGGGCGGTGAGGGAGCTGGCACAGTGAGAGTGTGTGTGTTTCTGATTGTCTTGGTGTGTGTGTGTGTGTGTGTGTGAGTGTGTGTGTGAGTGTGTCTGTAGGTCTGTGTGTGCGCATGAGTTTGTCAGTGTGAGTGTGTGTCACGGTATGTGTGTGTCTATCTGTCATGATGTGTGTGATAGGTGACCAGACCCCCCCTTCCGTTCGCAAGGGAATGGGGTTTTTACTCACCTTTTTTTCCGTGCTGGTCTCCCCTCGACTGGCCCTGCCTCTATGGCTGAGATTATCAAGCTTGATGAGCTCAGCCAATCCATTGTTTTGCCATACGATTGGCTGCAAAACGCTGCAGCCAGAGACGCTGAATGTAGGTGCTGCAAACTGTGCAACACTGACACAGGAAGCACCTCTACTTACCATCTGAGTGACAGTCACTAGGGGGGGGTCACTAGGAAGCAATGTAAACACTGCATTTTCTCTGAAAAATCAGTGTTTACAATGAAATGCTTGCAGGGACAGGCTATAGACACCAGAACCACTACATTAAGCTGTAGTGGTCTTGGTGACTATAGCTTCTCTTTAAGAATTGTATTTTAAAATCTGGCTCCTTTTTTATTAGCTGGTTCCTAGATTCAAAGCAAATTTGTCAAGCCATGCCCTAGGGGGCAATGTAAACACTGCCTTTTCTGTGAAAAGGCAGTGTTTGCATTAAAATGATTGAAGGCAATGATTATACTCACCAGAACAATTACATTAAGCTGGTGACTATAGTGTCCCTTTAAGTTATGTTGGTACACAGAGTATGACCGGTGCGCGTAGTGTCCGTTTAATCTCAGACAATACATATAAAAATTGTTATGCAATTCACCTCTTCCAGATTCCTTTAAACTGGTGGTATGTGTGCAAGTCACATGCCTAAAAACAACCCCCAGGCTCCTCCAGACATATCTACTGTAACTTCAAAGTGTCTACAGTTTCTCTGCCAATCACAGTCTTTCCATGGAAAGAAAGGTAAATTTTGGGGTGCAGCACTGCATGTTTAAGGGAAACTACAGGAGGAAATGACCTCCTTCAATGCACTGTTGCAGCTGTAGGATAACTGTTCCCTAAGCAGGAAGAGTCTCTTATGCCATATACCGTCACAATTATCACATACGATGTCTGGAAATACTCTGAACTGACAGCACTGTACCATAGCTGCTAGCTGTTAGCATATAGTCAGGTCGACTCTCTTTGTGGATGCACAGTTCATTACTGGGCTCGTTTTTTCCCCATGTTTTCCCCGATAACGGACTGGTAAAAAGGGGCATGCCACCAGGCAACTGTCCTATTAAAAATTAACCTCCCCCCATAAACTAAACATTTCCCCCAATCTACTACATTAGTTTCATACAGCAGGAAAGTTTAAAAACGTATCATTGCCTATGAGTTCATAGTATACCAACAACACAGCTTCTGTCAGCCTCATCTCCCAGAGATGAAGTAAAAATGGTAGATGTTGGCCCTGAAGAGGAAGAGCTTCAGGCATGTGTACTTGTTGCCCCCTCTTCAAGTGAATGCCACCATGCAGGTTAACATATCACCCTGGGTGTGACCTTACAAGTGACACTTTTGCTTTAAGAAAACTGGTCTCTTCACAGAGATTAATTCACATGTTAAATGTCCATTAAAAAAAAATCAAAAAAAAATCAAAAAAAAATCTCACTCTTGGTCAAATTACAAAAATGGCTCTGTACATGCCACTTACGTTGGTATGCCGGCTCTGGCTAGGACTTCAGCCTTCATTGCATACAACCGGTCGCTTTTACTGACACCCAGCTTTATTTTCACTCGGTCGTGTGAATTGTTTTCGAAGAAGAAGCCATTGTGGATCACAAATTCAGCATTTGACCGGGTGCCGTAAAATATGTAAATCTGTGGAGGAAAGAGGAATCAGTGATGCGTTCCAAAACTGACATTCAATAAACAACAGTATCAAAAGGGGCTAAAGTCTTCCACCAAAGAGAGGCCTTTTTTTGTGTCCTTTGGAAAGAAAATAAAAGTCGCTGCGGAATGTTTATCTAATAATGATAGCAGAATAACAAGCAACAGCCTCCCACCCTATAAAAATGATTGAGCTGCTCTAAGTATTACCGGTCTGGCTTTTTATTCCGTAGATGGTTTGCCCTGGGAGCCTGTCAGGGGGAATGAAGGTCATGTCGTGGATGAAAAACACATCAGCTGTAAACACGTAGCACATGGGTGACTAAAGAAATCTATTCAATGCCCAACAACAAATATTCTTACATTTCATTACACTGCAAAATGGGCATACAGTTACTTTCATAAGTAAACAGACAATGGCACAATGTTGATAATGTTGGTTCTCTATGCCAGGCCTGTCCAACCTCCCCCCCCCCGCCAGAGGGAAGCATGATCCTTTCTATGAAACAGAGAGCCAGGGAATCATGGGAGTTGCAGTTCAGCAACATCTAGGGAGCCACAGGTTGGACAGCCCTGCTATATGCCAACCCTATGGATTTGAGATAAAGCAGAAGATGTGACTGACGTATACAGTAAGCCTTAATTCAAAGGGTTTATATAGAATTCCTCCATTTTCAGGGGGGTTTGAAAAGTAATTGGACAAAACGATCATAAATAAAATGATCATTATTAATAGTTGGTTGAAAATCCTTTGCAGTCAATAGCTTCCTGACATCTGGAATCCATAGATATCACTGAATGCTGGGTTTCTCCCTAATAATGCCTTAACAGTCTTTACTATAGTTGTCTTGAGCTGCTGTGTGTTAATAGATCTGTCTGCCTTCAGTTTTGTCTTCAGCAAGTGAAAGGCATGTTCAGTTGGGTTGAGGTCAGGTGACTGACTCAGCCATTGAAAAATGTTTCCACTTCTTTGGTTGCTTTCACAGCATATTTTGGCCCACTGCCCAACTGCACCGTAAAGCACGTCCTATCAGTTTTGCAGCATTTGGTTGCATCTGAGCAGGCAGTATAGCCCTGCACACTTCAGAACCCATGCAGCGGCTTCTGTCGGCAGTCATATCATCAATAAACACAAGTGGCCCAGCTCTGGGTTTATTTTTATTTTTTTAAGCCAAATGATGTGCTGCTTTACTTACATTAACAGCTCTTTGACAATTATTTGGAATCAACTTCTTCACTGTTAATGGCCACACCTGGCCATAAAACAACTTCTCGGGTAATTTTCTCAATTACTTTTGTCCCTTGAAAAAGAGGGGCTATATATATTTAGTGCTGCAATGCCTATACCATTGACCCAATTTGTATGTAAATATAATAAAATTAAAACAGACATTCAATCGCATTATTTCAAATACATTACGGTGTCTTATAGAGCCAACATTTTCAAATTTGTGTCTTTACCATATAGAATATCCTTAATTATTTGGACAAAGGAGCATGATATTAAAATATAATAACTAATCGCACAATATTAAAAATAATGAAGTTGCTCTATCATAAATCCCACATGTCTGTTGGGAGAAAAAAAAATAATAAAAAAGGTCTGCAATAGAAATGGATAAATAGAACTCCCCAGGAACACAAATCAAGGAACACTAGGACCCAGCAACATATGTCCTAAGTATCCATTAAAGATTCCCAATAAGGGAATTAGTGTAGCAAGCCAAGTCAACTGAAATAACTGTTGTGCATATAATATAGTGGATTACTGCAGAAATGGTCAAAAGTCTGCGTTTGAATTATTTTGGCTTTGTAAGTTTACTACCAATAGCCTCCAATAGATAGTTTTATTTTTTTATAAAGGCCAGTCCCAGTACTAGGGACGAAATACTTAGTAGAAAAAAATAGAACGGTCCAGGCCCTCCAGGATACAAAAAGGCAAATTTATTGAACACACTGCCATTCAATAAATTTGCCTTTTTGTGTCCTGGAGTGCCTGGACCGTTCTTCTATTTTTCTCTAGTAAGAGGTGCTCAGAAAGTCACCATACCTCTGCTGACTGAAACAGGTTATCATTACTGAATGTTTAAACCATTTATGTTCTCAAAACAAAATACACTCTCCTCAAATTTACCTACTTTACCTATAATTCTGCCTATTCCTGTGTTTTGTGAATTTTGGGAGGAAAGGATCAACGAGGAGTTTATTTTAGATGGTCCCAGAGGAATTATGGGAAACACAGAGAGGTTGCATTAAATACCCTGTCCCCTCCAATTGTAGAGAATGGATGAGAATTTAAAGGAAAATGGTAATTAGCAAAACATAATGATGTCAGTCTGCTTTGGTAGTATGTGCAGAACATAGTTATCAGAAGATCACCTCAATATCCTCCAATAGAAATGTGTGCATCTACAGCTCTCCACCTCCAAGATATGCTAATGGAATTGCACAATGTATGGTGTCCATCATTACAAGGCAGGTGGCTGTGTGAGCAACCACTCTAATTCATCCTCACTATGGCCATATTTAACTTTCTAGCGCAGAGAAGCTCAGCACACGGACACATCGCAAATGACAAACTTTATTATTATTATTTTTTTAATTGACACAGTTGTATCTATGCAACGCAACTAAAAACTACGTTTATGTTAACCTATGTATGAAAGGTCAGCTTTAAGAGGCAATGGCAGATTTAATCGGTTTTAAGCAGCACAGGTGGATCCTAACTTATGTGGGTGGAAGAAAATGAATATAATAAATGGTGAGCATTTTTGCATGCCTTTCATAAGCTCAAAGAGTATTTGGTGCAGAGTCTGCGTTTGTTACCAAACTTTTTTTTTTTTTATGCTGTGTACAATTGTCCTGTAAGTTCTATTAGAAAATAATTAATTATACATATCCCATACAGAAATACCATGTGCCCTTGAGCAATACATTCTCAGTATGTGTTTGGACTTGCAAAAGCTGCTTAAAGACTTTCTCTTACCTGCTCCTCAGCCTTAAAGTCCTGCAATGCTACACACTCACATCGGTCATCTTCTAAATTGTAACCAGTAGTTATCTAACCGAGAAGAGAGTGGGGAAAAAGATAATGAATAAAGATTTCAACTCATTAGATAGTATTTTACCTGAAGCAAGTTTGTCTCTTTAGATGGCATGAAACATTAATGAAAATCATTCAACGAACGGCTCTGCTCCACCTGACGTGACAGGTTTAGGAATGAATATTTTATAAAACCTATCGGGGATAACAAGTATCTCAAACTCTGTGCAGCTAAACTGTATCCTATTCAACACCTGCTTTCCTGTTGTCGTTGGATGCACAACACGTTTATCTGAAAAGTGAATAGTACAATGCTGGACAGAACAGAGGTGTCGGAAGGTGACCAAAAAAAATACAAAACAATAATATAAAATACATGGGGGAACGAACGGTTTATGCTGTAAACAGAAAATAATAAAAAACATGTTTTGCCAAATAGTTCATCTTAACATTAGTGGGGTTTTGCTTTTGCTTGCCAAAGGCCAGACTGAGCCAAAAAAAAAAAAAAAGTTTATTATATTTGCACATTAAGGTGATAGGTTGGTGGACAACTCAGTGTATCGGTTTTGGTGCTGGGAAGTGATGACTGCAGTGTCTCCATTTAAGTGGTTTGACAACTAGACCATTTCTGGTAGACTTCACTATACCCAAAGTCCACCTCCTCAGCCTATGACGTCCAATGAGAAAATGTAAACTTCCTTTCCACCCTCCACAGCCTATGGCGTCCAATGAGAAAATGTAAACTTCCTTTCCACCTCCACAGCCTATGGCGTCCAATGAGAAAATGTAAACTTCCTTTCCACCTCCACAGCCTATGGCGTCCAATGAGAAAATGTAAACTTCCTTTCCACCTCCACAGCCTATGGCGTCCAATGAGAAAATGTAAACTTCCTTTCCACCTCCACAGCCTATGGCGTCCAATGAGAAAATGTAAACTTCCTTTCCACCTCCACAGCCTATGGCGTCCAATGAGAAAATGTAAACTTCCTTTCCACCTCCACAGCCTATGGCGTCCAATGAGAAAATGTAAACTTCCTTTCCACCTCCACAGCCTATGGCGTCCAATGAGAAAATGTAAACTTCCTTTCCACCTCCACAGCATATGGCGTCCAATGAGAAAATGTAAACTTCCTTTCCACCTCCACAGCCTATGGCGTCCAATGAGAAAATGTAAACTTCCTTTCCACCTCCACAGCCTATGGCGTCCAATGAGAAAATGTAAACTTCCTTTCCACCTCCACAGCCTATGGTGTCCAATGAGAAAATGTAAACTTCCAAAATATTTGGAATTCGCTATAGATCCCAGTTATTCCTTTTTTGCTGCTCAGGATCCTTGTAACACACAGTAATGGAACCCAGAGACTCTTTGATTCATAAACACTACAAGCTGTGTCCCTTTAAAAATGTTTTAGTTAATAGTATTACATTTGTTAAAAATTGATTTTTTTTTTATCGATGCAAAATTTCCACGCAAAAAAAATAACATTTTATTGGCTCTATATTAACACCTTTAGAAGGTAAACAAAAGGAGGACAGCAGGTAGCCACATGAAAGGCACGCGATTATTTTAACATATTACACATTTGCCACATTGCACATCTGCTAAGAGTTAAATAAAAAATGTTCCAGGTACGGATTCTTGTTTGTTCAACCCTGACATGTTTGACAGACACGTAAATAAGCAGATGCTATTTGTGTCAAAGTGCCTGATTGGATTTTATCTAAAAAAAAATATTCCACTGTCCAAATTTAAGAAATAAAAGGCAATGCAATATATTTTACCACACCCTCCCAAGATAAACAAACAAACAAACAATTAAAACAACTGTCAAAAATGATATTCTAAATAATATTAGAATGCAAGCTCTTGTGAGGTGGGTCATCATGGCCCACCTACTATTCGTGGACTTCCGTTGATCCTAACTTACTCCTTGCACAGAGTGTAAGCTGCTCTGAGAGGGGTCCCGCTCACCTAGGGGCTTATGCACAAAACTGCTAAATGCAATTGGAAAGTTTAAGTCTAAGTAAGAGAGTTCTAGAATTTTCCAGTGTTCAGCAATATGTTGGAGATCTATGAATATACATATATTGATGGTGTTTTCATTATGCTCCCTCGGGTAACAGAGCTGCATAATGTAAGTTCATAATTATAGCATGTACATGGCAGATATGTAAATATAAATATATACATAAATAACAAATGTCCACATATCTCTGCTTTTCAAGCTCCTTTACGCAGAGCGGGCCGGTACACACTGAATGGTGTGAAATGCCAATTTAAAAGCCCATCAGGTGACCATGTGGTGTGATCAGGTGGGCGGCTTCATTCTCTTCCCTGCTGGCTGTGAGTAGCTAAATATATACATATTATACTTTATACTGAAAAGATTAAGAGGATAAAAATAGATTTTTTTTCACTTCTTCAAACGGAGGCCCTGGGGACGGCATGTGGTGTATGTGAAGGCCAGCCTTGCGACTTGTAATTAACACAAAGAAGTCACTCTGTAGCATGCGTTCCTTTGCAACTGAAAGACCGCTCCCTGTGCGTTAACCCTCTG
This sequence comes from Pelobates cultripes, assembly GCA_933207985.1. Classification (NCBI taxonomy): domain Eukaryota; kingdom Metazoa; phylum Chordata; class Amphibia; order Anura; family Pelobatidae; genus Pelobates; species Pelobates cultripes. Next base: position 48,238,704 of record OW240924.1, on the reverse strand, counting down.
AATGCCGCAGGGTTAAAATACCTTTTAACACTCAAAACAGGGTAAGCAGTGGTCAGTGTGGGCTTTTAGACTTTCCTGACTTTGACTTGAATATAAAGGTTGCGAAAATTTGCAGTCTTTCAGTTCTATCCATCAGCAGGAATGTGGACCACAACTCCCACAATGCATAGTCAGTCTTCAGCCGAGATCTTTGAAAGTTAACCCTATGCGTACAGACTACCTGAGGGGTACTATTTACATGGCAATACCGCTGATCCCTACATACTGATTGTACAATTGGAACAGCTATCAGGAAACATGTGGATGACCGTCTCACCTTCAGACAAATTACAAAACATAACCTCTGCATTGTGGTAACAAATTAGCCAGCAAATATATGGATTACATTATATTCTGATCTAAACTAAGCTTTAGAGGCAATTATATTATATGTACTCAGCCCAAGGCTCTTCTCAGATTTCTGTGCATGAGACTGCACCCACGTCATTATGAGATTCAGCCATGAATATTGTGAGATGATGTCATCTTACCTTTACATTAGCTAGAGATGGGGCTAGGACAATACAAACATGGGATGTTATTTATAAAATGCATTTGTATTAATCTTAAATAGGACAGTGGATTACTGGACCTCCCTCTGGGTAGAATGGTTAGCAGTGAGGAATGGAGGTGTGTACTGAACAGAGAGCACACAAGCACGCACGCACGCACACACACAAACAGCATACCCTCCAAGTTATAAAAACATTACACTTACCAAACCATTGGTATGATTGCACATATCCCAGAGTGGGATTAAAGCAAGGGTTACATGAGTTCCATCCTCAGTTGGAATCTGATTCTGTCTCGTCATGACTGAAGAAACTGCCCATCTGCAACCAGGAGGCAAAATATGAATAAAGAAAAAGTGACCAGAACAAAAACGAAACACTGCCGTAACTGGTTAAATGCCAGTACACTAAATTGTTACATGGTTTATATGGAAAACATTCTCTACAACTAAAAAATTGCCACCAGCCAATTTTTATACATTTGGTCAAAAGATGTTTGTGAATTCCTAGTTATAAACATCAGACTCTTTAACGCTTCAAGGCAACCTTTATTCATATTTGATCAAAATAAAATCAGACATGTTCTAAAGTACAAAAATGCATTGGCCATTGGTAACCTTTGGCACTCTAGTGGTTGTGGAATAAATTTCTCAAGGTGCTCAGCCAGCTAAAGATCTTGAAAAATGTGGCCCTTCACTCTCTCTCTTATAGAGGTCGACTAGTCATCACTAGTTGGAGATATTACATACAGGCTAATAACCACCATGGTGGTGTCCAATTTCTCTAGAACTTTCACATGCTTTTCCAAGCTACCATAAAAAAAAGACCAACCTGTAGTCATCAAAAGTAAAGGCATCCTTCAACGGCAGCTTGCTGGCATTTGGATGGGTCTGAGGTTTTGGAAAGGAAACAGAAGAGAAAGTGAGCGAGAGAGGGAACATCAAAAAGCAGTCAGCACAAATTTCATAATTTAGCTTCGGAACAGCTCCTAACGAGGGCCAAATAAAGCAGGAGGCGCCCAGAAAACGTTACGCTGGGATCATCGTGCTATTATGTTCTCATACATCACTGTCAACTTAATTTGTGGTGGCCAGCAGCTGCCATTAATCTGCGTCTTCATATTCTAAGACTGGAACCCACAGACAGCGCAAAGTTAACAATATAAGGTGGACAAAGGAGCAGCCATCATTTATACACGTCTGGAATTAATTAGGAAGCCAACCTTGCTTTTTCTAAACAAAATGGTTTCCTTGTACACTTTTCACGGACTGTAAATTTTTCTCTCCCCCCCCCTCCCCCACCATGCTTTAGTAAACGATTGGTTGGGATCATTAAGATTGCCCCTGGCATTTTGCAGGTGCTGCGTTAGCCGTTCTAATTTGGCATATTCTCTCTGGGTCTTCAACTTTACAGATAATTTGGCAGAATGTAAAAAAAAAAAAAAAAAAAAATGTATTTTGTTAGTAATTAGTTGATTGGTCAGAGAGTTGTGAGCTTTAAAAAAAAATGGTCAAATCATATATTTTTTGAGAGTAGCACTAAAAGAGGAACTGTTACATATAAGATTGGTAAAAGTATTTTTGAATTTAGCACACAAGGATGATCTTCCTTTTATTGTATGTATTTAGCAAAATGGCTATTACATCTTATACATACATACATACATACATTATATATATATATATATATATATATATATATATATATATATATATATATATATATATATATATATATACACACACATACACACATTAAAATTAATAAAACTACACCATGATGTCAGAAATATCTTGTGAAACGACACAAAGTGCGTTTAATGCAAACAGGTTTCATTTTTTACAAGTTTGACAGTGCGGGATCCCTTGATTTCCACAGATCGATGCAAGACATTTTGAGAGGAGTGACTATTAAGGACAAACTGGGGGATAAATGATGCAAAGGCTCAAAATACGAGCATGACATTGCAACTGATACAATTTATGTTTTCCCCCAGAAGAGGATTATAGGGAAAATACATTTGCATGACATGCCTGCATAAATGCCTTTCCAGAAGGCACCTAAGATATCAGAATGTAACTTTATTATTAAACCGGACAGCTATTCTTTAACCCTTTTGGCAAGACATGTCGGCAAGGACTGCTATTCTTCACTGCTCTAGTTCTTGAGGACCATCTTTTCACTGATGATCACTGGTGACGCAGTCCACTCCAGCTGGAGTACCAAAGGGCAACAATAACTTGGTTTGTTTTAATGTTGATTTGATAAAGGCTATTTGGGAACTTTAAACAATGTCTTTTCATTCATGTATTTTTGCACAATGTAATCTAGCAATCCCGTCACGCTTTACACAATAAATAAAGAAATAAATAGATCTGGTGGATGTGCTGGGAAGCTCCCACCGCAGTTAATGAAGCCCTGTGCAGCACGGAGCTTCACTCGGGTGCATTAGCATGTAGAGAGCAAGCAATTCATCATCGCTCTCGTAATGTACTCCCTGGCACTGTCTGCAGGACAGTAGGGGATGAGGTAAAAGTGGCTCAAACTCTAAATCAATTAGAAAACAAAAGCTCAAGCTCGGTGCACAATCTGAGGAAAATTATACACGGACATGCTGCCAATTGGGTGGGAGACCCCCAGCCCCCACTCCAACACTCATCCCATAACCATTTCCTTCCCATGCTGTGAAAACAGAAAAAGGATGGAGATTCACAGATAGGACTGGAGGATACGTTTCACCAGGAGTAGACCCCCAGTTGTTGTAACACCATCACGATGTTCTGAATTCATGCCTTATGCTTTATAATTAAAGGATCAGAACAGGACTGACATATGTGGCAGGATATACATTTTGTTTTCAATGATATACATTGGCTGCTGTTTTTTGTATGGGTTCACTAGAGACAAGAGACAGAGAGACCCATCACCCCCGCCCCCCTCGTTGGTAGCAGTTTCACTCAGCGTTCAAATAATAAAAGGATTGAGTAGGCTTTATTTAACCCGTGAGTTTATTTAAACATAGGTATTATAATCTGTTTTTATTATTGGGGATCAAGGGACAACGATTAAAAAAATAAAAAAATAAGAAAGAGTGCTAAAGTGAAAAAGACAAGGTAAGCAAGACTAGGCAAAAGAGAGAGAGATCGAGAGAGAGAAAGCTAAACGAAGAAATAAAAGATTGAACAGAGGCTAGGTGGGCTAAAAAGATACAGCATCATCTTAAGAGACTTGTCTATTAATTGGGAGCTTATAATCAGCATTTAGAACAACTTGTATATGCACCATGTACCGGTACTTTTACTCAACAGATCATACTCCGGTTTTATAGGCAATTGTCGGACAATGAAGGTAAGGTTAAAGCAATCTCTAGAGAGAATTTAACCCTTGCTGATCTACCAGGACTGCATTACTCCACGAACCCCTCGAGTCTCATAAATCCATCAAAAGGAGCCTAATGGTGCCAGAGCTTATCGGGTACTTTATTTTACAAAAGGTCTTGACAATTCATTGAATGTCTTTAAATTGACTAAATTAGCCCCGTTAAATTAAGTACTGCTAAATGTACCCCCTCCTTTAAAAGTTGAAATTGGTCATCTAAGGTAAGTGGCTAATGCTGCTTTAAACACAGGCAGTAAAAAGAAAAATGAGCCATAAATCACTCTCAAAAACCATAAAAAATAAATAAATACAATTCCAGACTTTTCAAGTTTAGCACTAAAACCCTCCTCCGTGCCATAATCATGACCGATAAATCTGTCAAGGAGCAATAAGGAGCATTATAGATCATGCATTTAGATACGATCTAAAACATCTGCAATTATATTACTTAAATATCTGTAAGGTTTGGAAACTAAAATTTGACATGGCTACATTTTCAAAACGGTCCAAGGCAGCGTGAGCATCTCTGGAAATTTAGTCCACAAAATTCTGGGGTGCCAAAGTTAACCAACACAACGCAGTTATATACATTACATTATTATCTTGCTCACACACGCACTGTGTTTGGAAAGCATAGAAGCAAAGGAAGAAGAAATGGAAAAAAAAACCACCAAAATAATTATTTGTTGGAGTCTAGTGCCCTCTAGTGGCATAACATGCTAAGGGCGATACTGTACTCAAAATAACAGTGATCATTGCTTACTGCTGGGGGAGTAAAGACACTTTATAAATAATAAATGTCAAGAAATAAAATAATCAAAACCGCTCTGATTACATATGCATCTTTATATACAGGAGGTCAGCATGGGTGCCTTATAGGGGATGTAATGATACTCCCGGGTGAAGATCATCTTTTCAATTAAAATCACATCTTGGTTAACCAGTTAAGTGCCAGAGATCTGCATAGCATTTCAAAGCAATGATCCAGAGGGTTCTATTCAATCAGAAAGAAATATATGGGGCTCCTAGAAAGGGGGACAGCACTGAGGGGTAATAAACAGAGCACTAACATTTTTTATTGTTGGAATCTAAGCATTTATTTTATAAAGAATTGAACAAACTAATTATTGGCCAAAGGCAACCTTGGCTACCAGCAGTCAAACTCCTCACACTAACAAAATTCACCTATTGGGGTCCGGGAACCCACACATAGGGGATAGAGAACTTGCACAGGGTGGGAGAAATATAAGCAAACAATGTCTAATAAAATAATAAATAATGAAACAGCCCAGTCCAAAAACAAGTAAAATAATCTGCAAGAGCTTGCTTGTTTGTTTGCTTTTGCACAGAACCATTTCAGTTCTTGTCTTTATATAGACATGTAATGCTCATGTTTCTTTCCTATATGGGTGTAAACTTAGTAGAGGCCAACATGTGTTTTAAAATGCCAATTAAGATTATTTAACGGGTATGACAAAATAGTTCATCCACTGGTAATATGAACTGATATACAAATAGGTCAGAGACAGAGAGAGACACACAGACACACACACACACAAACAATAAAGCCAAACAAAAATTCTGTTACCTTACACAGTATGTACCAAACCTAACAGAGATGTGGAGGATTTTTATTATATTATTCCCCTCCCCAATCCCACCCATTTACCTTGACAAGCTGTCATATATTAATTGTCTCTACATATTTTAGGTTCTAAAAATATTACAACCTTTAAAAACAAAATAAAAAAGGCAAACGTGCTACTAAGATTAATGCAGAGTTCATATTTTGTAATTCCGCTAAACCAGATTTCAACAGTCAATTGTGTTAACCTTTCCCCTGCCAGATGGGCGAAGCAGTGCTCTGCAAAACATACCGGCAGGCAGAGGGTTAATGGGGATTTTATATAGTTTGTTGTTTTATTACTTGTGCTGTCGCCAGATGCACTTAAGTAACATCTCAAGACTGGGTTGGGGAACCGCAGCTGAAAGGTTTATGAGACGATAAATCCATTTTTTATTAAATGAGAGCACCTCTACAACATTGGAAAGTAATTTGGTAAACATTGGTAGTCTGCTGCACAAAGAGACTGGCTCCCCCGCTTCTCCTTAATCGGTATATTAAATGGATGTGTTTACATGTTGTAAACAGGAAGAGACACGATTCAAGGAGCTGCACTAGAAGGGCAAAGGATCTTAGACAGAAAGCTGTGATGCAAGTATCTCCCTACCTAAAGGGAGGTGGGCCGCACTGCAGTTTTCCTGCAGGCAGTGCGAAGGACAATTTGCTGTTCACCCGCTTAAAGGGAAAATACCCTCTCTTAGATACATATGGCACAATATATTGACTTCTGTCAGTGCTTTTGGTAATAGACAGTCTAAATAAATACAAATATGGTGGATCTTGTAGGCAGCCATCTTGTTTTTACAATAACATTAAAGTTATGGAAGTAGGTGGGGACAGACAGGGAAAGAGAGAAGCTACATGCAAATGGACGGGGTTTACCAGCAAACAGGAATTGATTGGTTGTAAATGGTCAAGGCATAGGTAGATCAAAAGTTTTCGATAAATAATCAGAACAAGAAATCATTAAGACTAACCGTTATTAATCATTTAATGAGTGTTAAAATAAATACAACATTATCTACAATACCTAATCTGCTAACATTGAAATGAAATTTAATTTTGGTTACAAAATCCACAAACACTCTCAATAGCAGCGTCCTATAAGAACGGATATATCTTTATCTCTCTTTAGAGAGAGAAAGAGAGAGAGAGAGGGAGGTGCGCTCTGCGGAATATGTTGGAACTATATAAATACAGATAATAATAATGGTATATATATATATATATATATATCAAAAAGGAAAGAGATGCACTCTCAGGTCAGATCTTGAGGAAGACCTGAAGCGGTCGAAACGTCGATCAGATATATGTTACCTGTTATTAAATAATATCGAGTTTTTTTTTCTACAAAAACCTGAGAGTGCATCTCTTTCCTTTTTGCTTTACATATCCAGCGTGGGATTGCACCAAGGCAGTCTTTTATTGATTCATTGAAAGGGTGAGTGCCACTATATATATATATATATATATATACATATATATATATATATATATATATATATATATATATACACATATATATATATATATATATATATATATATATATATATATATATATATATATATATACACACACACATATATACATATATATATACACATACATATATACACACACACACACACACACACACACACACACATATATATATATATATATACACACACATACATACACACACACACACACACATATATACACTCTGTTAAATGCAACATGAGATAAAGGATAGTTTTGTGCTTTATTAACAAAATAATCTCAATGAAGTGCAGTGGTCCTTGAGGTTCAACTCTGCAATTTTAAAAAAAAAATTTTTTAGAAATGGCAATGTTTACAAGGTTTTGTAAAACTTGGTCACGTGATGCAGAAGCCCATAGTAAAGTAGAGAATACTTTTTTTTTCTCTAAACAGGTGGGAGGGGGAGAAACTTGCATATAGGGCACTATAGCATTGGGGGGTGGGGGGGGGAGAAGGGGTTTATTTAATTAGTATTATATCTAATCAATAAAAAAAACAAATATATATATATCTATCTCCTGATCACATGTCAATAGATTCACATAGCAATGTGGCACTGCAGCAAGTATTAAATACTGTTGAAGAAGCCACATTGTGTGAATTTGTGATGTGTTATTGTGACATTAATTCACAGTCTTGGTACTTCTAATTGACAGATATTTAATAACCCCTGAGCACACAATGTTGCTTTGCTCAGCAACTTAATGTTGCAGCCTGTCAATACTACAATAGTTTATTACTTTGGAATAATACAATCTTAGAAATTTTAGAACCTTTATCTCCAACACATTATGCTGAAAAAAAATACTGTTATATAAAAAAGAGCAGCATCAAAATTTGCATTTTTCATAAACAAAGTTCATTAAAACGTGCTGAACTTTAAGCCCCCCAAAAGATCACACAAAATATATAATACATTGACTCTCACATCACTGGGTGGTAAAATTGGGTTCTCTACCAGAGGCCTGGGAGCCCATGTGTCCTGCACAATACATTAGCTGTTCCTAGAAACTGCATTCTCCTTGGCAGAGATCTTAGATGTCCCACCAACTATTCCTGGACACAAAGGTAGAACCAAGACCTGTTTGACTACTACTGCAACAGCAGGTGAAAGAAGCTATATGAAACGTATGTGGGAACTATGAATGAATAAGCAACCATCAATGACACCAAAACAGCTAGTTACACAACATTTGAACATTTTTAGGAGGAAACTAATGTCACAATTGGAATTACATGAACTTCGCAAATAAATAAGAAATGAGGTGGAAGAAACTCATATCCACACCTATACCTGCGAAGCATTGCCTGAAGATGGCATTACAGAACCAACTTTCTTATATGCCAAAATATAATCAGATGGCATGGCATACAAGAGAGATTATCAATGAAAAGCTTTGACCACCAGATCTTATGTTAGTAGTGACTAATGAGGTATTATATACAATCCCAACCAACACCACCACCACAGAGGTTAACACACACATATAATATAGCACAGCAATTGTGGTCCTCCAATAGCTTGACTACATGGTCAGGCTGAAAGATAAACAACACTGCTCACCATGGAAACAGACTGAAAGCCAATATAAAGTCAATACGCAAGGAAGTTAGTAAACTGGATCTGCTTTCACAGAGGAGGAAAGATCAAGGATGGATCCTGGCTACAGAGGAAATACATGGGTATGCTAATAGCAGATGTTCTGGAAACAGCTAGGCAAAGGTTCACAGCACTGTCACCAGATAAGCAGAGACTAATAGAATAAATGTATTGTTTACCAAAGAACCATCCAAGGTGTACACACAACTGTAATTTAACAATGAATAAACCCTGGAACCACCCAGAACCAAGACTCAGCTGTACTGGAAGAATCTTTGGGAGAGCAAAGCATCACATAGTATCAAGGCCTGGTGGCCACTAGATCAGAAAGGAGATCACTGAATGCTTCCATATAAAGAACCAGTCAACATCGCACTAGGAGATATACAACCAGGCATGATCCACATGGATAAAAAAATTTTTTTTAAAAGAACAATGCTGCATGAACGCCTTGCAGCACAAATGAACCAGCTACTAGTAAAAGGCTTCCACCCTGGCTTACGAACATAAGTCAGAACAATACTAGTCGTGAAGGACCCTCACAAGGGAACACCACCATCCAACTACTAAACAATTACCTGTCTCTCAACAACATGGAAGGTCCTGTCAAGCATCATAGCCTCAAAGATCGATGGGCATATGACATGTAAGTCAATACTGGAGAAAGAAAATCAGGAGGAGATTGGAAACACCAGCTGCTGGTAAGCCAAGCAGTCACAAGGATTCCAAGACCAGACAGACCAATCTGTGCACAGCCTGGAGTGACTACAAGAAAGCCTATGACAACTCCACACACATGGATACTAGAATGCTTGGTTTATACAAGACAATAAGAGCCTTCATCAAAAACTCTGTGGGCAAGTGGAGAACAACTCTAGAAAACACTTCCAGGAAAGTTATACAACTGAACATCAAATGTGGCATATACCAAAGTAATGCTCTATTCCCAATGCATTTCTGCATAGGCCTCAACCACCTCAGCAATATCATCATGAATAGTGGATATGGAATCAAGAGTGGAGCTACTACCATCCACTTCCTCTGCATAGAGGATATCAAGCGGTAGGCAAAGAATTAGAAAAAAAAAAAAAAAATCGATTCACTGATCCACATGACTAAGCTATACAGCAAGGATATTGAATTGTTCTTCGGACTAGATGAGCCTGGGCAGATGATAGCAAAGGGAGGGAAGATGGTCAAAATAACAAATATGAGTTGTAGAGATAATTTACATGTACTTTGGAATACAACAAACTCAACGGCAATCATGAGTAAGAGGCAAGGAGGACTGCAACATTAGACTGCAACCTTCAGAGAGTTAAACCGGTCCTGAAGTCCCAGCTCAATGACAAGAACAAGATCCACAACATCAATACATACCCATCACCAGGTAGCGATCTGGATAAATAACCAGGCCAAGAGAAAAGCTGGACATCATGCATATCAACAGCAGGAAATAGCTAACTATGAATGGAGGAACCCACCTGAAATCCAGCACATCAGACACTATTCATCAACGATTGCCATGAGAATGATTGAGACAACAGAAAAAGAATGTAGAAAAGGAGGAGATTCCATGACAAGACAAACCTCTTCAAGGGATGCACCACCAGGAGATAGTGGAGGATACTCATATTACGAAATTCTACGAGTGGTTGGAAAAAGCAGGAGTGGCTTATTACCTGTTGGATTTCTGGCATTGTTACCATGCCTATTAGTTTGGTTAGTGGCCAGGACTGTAAAGGTACCCAGTGTGTTTTTAGTTATGAGTTTAACCATTAAAGGTCTATAGAAAATAAGCCTATACACTGGAATATTGCAGACATCCTGAGATGTCTTCCTACAGCTCTTGTTTCTGTGTTAGAAAGGAAACTCGAAACTAATCTATTTAAAAGTTAGGAACTATAATAAAGTTTCCAGTTACCTATTCCTTTCAATACTCATGTGATTTATCTTACTTAATATTGTTTGTTACCTTAGGTACATGGGGTCTGCATGTTCTTCATACAATAATAAACATACAAAAGAGTAAAAAAAGTCAATTGAAAATAAAAAAAAGTACTAAAAAAGCCCCTTAGCTGCTTCTTACAGAGTGAATAATGGATGAATTCTGCTTAATCGTGCAGATAATAAAACAATGGGTCAAAGTAGCATTTAAAGCGGACTGTTTGGGGGCTTGGAAAGAACACAGAGAAATACTACCCCATCTTTGTGTTTGGAGATTGTCCACTCAATTAACACCTTGATAAGCAGAGACAAGGTGAGAAGCATATCATTACAAGCACTCCATCAATGTTTAGATCTGGCTCCAGTAGAGTAAAATGATAAATGAAACAGCCTATGAAGTGTTGTTTATTCCCCTGGCTGCACACGTGGATTGACTGGATGTTTGAAGACAGGACTATCATTTGGAAGAAGTATGAGGAGGTGACATGATTGAATACCATGCAAATGGTACACACTGTTACCGACATCAGTTATCTGTTTTCAGGGCTTGGCAGCCATTTAACAAGTTTCAGTAAAGCTTCTGATAACTTCTACAACTTGTAAGAGTTGGACAATTTAAAGAGGCCCTAAGACCTTTTTTCTTTATAGATCGGGCACAGAAACACAGCCTAAGGCGGGTAGAGAAGGGAACAATCTTACAAGTCCAATGGTCCTCAAAGTGTCACTCCAAGCACCATAACGGTATAGTGCCCTAGTCCCTTTTTAGATTAGAGCCCCGGTCCCCAACTGCAATACAATTAGTTTGAAAAATTTATTTTTTTTCCACTCTCTCAGCGACGGTCCAATTCAATGATGCTCATAAAAGAGGATTAGGACCGTGGTACGCATGCAACGCTTTTTTATGAGCCGCACTGGGTTACATGACTGAGTTTCACTCGGTTGTTGTCAGGAAGAAGAGTGTTTAACCCTGTAATGTAAACATTGCAGTTTCTACAAAGCTGATTTTTTTTTTAACATTGCAGTGTTAAAACTACGGGGTCAAAGCACCCAGACCACTTTGGCACTCAAGATGTTGCCTGCATTGTGGCTGTAAGAGCATTGTGGCAGATGTAGTCCACAGCATCTGGAGTGTCAAAGGTTGCCTATCCTCCCTCTTATAATATTGTAAATCGCTATGGAATCTGTTGGCACTATATAAATGGCAATAATAATAATAATAATAATCTCTGTCCTGGATATCTAAAGATATTGCAGTGTTTTACTGCCCAGAATCACAGTTGACATAACGGTGCAGTCTGAAACCCATTTTTGTTGTACTTGATCTATAGTGCTATATAACTTTGTGCACACTTCTGCACCTGGACTAATGCAACAATACACAATACCCAACCACAAACACAGAGGCTCCAAAACATTTGGAAAACACATCGCTGTGAGCTTGACAGCTATGCCTGGGAAATTATTAAAAAGGGTTACTCTAAGCACCATGACCACTTCAGTGTTTGTAAGTGGTTATGGTGCTTGGAGAGGAAGAGAGATATTTAATGATGGTGCCAGAGGTGTAACTCCAGCAATATTTTTTGGCTGGCTACAGAGGGTCTTTCATTGGCTGAGAGTGCTCAGCAATGAATGTCGGGTGGGATCATCTACTACAGAAGCGGGATGCACATTACCAAGCAGGACTGGAGTGGTTATTGCCCCAGTTGTGCCCTCGCACCTTTCCAGGGGTAAGTAGTCAAAGGACTATGGGCACTGGTTTCCACCTCTCCCAGAGCTGGAACTTCCTGCAAGGAGCTTGTGATAGCCACATGAAGGTAAGCCAGGCTATGCAGCACCGGCTAGTAGTTTGAGAGTGTCAGTTGTCACCATCACTGAACGGCTCATGAAACAACAAGGGGTTTATTCACTAAACATTGAATTATAATCCCAACTAGACCAGAACGTTTCCAACTCAACTATTTTGCTTTAAGTGTTTTTCAGTAAAGTACTGTTCACGGTTTAGTGAATAAGGCGTCAAACAAAGCTAGGACACACTTCAGTGAAGAAAAAGGAAGTAAGCTACAGACATGCAAAACCACATACAATATGTATAGTATTTTTTGTTTAGTTTTTTTTTTATAAGAAGAAATTAAAAATGAATAACATTAAAAAAAATGTCGGTCAATCTCATATCGATCAAAATATCATAAGACAAAAAATAAGAATTCTCCTAGTAGTCTAAAGTAGTACTGTCAAACTTGGACAGGGCATGGTGAGCGCACGACCCACTTGCGTACACAGGGGTGTCATCACGAGGTTAATCTTTAAGAGTGATGTATAGATACGTTTTCCTGGGCTGTAGCATGAGGTTAATTAATGATTGTAGAACAACACATCCAGGAAGCAGTCAGGTAGAACACAGTTATATTTCCTAATCAGTCAATTTCTAAACCAATTTACCTAATTTTACAAATCATTATTTACATGCATCATTGATAACAAAAAAGTGTAATATTTTATAGTATGAGAATAACTAGGTCAGAAATGGTTAACCCCTGAAGGCAGCGGTGACTATACTGAGATGCCAATAATTCTAAAAATAATAATAATAATAATAATAATAATAATAATAGTTAACCTGATCACTTTGTATGCAAAGGCTTGTTGAGCTTTGTGAGTAATGTATCATCTGTAATTCCAAAGTTAGCCCTAATGGACATAAGGTTTAATTATTTGATCGCCATTGATTAATTACCACTGCCGTGCTTAAATTGTCTTGGGGTGAGTTTAAGAGTCGCTGTGTGCAATTCCTTTTAGAGCTGTGTCTCACACCTGCTTTTCCTCATCATGTTGGGCTGCAGCCTCCTTGCTTGGAACGGCAGCTGGGAAACATAAAATCAGTGCTGTCCGTGCAGTTCCCAAACAGCAGAGGTTTTGCTTAGTCCGGTCCCAGCAGATTACAGCCATTTAAGGGCAAGCCACAGAGACACAGAACAGGCCCAGCTGGAAATGTTTACACAAGCACAGCCTCGGGAGCAGGACGGTCTAACTCCTTTAGCCAAACAGGTCTTCGTCAGTTAAAATTGTTTTGTTACAAGGCACACGCAACCGGGAGGTCAAAACAGTTAGTTTTGTAATAAAAAAAAAAAAAAGGAAAATAAAGTAATAAAGTGGGATTACTCTGAAGGACATCTATACATTGTCTACATCATATTATATGCAGTTTAAATAAACATAGAATGCATTCATTTGGAGAATAAACAGGCTGTATTCAGATATGATCCCTTAAAGGACCACTAAAAGGCACCCAGACCATTTCCTCTCAATGAACTGGTCTGGGTGCACTTGCCCCGTATTTTTAACCCTGCAGTGGAAAACAATGCAGTTCTGCAGAAATACGATGTTTATATTGCAGGGTTAAACAAACCTCAAGTGGTGGTCTTGCAGTCAGCCTCTAGAAATGCTTCCGCTACTAAAACGGAGTGAAACTTGGTCACATGATTAAATAACTCTCTTAGAGAGGATTTCATTGGCCAATGTTTCCCTATGTGAAATAAAGCTTGATGAGCTTAGCCAAGGAGGCAGAGCAGCAGGATGGAGACCAGCATTGGGAGGGCTGGAAGGTACGTAAAATTTACCTTTCCAACGCTCATAGGCGTGAAGGAGGGACCTAAACAGGGATATTGAGACTACAGAGTTAGAAGTACATGTTTGTATTGTGAACACTAGTGTTCTGTGATGAACTCGATCCTAAAAGACTGTGATCCACTAAGCTCCTACCTCCCTGCCCTGTTCTCTAATCCTCAAGATATTCCCTGAGAGCTGGAGTGTCCATGCACTATCAGTGGACCAACCTTAACTCACTCTGGAAGTCCAGCAGCTTACCCCTGGTTTTCCCGGTCATTAGGTGTCCTCCCTTTCTCCCCTTTCCTCAAGACCCAGAATGGCGCTTTTTGGAGGGAAGCTTCTATCCCAAGGCTTTAACAATCGCTCCCTGGAATCACCAGGGAGCTCCGATTTTTCAAGGAGATATCCTGCCCAGTAAATTACCGAGGATTGACCCTGCGTGGAACGCTTTTCGGACAAGGTTGTTGTAGCGGTCGGGTGAAACTTTGACTGTGTGGTGTTTGGACAATTCTTCATGGATACAAGTGCTATTTTCATATAAAACATGTGAGGATACATTAATGGTTAATGGATGCTTTGGGGGGTATTTCTGTGTTGCACTCTGTTTCCGGGAGATAATTAGTTGAATGAGTATCAACTCAATTTTCTCCCAGACACAGAGACGCCTGGGCGGACTTAGGTGTTTCTGAATAAAGACCCAATGCTGGGGGACTGTGTATAAATGTGTGTACTTCTGGCTAAATAAATCAGTTTTTGTACCCTACATCAAGTCTCAAATAATGTTAAGGTATGCAGGAGCTATAATCACGGCTTCACTAAGGGACCTGGGAGAGTCTACAACGAAGATACCTCTCTGGGTACAGGCACTCAGTTACATGTCCCTTTAACAGTTCATACTGATAAGAGAATAAGCCCCAATGGATATTTTTTAAAGGTAAATTCAAAACACCATGACAACCTTGAGGTTCCTTGCATAAGTTAAAGGAACACTATAGCATTATGAATAGAAATGTGTATTCCTAAAAGTGTCCTAGTCAACATTTAGATGGCCCCCTGCCCTGTCCCTTCAAGGGTTAAAGAGGTAGTTTACTTAACATTCATCCTATTACACTCTATTCTCTTCATGACTGAGATCATAAATCTTGAAAGAAAAGGAAAAAAAACCAAAAAAACACAACAAAACGGTTTGGCTACTTTCTTTGAGAAAGTGCCAGGGGATACTTGGGACCATAACTATGAAAGTAAGTTGTCAACATACAAGGTCAAAACTGTACAGTCCACTGGGGGATTCCGGAGACCTGGGGACAGATGGGGTGGCGAAGGGAAACCAAGATGCCACCCGGAAATTTACGCTGGAAAAAAAAGGTGCAGGCTGAAGGAGCACTAGGCCAGATACAACATATTCTTCTCCCTGATCCCCTATAGTGCTTCTTCTGGCCTGGCTCGCCTCCTGCCTGTCTGGCCCCTCCAGCCTGTAAGCCTACTGCATTGCATTCAGCCCGGGGGGGAAAGGAAGTGCAAGATGAATGACTTGCCGCCACTTACAAAAAATTTTAAAAAAAACTTTAATTTAAATTTACCCCTGGACTGGATGGAGAGAGCCGTGGACTGGTCTATGGCTCTGCAACATATGGTATCCGCAACATATGTGTTCCAGTTATGTATCATAAAATTGATTACCGGTGCTGGTGCACTGGCGTTCTCTCCCTTCCTTTCGCCACTAGCTAACGACATGATGAGTGAGAAAGAGCGGGACATTTCCCCAAGATCTGTGCTCATTTTCATGCTAAGCTGGGACAATTGATTGATTTCTCACTGTCTATGTCCAAGGAGGATAGATAGATAGATCTGATTAGCATGTTGACAAAACTTAGTAGATGGCATTTGGAAGTACCATCATGAAAGTCATATTCAATGTCTACTTCCACAGATAAACTCTGCACTTTGCATTCTAGCTACTGTCATTCTTTATAGAATTTGAACACAACACAAGCAGAATAATGTGTCTGACAAATCACCCCATCTTACTTGAATGACTTTATAGAAATAGGCATACTGCCGAGCCGTATTCTTATACTGGCTGAAGACATCGAGTATGGCTTGTGTGGACTGGAGATACTGGATTTCATCCTCCTCAAAATACAGGGGGGTGTCGTACTCGCTGGGGAGAGTTTTGATGTATGGAAGCCAGAAGGAGTTGGGGTCTGCTCTTTCACACAGCAGGTGGAATGCCAGAGTGATATTGCCCATGGCTTGTAAAATCCGGTCTTGTGAGTGAAGGGAGCCTAAAAGTACATGCAAAATTAATATTATGCAAAACTGAAGTTACCGCTACACATTTTCCTGGTGAAATTGCCTATATATGGACAGATTAGATTTTATTCCATATAAGAACCAATTAAAGGAACACTCCAGACACTTAAAGCACTTCAACATGCTGAAGAACGTTACATATCTGGAATCTGTCATATTTGTGACCGATTATAAAAGACAATTTCAATAGAAATCTGCACTTTTAGAATTAGGGAAAGAAACAAGGATAGAGACAGCCAGGGAGGGTTTCTTCCACTTCTGTTAGCTCCACTAAGCTAACAGAAGTGGAAGAAACTGTACTCAAAGCTTCAACATAGAGAATTCTCAATAAGAAGCCACTAACAGGTGTATTCCCCGGCACAGATGAAAAGTATGTCTAAAAAAGAGGGGAGGGCTTACAAAAACAACAGCAGAACTGCAGTTTTGCAAGCTGTTTCTTCACATACTCTCCTCCCCCCCCCCCAAAAAAAACCAAAACATTTTTAATTTGGGGGTATATCTACTAAAAAGTGTTTAACTAGAAAAAACATTTTTCCATTAAGCAAATAATGTGTTATAGTACCATATTACCGTACTCCTTAATGTATGGCCATATTTTTCTAGTAGCCTCTTTTAGCCTTTTCATTAAAAAATTTTTCCAGCCAAACAAACAAAAGGTTGCATACACAATTAACAAATTCTCCTTTAGTATAGCCACAGGCACTCACCCAGCACTGAGTTCTTAGCTGATTCCACAGTCATTAACAACTTTCTAGGAACCCAAAGAAACAACTCTTCTGCCTGCAAAAAGCAAAAAAAAAAAAAAAAAAACAACAAAAACAGGTTAAGTTTATGCCACATAAAGGTACATTCTAAGCACTAGAACCATTACATCTCACTGAATTAGTTATAGTAGCTGGGGTCCCCAGATGCTGTCCAGTGTAAACCATTTTTGAGCAGTTTAACATCACGCAGGCCGCTCTCGAAAGACTTACAGACAGAGGAGCTGTTGGGAAGGGAAGCTGGAGTGTGCTGCGGGCCCCCACTACAGTGAACAGCACCTGGCCACTGGACCACCAGGGAATGCGATCTCCCCCATCCCTGGCCACAGTTAAGAAGCAGGGAGGGGGAATAAAATGTTTAACAGGTGTGTAAAAAATAAATAAATAAATAAATAATAATAAAAAAAAGTTCTCTCCCCTTTCCCCACTTACTGCAGCTCCTATTTTACATCCACTACACAAACAATATCTCCACTACGCAAACACTATGCATTTATTATATACACACACACTGCATTCACTATACACACCACATACACTACACGAACACTGCATTCACTATACACACTATATCCCCTACACAAGCACACACACTGCATTCACTATGCAAATTATCTCCACTACACAAACATACACACATAGCATTCACTATGCACAAACACACACTGCATTCACTATACACACACACACACATACATATATCTATCTATCTCCACTAAATAAACACACACTACATCCACTACACAAACAGATACAACTGCATTCACTATACACACTATCTCAACTACACAAACACACTCTGCATTCATTCTATACACACTACATGCCTACGCAAACACACAATGCATCGCGAAACAAACACATTGCATTCAATATACACCGCTACAAACTATACACAAACACACTGTATACCTGTGGGCGGATTCGGGGGTGGGCCCCAGGGGTCATGTCTTGAGCTGTGTCAGGCTCTGCATGAGGACATCCAGCATCAGATTTTTCCCCATAGGAAAGCATTGATTCAATACTTTTCTATGGGGAGGTCTAATGCGCGCACGGCACTTGCCGCACATGCGCATTAGCGCCTGCTCATCACTGGATGTCGGAGGGGTGCGGAGCATCGGCGCTGGGATAAGGTAAGTAAATAAAGGGTTTTTACGACAACATAATACGGTCTACAAAACCACAGCCTTTACATTAGAAGTCTTTATATACCTTTATTTCTCGGGTAGCTTTCAAACCGAAGCCTTCATCTGGAAACTCTGCTAATTCAAAGCCATCGGTCGATGCGCCATTCTCAGAGGCCCATTCTAATAGTTCAGAAAAATAATCTTCCCTTTTCCCATCAAATATAACAGATAAACCTAAAAATGAAATTTTAAAACATTATTTTAAATAATTTCTTCCTTAGTATTAGCAACAGTATAATTCTAGCAGAGATCACAATACTAGCAGATTCACACCGCCAAACACATTGAATCCAGTGCTTGCATAGCTATTTGCTGCTCACAGGGCCAAGAACTGCCCACCTTGCAGCCCCCTGCTGGATCACGCTATTACGGCATTCCACTTGTGATATACATTACACTGCATGCATCCCACCGCCACAAATTTGTGAATACCACCTATTTAGCATACTGGCACACTGAACACAAGATGGATACCTGAAGTGGGCAAAAGCTTCCCCCAATAGCAACCTGTGCTATGTTACTAGCTTTTTTTTAAAAAATTCTTTATTTTTCTTGTGCATAGTAAAGAACATACAGTGAATCTTGCAGCGCTACAACAGCAACTGCAGGCTTGTCATGAACATTGATTTGTTATGGCATGTGATTGGCTAGCACAATTTTATAGTTTCATAACATGAGAAACAAACAATTACAAACTGTTCTATAACGTAAAGGGCTAAGCATTAGCAGGAGCATTTGCGGATTTCGTATACGAACTGTAGGGTAAGGACCATTAGTTACATGCTTAAGTTTTACACCTCGAATAGTGAAGTGTTAGTCTGTTGCTATTAGGGATTCAACTAATTATCCCAGAGTAGGCAGCCAGGAGGACCTGCTTAATTTGATATGACCCCAACATATTAGCACCTCTCGCTGTTACAGCATTCCTAGGTACTAGCTACTCATACATTTCGCCTTGCTCTTAGGTTAACTTAATGGAAGGCTGAGGTCAAGCATTACCATGAATACGTGGGTTCAACATGCATTAGACACCATAAGTATATATAGCAAGCCGAGCAGAGGGAAGAAAGAAAAATAAGTAAATGGCGTAATAGAAAAACAGAAAAATAGGTCATATAAAAGAGGGTCCGATTTAATTAGGCTTGTCGGCTTTTGTTTAGAGTGTAAGAGGCCTAGAGAATATGCAGCCGGCCTGACCCTGTCATACGTTGCTATCGGTAGCCATGTCCCGTTAGGTGCCTGAGGCAAAGGAAAGATTCGAGTAGGGTATCACCGCCTGACTCTGAAAACTCCTGGCTCGTTACCAGTCTGTACCTGCTGTGGGAGTCGCATAGTGGGTTTGGGTCAGGTAATTAGTAGATAGCTTGTTAAGGGAGAGTTAACACAGAACCAAACAACAACATATTATATTGTATAATCATCTGGTAAGCGTGTGAATAAAAAATACGACGTCTGCTAACTGTAGATTTCCACTTTAGCAGGTACGCTGGGAGCCCGGCTATAATCAGATTAATTAAACAGAGAAAACAAGTAGGATGGCATGTGATTAGCCGGCCAAAATATATCTATGCAGGGGAGTACAAGAACAAAAAAAAAAAAAAAAGGGGGAAGGGGGGTTTATTGTGTGCATCAGTGTCAGTTCTCTTCATGTGTATCTCTTAGTCGAGGTACACCTTATACTGGTAACTGGGGCGGGACCCAAAAACAAGTTATTTTGCCAAAGAGTGGGGACCAGGCTATGTATATCATAAGCAACTGATGATACTGGGTTTGACAGTGATAATCATAAACATAAAAATTAACATTATATTATCTGAGTTGGTGTCCATGTGCGTCTCGATCGTCGGCTGCTCCTGTTCAGGTGGTCGCAGCTACATAAGAGTTCGAGGCGATCCGTCGTGGGACAAAGGGGTGAATGTTGTCAGGGTCCCAGCAGCCAGAGGGCGCCGGCTCAGGTTGTGTGTCTTGGGTAAGGGCTTCTGGGGGTAGCCCCAGGGCTGAAAGAAGTCCGGCAGCCTCTTGGAGGTTGTGGATGGCGTGTGGAGTGACTCCATGGTGCACCAGCAATGTACGGGAGAGCTTCCACTGGTAGCGGACATTTTTCTGTTGTAGGAGCGCGGTCAGTGGCCAGAGCGTTTTCCGCCATGCCAGGGTGCTCCCCGAGAGGTCGGCGTAGACTGTGAGGGGCATGTTCTCAAAATGATAAGGTGAGTGTCCTCTTAGTGCCGTTAGAACAGCGGTTTTGTCTGACCCGCTTTGAAACCGGACCACCAGGTCCCTGGGGGCATTGTTTGGGGCCCTGATGGGTTTGGGTACTCGGAATTGGCCCTCTATCACCACTGATTTAGCCTGTCGGGGTTGCAGTAGGGCCCCTATCAGGCGCCTCACAAAATGCGGCAGCTCCGCGTCTGGTATCTCCTCCTTCACCCCACGCACTTTAATGTTGTTTTGGCGCCGGGAGTCCTCTTGGGCAGCAAATCTGCGTTCGTACAGCTGGTTTTGATGTTGTAATTCCTGCACTGTTTGCTGGAGCGACAATAATTGTTGGGAGTGCTCTGTGGTGGTGAGTTCGAGTTTCCCGATGCGGCCTGTGAGGCCCCTCAGGTCCCCGCGGATTGTGGCTATGTCCGCTGAGAGATTTTTCTGGAGCTCGGCCAGCATCTCTTTTAGGTCGGATTTAGTCACCGGAGGCTCTGCTGGGTACTGTGATCTCCGCAGGAGGCTCTCTGGTGCCGGCGGGTATTCCATTTCGTCGCCTAGTGAGTCGTCCTCCGAAAACTCGGAGCAACCTCCAGTGAGGGTAGCCATCTTGGGCCCAGTGGTACCGTGCGCCGGCCGCCATAGGTCTCCAATTGTTAGCCCTGGACTGGGCTTGTCTGGTCTGAGCTTTTTGTTCCTGCGTCCCATCTGGGTCTTGGTGGCGAGGGTGGTCCCCTTAAACACTGTGGGTGCAATTAGTTTGAATATTTCGCTCGATGTTGGCTGTCGTGGAGAGGAGCTCTAGAAATGTGCGACCAGTCTCTGCGGCAGTCGGCTCCGCCTATGTTACTAGCTTTTAAAGTGAAGGTATACCCATGTGTCCCGCACACAGGATTGGCAAACACTGATGTACAAAGAAAAGCCTGGTTTTATAGTTGAGACCATGATATGGAGGGGAACCCAATTTGTTTTCCATATTCACTCTTTATTAGGTTTCCTGTTCAGAAAGAAACAAATTCCCATATATGCTGGTGCAATTAAGGGATAATATTGTTCCCATCATGACAAACTTGGCTTGTTGACACATTACAGGATATAACATACTTTAAAGAGACACTATAGTCACCAAAACAACTTCATCTTAATTAAGCAATGTCGGTGTATATATCATGCACCTGAAGTTTCACTACTCAATGCTCTGCCATTTAGGAGTTAAAATTACTTTTGTTTTTCGGTTTATGCAGCCCTAGCCACACCTTCCCTGGCTGTGATAGACACAGACTGTATGAAAAAAAAAAATGTTAGATGTTAACTTACTTTAAAAGGTTTTACCTCCTGCTCTGTAAATTGAACTTTATTTGCATACTAGAGGCTATTGCAGGCTCTAGCAAGCTATTAACAGAGCAGAACAAAATGAATTCTAAATGAAACAGAATCTGCATTAAATGAAATGTAATCATTAGCTCTAACTTTACAGGAAGTGTTTAGGAAAGCTGTGTAAGTCACATGCAGGAAGGTGTGAATAGTGCTGCATAAACAAAGTAATGTATCTTCTAAATGGCAGCGAATTGAGCAGTCAGACTGTAGGGGCATGATCTATACACCAAAACATCTTAATTAAGCTAAAGCTGTTTTACTGACTATAGTGTCCCTTTAAATCCAGCACTGAGACCAAGTGCTTCCTGATATTCTCATCTATATCCGCATCACTGGGTCTTGGTCCGAGAAGCATTTGATTGGATCACTACACGGCTTAAAATGCATGTGTGAAAGTGCAGTTATGCTGCGTGCGATAGAGAAGCTCATTACATCGGTCACCAGCGTGTAGTGCATGCTGATGCCAGATTTAATTTTTGCACAGGATTGGTATTAGGCATATCGAAACAGAGTCGAAGGATATCCCAGTCATGTGTGACAAGGGTGCAACCAGCCCCTGGCACAAAGGTGCAATCCTCTCAGTACATGCAGCGTTTCAAGCAGGAACACTGCATATACAGACTACTATCATCATGATCACGTCTAAATGCAGAAGCGGTCATGGTGGTTGGAGTATCCCTTTTTGTGGGGGACACACTAAATATCAGGGTGAAACATAGAATGTGACGGCAGATAAGAACCATTTGGCCCATGTAGTATGCCTAATTTTCTAAATACTTTCTTTAGTCCCTAGCCTTATCTTATAGTTAGGATAGCCTTATGCCTATCCCACGCATGCTTAAACTCCTTTACTGTGTTAACCTCTACCACTTCAGCTGGAAGGCTATTCCATGCATCCACTACCCTCTCAGTAAAGTAATACTTCCTGATATTATTTTTAAACCTTTGCCCCTCTAATTTAAGACTATGTCCTCTTGTTGTGGTAGTTTTTCTTCTTTTAAATATAGTCTCCTCCTTTACTGTGTGGATTCCCTTTACGTATTTAAATGTTTCTATCATATCCCCCCGGGGGGAGACAGACAAAAAAAACCCACTTAAAATATGACTTTTTATTTGTTTAGTTAAAATGTATCTTTATGTGTTTACATACTCGTAACTGTAATTGTTACAAATAATGATACAAAGTATAAGAGTATATCCTAAAGTGAAACTAAAGTGGGTTCTGTGATTTGGAAATAACTTTTGGAATAAATGCACATTGCAAAGCTGGAGACAACAGACCTTTCTGCTTTTTGCGGATTCTGTCCACGAGGCTTCGGATTTGTACATACTCTTCCCACTCTTTCCCAGGTATGGAGTTAGGGTTGCTGCACTCTGAAGTAATAAAAAAAAAAAAAAGTTACAAACAAAACAATTAACAAACAAACAAGCATTAGTTTCTTTCACAATGTCAAATTTCTGACATAAAAGCATAAAATGTGTATGCATATATTAGAATTAATAACTCACTTTACTGCCCCTCATGGTTTGTTTTAGTTAAGCCCCTACGTATTAGATGCACAACTGGTCTGAAACAGTCCAAGAGTAAATTTTAGACATACTCCGTGCAAGACATCAGGGTTTATAAACGCACATTAGAGCTTGATTACCCGCATAGTTCCAGACAAAACGAACTTAAAAGAAAACTCCAAGTACCATAAACACTAAAGCATGTCATTGTGGATATAATAGCAGTGTTGCCCTGGCTCCTCCCCATTGTAAGTCGTGAAATCTAGACTTCCAAAATCCATTTTGGCTCGTTCGTCCAAATCAAAATCTTCGAATCCACACCAGAACGAAATCGATTTACCCAGGAATTACCTGTTGAGTCTTATTCATTGAATAACACTACACTTACCTAATTGAATATGACTCCACAGGTAAATACTGGGTGACTTTATTCGTCTGGGTTTAGTTTAAAAGAATTTTGATTCGGACAAAGCAACGAAAGCAAGTTCATTACACAAGTCTAGTTAAATAGTTATAGCACTTATAGGTGGCTTGCCCCCCCCCCCAGTCCTTCTATAAAAGTATAAAACTCACCTTATTTTCAGTGCCGCGCGGGTCCGCCAGCCCCGCCCCCATTATCACATCATTAAAATGGCTGATTTTTAGCCAATCCAATGCTTTCCCATAGGAAAATCATTGGACTGGCTAAGATTGGCACGGGGGCGGGGCCAAATGCAGTTTTGTCCAATCAGGACCTCCTCATAGAGATGCATTGAATCAATGCAGCTCTATGAGGAAAATTCAGCGTCTCCATGCAGAGCCTGGGGACGCTGAACGTCAGGGCTGCTTACTGTGCAGCCCTAAGGCAGGAAGCTCCTCCAGTGGCCACCTAAGGAGTGGCCACTTGGAGGTGTCCCTAGGGGCAATGTAAACACTGTCTTTACATGAAAATGCCTGAACGGCGCTATTATACTCACCAGAACAACTACATTAAGATGTAGTTGTTCTGGTGACTATAGTGCCCCTTTAACCTTCGACCTGCCAAGCATCGCTTCACATATCATTTGTGCTGGAAATTCTCTTCATTTAATCTAAACACAGCAGCAAAGTGCTTAGATAATTGGCTGTGAGCAGCAGTTGATTGCTTGCTGCCAATCAGTAAGCCCTGTGCTGCAGAGGATAGCTCAATAGAAAAAGGATAGCTCCTAGGTAGGATTTTCCACTTCTCTTTGTGGCAGACAAGTGTGGAGCAGCGCCTGTCAGGACCTAGGTAGGAAGTCAAATAAACAGTTTGATTACATACATTGAGGGGGCAGCAGAGAACTCATGGTACCATAACAACTACAGAGTGATGCAGTGGTTATGGTGACTGGAGTGATTTTTTTAAAGATGGATATTTCCATTGAACAAGGGTAAGAGACCAAAAATATTTTTTATTCTCATGTCTATGTATTACAAAGTAACACACACAGATTACAAGTCATCTAATCAATGGAAATGCATGGGACAATCAGAATACTTAATTTCACTTTTACTAAATATATGGCTTGAATTTTATAGCTTAAATGACTTGCTCATTTTAAAATGTACATGTCACCAGTCAGTATTAAATTTTTTTGTAACATTAGGTTTTTTGTTTAAAATATTTAAAGAATAGAGTATGACCCAAATGAATAAACTTTGGTGGGGGAAGGCTACGGGCGTGGCTACGCATCTGCAGTGGGGGACATACATCTTTCCTTCGCTCTCTCTTTCTCTTGTCTGTACTTTTACTTATTATTCTCTTTCCTCCCTCTTATTCTGCTGTACTACGTCACCACTCTTGGCCTCTTCTTTTATTTCCCTTTTCTAATGTGCCGTTCTATGACAGCACCTATAATACGAGGCTGAGGTGTAGGCGGATTGAGTACCAAGGGCTGATTTTACTAAATTAAGGGAGGTGGGGAGGGGGTAAACAATGAAGCTTTCCCTTGCAGGTGCGCTCCCAGTGTTGTCTGCAAGGGTCTGTGGTCAGCGCAGTGGGTGCTGACAACAGACATAATTTTCGCACAGAATTGACATTAAGCAGCCCAGAACAGAGCTCCAGGCTGTCTAAGTCAGGTGTGCCAGGGGTTGGACTAGCCCCGGGCACAAAAGTTCAAATATCTCTGTATGTGCAGCGTTTCCATTACAGATGCTGCACATACAGATTACTGCCACCATAACTACTTCTAAATGCAGAAGTGGCCATAGTGGTTGCAGTAAACCTTTAAGTTACTTAAGTTATTGTGCAAAATATAAGCAACAATGAAATACAATAAAATATATAACAGTCACACAAGGGAAACATATACAATCCAACTCCCAGGGCATTCTGTCCGAGTTTCTTACGATAGGCAAACCATAGTGTCAATGGATATATAGATTTTAAGCAGTAGATGGCGCTGCATCAAAGTCCATGGTTTATAATCCATGTTTCTTAAACAGTCAGATGCAGTGTAATCCTTACAATTGGGTGTTTCTCTGGTTGCACTATTATATGTATCAAATAGAAACATAAAAATAGCAAAGGGGAATGGTGTTTATTAGCTATAATGAGCAACTTTTAGCGGCACGGTCATAACCCCTGAAAAAGGAGTATTTCATAAACATAGAATCTTTATGAAATACTAATTCTGACGTTGTTGGAATTTCACTGAAATACTGAGACAATTGTAGGGACTACTGTGTCTCTGTATATTTCCTCCGCCTGACTTTCTTACACTCTGGGTGGAGATGCAGTGTCAATCCAGAGAGCCGTCACCAGTGATGACTGCAGGGAATTGGCCCAGTCTATGGAGGATTCCGCAGGACCTCAATGCTGTACTCTTGCACATGCATGAGAGTAAAGTACTAAAGCTTCAGCTCCTGTTGTCGACAGGAGTTAAAGAGGACCACAGGAGGATGATCGTCACACCTGTGAAGGACAGGTTCAGGTAAGTAGAACTCACCTTTACCTGGCCTCCCAGCGAATTCAGTAAAGTCCTTTAGAAATATATCTCTAAATTTACTGATTTTACAATTTCCCATGGATTTAATTACTCAGGAATTAGAGAGTATGTACGTGTATGTCTGTGCATACTTGTATGCTGACTAATGTTTTACTGCTACTGCTAATTAGCTTCAAGATGCTCTATCAAGGCATGGCTGTTTTGTTGCCTATGGATGTTCTATTAATAAGTACCTAATGTAAGTTTGTGTCAGAGCTGACAAAACAGCTGAAACCATCATCTCACGTTTACATTCATATTCCAATTGTAGCAGGGGATGACTGTTTAAGTGTGAAACAGCAGAATGATCAGAGAAAGTGGATACACAGCTCTCAGATTGTGGTGTCTGACTAAGTCTTACTGAATACTTACTCTGTAACAGTTCACCAATCAAATTCATCATTTCTTTTGGGGAAACGGCCGCTGTGGCTCCACTCCCAGACTTCTGAGTCTTCACTCTACTCTTCTTACCCATCTTGGAGTTCAACTAAAAAAAAAAAAATACACGTCAATTAGCCTTGTGCACACGGAGGGTGGAGTATGTTACTACCACTTTACCAGGCACAGGGAATTAAAGGGACCCAGCTCTTTATAGCATTTATTAACTCCAATTGTCATTGGTCATTAGATCAAGAACTGTTTTGACAATTAAACCAATCCTAGCCCTCCCAACACAGCTCTGTGCACATCTCGTGAATAAATGCATGGCAAAGAATTAAGTGACGAGTAGTTAAAGAAACACTATAGTCACCTAAACAACTTTGGCTTAATGCTTCATGCTTCTCAGGTTTCACTGCTCAATTCACTGCCATTTAGGAGTTAAATCACTTTGTTTCTCTTGATGCAGCCCTTGTCACACCTCCCCTGGCTCTGATTGACACAGCCTGCATGAAAAAAAAAATGGTTTTACTTTCAATCAGATGTAATTTACTTTAAAACAATTGTATCTCTTTCTTTGTAAATCGAACTTTATTTAACATACAGGAGGTTCTTGCAGGGTCTAGCAAGCTATTAACATAGGGGGATAATAAAATCTAAATTAAACAGAACTTGCAATAAAGAAAGGATAAATATTAGATGACTCTTTACAGGAAGTGTTTAAGAAGGCTGTGCAAGTCACATACAGGGAGGTGTGACTAGGGTTCATAAACAAAGTGATTTAACGCCTAAATGGCAGATAATTGAGCAGTGAGACTGCAGGGACATGATCTGTACACCAAAACTGCTTAATTACGCTAACGTTGTTCTGGTGACTATAGTGTCCCTTTAATGTGGTGCAAGAAGTTTTTTTTTTTTTTAAGATGTTTTCAATGTTTTGACAAACTGGTAAAAAAAAAAAAT
The DNA here is from genome assembly GCA_933207985.1 of Pelobates cultripes. Taxonomy (NCBI): domain Eukaryota; kingdom Metazoa; phylum Chordata; class Amphibia; order Anura; family Pelobatidae; genus Pelobates; species Pelobates cultripes. Next base: position 48,210,800 of record OW240924.1, on the reverse strand, counting down.
CACACAGGAGTTGTATGACATGAGGAAACCATATTTGCACGTAACAAAAATATGCCATGCTTTTCAGATGTAACAATATAGTTACAATTATAATCAACAGATTGAATGTGACCTCTGATGGCACAGCAATAAAAGGTTAGGACTGTCATATAAGGAAATATAACTTTTCATCACCATTTTTTTTGTTCTATTACAACTGGGATCTTCTTTGTCCTGATCTAGAGTTTTAGTGGTTCAGTCAACTGAAAGAACAAACGGCAAAATGAATGCCAAAATATTAATTTGAGGAAAAATAACTCCAACTCAGTTATAAATTGTGTAGTTCTACTAGCTATGTTAAGAAGATATAAAAATAAAATTTCTTGGTTGTATTTGCCCCCGTAAAATTCAGCGACAGGCTGGAATAACGAATAAATTCTAGACTTTAACAGATCATGGTAGTTCTTAATGTACTGAAACCCTGAAGCACCCTAGGTTCGCTAGTCACAATTCTGAGTGAACAGTCATGGTGATTGTTTTTACATGACAATTAGACCGTGTATGTACCGCGTGGTACAGTATGGGCTTCAGCAGTAAATGGGATTCACCCATTCCTTTCTAAAGCTCAGTATTTTAATATCAATATCCAAGCATGCACAGCAGTTATAACAGAGGTATAGATCATTTAATAAAAGGAGAGAAGTTATGACAGAGGAATTCAGAGCTGGCTTTTCCGCAGCATAGGAAATAAACACTAATTTTCCTTTGACATAACCCTCTTGAGCAAAACGGCTCGTAATCTCTATTCTAAAATAAAAAAAACACATCACACTGAACATGTAGACTTAAGCCTCAAAAATACAACAAGCCTGTGTCACTTCAGCCTACAAAAAGATAATTATTTTGTCACTGATTCCATGGAAACAGATGAAGGGGATTATTTGAAATATCACAGCACATGGCTGGAAAATGTAGAGAACAAGTCTCTCTCTTTTGTTGCTTTAACGTGTATTAAAATGTGAGCAATACTTAGCATATGAGTAAAAAAAATATAAAATAAACTTTTTATATATACAGGCCTCCTAACAGTCCCGCTTCCAGAGTGACTGTTCCAAGATAAGAGTCCTGTCTGGCAGTCCTACTTTAGTTCCCTGGTGTCCAACATCTAAGACACCAGGCTTAGCAGCATTCCCTGTATGGTCCTAAAGGCTGGGGGTGGCCAGGCTGCCGCTCAGTGGCTGGGTCTGCTACCTTTTCGGGTATACCCACTCATTATGGGCATCTCTAGTGGCACAGGTTACCTCACAGAGGATGCACCCTCAGGGCACCCACCCAGTCAGGATTGTTGGGAGAAATGTCACATAGTTACATAGGTTGAAAAGAGACATGTGTCCGTCAAGTTCAGCCTCACATCTGTTTTCACTATGAAGCACTTCCAATTTTGCAACGCTCGAGGAAAAAAAATCCTTCTTGATACCAGAATTGGATCAAGAAGCTATTACACTACAATTTAAAAATTATATCCTTGAATATTCTGTTTTGCAAGTATGCATCCAGTTGCTTTTTAAACATCTGTACAGACTCTAATAAAACCACTTCTTCTGATATAATTTTAGCAGCACCGTATTCCACAAAGCTTTACAGTTATTAAGTGTGCATATATAACTGCAAATAATTGACAAACAAAATAAATGTTGACAGATACAAGATGTAGAGCAGGGCTCGTCAAATCCCAGGCGCCAGGTGATTGGTCAGCCCATTCCCTCCTCTTCCTGTCACAATCCCTGTGCAGCTCTCTGTGCGCTAGGAGGAAGTTAAGGGAACTGTAATTACTTTCTCCTGGTGCAGAGGAACGGCAAGCTAACCCAGCAGGACACAAGGTAAAGACGGCCCTGCTCCCCGCCCCATGCCGCATAGCTGACTCTGCTTCTGGCCGCCTCCTGGTCCCATGCCGCTTGCCCGCCCTTTCCCTGCGTGACCTCAAGGCCGGGAAGAAGTTATTACAGTTCCCATCACTTCCTCCCAGCGCACAGAGAAAAGGGGAAATGAGGGAGTCTGGAACAGCGGCAGCCAGTTCCCATCAGTTGCAGCCAGCCCCACTAATATGATGCCACCTGCTTCTGCCCAGTCCCACTGGACCTCAGGGAAGCCACACTGCCAAGCCCAAAAGGTAGGAAACAGTATGTTTGTTTTTTTTTCTTACATTTCTGTGTATTTGTAATGTGTGTATAACTGTTTGTGTATTTGTCTGTGTGTATGAATGAATGTTCGAGTTTGTTTGTGTGTGTTTATGTTTGAGTGTTTTAATAATAAATAATACTTTGTGAGTGTGTGAGAAAGTGTGTGTGTTTTTCTCTCTCTCTGTCAGTGTGTATGTTTTGGTCATTAGCCCACTCTGATCGCATGGGAAATATGTTTTTACCCATCTTTTTTCCAGCGCTGTGCCGGTCTCGCTGCAGCTGGCCCGCCTCCGTAGCCGAGATTATCAATTACCAATCAGCATCTCCTCAAAGAGATGCATTAAATCAATTAAAAGCATCTCTATGGGGAACATTCAGCACCTCCATGCAAAAAAGCATGAAGATGCGGAATGTAGGAGTTGCACATTGTGCAGCACTGAGATAAGAGACACTTTAGTGGCCATCTGCGAGAGACAGCCAGTAGAGGTGTTACAAGGCAGCAATGTAAAAACTGCCTTTTCTCTAAACAGGCAGCATTTATTTTGAAAAGTCTGCAAGGACATGTTATATACACCAGAGCCATTACATTAAGCTGTAGTGATTCTGTTGACTTTAGTGTTGCTTTAACAATTGTATTTTAGTCTTCGGGGGGGAGGGGGGGGGGAAACAACCTGTCTTTACTTTTTAGCTGGCTCCATGATGGAAAGCAAATTTGTCAAGGTCTGGTGTAGAGAGCATCGCGTAAACAAACTCACAGTCTAGGCGGACGTGTAGTAAAAGTCTAAAAAGAGAAAACATTAAAAAATGTCAGGGGAAAGAGACCCCACTTCATAAATAATCAATCCATCTAACCGTTGGGCGTTTTCCTCATCTTCCAAGAGTGTCAGGTAACACTCGCTTAGCCAATGCGTTTGCGGCTTAGCGCAGTTCAGGAGCTTCAATGGGCAGAGAAAGCAGCGGCAAATCATTCTTAAAACAGTTTGACTACTTTCTGTAGGGAATCACCCTGAGTCCCTGACCATTAAACAGATCCCAAGCAGCAACTACCTTTAAATACAGTGTTTTGGGAGTTAGAATCCAACAACAGAGGAGGAGATGATACATTAGCTACAATTCATTTGCCTGAAGCAATTTCAATTTATTAAATCATTCACTCTCTCAACTCACAGAGTAACTTGACCGCGTGACTCTCACATGGGAAACCAAATATTCAAAGAAGGTATAGACAGAGTTAATAATGGTCACAATCATTACACAGCACATTCCCATTCAAAGCTCACACAGAAGGAACAAAGACATACACAAACAAATACAGAACAATGCTGACTGGGTTATTCACCAATTGTTGGGAATTCACCAACTAACTGCAAATTTTATGCCAGAAATTGTTTTGAGATTTCTCACTCAATCCTGCTCCTTCCAGTGTTTTCAAAAGGAGCACTCTTTCCAGAAAACACAGAGCACCAAGATTTATTGAGATATGCATGGTATTTTCACTAAAGTGTGAATGATCAGGAACAATGAATTTTAAATTTGAGGCCAAAAAAAAACACACACTGAAAACAGTCGAGTTGGATAATTTTTCCAATTCTGCAATTTGGTCGTGTGAGCATCTAGTCCAGGGGTAGGCAACCTATGATACATGTGCCATGCACTGCACTTAAGGCTGCTAGAACCAAACAGGCCTCTCTGTCCTATCAGGAGTCCCAGTAAAACTTCCAATATCTGCCAATAAAAAAAAAGGTGGTGAAGTACAATCCTCAATTCATGCACTGCAGCACATAGAGAAAGTGATTTCAGATCACTTAATTCCAGCACTTGTGAATGGGAATCCACACTGTAGTAGAGTAGCCCGTAGCTGCTATTGCAGCTCCTGTCCTTAACATGTATATGGCCAGCCTGGTCCCCACTGGAACCCAGGGAAGCCACCCACACTGCTAGATATACACAGAGCTGCAAATTTACTCTCCCCTCATACAAATAATACGAACAGCCCACACACAATCCGCACAAACGCAACACCACTAACAATCCACATACATGCACACAACTCCAGAAGCAGCCTCTCACATGCAATACCCCAAACAGCCCCACACATACACACACTGCCAAACACAATGTGACATATCCACCCACACACAATGTGAAATATTTATCCGAACAAAATTCCACAAGCAGCCCCCAAACACAGCCCACATTCATATGTATCACACACGATGCCACAAACTACTCATGAACATATACAATATAATAGATTTTTTTTTTTGATTGATTTAATAAACTTATTTAACTGTCAAAAAGGTTTACATTTTGAATCTATTTCTTTGACTATTCAAGGTTAAATTCTATGATATTCTACTACCAGGTAAAAAAAAAAAAATCTATAATTTTGTTTCCTTTTCACATAGATTAGCTTTACTGAGAAATTATACCCCCATAAAATAATTGATGTACTATAGAAAAGGTATGAAAACTGGCCCTAGGGATCACTCATTTTAGCATGTCCCTTAAAGTGTTCTTTGCTAAACTCTAGATTTTAGTGAATTAAATCCAAATGTAAGAACTGGGGCTACAACAGTCAAGTTGTCCGTCCTCAGTTTAGCCGGCTCTTTATATTATACTGCTCTTAAGGCAATAATGTCTAGAAGTTAGTTACACAACACACACAATACTGCGGCTGGCACCCAATGGTACTACTCATAGTTCTTACTCATTGGTGTTGTTTTAATTTGTTATGATTTTGTCTGATATGCATGCTTGCAAAGCAGCACTGTACTTCACCTGATCTTTCACCTTGTCTAAGCTTGTTACAACTTTAAAAAAAAAAGTGTGCAGATTGCTTTTCTTGAAATTTAAAAACTAATCTATTTTCCTGATATTCTGTAAAGACTACCAAACTGATGTAACTTGCCATGCACAACCAAAATAAAGAATTATTAAAAAAAAATATATATATATAGTTGTGACTATAGCTGAACTGTCGAAGGTTTCAATATCAGCCTTAATTTTAATTCTCTAAAAGTTTAGTGAATTACTCTTTTTGGAGTGTTTCTTAGCGGTATGGCAGAGGTCTTTATCTCTTTAATTGAAATGTGCATGCATTTTATGTTACTGTGCAGTATAGTGCAGTGCTCCTGTCCTTGTAACCCTGCGATATAAAACACTGCAGTTTTTAAGAAACAGCCAGATGACACGTTTTAACAAAAAGCAGTTTTTCAAGACATTGCACAGCGCTCTGCTTGGCATGTGGTGTGGATTGCAGAAGTGATCTTGCGCAATACATGTATCCACCTCCTCATAAAAAACTGTTCATCACTTTGACAACGTTATAAAAACACACAAAAGTGAATAAAAAATACACTACATAGTCTTCCTAACCAGATATAAAACTAAAATTCAAGCTAGTTCATAAAATCAACTTAATATGGCAACAAATTCACTTTAAAAGAACACTAATCACCAAAATCACTACATATTAACCAGGACTAGATTTACATCACTAGTACCTGTACGCACATTATTTTCAAGCGTCCATGAATCTGCCCTTCTAACCTAACAAAATAAATTAATAATAAAACCAAAACTTGAATGTTTAAAGATGATAAAATTTTGATCATTTCAAAGCAAGCAAATTAGAAGAGTCTACTTTGGCACTGGATTACAAGTAAGTTTAATGGAGTTTTCCATTTTTCCTTTCTTTATATCTGAAAGTCGTCACATTTGCCATCACAATGAGAAATATGCAATGCTGTGAGCGAATGTGTAGAATGTTCAATAGGCCCCAATTCTTCTTTAGAAAGGAGCAGGGAGAATGCCTGGCACTGTATATGAAAGCTTTAAGTACATTTACACATGCACACATAAGCACAAACAAACCGAAAAAGCCCATCATGACAGTAAACATTCGTGCCTGGGAACAGCCAGAAGGCCTTGACCATGACAAATAAAAACACTGGCGCTCTTGTTCATCTTTATAAATATCCACTGGATGTTTTAGTTTACTTATATGGACAAAAAGGTATTTATTCTATGATCACGGAATCAAAGAGCACTGATAAAAGAATTGAAGATTTTAGCCTCAAAAAAAATATGTTAAGGTTTTTTGGTCAATTACCAGCTTAATAACATGGTTATTCCCTAAAGTCTGAATTGTCTAGAATTCAAATTTAATTGGAAAAATATTTTATATTTAAGACCAAAGTAAGAAAAGTTTTCAGCTTAGCGGTTTCAGCTTTTGTGAATAACTGTGTGAATGTAGTTCAAAAGACCTAAAGAGAATTAATAAGAAAATTGCAAATTTGAGTAGAAAATAGCTCCATTACATAAAAAGCTGTGATGATTCTTGTCTTTTATTTGGCTATTTTGTTCTTAAAGTGGCCCTGTCGCAGGCTGGGATCTTTACATAATTTGCAAAGGCCCAGATGGTGACTGCACCACTGGCAATACAGTGGGTGAGGGGTGCAGGAAAAGCTTAGTTATACTTACCTGGACTTGTCCCTGGTGGCCACCGCCTTCTTTATCCTGCCAGTCCTCTTCAGCAGCCAAGAGCTAACATCACTGTTGTACGCTCACACATGAGCGAGAGTACAACACTGAGGTCTATGGATAATCTAACAAGATCGGGGGATGCTCTATAGACAGAGCCTTTTCACCTCAGCAGCCACTTGTGATGACTACTAGACAAAAGGTAATTCACCTTTTGCCAAGCAAAAAAAAAAAAAAATTCATAAAAATGTTATCATTGTGAAATACTTATTTTAGATTGGGGTGGGTGGGGGTGACAGGGCTGCTTTAAAGGACCACTAAAGTCACCCAGACCAATCTCTCAGAGGTCCTGTCATATTCAACTATACAATGTATAACATTACCATCATGTAGGCGCAGCAATGTTTACATTGAATGATTAAATACACATCTAGCGGCTCTCCTCCTGTCAGCCATTAGAGGTGCTTCTTCCTCCAGAACAGAGTTAAACTCTGCTTACAGTAGCATTTGATTATAGGAGTGCAGTGTTTCGACACTCGTGCGTATCTTGTCCACCAATACTTCTTTATGAGAAGCACTGGAATGGAAGAGATCGTGGAAGACGCCAGCAGGCATCTTGACTTTTATCATCTAATATCATAAAGACAGACCTAAACCCCAGACAGCAATAGATTGACAAAATGGAAGGCAAACAGGTCCTTGACATTCCCAACGTGTCTGCTTTGTCCAAAATGTTGCAATCAACTAAAAACTGTATAGCTAAACCTAACAGCCCATCATTTCAGAACAAAAACACTTACATATGACTGTTTCAACGATGAACATCTGTCAACAAGGTAGACAATAATAGTCTCACAAAAAAAAAAATAATCTGCCCTCAAAATTTTTTTGCTAAAGGTCACAGACATATTTAGCCTTTAAACCATTAAGGAATGGTTTGATACACCTCACTCTCTGCTTTGTTGAGCTATATTGACAATGACAATTTCATAAAACCAAGACTGTGGTGAGAGTGCTGGCAAAGGACTAGCTCAGCTTGAACTATAACCTGTGTCTTTGCTAGGCCAGTGCATACCACCACCAACCAGCCCAGTCATATATCCAAAATAGAGGTGGTCAAATGTTAAACCCAAGCATTTATAGAACCAGAACTTAAACAGAGGACAAAGCATCAACTAATTTGTAGTTCAACAGCTAGCGATCTCCCTTTTGGCCTTATCCCCAATAAAACACTGGAAAGGAATTTACAGAACTTTGTGAGAATAACAAGATGGAAGCTGTAATGCAAGTGCTGGAGGGATTATAACGGACACGTGATTTAAGAACGATGGAAGGCAATATTGCAGTACCGATATGACACGAACAATAGCCAGGGAAGCATACATACCCTCACTACTTGGGATCTCAAACTGCATAAAACAAAATAAGGTTTTCTGGAACAATGAGGCTTTGATTATCTTGCAGAGTCGATTCACTTATATTTTTCATGAATGAAACTCCTGCTGACTGCAGAACTACTTAGCCTATAGACCAGAGGTTAAATGTATATGCTAAACAATTGTACAGATGAAAAAAATTTTTTTTAAAAATGGACCAGGCTTGGCTACGAAAACAGCCACTTCCGAATAAATATAATCAATATTGGCAATAAAGAAAATTAAAAAATAACAGGTTATGTAGTTTGTATTTGGAATCTATATTTAAAGCATTTTGTGCATATTGAATTATAAAAGTGAAGGTAGTCCGTATGTCACGTTACAACAAATGTCCACAAAAGCGTGCCAGGTGTTGCTTAACCCTGGCCAAAGGCCACCAGACTCACTATCCATTAGTGGTAATGGATCTCCATACTTATAAAATGGCCCAGTGAATGAGAAACCTGCATAGTGTTACTTTTAAACAGTAAGAGGTTATAATCAACATGGCATGACACTCACGTATAAACCACTGACAAATTTCTGTGGGGACTGCATACCTGTGACACATTGTTTACAAGTTTTTTGAACCCCTGAATGTTAGTGACAGATCTCAGGCTTCCATTGACACTGAATGTCAGTGACAAATTGCAATCTCCTAGGGTCCCTATAAGTCAGTGACATAGAACAAGCTGTATGAGAACCTAGATGTCTGTGACAAACATTTAAGGACCCAGAGATCTCAAGGAATGATTCAACCCAAGCCTCTGTGGCCCACACGATTATAAACTTCTATCTAGATATACTAAATGTTTGCAAATAAATAGACTGCAATGGATGTGACCAGCTTAGAAAACTACAGGAGGCCCTGAACTTCCTTGACGGACTGCAAGTTCCTGGGCACTGTATGTCTTTGAGAAACAGACTAAGGACCTAGAGCCAATAAAAGCGACAAACATTGGAAGCACCAGGAGGACTAAAGATGTCAGATAGAAGGCATTCTCCTGGGAGCCCTGGATATCAGAGACAGATAGACTGCAAGCTCCTGAGCGCCTTAATGTTAGTGACAAATTGCTAGATTCTGTGGTGCATGAACGGCAGTGACAGACAGGATGCAAGCTCCTGAGGCCTCTGAATGCCAGGGACAGATAGATTGCAAGCTTGTTAGGGCCCTAGATGGCAGGACCAGAGGGACTAGAAGCTCTTAGGTCCTTGAATGTCAGGGACAGATAGACTGCAAGCTTGTGAGAACCCTGGATGTTAGGGACATTGCAAGCTCCTGGGTGTTAGGGACAGATACATTGCAAGCTTCTGAGCCCCTGAATGCCATGGCAGGGGATAGATAGATTGCAAGTTCCTAAGGGCCTTGGATAATAGTGACAAATTGCTAGATTCTAGGGGCCTGGATGGCATTGACAGACAAGAAGCAAGCTCCTGAGTTCCTGAATGCCAGAGACACATAGATTGCAAGCATCTGGGCTCCTGGATGCCAGGAACTGATAGATTGCAAGCTCCTGGGCCACTGAATGCCTGGGATAGATAGCGTGCAAGCTCCTTGACTCCTGATTGCCAGGAACAGATAGATTGCAAGGGCGTGGGACCCTGAATGCTTGGGACAGATTGTAAGCTCCTGGATGTCAGGGAGAGATAGATTGCAAGCTCTTGAGGGCCCTGGATGGCATGGACAAATAGATTGCAAACTCCTGGAATCAATGACAGATAGATTGCAAGCTCCTGGGGCCCCTTCCTGGCCAGGGACAGATAGATTGCAAGCTCCTAGAATTCAATGACAGATAGATTGCAAGCTCCTCCGACCCCTTCCTGGCCAGGGACAGATAGATTGCAAGCTCCTGGGGCCCCTGTATGGCTTGGACACATAGATGACATGGTCCCAGGGACTGCTGATGCCAGGGACAGGTTGATGACTGGATCCTGGGCACCCTGGAGGGTAGGGACAGACAGATTGCTAGCTCCAGGGTCCCTGGCTGCCATGGACAGACAGACTGCAAGTTCCAGGAGCCATGTATATCAGGGACAGATAGATTGCAAGCTCCTGGGCCCAGTCAGTGCCAGGCGGTATACTGAGGGGGTGGGGAGGGGACTTACCTCCCGGCTCCCTCCTCCTCCTGGCACCTCTAACCGTTACCGACTGCGCCCGTGGAAAGGAATAGCAGGGCCCACGCAACCCAAACTGCTTACTCCCAGCGGCCCCGCCTCTCAGAGGAGCTACCTCAATGATTGAACGACAGAAGGCCTGCTCGCTCAGGCCATTGGTTACTCCACTTGTCACTCAAACCCTGGCCTGGCCTTTGAGGCAAGGCGCCGTCAAGTTCGGTTGCGTCGCAGCTCCTAGTAGCCCCGCCTCTTTTTAAGATCTCCAGCTTCCCCATTGGCTGTTACGGCTTCTATTTCCTTTTAAGAGTTTGCAGGGAGGAGGCGTGGTTTGCGGATGACGTAATCGCCGTGTTATTTCCCCCAAGATGGCGGCTCGTGGAGTGTAGAGTGCTTCCAGCTCCTGGAGGAAGAGGCTGGGATTCCCGTGGCCCCTGTGGGTGTATTCGGTAAGGCCAGGGCTCCATGGTGAGGCGGAGAGCTCCAGACTGCGCTGTAACCATTTAGGAACGGATTTAATTCCAACTTGTATTGGCTTTCATTGGACAGGTTTAAGCATGGTAATGGCAGGCTCTATTGTAAAGGCGCAGGGGCCCCCCTGGACACAGGCCCGCGGGGGGGGGCCCAGGCCCAGAGGGGGGCAGGGGGACACAGGCCCAGAGGGGGGCAGGGGGACACAGGCCCAGAGAGGGGCAGGGGGGTCACCCCTGGACACCATAGAGCAGTGGTGGGCACCCTTTGGCATTCTAGATGGTTTGGACTATATTTCCCATAATGCTGTTACAGTGAGATGTAGTCCACAACATCTGGAGTGCTAAAGGTTGCCTACGTTTGCCATAGAGTATTCTGGGAGGTCCCTGCTCAATGCCATGGAGTGGTCTCAGGGTTACCTTAGCAATGAGTTGTTTTGGAGGTCCTTGCTCAAAGATGCAGAAATCTCGCAGCATAGTCTTAACGGTTCCTGTACAATATCGAGGAATGGTCTCATTGTATGTGTAACTCTACCCAAAAAAAGTGCGGACCGATAATGCTGTCTGATAAAACTTGATCAATAATGTTTTGTGTTCTGTATTCCCAAATCAGAGTTTATTTGCAAGTGAAATAGAACCGGAAGAAATACTGCTTCTATGAAGGAGAATAAAGAAAATTCAAGCCCATCTGGGCAGTCTGGTGGTTCAGATGACTCAAAGCCTTGCTGGTATTGGGACAAGAAAGACCTGGCTCATACCCCGTCACAGGTGGAAGGTCTTGACCCTGCTACTGAAGCAAGATACCGCAGAGAAGGTGCTAGGTTCATATTTGATGTTGGAACTCGACTTGGCCTGTATCCTTTTCCAGTTTATTTTGAGAAGTTTGATACAAACAGAGGGTCCCCATGCTGCTCACAAATCAGCCGCTTTGTCTGCTTATTGCTAATTTAAATGCTTTCAGTTGATGTTGCTGGTGCAGAAGTGTAACATCTGGATTACTGATCTGCTGAACAAGGAATTGGTATAGGGGACCCTCAGATTGTGTAAAGCCACTTAAAAACATTTTGACAGTGCAGAAGGATGTTGTCATTGCAATGCTGACAGTTTGGTGGACTATAGTGGTGCCTAAAAGGTTACTCCAACCGAAAATGCTTTAGAAAAGCAGGAAGACTTGCTGTCTGATGTTAGATGCCAAATTTGCACAAGATAAATATTAGACACCCAAGTGCGTTTGCACCTCCAACTGCATAGTGGTTAATCTCCATATGTGCAGAGTTTCATAGTAAAAAGTGTCTCATGAAGCTATCTCTGCAGAATGGTCCATTGCTTTCATGGTGTCATAAATTACTCGTTGCTCATATCTTTTGTACAGTTTGAAGAGCTCTTAAATAAATAACTTTAGGGTTTGTTTTGTTTTTGTACAAAAGTTTCTGTGAATTCGGTGAAACCATACTGTACGGGGCCTTTCGGAATGCAAAATTCAAACATTTAAAGGACCACTCTAGGCACCCAGACCACTTCAGCTTAATGAAGTGGTCTGGGTGCCAGGTCCAGCTAGGGTTAACCAATTTTTTTATAAACATAGCAGTTTCTCTGAAACTGCAATGTTTATAAATGGGTTAATCCAGCCCTCAAATCCTCTAGCGGCTGTCTCATTGACAACTGCTAGAGGCGCTTGCGTGATTCTCACTGAAAATCACAGTGAGAACACGCAAGCGTCCATAGGAAAGCATTGTAAATGCTTTCCTATGAGACCGGCTGAATGCGCGCGCGCAGCCAGCCGAATGGGAGGAGGATCGGAGGCGGAGAGCTCCCCGCCCGGCGCTGGAGAAAGGTAAGTTTTAACCCCTTTCCTCTCCCCAGAGCCGGGCAGTTGGGGGACCCTGAGTGTGTTTTCCTGGCACTATAGTGGTCCTTTAATGTATGTATGTGTCCTGAAATTGGTACCTGAATGCTTAAAATATGGGCCAAGTTTTAAAAATCCAAACTATTAGACTATATAAACTAGTAGACAGTGGGCAAATTTGAAACCAAAAAAACCTTATCACGTTAATTGTAGCAATGGATGTAAAATAACTAGTCCCTTGTGCCTCAGTCTGTTGGCATTGGGTGGGTGACTTTACATGAACTATTTAGGGGGAGGGGAGATCAATGCCCACCCCATTCCCACATAAATGAAGTGGGGGTAAGTGCTACTTATTAAACAGGAGTGGGGAGACAGTGTCCCTCTCTACTTATAGGTAGTGAGTGAGGGTTCTAATTAAAATACAATACATAATATCCCACCGACACTGATGTTTGTGAGTGCACTATTTTGTGTACTTTGCCTTTTATTTTTAAGTGCTCTTTCAGGATTGGCTGCATCTGTCTCTTTCTAAATATCTGTCAACCATTATGCTTCCTGAGAATCTTGGGATGCATAGTCCTTCAGAGTTCACGTGGCAACAATTGACCATCACTAATATTTTATTTAAATTTCGATTACAATGCTGCACAGTCGGCATATAGGCCACTATGTTCACCCATATGAAAATAACATAACTATGTTCTTTAACCGATTTAACAGACATTATGACACTCTTGCTACAGGGATCATATATTTTCATCGATTCTACATGTTTCATTCTTTCAAACAATTTGCTAGATATGTAAGTATAGTTTCAAGTTTAAATTATTCTTTGTACTTTTTCATAATGAATATAATATGCACATATACTTGTAGAAAAAAAAATTGACTGCACTGCTAAGGTAAATATTAATGGAAGACTTGATGCACCATAACCAATGCAGCTCACTGTAGAGGTTATGGTGCCAGCCAAGGACAAAGTGGTTTACTGTAGTTGCTTTTTACTCTGCAGCTTACCCTATTATTAGGTCATTTTATGGTGTGTATTGCTAGTTTTGGTTAAAATGTGATATATATTTTGTTTTTTGTATCTCTTACTAAAGCGTGCTAGAATTCTTAGCAAGCAGGGCATTGTGAGAACTCACTCAGAATTGTCAGAATTGTTATGTAATTTATTTATTTATTTTCTCCTCTTGTGCTTATAACTTGGAGGTTATGAATGACTGACTAAAAACGTGAACTTTCTAAATAATATTTCACAGCTACTAATATCGCTACGTTACTGCTGCATACTTGGTCTGGCACACTTAAAGTTAAAGGGTTACACAGTAACTCCCTAACTTGTTCTTCTATTACTTAGTGGCACAGTTGACACAAATTGCTATGTGGCACTCACCCGCGGACGAAAGAACGTGGGTAGAAATGGGTACTGATGGGTGCAGATTTACCCCAATTTACAATTTGGGTCCCAAAAGAAGATAGACCTATGGTACGCGCCACCTGCCCGACAATTTAGAACTCTTTTTTTGATTATGGGATTCATGTGGGCTAAAATATGGCCTAGTGTCGCCTCCCCTCCCCTCCCCCCTCATGCCATACCTACGTAACAGAGCGTTCAGTCCCGGAGTGACAGCCAGGGATTTCAGGAATTTAGAAAGGGCTGGGCTTCAGAGGATACACCACTTATACCAGGGGACCGAACTTATAGCCTTCGAAGAGCTCAAATAAGGACGACACCTTACTCCAGCAGATTTCTTTAGGTACCTCCAGGTTTGGAATTTTGCTAAGCAACCCCGTATAAAAGAGGCAGCTATGAGAACAATGACGTTCTTTGAAAGAATATGCATTTCAGACGACAAACCTACGTGTCTTATAACACTGCTTTATGACCACCTATGTTCAGAGACAGTGGAATTGGCTTGACTTACATTGAACAATGCGAATGAGACCTGGGGGAGGTATTGGAGGGAGTGGCAAGAGATATGGGAAGCAAGTAACACGTCCTCCGTATGTGTCACCCTGCAGGAACAATCGTTTAAGACTATGTTCCGCTGGTACACTACCCCAGTAAAACTCTATAGGATGTGCAAATCTACCACCGATGTCTGCTGGAGGGGATTTGGAGCCAAGGGGACATATATCCATATGTGGTGGGAGTGCCCACAGGTCATACCATTCTGGAGGGCTGTTGAAAACCTATTGAACCATGGGTATATCTACTGAATAGGTCCATCGATGGTTGGAGCCGAAGGGAACAAACATTGATATACAAAATTACATTAGCTGCAAGACGGGCTATAGCATACACATGGCTAAAACCAGATCTGCCCCATATAGCGAGCGTGATAGCTAGAATCAAAGAAATTGACTTGATGGATGACCTAACGGCCAAGGTGAGGGAAATACTAAGACATTTCAAAAACTCAGAGCAATGGGACAGCAGCCCTCTGGGCTCCTAGAGAACATGGTCTCCCTCCAGGTCCCTCTCGTTCCTCTGTGCACCCAGCCTCTTCGTCCCGTCCCTCCCCGAGCATCCTTTCAAAACTTTATTCCTCTCCTTTCTTCTCTACCCTTCTCAGGCCCTCTTCTACAGGGCACAAGCTCAGATTTAAGCAATCGTACTCGCAGCTCATGTAACAGTGTGCATTATCTACTTTTTTTTTTTCCTTAAGTGAATGTATTTATTGCATGTCCATGCATGCAGAAATGCATGGACATGCAATAAATATTCACTTAAGGAAAAAAAATAAGTAGATAATGTACAAAAAACACTGTCTGGTTTCTTGGTCATGTGTCTTAGTAAAGGGAGCTGAAATGTTTTTTTAAATGTGTTTTCCTGGCACTATAGTGGTCCTTTAATGTATGTATGTGTCCTGAAATTGGTACCTGAATGCTTAAAATATGGGCCAAGTTTTAAAAATCCAAACTATTTGCACCACTAGTAGACAGTGGGCAAATTTGAAACCAAAAAAACCTTATCACGTTAATTGTAGCAATGGATGTAAAATAACTAGTCCCTTGTGCCTCAGTCTGTTGGCATTGGGTGGGTGACTTTACATGAACTATTTGGGGGTAGGGGAGATCATTGCCCACCCCATTCCCACATAAATGAAGTGGGGGTAAGTGCTACTTATTAAATGGGAGTGGGGGGACAGTGTCCCTCTCTACTTGTAGTGAGTGAGGGTTCTAATTAAAATGCACACTGTGCCGTGTAATGCTCATTTACGCTAATACTTGGATAAATGTCGCTGTCTTACTATGATGCTGCAATCTATGTGAAAAGATTCAAACATACTTTGTCTAGCATTCATTTATGTCCACACGTCATAAAGGCATTTTCAATAGGCAAAGACTGAGTGTTAGTATTGTACAATAGCGTGGTATAAGCATGCTAGTGTTATTTGTGGTAACGTACGCTCTCTGCACAATATAACTGGAAAATGACAAGTACAGTACAAGACCCCAGCGAGATTAAGAGAAACGTTAAAAGTAGACCAATGTCGTTTAGTATACATCGATGTTAAAAATAGTTCATCTAGCTCATGCCACGACAGTATACCTATATTATGATGTGATATATGATTTGCCTGATACAAATGTTTTATTGCCTGTATTATCATTGTGGTGGTAGTAGTGCCTTCGCTGGTTGCATCATAAGGTTTAAGTAGTCATAAAAAAAAATGGCCCTATCAGCACGTAAAGCCTAGACTGTCTGCAGCTGTTCAGCGAACAAAGAATTCAGCGTTAGTCTGAGGATCTTTGCACTTTACCACACAAATGAGCTAATCTAGTGAATGAACATGCTTTTTAACAAGGTTTTTCTTTTCTTTTTTTCGGATTCATTTTTAGTATTCTTCCTATCAATAATCCTCCAACTCAAAGGGCATGTTTACAACCCTGCAAATAGTTGACCCTTGTTAGAATATGAGAGCTGCCAACGGTCAGCTGGTTAAAAGTCGATTAAAAGTAGCAGTCTATTTTAGCAAGAAAGAAAAAAAGTTGAATGCTGTTCTAAAATGTCAATGTGTTTTTTAGGTTACAGGTGCTTGTTGCCTTTTCTTGGCTGGTAAAGTGGAAGAAACTCCAAAGAAATGCAAAGATATTATAAAGACTGCCCGAAGCTTATTGAATGATGTACAGTTTGGTCAATTTGGAGATGATCCAAAGGTAACAGTTGAAATCATGGTATGATCTATAATTTATTCAAAAATAAAAATTTCGGCTATTCAAAGTGCATGTTTTGATTCCCGAGTAGACTTTGTGTCTCAACACTACCTAACAGAAGTTAGTTATACGTCTGTCCCAGATATTCTACATCTTACCATAGGACAAGGCTCATAATTTGTAATCTTTAAAATGTATTTTGTTTATTTGCAAAAGTATAGTGGAAACTGGGTGCCCTTTGCCTTCGCAAGTGATATTTGCATGTTGGCTCAGTCACATTCTGTCCCATGTATTATACCACGTTTGCGTGCTCACACTACTGCTGCCAATACAGTGCCAGATGGAGAGGGTAATTTGATTATGGTGGTATTAGGCTGTGTGGGCCATCCCCTGGTTCTTGGCTCCCATGGTATATACAGGAACACTATAGGCACTCAGATTACTTCAGCTCATTGAAGTGGTTTGGGTACAATGTCCCTGTCCCCTTAACCCTGCAATTGTAAATTTTTTATTTCTGTGAAATATGAGGATGTCAAGCAAAACCCCACAGGAAAGCTATGCAGCATTGGTGCCGCCCCAGAACCGAGTGACCTTGCCACTGGGATCGGGTAAGTACGGAAAGGCTATTTTAACCTTGACAGCTGGGGGCTATAGAACTAGGAAAACAGATTTGTATTCCTAGCACTACAGTATCACTTTAAACAGACTTTATGTTCCTTTTGGCCTACTCCCAAGAAACTTTTTGAAGATTATTATTGACTAATATACGGAGGGAGTAACAATATTAAAAACTATAGTGTTATTGTGGTGGCAAATAAAATTCATGTCTAGCCAGTAGCTTTGGTTCTAATATTGTCAGCCAAGAATATAGTGCAGACTAGGGTATAATTCTATTTACTCTGAGATCAGCCATACCAAACGACAGGGGATCTGTCACCTTACAGGCAACTAATCTTGGCAGCATAAAATATTTTTCATTCTTTAATCCTTGCCTTTTGAAAGTAATATGTCCTAGCAGCCTTAGAGAAAGCAGTAGGAAGAAGGGGAAGTGATGAAATAGGGACACAATTGGAAATATGATCTCTAGATAAGTAAAATGTGTTTGGTTTTTTTTGGTTTTTTTGAAGGATTAATTCAATCTTTCATAAGCACTATAGCCCGTTATAGTGATTATGATTCCAGGAGTGCCCTGGTTCCTCAGTATTGAACGGTTTGCCCACTTTGGTCCCCGGTAGGCTTTGATGCTTATGGTGCTTCGAGTAACCCTTTAACTGCAATAAAAGGGTCAAACAGAAAAAGCTGTAGAGTTGTGCTACATGAGCTTCACTGGCGAAACGTGCACGTCAGGGGCTCTGGACACATACTGACACATTATTGGTGTCGGCACCTAACTCTCTGCTTATCAATTGCTAAATTACCAAAATCAAGTTCATTCATGTCCAGCATCTCAGGAGTGCATATTGGAGACTCTTAACACTAATTTTGTGTACTCTGTACATTCTTTATTTCTCTTTCTTTTTCCTTTATTACATTTATGGGGGGAGATTGATAAGACCAGGCATTTTTATTAAGGGGTGCCCTCGAAGGCATAAGATTCAGGAATCTTTATTCTATACGCCTTCCTCTGTCACTGTATATTTTCTGCTACCTAGGCAACCTGTTCAAAACTGTTTGTAAACCCTCTTTTTATACTTTGACCTATTATTTAGATGCAGCTAGCACTTAGGCAACTTGTGTGACTTTTAACCGATTAACTGCTGCTTGTCAGCAGTCCTTCACAGCTGAGCTACTACTTTGTGCTCCGCTGTGGTCAAGCATAAGATAACCTCATTCAGTGTAGGCAGCCGTTGTTACACGAGAATATACTACTAGGTATCTTGCAGAAAAAACAGAGCCAGTTCAGCAACCCCTTATTTTACACTTTACTGCTTGACAGCAACCTTTAATTTATTATCCATACGCTGCTATGATCTAGGCAACTTTTGTGATATTTAACTGGCTAATCGCCGTCTGTCAGAAATCTCTCAGCTGAACCATTACCTTTGATCTTTTTGAGGTTAAGCACCATAGAACATTATCAATTGTTGTATGTGGAGCTAACCCATGTTGTTAGTTGTACTATCATGTAGGGATTTACTTCTCCATATAACTTAACTATTGACAGCACTGGTTTAACAGTCGTCTTATCTCCCACCTCTTGTTACAGCTATTAGTGATATATAATACAGTATCACTTCTATTACTTGGAAATACTGATGTTATATTGTAGCAAACTGTATTGCTTCAGCATTAGTGCTATTACAGCTTATATAAGTAGTCACAGAGTTTTACTCGCTGTATAGTCTCCATCCACTCCTGCTGTTCATATTTTTCATTTTTATTTTAGATTTATTTATTAAGTTACTTTTTAAGACTATAATCTTCTCAGCAAATCATACACAGAATGGCATTTTTTTTTTCTTTTTTGTATGTTCTCTATGTGCTTCAACTAGCACTCACACCCTATTATTGCACTTGTAGGCTAAATGTTTGTCTGAATAATGACACATTTAAACATTGTTCTGGTGTGTTTTTGTAGTGATTATGGTGCTTGGTGTTCCTTTTTATTAATTTGAATATATATTTTTACATGCTCTCCCTGTTATTTCAACAGGCAAATCATGTTTTTAACAAATGGTGAGGTTGCCTGTGCTGCTATTCCTAGCATTGAACAGGGTAATAAGGCACAATTTGTGCAGTACTGGGAGCACCGTTTAGTTCAGAGGAAAGTGTGCTTCCCATTTACCATTATATGCATGTTATGCCTGGTTAAGAAAGATATGAGAGAGAGAGATACACTGGCAGGAGTCCAGCAGTTTCTGAATTCCTGAGAGTTTATGGGCTTTAAACAAACTCTGGCACTTTATTATCAAAGTTAGTTTAAAAGATAATGTTAAAAAAACTTGCCCGATCTACTTCCCTTCTCCCACAGTACAGCACATAGACGCAGGGGGAAGGAGGAGCACTGGCTGTTGCCATAGCATCCAGGATCTGTTACTAGTACATGTGCAATCTAAGTGCCAGTCTGTATGATGGTGTCAGCAACTGAAATGACAGGAAACCATCTCTGGCATTCCGGATGTTTGAGGAGAAGATTTGAATTAACATTGCATTAAAATAAATAATAAAGAGTCCTATGATGCATACCGACGAAATGTGTATTAGGCGGTCTGTAAACCTTTTATAAACAACTAGACTTTCTATTCTAACTACAGAAGCCCAGGGAACAAACTTTCCTAAACACTGCAGTAATGGTTGTACAAGCAGCTTGCACAGAGGTAAACTGCATGTCCCTTTGCTGTCACAATACCTAGTAGCAACTTCCTCAGCATTGTCATAAAGCCGAATTGGGAGAGAAATTAGCAAATTAACACACCTTTTAAGCGCATTGTCACTTTTCAGGTTTCTCTTTTAAATTAACCCATTTTTGTCCCTCTGATCAGTGATTTGAAGTGGTCATAGTGCTTGGAGTCTGTATGTAGAGCATTTTTCTATGAAACGATGCCCATACAGAGTTCAATCCCTTTGTTGCCGACGTGTAGCTCCACCTCCGGCAGCGAAGTGGTGCTGTTATGCTTGGAGTCAGCTGTTAAGCAAAGTTCTATTTCAACTGCCAAAGTAACTTACCACAATCCATTGGTCAAAAGCACCCCATGTAAGGGCAAACTGCAGCTATCCTGAACAGAGGACGACAAAATGGAGGTGCACTGATACAGTGTAAGGAAGAAAAATATAAATGGAGATACAAGGGGCCTATGGAAATGAGAACCAAAAGAATAGGAAAAGGCAGTTCCTCTTTAAAAGAACTCTAGACACACAGTGCTTTGTGTGTCTGGAGTCTGTCATATTTGTGACAGTTTATCAAAGTTTCAGTAGAAATCACCCCTTTTCTAGAACTTTTGTTAAAAACACCTTCTCCGTTGTCAGACAGCCAGGGAGGATTTATTTCGCTCTCATTAGCTGCACGAATATAACAGAAGCGTCTGTCCCACTAGTCTAGTGCACACTTGCCTTCCCCCTTCTCAATAAACTGTACTACACCTCATTGAGAAGCATTGGAAATCTGTCTGCACACAGCTCCAACACAGGCTTCTCAAGACTTCCCAAAGAATGAGGAAAGGCTGCAAAAAAAAAAAAAAAAATACATGCATGGTTACTTTGGGGGACATTGCTACATCACAAAATGTTTTGTTTTGTTTTTTAAGCAAAAGAGGCATGGTCTTGTCTCTCCATTAAGCCCTATTATAATCCAAATATATTATTTAATCCTTATGTCCTCCAGGAAGAAGTCATGGTCCTAGAGAGGATTCTTCTTCAGACAATCAAATTTGACTTGCAGGTGGAGCACCCCTACCAGTTCCTCCTGAGATATGCTAAGCAGCTGAAAGGTGGGTGCACCAACTGGACTGTAAATATACACATTTGTTGTATTGTACACCACTTAGCAATCTTAACTTTGTTAATCTTTTCCAGGTGACAAGAACAAAATACAGAAGTTGGTGCAAATGGCGTGGACCTTTGTTAATGACAGGTTAGTTTAATATAAAATAAGGCTGTGTGCTGGACCCTGGAGGAATAATTCTAGGAATAGAATGCGCTTAACTCCAGAAGAACCAACATTAGCGCCAAATGCAAGCATAGTGTTGCCATGGGTTCATACAACTGTAATTTCCCTCTTACTTGTCAAGCCTTTTCTTTCATCCCTCTATTGTCAAGATTACCCTGTTATTATTCCCAAACTATGGCCCCCTATAGCTGTCTGTGGATCTGCCAGCAGGGGAACTGTCTGAAATGTGTGTGTATTTCTACATGTATGCTTAAGTAATATTTTAACATAATTATGTGATTTCATTAATTTAAAATTTGATTGACGTGCCTGACAACCCAGGCAGCAAGTGCACAGAATTTAAATTCGCACGAGCTATATTTAACCCTGTAACTTTCCAAGACTCCATAAAACCTGTAAATGCGGGGTACTGTTTTACTCGGGAGACTTCTCTGAACACAAATATTAGTGTTTCAAAATGACAAATTGTATTACAACTATGATATATTTAGTAAAAGTGACTATTTCTGCATTTTTCACACACCCGAACAGCACTTTTACGGACGATAATATTGTAATGTTTTACTGTTTTTGGTTTGTGCTCAGTGAAGTCTGCAAAGTATAACAGTACCCCCTATGTACAGGTTTTATGGTGTTTTGGAAAGTTAGAGAGTCAAATAGGCTTGCATTTCATTTTTTTTTCACAAATTACGTTGCATTTGAGACCGTATGGTAGCCCAGGAATAAGAATTACCCCCATGATGGCATACAATTTTAAAAAGTAGACAACTCAAGGTATTGCAAATGGGGTGTGTCCAGTCATTTTTAGTAGCCACTTAGTCACAAACACTGGCCAAATATATATATATTTATTTATTTATTTTTAAACACAAACAAATATGAACCCTAACTTTGGCCAGTGTTTGTGACTAAGTGGCTACTATAAAAGACTGGACATACCCCACTTGCAATACCTTGGGTTGTCTACTTTTGCAAATGGTATGCCATTGTGGGGGTAAATCTCATTCCTGGGTTACCACACTGTCTCAAAGGCAACATATAACCAACCTGGCGAATTTCAATTTGAAAAAACTGAAAAATGCAATGTGCCATATTTGACCCTTTAAATTTCCAAAACACTGTAAAACTGTTAATGGGGGGTACTGTTGTACTTGTGAAACTTTGCTGAATCCAAATATGTGTTTTTTGGGTTTTTTTGCAGTTAAAGCTAACGGCATTATGACATTTACAGCTAAAATGTCCACAAATTTGTTTTTAAATCTTAATTTCTCAGTTTTTATTTTATTCATCATAAATTGTTTCAAATATGAATAGTTCATGAGAAATTAAAGCCCACTTTCTTCTGAACAAAATGAGATGTGTGTGTGTCTATATATGTATGTGTGAAAATGTATTCATACTTACCGTAATTTTCTTTTCCTGGTAATAGGCCATGGCAGCACAAGATTGGGTAGCTCCTCCCTATCCCCATTGGACAGGAATAATAATTAAGCCGTATAAGTACCACCTCCTACCCCTCCTTCCCCAGTCATGTTTTACAGCAATGGCCCCGGGTGGGACCCTTGTGCTGCCATGGCCTATGACCAGGAAAAGAAAATTACGGTAAGTATGAATAAATTTTCCATTTTCCTGGCCATATCCATGGCAGCACAACATTGGGTAATACCCAAGCAATAAACCAGGGAGGGAAGAAGACACAGACTCGAAAATTTGAATGCACAGTGTATTAACATCATTAACAAGTGATAAACAAAGAAATCGTGTATCGGATACAGACAGAACTGATTTAGCAAATTGATCTGATAGACCTGCTCTGACATAAATTTGATAACTTCTAATGAAGGTATTGGTGGAAGACCATGTGGCCGCCTTACAAATGAGTTCAGGAATTAGCCGCGGCTGCCCAGGAAGATGAGAGGGCCCTAGTGGAATGGGCTTTAAGACCCACAGGGACCGGATATCCAGAAGATTGATAAGCCAGTATAATGGCTGCCACTATCCACCTGCTAATGGTAGATTTAGGGGCTTGTAAGCCTTTTTTTACTACCGCTATGAAGGACCAAGAGACTTTGAGAAGTGCGCCAAGCAGCAGATCTTTCAATATATATATGAAGGCATCTCACTAGGTCCAGAGATGACAGGTCAGTAGAATTCTTGCTTTCTTGGCATTCAGATGGAAGAACAATATCTTCGTTGATGTGAAAGGCAGAGGTGACTTTAGGTCTAAATTCAGGAACAGTACGGAGGATAACTCTATCCTTGTGAAAGACCGTAAAGGGTTCTTTAATGGATAGGGCGTGGAGCTCCGAAACTCTCCTGCCGGAAGCTAGGGCGATCAGCAAAGCTGTCTTGATAGACAGAACATGTAGAGGAACTGATTCAAGGGGTTCAAAGGGCTCCAATTTTAAGGCGTTCAGAACCAAAGGGAGAATCCAGGAGGGAACAAATGGCTTAATTGGAGATTTAATTTTAAGGACTCCTTTAATGAATCTAATAACATCCGAGTCCAATGCCCATCTATGATTGGTTAAGGCGGACAAAGCTGAGACGTGTACTTTTAGAGTATTATAACTCAGACCTTTAGAAGGTCCAGACTGCAGGAACTCCAAAATATCCGTGGAAGAGGGATTCTGCTGATCAATGTTTTTAGGAAGAGCCCAGGCGGAAAAAATTTCCCACACCCTATAATAGGTGGCTGAAGTGGAATGCTTACCTGCCTTCAGCATAGTTTCTATTACGCCCTGGGAGAATCCTTTGTTCACAAGCCTGTTTCTTTCAGTCTCCATGCCATGAGCTTGAGTGAGACCGGATTTGGATGCAACACTAGACCCTGGAACAGTAGATCCGGAGTTCTGGGGAGTGGGAGAGGAGGTTCCACTGAAAGACTTTGTAGCAGGGGAAACAAAGGCCTTCGAGGCCAATAGGGCGCTATCAGGATGACAGATACCCGCTCTGTTCTAATCCTCCTCAGGATTGGGAAGATCAGTGGAAATGGAGGGAACGCATACCCTATTTTGAATCTCCAGGGACTGGATAAAGCGTCGCTTCCCAGTGCCAGACGGTCTTCCTCTTTCGTGAAGTAGTCCTTCACCTTCCTGTTGACACTAGTAGCTAGTAGGTCTATTTGAGGGAGACCCGACTTGTCTACAATCGTGCGGAATACTCTGTCAGGCACCATTCTCCTGGGTCTATCCTGGATCTGCTGAGGAAATCTGCCAATTGATTCCGTTTCCCTGGTAGATGGATGGCTGTAAGGCCTGCAAACTTCCTCTTATCCCACCACATCAGTCATTTCATAATCATCATCTTGCCACTCCTGGTGCCTCCTTGGTGATTGATATAGGATACCATGGTGGTGTTGTCTGTTCTTATCTTGACCCTTGAGATGTACCGAGAAGTGCTTCAGTGCTTTGAGGACTGCCAGAAGTTCTAGCAGATTGGAATGCACATTGTTGGCCATGAAACGCCATTCTTCCTGTGCAAAGTCATGGAGACAAGGGGCGCTCCATCCCCATTGGCTGGCATCTGTTGTCACTGCTATCCATGTGATGTCTCCTAGCGGAAAACACCTGGAAAGGTGTTCTTTGTTCAGCCACCAGATCAGAGAATGGTGTACGGCCCGGGATAACTTGATGGGTTGAAGCAGATTCTTGGAGGAAAAATTGCATCAGGAAATTGGCTTGAAATGGTCTCATCCTCCATTGTGCCCATCTGGTCAGTCCTATCGTGGAGGACATAGATCCGAGGAGGCTCATTACCGCCTTTGCAGGAGCCATACTGGACTTTAACATCTTTCTCAATTGTATCCTGAGTTTCAATATTCTTGCCATTGAAAGTTGGACACTACCCATCAGAGTGTCGAAGTGAGCACCTAAATAAATCATAGATTGAGTTTGGTGGAGGTGGCTCTTCTTGGTGGTGATCCTCCTGAGGATTATTTTCGTTTAGAAGATGTGAGAGTAAAACCCCTGAGCTCTGTTGTCTGCTGGCACGGTTATGATGACCTTCTCTGCTTGTAAGGATAGAATGAAGTTTTGTAGAGCCATACGCTTCTTTGTCCCCTGGCCACCTTGTGAGATGAAAGGACCTGTTGGGAGGATGCTTGAAGAATTCTAGAAGGTATCCTCTCCGAATAATATCCAGCACCCAACTGTCGCTTGTGTATTCTTCCCATACGGGTAAATATTGAAGAAGACAAGCCCCGACCCCTTCGGACTTGGGAATTATATAGTCATAAATTCCTAGGGTTCTTGGAGGAAGAAGCACCTCGTGACTTGCCTCCTCTTCCTCCAGATTGGGCTCCTCTCCCTGGTTGAAATCTGGAATATTCTCTACCAGGCTTGTAAGATTTACGATCTTGAAAGGAATGATACTCTTTTCGGATACTCTTTTAAGGACCCTTTTATATTTCCTCTCTTGAGGTAGAAAGGTGGAGACTCGTGCCTGAGGCTACATAGGACTTGGAAAGCTAGTACTCCATTTTACGATCCATCGGATCCCTGAAGGAACCTGCATCGTCCACAGGTAGGGTGGTATGTTTGGCTAACCTGACAACTGCAGCATCAACCTTGGGTGCAAAATCCCATGCCTCAGCATCTTTGGGCTCGAATGGGTATAACCTGGAGAATTTTTTCCTTTGGCAGATGATCTATCAGATCTGGACCATTCCTCCTTAATAAGATCACTGATTGTGTCATGCACCGGGAAATCAGTTTTTTTTTTTTTTCTCCTAAGTTCAGAGAAATAGCGATTTTTAGATGTAGAGGGTTCCTTTAAAGTGAGGGTTTCTCTAACCCGGGCAATGAAATGATCCACTTCCGCTGGTACCAGGAAGTCTGGATCTGGCATAGCATCCTCCTCCGAGGAAAAAGCTAGGTCTCTCAGCGAGAGCTGAATCCATAAACTCATCTTCTGAGTTTCCTGGAGAAAAATCTGAGGGCTCAGAATATCTAGGTCGCTTGTGGGTCTTTTCAACCTCTGATTCCCTGGGCAACTGCATGCTTTATAAGTTGCATAATGTCTGGTGTTGGATGAGAAGGTCCTGCAGCTGCTGAGAGACAATCTGAACAGAGACGTTTCCCTTCTATGGCTCTGTTGTCACAGGATATGCATAGCGTCCTTTTGGGCGACTTCCCTTTGGACGATCCTAAAGTCTTTGTCCTTTTAGCACTACAATACACAAGATGTGCTTTTGAGTACATTCCCACTTTTTTTTTTATTTTTTTATTATAAATTTATTTTTAGAAAAAGATGGCTTTACCTATATTGCTTGGATTGGGACCTATTATGAGATGAATCAGATTCCATGGATCTTGAACAAGAATCCATCTGGAAATAATTGATGGAACAGATGAACTTAAACCAAGAAGAGGTAAGGATAAAAAAAAGGAAATAATGTGGAAAAAACTTACTTTTGTCCCAGAAAAGAAAGGAACCTGGAAAAGGTGAAGAACCTACAGGTCCGTCAAAGCTCTATGGTACAAGAATACTTCTTCTGTATGGAATAATCAGCTTTGTAAGAAAAATGTGGTTTGGCGCTTTAAAAAGGCGTCTGACGTCACTGCGCATGCGCAAAGAACCAAAAAACCGCGCAAACGGCTTAAAATGGTTTAATTTATACGAACGGTTTTAGCATGCGGGCGCCCGGGAAACTCACGAACGCCGCGCGGGCACCCTGAGGACTCTGCAGCCAGAAAGATGGGAAAGCAAACAACTTACCGGCTAAATGCTCCTGGCGGTAAGTTTAAATCCATATCAGCCTCATACATCATTTCTAGTGGGAAGATTCTAAACACATAACCAGTTCAATAAGTAATGTAATTGGTCCTTTACTTGCTACCCCTGAGGTCATTGCAAGATAGTGGAAAGGAAAAACTCCCGGTCACTAAAGGGGGTTTTCTCCAGGGGGCACCTTTGCGCAGGGCTGTATACTGGAGACTTCCCAGGGGAGAGAGGGTGAACTCCCCAGGGGCTGGAGGAACTAATCCTCAGGTAAGCCATGAAACGGTTCACCTGGCACCCCGACTGGGTACCTCCGTTAAAGGATGCTCCTAGCACTTCCTGAGGACTCCAAGCACTGCAGCAGACACCAAAACCACCGAACCGTAGGAGCATATGAATGCTCTCAAGCATATGAATGCTATAAACAGCTGAATAGGCAAAAACCATACGGATGGGTTTAGACTCCTAGCAGTCAAACTGGAACAGCATACAATAAATCCTTCCCCCAATAATGAGACGACACTTCACTTTGAGGGTTAAAACAGGAACTCTCTGTAATGGCCACACACTGGCTTTTGTGCAAGTCCCCATGCAAGGGGACATCCCACAGGGTGGGGCACAGTACAACCAATCGTTACAGGGGAACCATAAAACACACCCACATTTACATCACAATCCCTCCTCTCTGTCCAGGAGATAACTGTGAAGTAATCCAATTATCTCCCAGGACAGAGGCAAGACTGCATTAACCACATGGCAGTAACAATACAATAAAAGACATAAAATTACATACAGTTACATTTATTCCATAAAACATAGACATTCTACATATCCCCAGATAGCTTAGATCTGAGTGCACATTACTACCGAATGGCGCTCAGATCACATACAGTTCAATCGCCATGGAGCCAAAGTTTTTCATACAGTCTTTCAGTATACGGCTGGGCTCCATGGCATAGCTATCTGGGGTAGCATGGCTTTAACAGTCTACAGAAAGGCATGAATACGCTTTGCAGGGAAAATAAAAGGTTTTAACTGCCGGGCCATAGTCTAAAGGGAGCAGGCGAGCAACCAGGCTCCTCCAGTGTACAGTGGCGAGGCTGGTTTCGCCACAAGCCATAAAAGAAAATTTCACGGTCCTAAAGACCAACATGTCCTAGGGATAGGACAGGGAAAAAAAGACTGGGGAAGGAGGGGTAGGAGGTGGTACTTATACGGCTTAATTATTATTCCTGTCCAATGGGGATAGGGAGGAGCTACCCAATGTTGTGCTGCCATGGATATTGCCAGAAAATAAATAAAAAAAATTATATTATATATATATATATATATATATATATATATATATATATATATATAATAATATGGTTGCACTTAATATGAAAGAGGTGAATTACGGTTGAATAGACATATATAGCGCAAATACCAGTTTTTGTTTACACTTTGTTTTGATCAGAACGTGTAGTCTATTGACTCTGTCCTGAAGGGGTTAATATAGTCTGTCCTGAAACTGTTGTTTCAGAGAAAAGGCAGTGTTTACATTACAGCCTAGGAACCCTTCTAGTGGCCACTCCTCAGACTGCTGCTAGAGGTGCTTCCTAGGTCACTACTGCACAGTGCTGACTAGGCCTGGTTACGAGTTGGCGTCCCTTAATTCTATAGTGCTCCTGCATCATTACACTGTTTGTATAGGCAAGTGAATAGGAAAGCTGTAATACACTCTGGATGCCTAGAATGGTCCTTTAAGGAGTGAACAGGGGTGGGTGTTATAATAGTTTATCACTCAGTCCAGTGGAATAGTAACACTTTAATGGAGGTAAGTAATTTAACTCTCGGTTAATCATCATTGCATTATAAAAATGTTATCTATATGGTAAATATTAAGGGCGTTTGGTTTCAGCTCAAGTGAACCTATCATGAGATTACAGATGTTTGGTTTTCACTTTTATCTGAAAGTGCAGTAAGCTTTGCTATATTTTTTTTCTTTTCTTTTTATTCCCACCACTTCTACTATATCTTCCATAGTTGAGAAATTACAGTGTACAAGCATGTCTTTGTGTGTCAATTCATCCAATGCTGATACTATAAAAATTTAATAAATGTTTGTAATTTAATGAGCCTCTTTCTGACTAAGCCTCTCACCTCCCTGGTAGCTTGTGCACCACCCTGTCTCTGCAGTGGGAGCCTGAGATTATAGCTGTGGCTGTCATGTACCTGGCTGGACGCTTGTGCAAGTTTGAAATTCAGGAGTGGACCTCAAAGCCTATGTACAGAAGGTGGTGGGAACAGTTTGTCCAGGATGTTCCTGTTGATGTACTTGAAGGTAAATTGCATATTCCACTTCACTTGAAGTAAGGAGGAAGCCTCATAATGACAATGGTGAGCCTAGAGTACTCATGAGCTTCTGTGCAAAGGACATGAGGGCACCAGTTTAGATTTCACTTTGGGAAAATGGTTATTTACAGTAAGAATTAAAATGTGGATTTCTGTTCCTGAAATTTTTTTTTATTTTTTTTTTAAATACAATTAAAAGACCACTCTAGGCACCCAGACCACTTCAACTTAATGAAGTGGTCTGGGTGCCAGGTCCAGCTAGGGTTAACCCATTTTTTTTTTTATAAACATAGCAGTTTCAGAGAAACTGCTATGTTTATGTTAGGGTTAATCCAGCCTTCAAATCCTCTAGTGGCTGTCTCATTGACAGCCGCTAGAGGCGCTTGCGTGATTCTCACTGTGAAAATCACAGTGAGAACACGCAAGCGTCCATAGGAAAGCATTGTAAATGCTTTCCTATGAGACTGGCTGAATGCACGCGCAGCTCCTGCTGCGCGTGCGCATTTTGCCGAAGGGGAGAAGGAGAGCTCCCCGCCCGGCGCTGGAAAAAAGGTACGTTTTAACCCTTTCATCTCCCCAGAGCCGGGCGGGAGGGGGCACCCTCAGGGCACTATAGTGGTCCTTTAAGTACAGGTTTTCCTAAAAGTACAATCTAGATCAGGCTTCTCCCTCCCCCCCACCCCCAGATGTTGCTAAACTACAACTCCCATGATTCTATGAATGAAATAAGCGGAGAATCATGGGAGTTGCAGTTCAGCAACATCTGGAGGGCCGGATTTTGGGGAAGCCTGCTGTAGATGCTATAATCACTTCATCTCATTGGAAACTGCTTACGTTGCCTGGAATTTGCTGGCCCCATAAGTTTTTTGCACAGTTAGCAAAGTAATTAGCAGCGAATGAGTCACTAGCCACCTGTAGAACATCCCTAATGATTTTTTTTTATTTTATTTTTTTAAATGTTTAAAAAATAAAAAGTGCAATATTGACTGGAGTAGTGGTATCGAGGGATTCCAGACACTATAACCATTCATTGAGATGAAGTGTCTAGAGTGCCTTATTTCAAATGTGCAGGTTTTTTTTTGTAAATAGAATATTCAAGTATATCCTATATGTGGGGTTACAACTTTTTGAACCAAACCAAAAAAGTATTACTGGCACAATACCCAAACAAGGAAATTGATATGGTGAAATGTGACACCTCAAGTGTGTACAAACATATGAAACTACAAGCATACCTCTGAATGGATCAAATTCTCACAAGTAGCATGTAAGAAGAGAACACTAAACTTTTCATTTCTTTTGTGTGATTAAATAAAACGCTATATTTGCATTTTACAAACCGGTGGAAATTCACATATAAAGTTACCCAAATAAAAAGGTCTAAAATCGCTTTGTCCTTTAGGGGCCACTTGTCTCCTGAACCTGGTCCAGAAGAATTGTCTTGAACCTGAGACTTCTAAGTAGAAAGGACTAGATAATATGTTGGAGCAAGTCTAAGCATGGCGTTCTTTGTGTCTATCCAATATAATGTGTGGTAAAGGGATAAGCAAAGTTCACTTGACGTGTTTTTGTCTATGAAGACTCTAAGAGCTCTTGCAGTTGGTCTGTGATGCAATTTGTGTTCCCCATACAGCATGTTTCAGTGTTTGGGTTTTTGTTTTTTTAAACACTATTTCAGACGTGCTCAGTAGGTGCCATTGGTTGGGTGTTTAATCCAAGCAGCATTCTGCCAGGTGTAGCGGTGAGGCAGTAATATACTTGCATTACTCGTGGTGACACGGTCAAAAGGGCCTTGTTCAAAACAAAATTTTTGATTTTTTTTTTTTCAGTATGACATTAAAAACTTCTTACATGGTGGCGCAATCAAAGTGTGTCATTGTGATATTAGTATAGCACATACATTTAACTGAACATGAAGCTGTTAAAAAGATAGAAATTGAGTTCAGTTGAATACGCACGCTCATTAAAAATTTTTTTTTTATTTTTTTTTTTTTAGACATATGTCACCAAATTCTTGACCTGTACTCACAAGGCAAACAGCAAATGCCACACCATGGAGCCCAGCAGACCTCTCCACAGGTCCAGGCACAGATTGCCTCTGTGCAGCCTCAGCCATCACAAAATACAGACTCTCCGGCAACTCAACAGAAAGATGTGACACAGACCGCAACGCCGCAACCCAAGAAGCCTTCTCCTCAATCAAGCCCTCCCAAATCAGCCAAAAGACCCCTGGTGGGTTTTGATTGTTCCATTTGGTTTTATTAAAGTAATTCTGAGTCTGTCACTGCAGGTTTCCAACACTGCATAGATGGTACTTCTAGGCTCTGGCTTTTTTTTTCTGACTAATAAATGTTTGCAGTGATATTTGGTATAGCATGGTGCAAGGTGAGCTTGCTGGAGCTTTTTCACTTTGCAAGAAAAGCCTTTAATACGTTTTGAAAATTACTCTTGTGTGTCCGGGTATATTTTTTTTAAATTTTCAGAGCACGCATATCTATTTTTTATTTGCTAACACACAAAAACTTGTCTCCCCATTAATATGAACATATGCATTGAAAAACTATCAGTTTTTGCAATTAGCTGGCCACCTTCTCATTTTAGAGCCTTCTATGTTTAGGCTGTCAAGGAGGCAAAGTGAAAAGTGACATTCAGCATTTGAGTTGCTTATAGTCTGTGTTTAGACTCAATGTAACAGGCTGAGCTTGTGATCTCTTGCACAATGCAGACTGAAAGAGTAACTCGTTTTGTAAGTTTGAGCTTTATTAAATTTGAGACCTTGGGAAACAGTTTAACAGTGATCACTCTTACATTGATCAAATCCTGCTGCTGGAAACTGCTGCAATTATTTCTTTAGCCCCCATGTTTCTAACATTTGAAATCTGACTGACAAAAAAGTAAAGCAGAATACCGCAAAGCTATGACTATAGTGGATTTGGAGAATGTTTCCAAATCTGCTATTTTAGCCTCTGTTCTGTATTCATTCTGCTACTATTTAGAGATTTGTGATTGTCCTCCTGCAACAGTTGCTGTAAGCTGGGCGTAGGCAACCTTAACACTCCAGATGTTGTGAGCTATATTTCCCCTGATGCTTTACTAGCATTATGGCTTTTAGAGCATTATGGGAGATGTAGTTCACAACATCTGGAGTGCCGATGGTTTCCTGCCCTAAGCAAACACTAGCCGTGCTTGACAGAGTTTAGTAACAATGGCACAAACAGAGTTAATCACTAATGCATTAATTGATGGGAATTAAAATTGTTAGGCCAAATTGTAAACTTTATACTTGAAATGCACTTTAAATTCCCAGCAGTTCACACTTTGAATAACCCCATTTGGGTCACCAATAAGGAGGCTTACAGTGATACCTGTGCTCTGATTATTCTTGGAAGTGCAAGCATCACCATAGTGATTGTCCTCACTCTTTTGAGAGCACTGTTCAAGGTCTGAATTGTGTCCATTCTAACTGGGAGTTGTGGTGACCAGTTGGAAGGGATGCTGATGTTACATTTAGAGCACCAGTACTTATGCACTGATGGTCTCCACACTTCTTTGAGGGTGATCCTGTTTCGTTTGTTTAGTTCATGTGCTGCTATAAGTGGCAGCAGGGACATCACTCTCTCTGCAAAGCATTATCAGATCTATGGCAAAAAAAAGCAATTGTGCAGCATTTGCGGGTGGATCTGCCTCTCTGTATCTGCCTATCTGTATCTGCATCCAAACCATGCCGGCAGTTACGTTTCTTACATTGTAACTATAATGTGATTTTTCCACATTCTTCCTGATAAAGCACATGCACACATTAAATTAACCAAGGGTTTTGCTTATTATGGGAGAGATTGGCTGCTTTAGGAAATTAACTTGGGAAACAATTTTAATCCCATGGCTAACCTGTCCACGTAATCTGTGACTTTTTTGTGTTACTTGCCATACAAGTGTCACTACATCATATCTGTTTTTGTATTTCAGCCGTCTTCTCCAAAAGAAGAGGTGAAGACAATTGGTAAGTACATTTTGTTAAAATAGGTTAAACACTGCATTGCATTTTTTAAAACTATTTAGTAGATACACCCCAAAAAACTACTAGGGGCATCTAAGAGTGTTGATGGCAGGAATTACAGTTAAAGGGACACTATAGGCACCCAGACCAATTCAGCTCATTGAAGTGGGTCTGGGTGCATGAGCCCTTAACCCTGAAAAGGTAATTATTACAGTTTTAAATAAACTGATTATTACCTTTTGAGAATAACTCCATCTCTAGTGGCTGTCTAGAGGGACTTTTGGTCGCCTAACTGACGCTGGACGTCTTCATGCTATGCATTGGGACATCCATAGTCACCCAAAACCCTATGAAAGCATTATACAAGCTTTCCTATGGGGAAAATCACCAATGCCAACACGGCAATTGCCACACATGCACATTAGGTCTCCTTTGCTGCCTGATGTTGGCTGGGGAGAGGCAGAGGCGGAACTCAAACCAGCGCCAAGTGACATTGCGCTGGATTTAGGTAAATGTCAGAGGGCTTGTGGGTTTTATTTCCCAAAAAATACAACCAATATTTCTCACCTTGTTTGTGGTGCTGATACCATTGTTGCAGCCACCCACTTTCCTGTCTGCTTCATCAGCAAGCATGCTGGCATCTTCTCATCCAATCTTCTGTATAAGAAGCATTGGAGATGAGAAGTGCACGCAGAGTAAAACACCACGGAAGCCCACAACTAGAGATATGTATAGAGCGTCAATGAAAACATTGCCATCTCTACATTACATTGCAGAACTAAAACTATCGGAACACTACACACAGACAACTTAATCTCAATGAAGTGGTCTGAATGCCTATAGTAGTACTTTGTACTAATCAACATAGGACAGTTGTACCCTGTTTCCTCAAAAATAAGCCCTAGCTTATTTTTTTCAGGGGATGGTCACAATATAGTCCCTAGTTCACTAATCTATGTTCGGGGAAAATTCCCCTAACAGATTCCTGGGTTTCTATTTGTGAGTAAGCTAATCTATGTTCAGGAAAGTTTCCCCGAACATAGAACAATTCTCTAGGGCATGGAATTCCGTGAATCTATGTTCGGGGGAAATTCCCCTGAATGTAGACCTGCTTTCTAGCACATGCTTGCAACAGTTTCCCCAAAAAATAAGCCCTAGTATGTTTTTCGGGGAAAGGGGATGTGGGGATTTGTATAAGATTTATTTTCAGGGGAAGGACGTTAGTTAAATAGCACAACCGTTCTGCTGCCCTTGCTCTTCATGAATGCTAAAGTGGGATTGACCATGAAGTGGTTTAAGGAACACGATAGGGTCAGGAATACAAACAAGTATTTCTCACCCTATCAGCATCTCCTCCTAGAGATGCATTGAAATGGTGCCTCTAGCAGGGCTGCCACCAGAAATTTTGGGGCCCCTAACTGAGCTCAGGGTCTGGGCCTCCAAAACTGCCCACAGAGACCGCCTCCAAATCCTGCCCACAGGAATACACACACACAGAGACACACATTAACTGATACAAGAGGACACAGATACACACATACTGAAACGCATATAGGCATACACACATATAGACACACACATGCATAAGGACATACAGACACATTCATAATGACAGATCCAGACAGACCTACCTACCTCATTTTCCAGCTGCCCTCCTGTCTCTTACCTTTTCTTTGCAGGAGGGTGGCTGGGGCTGATGGGACTGGGAGTCGGCTGGCTCTCCCTCTTCACTGCCGGGTGAGGGGGGAGGAAGTGACCACTTCCTCCAAGCAGCACTTGCCTGCGGCAGCATTTATTATTTTTTTTTAAAGGAGCCCAGTCGCGCTATACCACGGCTGCAGCCCTGACTGGGCCCCTGCAGATAAAGGGCCCATAGTGCGTGGGCCACCCGATGGGCCTCATCAGCATGCGGGCGCCGGTGCAACTGTACAATTCTGCCGCTACACGTGGGGCCCGGGCTGCCCAGGCCCGTGACAACCATTATGGTTGTCACCCCCTGATGGCAGCCCTGGCCTCTAGTATCACTTGAATCAATGCATCTATATATGGAGGCACTGAACATTCTCCATAAAGTTCCGTGTAAACACTGCCTTTTTATTTAAATAGACAACTGTATACATGAAAATGCCTGCAAGGGACAGGCTATAGCCTCCAAAACAACTACATTAAGCTGTAGTTGTTCTGGTGATTTATATGACAAGTTTATGTGAAGGCTCCTCTTGTATACTGCTGTAAGAGTTCTGTTTTGAGGAAAAGTAAACTTCCTTCTGTATATTTCAATCTTCAGAACAACCATCCAAACTGCCAAAGATGGACCCTTCTCATCCACCCTTACCCCCAGTCCCACCCCCACCAGGTGAGTGAGTTTAAAAGAAATAATTATAATTGGCATATCATTAGTTAATTGCTGACTGCTAAGATTAATTCCAAGCAATTTTTTGATGCAATTTTCTTTTCAGAGAGAAAGCCTCTGGTTCCACCAATTGCTGCTAGTGATGGGGAGACAAGTGTTTCAGAGTCTACTGATTTGACAAAGATCCAGATTCCTCCTCCTGCACATCCTGCTCCTGTCCATCAACCTCCTCCGTTACCGCATCGGCCTCCACCTCCTTCCAGCTATATAACTGGGATGTCTACCACCAATTCATACATGTCTGGAGAAGGGTTTCAGAGTTTACAGTCCATGATGAAGACTGAAGGGCCATCCTATGGGAACTTGCCACCAGCCTATGGTCCTCCAGCTCATATTCCTTATCATCCTCATGTTTATCCACCAAATCCCCCACCCTCAGTTCCCCCACCGCCTTCAACATTCCCCCCACCAAACATCCCACCACCTGCACCTGTATACCCCCCGCCTCCTACTTACAATCCTAACTTCCCGCCTCCACGATTGCCCCCAAGTCACCCTCCTCCAGGTATTGGAATACCACCAAGCACTTACCCTCCTCCAGCAGTGCCACCAGGTGGGCAGCCTCCAGTTCCCCCACCAATCCCACCTCCTGGCATGCCACCAGTCGCTGGATTAGGTCGTGCTGCCTGGATGAGATAGCATGGTTTACTGGATCAATCTGATGAACAAGAATTTGAACTGAAAAGGAGATGATAAACACTGTTTAAAATAATGTTGCAAAGGGTCAGAGTTCATGGTCTTTAAAATCTATAGATTAAGAAGTTCTATACTTTTGAAAGTGGTACACCACAAGTTGTATGTGTAGAAGATCAGAACGCGTTTCAGCTCAGTGGGAATGAAAGTTTAAAAAAAAAAAAAGCTTGTTGGGGACACAGGATGGCATTTGGAGCTGGGTGGGAAGAAACTGTTCCAGAATATTTGGTGGCTGGGGATCAAGCTGGATTTCTGTTATAACAATATGTGCAAAATGTACTGGCATTTGCTATCCTTTCTCTCCCGGGTTAGCTTGGTTTACAACAAAATCCCAATTGATTTCTGCTTTCTATTGAGAACAGGCAAAAGGCCATATTGGCTAAAAGACCTATTTAACATGCTCTGTAATGTTGACAATTTTCATGGCCAGTCATATTTAAAAATAAAAAAAACAAATGTACTGGCCCATTTTTTTTTTTTTTTCTCTAATTGCAGTTTTATTACCGCCTGTATATAATGTTTTTCTAAAATGTAAATTGTCTTAATGTGACACTGGTTGATGTGGAAGGTTGCAAAATCTGAATAAAACCTTTACAAACAGATGAGTGATTGCTTAATATATTTAACAGCAATTTTATTGAATGTACTGTACTCTCAAGCAATTACTGGCGCCCAAATCATCTCAATGTCTGTTTTCTCTGCTCTGCATAGTGGCGGACAAGTGCCCTGAAAACACCTTGGGTCTTAAATTGAGCACCATAACCACTTCAGTGATTTGAGATAGTCATGGTCCATGAAGTCTGTATGTCCAGGGTTTTGCTATGCTGTGCTGCATATACAGAGTTTAACCCACTTAGCTGCTGGAGGTGGAACTCTACCTCTGGCGGCATCATTTGGTCGTGATTAAGCAGCCTGAAATAAGATTTCCAGACTGACTGTCAGTTCTGTGCATATTCCTATGCACAGAATTGTACTACATTTTCTGGCTCTCAGCCAATGAATGGCCAGTAGCATTGGCTTCTGCAGCTGTGTAGAGGCTGGAGACACATCACTGGTTACTGAAGGACCAGATTAGAGTTGAAAACCATTGTGAAATGGGGACAGGGCACTGCAGACGACATAACCAAGATGCTTGGAGTAACCCTAAGACTGCAACATTAAGATGAAGTTGTTTTGAGAGATGAGGGTAAAGTGAATTTCCCCACACACACACAATACACCTTTTGTGTGTCTATTCAAGGTTCTTTGCTCCCCAAAACTATTTCTTGTATTGTCAAAGTGAAGTCTATTAACATTGGCCTCAGGAGAGCATGGACAAACTTGTGGATAGTGGCCTTCTCTTACTGCACCCTCCATTTTGATCATTTTAATGGATGAGTTTAGGGTTCCTTCACTAGAAACAAGGACCATTCCTGTAGTAGGCCCCAGCTCATTTCTGTAATTGACATACTTCTAGCTGTACCACTTATACCATGACAAGATCCAAGGGCAAAGCTGGTTGATGAATTTTAACTTTTATAAGTTAATTATGAGAATTTTGGCATTACGTTCATCATAATCAAACATTTGGAGTGGATTTTGCTCTGTGGAGCCTCAGCCAAACAACGAACACTGAAATAATTGTCTCACGCAGACTGCACATTAAAGGATCAGTTAAGTATCAAAACTACTTAAGTTTAATGAAGTTGTTTAGGTGCATAAAATATACTAATGCAATCTCAATTCTTTGCTATGTAGGAAGTCAAATTTTTTTTTTACTGCAGAGATAATCAAACCTTTCCTGACTGTTCATTACACAAACTTCCTACAGTCTCGCTGAAAATTAAAATATCAAAGGACTCCTCTCCTTGCTAGTAGCTGTGAAGCTCTGTTAAAGAAACAATATGGCATTAGGAATGCATACCTGTTATTCATAATGCTATAGTGGCCTAGTCTATGGTTGGTTGTAAGTGTAGCATGGCAACCTTCCCCACGTGGGGATTGGCTAAAACCATCAGGACTGATGATAGCAGCCGGGAAGGCTATGCATGCTGCAGAAGTAAAAGTGGTAAAGGGTTTTTGTTTTTTATAGCTTCTAAAATATATAGGGCAATAGTCTTTAAACTTTTATCTACGTGGTCATAATATGTAATACATTTGATTGGGCAACACTAACAAAAATGTTTTCGCTGGACAAAAAGAGGGGGGTTAAACTTTGGGTTTTAAACAAATAACCTAACGAACTTACTGGTACGCAATTCCGCACCACTGAGAAACATATGCTAAAACTTAAACAGTTACACTATCAACAGGGTAATAAAGTGGGTAAGCTGTTGGCCTCAAAACTGAAACAAAAATACACCCAGATCAAAATCACCTCCATTACTAATTCAGAGGGGGTGAAGCTGACAAACCCATCTAGCATGCTAGACGAATTTGCTGATTATTATGACCACCTCTACAACCTGAAGAGGAACAACAAGGTGGCCCAGCCGACACAGACTGACATACAAACATTTCTAAGTACAACACACCCGCAGATCACCCACCCAGTGGCGAAATATTTAGATGCTCCCTTTACCCAAGAAGAGATCCATAGAGCAATAATGACTATACCAAAGCACCAGGGCCTGATGGATATTCCAATTTCTATTACATTACATTAGCAGATCTATTCAATGACATTATGTCAACAGGCAATATACCTTCAGAAATGCTTGAAGCAAATAGAACACCGGGCAAACCGCCCAATAAATGTGAAATTTTTTTACCAATCTTCCTGCTAAATGCAGACACAAAATTATTTGCCAAAGTCATAGCTAATTGCTTAATATCATGGCTGACTTCCCTGGTGTCTCGAGAACAAGCTGGTTTTGTCCCGGGCAGACAGGCGGGAGCTAATACCACATGGTTTCTGGATCTCCTTTAGATGGTGAAACGGGAAAGAAGTTTGGGGCTTTTGTTGGCGCTAGACTCCGAAAAGGCCTTCGACTGCATACATTGGGGGTACATGACATCAGTGCTTAAAATATTCGGTTTCCCAACAAACTTTTCTAAAAGCAATTCTGGCCCTATACACGACATCTTCAGCTAAAAGCCTCATACGGACTTTCTGTTTAAAAATTTTTCCTAACCAATGGCACATGCTAGGGGTGTCCCTTATCACCCCTATTATTTTTCCTTGCACTAGAACCATTGGTTAACCACATCTAATTCCACGACAAGATACTGGGGTTGCCCACACCACGGGAAGAAAAATTAGCACTATTTGCGGATTATTTCCTACTTATACTAACTCACCCAAAAGACTCCCTGATGCATCTGTTGAATACATATGGCTCGGTGTCATATTACAAAAATAGTATCAGCAAAACACAAGCACTCCCGATCAATCTGTCAAAATTTGCCAAACACTCCCTGTTTAAACAGTTCCCTTTCGACTGGAGTTACAAAATTTTTGCGTACCTGGGAATACACCTTGCAATCACTCAACATAAATTAATCCAATTTAATCACGCAAAACTAATAACTAACCTATGACAGACGAAACGATCCTCGAAACAAAATGATTTCATGACGCGGCTGGGTCAGCTCAATTAAAATGGTGATACTCCCCCAAATGCTGTTCCTATTCCGAACCTTCCCGGTAGAAATTCATCAAACTATACTTGAGTTTTCAAAGAGTAATATATGCACATGGAAATGTAGACACCCACGCATAGCAGCCGCAACACTACAATTCATACTTCAAGAATGCAGCCTGGGAGTCCCAGACGTCAACAAATACTACCTGGCCACTATCCTAGCACAAATAGGCGAACTTCACTGTAAAACAGAATATCCTTTGTGGTACACATTGGAAAACTCATTAGTGACCCCACACTCTATACTCAACCTGCTATTGCTCCCACCACACCTCCAACCTCTACATATAAAGCCACTGTCGACCACTTCATTTTCACTACAGATATGGCAGAAATAGGCAAGGATGTGTCTGGCTCCGAATGACCCACTATGGTATGCACCGTTAAAATAAAAAAATAGTTACCTGCGCTCTTTCCACATCCCTATTTGTTTTTAAACAAATGGAGGTTTTTAGTTACCTCCAATGGCCATGAGAAGGTATGCCCACCCTCCACATCAAGGCAGACCTCTTAAGTGGGTCCTAACTCTAAAAATTTGCCTTGCTTCCTTGAGCTTCTGGCAAAAATATCTCAGACAGAAAGGGGTATTTTTTTATATACATCCCTTAAGGGTCAAGCAGGAACAGACATAGCTGTGGGTTTATTGTTCTTATATACACATTCTTACACATTAGTACCACCCACAGGGTTTTGGAAAACAACCAACAAGTACAATACACTCAGACACTCCCACACAAAATCCTCCCCTCTGCCTGTGATACAATTACCTTACACAATGGGTAATGTAATTATCACAAACAGAGAAATACAGTTTTCCCACATTATTCATAACTTTAAAAGTATGCTTCACATTTTCAGAATCAGCATACTCCAAATACAAACATACGTCAAAATCATACAAATTGGTCCAGTGGTTCAAAAGATAGATCGTAGTCCTTTGTGACCAAATGAAGCATGGCTTTTCTACCCAAAATTCAGTTCCACAGAGTCTTCTATCCTGGAGATAATTGGGAAGTAATTCAATTATCTCCGAGGACAGAGGCAAAACTCCATTGAACACATGGCAGCAAAATACAATAAAATACATAAAAATATATAACTGTGCAGCCATTGCATAAAACAGGTATATTCAACATATCCCCATATAGCTCAGATCTGAGCGCACATTATTACTGAATGGCGCTCAGAGCACACACATACAGTTCAATTGCCATGGAGCCAAAGTCTTTCATTATACGAATGGGCTCCATGGCATAGCTATCTGGGGTATCACCGCTCAAACAGGGCAAGCACCGAATGACCCGGCTTTCCTGTCTTCGCAGGGGAAAATCAAGCGTTTCAACATGGGGCCATAGTCTAAAGGCAGCAGGCGGGCAACCAGACTCCTCCAATGCACAGTGGCGAGATTGGTCTTGTCACACTTATTAACCCTTAATAGGGAACACATGGGATGGACAGCAGCATTGCAACCTAGCTGTGTGATACAAAAGTGAATACAAATACAAAGAAACAAGTCCTGCGATCTATTAGGGATCGATTAGTCACATGTTTTGGTACTGTAAGATACTTCACCCTTTTTGGCACAGGTTAAAGACATGATCACTACTATGACAGGACAAGATCTACCACTACAGATAGAATCTTACATCTTGCATATATTACCAAAAGTAGTAAATAAAGCAGAAAGAACAGCAATCATACATATATTGATAGCTAGAAAAAGCAACATAGCATGCTTTTGGAAAAACAAGCAAGCACCCCCACTGTCCATGGTCCTGGAGAGACTTGATAAGACCAGGGTATATAAGGAAATGGTGCACAGACTGACCAATACAACCCACATTTTGATCAAATATGGACAAAGTGGAAATCAATTATGGAAGCTTATGGGGAGGTGGTTGAGGATTCATGATTTCCGTGAGTGGCATAAACCCTATACAAATGATAGTGGGGAAAGTAGGGTAGCTCGGGGCCTGAGCATACAAGATTATGATGAGACCCTCTGCACAGTGCAACATATGCTAATTAACATTCCAATGATATAATAATTTATTTTCCCTCTTCTTTGCATTGTTTTATGTTTTAATGAACCTTCATTAAAAGTTACGAGTTGATTAAAATGAGCAATGTAAGGCTAAAATCTCAATAGGTTAAACCATATGGACAGGTAACGACCACTGGAAGCTCGAACCATGAACAGTAAGACACCGAAGACGTTGCATAATACGTGTCACACCGCTATATATGTTGTGAATCTCTATACATAAACCTCAATGTACACCTTATGCGCTGTATCATGGCCACTCAAATTGTTTGTATCACAATAGGTCAACTCTTTGAAAAACTAATAAAGATACAATGAAAAAAAGAAAAGGCCGTTAGGAAGGGAGTATTGAAAAACTTGTATGTTTATATTTAAATGTTCCATTTAATACAATGATTTTTCTGAAGAGGCCAAAGTGTCTTTATAGCTCAAATATATATGCACTTTACTTTTGTAGTTTTATTTAAATTTTTTATTGTGTGTATATTTTCTCACACTGTGATTTGGTTTTCTTTAATATTCATTAAAGGGACACTATAGTCACCAGAACAACTACAGCTTATTGTATTTGTTCTGGTGAGTAGAATCATTACCTTCAGGCGTTTTGCTGTAAACTCTGTCTTTTCAGATAAAATGCAGTGTTTACATTACAGCCTAGTGATAACTTCACTGACCACTCCTCAGATGGCTGTTAGAGATACTACCTGGGTCATGACTGCTTAAAATGCATCCAAACATTCAGTATCTCCTCCCTCTGCATGCAGACACTGAACTTTCCTCATGGAGGTTCATTGATTCAATTCATGTCTATGAGGAGATGCTGATTGGCCAGGGCTGTGTTTGAATCATGCTGGCTCTGCCCTGGATCTGCCTCCTTGTCAGTCTCAGCCAATTCTATGGGGAAGCGCTGTGATTGAATCAGGCCAGCACTTGTGATGAAGTCAGCAGGCTGCTTGCTCATTCTGAGGTAAACAGCATGCAGAGCTACAGCTTCAGGCTTGAATACAAGTAAGATTTTGCTATATTTATGGAGACATGAGGGGCCCGGGGGGCTAGATGGTGGTTTTAACACTAAAGGGTCATGAATACATGTTTGTGATCCTTTAAATCTATTTGTGATCTTACTGGTCTATTGAGGGTATATAATATTTACACCTCTAAGCACATTTAATGCTTGCATTATTCCTCTGTCACTATTGAATTGCGATTTATTTGTACCTGTTTACATTAATTAATTTAATATTGCAAAGAAAAACAAGTAGCAAGATAGGTGAGAATGGACAGCAGCTCAATTAGCCTGCCCTTTGTTGGGTCCCAGCTCAGATCTCACGCTGGTTTTAGCTCAACTTGTGCCATTACAGAGAGAACATATCTGAAGCATATCAGACTGGTCCCACCCATACGGGCAGTCCAAATCCGAAATGCCAGCAAGTTCTTTGTGCACGAGAGATACGGCAACCCCAGAAGATCATTTCAATCTTGTAAGGTATCATCAAGTGAGGTATAGCCAATACCCCTCTAGGCAATGTGAGCAAGGGGTCCACGTCTGGATTGCCCTGTGAATTTAAGGAGAGAAGAACAAGTAGCAAGAGAGGTGAGAACGGACAACAGCTCAATTAGCATGCCCTTCGGTGGGTCCCCGCTCAGATCTCAAGCTAGTTTTAGCTCAACTTATGCCAGTACAGAGAGAATATATTTTTACTCAATGGGCCTATTCCATGGACATTGGCCTGGAGCTGCAAGCTGCAGCTCCATCAGCCTCTATGTTAATCCGGCCCTGGAGACATAACATTGCTTTCCACTGGGGCTACGCCATCAAACTCCTTATCCGGAGGAACAATGGTATGAAACTCCTTATCTGGAGGAACAGCGCTATCTGGGTGGAGCACACACCAGACGAAGGTCTGAAGCTGCTGGCCACCTGGAAAAATAGCACCTCAGGGACAGCATACCTCCTTAACACAACAAAAAAGTACAAAGAAATGGTCCACAGGGTAGGAGGACACCAGTCCTAATTTCAGACGATATAGCATAATTGGACCGCAAGGAAACAGACCAACCCATAGGTCCATCTGTACTTTCTTCTCCCTTGTGCCTTTTTCCTCACTGCTCACTCTACC
Organism: Pelobates cultripes; assembly: GCA_933207985.1. Classification (NCBI taxonomy): domain Eukaryota; kingdom Metazoa; phylum Chordata; class Amphibia; order Anura; family Pelobatidae; genus Pelobates; species Pelobates cultripes. Next base: position 48,166,598 of record OW240924.1, on the reverse strand, counting down.
CTCATCCTTCTCTTTCTAGTTCTAGATCCCCCTCGCAAAATTTTTATTGGATGCAGGGTGCAATTCAATGACCAAGTGTTTGGATAAAAGAAGGAAGGTCCAAGGATAATAGAAATAACCGATATTATTAGAAACAATATATAAAAGCAAGTAATCAAGTATCACGCCAATGCATTTCACCTATCCTACGGGCTTTTTCAAAGTGTTGCTTATGAAGTGGTGCCTCTCTCCAAAGATTAACTCACATTTTTCTAAACTCATCTTTTCTATGTTGGAGGTGTCAGCTACCCTCGGGTTACCCGCTTCATATTTTTTTGTTATGTCCTGGCCTGGAAAAGTTTTGGAAAGCCATTAGCATTTTATTTACCAAATTCCTGAAGAAAGCCCTCTCCCACCTACCAAAGGTCTTGATCTTCTAGACATGCTACCTACCACCTTCAGTGCAGAGACTGATTCAGAGGTTAGTTCTGCATATTCTGGTAGCCTTCAAGATGGCCATAGCTAAGTTGTGGAGGTTTTCTACTCCACTAACTCAGCAAATTGTAATTGCTTAACACAAAAAAAAAAAAAAAAAAAAAAGTACAAAGAAATGCTCCACATGGTGGGCAGACACCGGTCCAAATTTTAGAAGATATGACATAAATGGAACTCGGATTTTCTCCACTTGGAACAAGGAAACAGGCCAACCCATAGGTCCATTTGTACCCTCTTCTCCCTTTGCCTTTTCAACATTCTTCTATTCCTGGTTCTAGATCCCCCCCCTCACTGAGTGTATGTTGGATGCAGGCTGCAATTCATTGCTTCCTGTTAAGGTCAACTTACTGCTAGACCACATCAAACCGTGTTATTTTTCATCTTGATATACACTGCTTGATACTTTACTCTTGGTACTAGTGGTACTCTTTGTCCTGCACGAATGTGAAATGATCTATACCTTGTTTGGCATGCCCTTTATCTTATGCTTCTATTTACATTACATAAAATAAAAATGCACATAGATAAAGACATTAAATAAATATAATTCATGAAAGAAAAGAAAAAGACATACTAAAGTTAATTCAAAATACGCAAAGAAAATTGTGTGAATCTGTTCTTTTAGAGGAAGGTTCCAAAATCTTCCTTTTGTTATCCTCAGAAGTTCTGAAAACTAACTTTGGTTGGGTCAATATGGAAATACCACTATGTTCACAACTGTCATAGTTCTGTAGTACTTTGGTATTACCGCTATAGAGGGAAACACATATGTTCTGTGAGATTACCTTCTCAAAAAAGTCTTGAAAATCTGTCCTGAACAGCGAGGCAAAATTGCAAACTTTCCTATTCCTTCTTATGGCCATAAGTCTATGCATGGACCAAATGTTTACACAATCGGATCGACTATATAAAGACTTAAGAAAGACCACTCTGCTTGACTCCATCAGCTGCTGCTTAGGTTGTAGACTATTGTGTTTCAAATACATCTCATGTAAATTGCCTACATTGCAGATAAGTGTATTTCTGCCCAGGACATTGTGTTTGTATAGTTCTGCAAGTGATTTTTAAGCCTGTTCCTCCATATATGTTCATGTATGTCACTAGGGTGATCCGACTGAATTTGAAATTCTTTGAACTGAATAAGGTCTCTGAAGGCTAGAAGTACTTTGAAGACTGCTAAAAGTTCCTTGAAAGTTTATAGAGTGATTAATTTCTTCTTCAATCTACTTCTCTTACTCATAAGTGATTCTGGATATGTGCCCTAAACTGTGTTGGACGGGTTTGTTGTCATTCTCACCATTCTCTTTTGTTTGAAAGAGAGACCTGAGGTCAATAAATCTGAATATATCCACTATTCTAGATGTCCCAATGCAGTTTCTGAGATGGTCATAAACAAATCCAGATTGTCCTGCACTTTATCCCACTGAAGTGGCCTTATTCTTGCCCTTGCCCACTTCACTGCTAGAATAGAATACCCACCCGAGGTGCTTGTAGAGCAGTTTGGATTCTAATTCTGAATCTTTATCACCAATCTTCTTATCTTCATGAGTTTGGGTTCTGGTAGAACTAGTTTTAACTTTCTTGAACCTATAAAGTATCATAAAAAAAAAAAAAATTAAAAAAAATTTGGAGTGGATCTTTCCAGCTTACATTAACCCATGGCTGTGAAGAATATGATGTGTTTGTTGAATTTGTTTCCATTAACTTTGTAACCTGCTTTTAGAAGCCAGTCTAAATATTCGGGAGCTGTCGCCGATCCAAAAAAGTAGAGCTTTGAATTATTTTCCGGATTGCAGATCTGAGGAATGTCCTTGAGGTTACTGCTATCTGTACATGCAAGTTTGCATTTTGTAGGCCCAATGCCGCCAAGAAATTGTCTTGCTGTTTAATATAGGTAATGGATGTTATAGCTTCAATACAAAACTTTGTTTTGTATACTGCCGTTGACTCTTGAGGTCTATATTAGGCTTGATCACTTTGAACAGTCTGGAGTGAACTCCTTAGAATTGCCCTTTAAAGGGACTTCCTCTATTACTCCTTTTTCTTTAGTTTAAAAACTTCTCAAAATAAATCTTGCTCCTTTATTGGATTTGCAGTTCTTGAACAAAGGAATTGTGCTGAAGGTTTTATCTTTGGATCGGTTTCAGGTTGTCTCTGAAAGGAACACAATTTCTCCTACTATATGGATATTGTTATCTTTGACCATGATAGAAAGGTTTCTGGTCATACGGGTCAAACAGGTTAAATTGTTTACCATAATATTTTTTTTTCTGGTGCAAATACCTTTGAAGAAGTCTGAATACACAAAAATCAAATCTTTATTTTTCGAAGTTAAAATATGCCTATACCGTATATGCCACATGTATTCTCATTCATGTCCACTGTGTGGTAGTATTGTATCATTTGATCATATCAGAAAAAACACATTTTAATTTTTCATGCTTTATACTGTACAACCTTCCTGACACTAGAGAGGGAAATCATCCAAGGGCTAGGGTGTGCAGAATAGCGTGTCTAAGAACACCCTAAGACATCATTACATTGACCTCCCTGTCACCTGTTTAGGTATTTGGGCATGTTTACGTGTGTTTGGTTTCTTGTTCTGTTTTAAGGAGGAGTGGGGCATGACTTCCTGGTTAAAAATGTGTCACTAGTGCCAATAGCTTTGCACCTCATTTAAACTAGTAACATTTTAGAGGGGAGTTTTCTCTGTCCACATCATAATCTAAATTATGATGTTCACTAGTTTTCATGTTCCTCCTTCCACCATGGTTCCTTGTGGCCCTATCAAGGCTCCACCTCCAAACCCTCTGGCTTGGCCTTCAAGAGGTGCAACTGGAAATCTGGGTTATGGAATGCATGCATGTCACTGTATTTGGATGTATGTGCTAGGTGTTCGAGTATATGCGTCAAGTCCAGCTCAATGCAGAGAGCTTCTGGCTCTTATATAGGTGGTGACAGGTGCCCAGTGGTTACTAGGTAAGCTGTCATAGGGTTTGATTACGTACAATAGATGGTGAAGGTTCCTCCTGGCCGCATACCCACTACATTGTGCTCCCCTTGTACCATCTTGGGGCTCCCAAGAAGCAACTAATGCTTGAACTACAGTCAGGTCCATAAATATTGGGACATCAACACAATTCTAATCTTTTTGGCTCTGTACACCACCACAATGGATTTGAAATGAACAAGATGTGCTTTAACTGCAGACTTACAGCTTTAATTTGAGGGTATTTACATCCAAATCAGGTGAACGGTGAAGGGACCAAAAGTAATGGGACAATTGGCTTCTCAGCTGTTCCATGGCCAGTTGTGTGTTATTCCTTTATTATCCCACTTACAAGGAGCAGATAAAAGGTCCAGAGTTCATTTCAAGTGAGCAATTTGCATTTGGAATCGGTTGCTGTCAACTCTCAACATGAGATCCAAAGAGCTGTCACTATCAGTGAAGCAAGCCATCATTAGGCTGAAAAAACAAAAACCCATCAGAGAGATAGCAAAAACATTAGGTGTGGCCAAATCAACTGTTTGGAACATCCTTAAAAAGAAAGAATGCACCGGTGAGCTCAGCAACACCAAAAGACCCGGAAGACCACGGAAAACAACTGTGGTGGATGACCGAAGAATTCTTTCCCTGGTGAAGAAAACACCCTTCACAACAGTTGGCCAGATCAAGAACACTCTCCAGGAGGTAGGTGTATGTGTGTCAAAGTCAACAATCAAGAGAAGACTTCACCAGAGTGAATACAGAGGGTTCACTACAAGGTCTCAAAAAGCCTCAAAAACAGGAAGGCCAAATTAGAGTTTGCCAAACAACATCTAAAAAAAGCCTTCACAGTTCTGGAACAACATCCTATGAACAAATGAGACCAAGATCAACTTGTACCAGAGTGATGGGAAGATAAGAGTATGGAGAAGGAAAGGAACTGCTCATGATCCAAAGCATACCACCTCATCAGTGAAGCATGGTGGTGGTAGTGTCATGGCGTGGGCATGTATGGCTGCCAATGGAACTGGTTCTCTTGTATTTATTGATAATGTGACTGCTGACAAAAGCAGCAGGATGAATTCTGAAGTGTTTTGGGCAATATTATATGCTCATATTCAGCCAAATGCTTCAGAACTCATTGGACGGCGCTTCACAGAGCAGATGGAAAATGACCCGAAGCATACTGCAAAAGCAACCAAAGAGTTTAAGGGAAAGAAATGGAATGTTATGCAATGGCCAAGTCAATCACCTGACCTGAATCAGATTGAGCATGCATTTCACTTGATGAAGACAAAACTGAAGGGAAAATGCCCCAAGAACAAGCAGGAACTGAAGACAGTTGCAGTAGAGGCCTGTCAGAGCATAACCAGGGATGAAACCCAGCGTCTGGTGATGTCTATGCATTCCAGACTTCAGGCTGTAATTGACTGCAAAGGATTTGCAACCATGTATTAAAAAGTGAAAGTTTGATTTATGACTGTTAATCGGTCCCATTACATTTGGCTCCTTAAAAAGTGGGAGGCATAGTTACATAATTACATAGCTGAAAAGAGACTTGCGTCCATCAAGTTCAGCCTACCTCACATTTGTTTTTTGCTGTTGATCCAAAAGAAGGCAAAAAAACCCAGTTTGAAGCACAATTTTGCAACAAGCTAGGAAACAAATTCCTTCTTGACCCCAGAATGGCAGTCAGATTTGTCCTTGGATCAAGCAGTTATTACCCTACATTGAAAGATTATATCCTTGAATATTCTGTTCTTGCAAGTATGCATCTAGTAGCAGTTTGAACATCTGTATGGACTCTGATAAAACCACTTCTTCAGGCAGAGAATTCCACATCCTGATTGTTCTTACAGTAAAAAAACCTTTCCTTTGCCTTAGACGAAATCTTCTTTCTTCCAGTCTAAACGCATGGCCTCGTGTCCTATGTAAAGTCCGGTTTGTGAATAGATTTCCACACAATGGTTTGTATTGGCCCCGAATATATTTGTATAATGTTATCATATCCCCTCTCAGGCGACGTTTTTCTAAACTAAATAGGTTTAAATTTGTTAACCTTTCTTCATAGCCGATATGTTCCATTCCTTTTATTAATTTTGTAGCCCGCCTCTGCACTTTTTCTAGTGCCATAATATCCTTCTTTAGAACAGGTGCCCAAAATTGCACAGCATATTCAATATGGGGTCTTACCAGTGATTTATAAAGAGGCAAAATTATATTCTTGTCCCGAGAATGAATGCCCTTTTTCATGCATGACAATACCTTACTGGCCTTGGCCACTGCTGATTGACATTGCACATTGTTGCATAGTTTGTTGTCTATAACAATTCCCAAGTCCTTTTCATGTGTTGTTATCCCTAATTCGCTTCCATTAAGGGTATACGTTGCTTGTGTATTCTTTACGCCGAAGTGCATAACTTTGCATTTTTCAACATTAAATTTCATCTGCCATTTGAGTGCCCAGTCCCCCAGTCTATCTAAATCCCTCTGCAGCAAAGTAATATCTTGCTCACATTGTATTGTTTTACAAAGTTTTGTGTCATCTGCAAACACTGAAACATGACTTTCAATGCGGTCTTCAAGATCATTTATAAACATGTTAAATAGAAGGGGTCCCAGAACAGACCCCTGAGGGACACCACTTGCCACCTCTGTCCAGCTTGAAAATTTACCATTAATGACAACTCTTTGTACTCTGTTTTTAAGCCAATGTTCTACCCAAGAACAAGCATTTTCATCTAGACCGATTTCCTTGAGTTTGAACACTAATCTATTGTGTGGAACTGTATCAAATGCCTTGGCAAAATCCAAATAGATCACATCCACGGCAACACCCTGATCTATACTTCTACTTACTTCTTCGTAGAACGCAATCAATTTAGTTTGACATGACCTGTGCTTCATAAAACCATGCTGATTTTTGCTGATAACCATGTTCCTCTCAAGGAATTCTTGAATATTATCCCTTAATAACCTTTCAAATATTTTACCAGCCACAGAAGTTAAGCTCACAGGTCTATAATTTCCAGGCAAGGATTTTGAACCCTTTTTGAATATAGGAACCACATCTGCCTTCCTCCAATCCTCCGGAACACTTCCTGAAAGAAAAGAATCTTGAAAGATTAAAAACAGAGGTTCACTTATTTCAGCACTTAGTTCCTTAAGTACTTGTGGATGGATACCGTCAGGCCCTGGAGCTTTGTTTATATTACCTTTTAGTTGCTGCAGCACCTTGTCTTGAGTTAACCAATTACAATTATTCTGCAAGTTTTTAGCAATCATTTGCACATCTATTGCCATGGGTTCTTCCTTAATATATACGGAGGAGAAATAGTTATTTAAAATTCCTGCCTTTTCCTGGTCTTCATTAACTAACACCTTCGTTTCAGTTTTTAGTGTACCTACACTTTCATTTTGTTTTTTTTTCAGAATTTATGTACTTAAAAAATGCTTTGGGGTTGGTTTTGCTCTCTTCAGCTATCATTATTTCATTTTGAGGCACATATACAAACTGTTGTACTACCTACACCATTCACCTGGTTTGGATGTAAATACCCTCAAATTAAAGCTGAAAGTCTGCAGTTAAAGCACATCTTGTTCATTTCGTTTAAAATCCATTGTGGTGGTGTATAGAGCCAAAAAGATTAGAATTGTATCGATGTCCCAATATTTATGGACCTGACTGTACATGTGGTAGAAAGAGCCGCAGTGCCAGTGGAAGAAGTTGTTGCAGCATGAAAAGAAAAGTGGGAAAAAAGATATAATACAAAAAAAAACAAAAAAAAAACACAACACCAATTGCCTCCTGAATATTGAACTGAATGTTGTTGCTATATGGAGTTTGAATACTACTTATAGTAGTGATCGTGGTGATAGTGGAGGCAGTGACGACTAAGATGTCAGCAGTCCTCATGCCCAAGGAAGAGGCATAGTGGGTTGGGAATAGTACGTGACATTGATTTTTGCTGCTGGTTTTTACATCTTCAATAGGTTCCACATTTATTTTAAACTATCTACACCCTACTAGTAATTTTCTAGGAGCATCAGCCAGGGGATGGTCCTGAATGAGGATGTTCCGGTTTCAGCCAAGCTTATTTATAATGAGACCAGATGTGGTGCAGGCACCCAGGCAAGTTGTCAAACTGTACTAAATTGGTTTAAAGGAACACTCGCTCTAGTGCATTTGGCTCCCCCTTGTGTGAAAAAAAGTTTTGACGTCTTACCTGGGTTCGCTCCACTACTTCATATGGAGAGCTGGAAAGCTTTCTATCTGAGCTAAGCCAAAGGTGCAGGAATCAGCTCATTGGCTGACAGCGATTAGTCGACTTTCGGCCAATGAGTTAGCCTGGTACTTCAGACCTTACCGCAGGAGAGCCAACTGAAGCTCCCACTTAGATGCTTCCAACTCTCTATATTAAGTAGTGGAGGCAGAGAGGTGTGCCTGTCAGACCCAGGTAAGAAGTAAAAACATTCTAAAAATGTTTGACTACTTACAATATGGGAGGCACCAGGGAATTGCTGGGAATGGGCGAGTAAGTGTCAAAATTTAGGTCAAATTTACCAAACTGGAAATAAATTCTCAAACTCAGCAATTTAAGCTTAAAAATTTGAAATCCCAACAATTCTCTGATTGGTGAAGAAGACTGAATGCATGACTTAACATCAATTTTCAATCATGTTTTGTTTTAGTATTTAGAATTTCTTTTTAAACAACTTTAATTTAGTGAAGTGGTTTTAGTGTATAGATCATGCTCATTGCTCAATTCTCTTCCCTTTAAATTAACAGAATTTTTTTTTATTCCACCCTAGTCACACCTGCCCTGAATGACTCACAAAGCCTCCTTGCAAAATGAAAACCCCAAACCTGTTACATTTTCGATCAGATCTTATAGCACACCGTATCCGCTTTAGAATTTCTTTCTCTATTAATTTAACTTTAATCACGCACAAGAGGCTATTGTGGCTTTAAAAGGCAAACAGAGCAGGAAATATGAAATTCTAAGTTAAACACACTGTGAAGTAACATAACTTTAAATATCAGAACTTCTCTAGGACGTTGGTAGGGTAGCTGTGTGAGTCTCAGCCATGGGAGACGTGGCTAGGGCTGTATAAGCAAATCAATTCAATTAAACTAATAACTAAATAAGTAAATGGCAAAGAACGGAGCAGTGAGACTGTAGGAGCACGATCTGTAACCAAAATCAATTCATTAACCCAAGTTGTTTTTGTGCTTGTTTTAACATTCAAAACTTTTTAGAAAGAAAACACCAAAACTGTAAAAAATTCCTACTATTTAAACCGTGCAAAATAGAAGAAAAAGTATACAGCATAAAAACCGCATTTGAATAATTTTGTTAGGGAAAAGAAATAGATACGACAGTTAATTCTAACTAAATGAAATGCCAGCGCTACACTATGCCAGTAATGTTGGCTTTAAAACAAAATTTAAAAACTCCAAAACCAAATCTCCTTGTTGACTGTAGAAAGTGACACATCAAAGTGAAATAGTTTTGTCTTTAAGACATACAGAGATCGATGACGATAACGATAGTTATTTTTTTGTAATAAAACAGTAGTCATTTATTGTAGAAGAGTATATTTATTTAAATTTTATACAAGTAAACAATAGCTTTTATAACAGAGGCAGTTGTGGGCATCGCATACTGTGTTCTTTTCCAGTCTCACCGTTTCACAAGATCAGATATCAGAGTTGGCAACAAAGTGAATTCCATAGAAACAGGCTGATCTTTGTCTCTAACTAACCAATGTCACAGACTGTGCCTCTTTATACAGTGTGTGCTCTTCACAAGAAAATCTTTGATATGTAACTATCTGCTAATGATGTGTGTCAGCAACTACAAAGTCCTTTTTAAAAATAAAAAGACGTTTTCATGGGTAAATTAATGCCCGTCTAAGTCATCCCTCATTTTGAAATAAATATATACAAATTTTCTTTTATCCTCGAACATAATGGGTCAAAGGAAAAAAATAGTTTCTCTCAGATTCTGCATATTCTATTACAACATTATTACAAAATATATATCCATCCTCCATCTGTACAAATCAATGAAAAACTTGGCTTCTGGATTACAGACAGCCATTTCAGAAGACATGTGTTAGTTGGGAACTATTGCCAAGATACCTATACACGAAAAGAGGATTTTGAAATACAAACCTGTGTGTGTAAACATTTTTATACAAAATCGGGAAGAATGTAACATACTGTATTATTCACCAATTACAAAACTCTACTTTTTTAATAAGTTGAAAAAAAGGTGCAAAAAGGTGAGGAAAAACTTGTTTAGTTTAGCTGAATTCTATATTTTATAAGGGATTTAAGCTTCCATGTTATTTCCTGCAGACATCTAATTTAGTGCAGTTCGAAAAAGTCTCAGGTTTTTTTTTTCCACGTTACTTTGAATTAATAAACAAATTGAAACGTGTCCAATCACGAATTCAAGTCCAATTTGGAGGTAAGTAAATTACCCTAATAATTTTAATTTACATTAATATTTTTCAGCACGCTGGGGGAAGACATTCTCAGGTGCACTCTTAACTTCCTTCATTGTATTACTGCACTTCCTGATCTGTGTGCCAACAATGAGGAAGTGCAAAGAGAAAATTGTAAAATCTATTATTTGAATTCATCAATGTTCCGCCAGGCTCTGTGGAAATATATGTTTATAGCAAAACATATATTTTACAACGTACAGGCGTGAGTTGTATTAGCACTATTTGTGTTTAATGAATACAGTGCCAGAGATATTAGTAAGTTTACATGCTGCTTATGCTTCTCACACTGACATTTCAGGGTTTTTTTTATTTTTTTTTATACTGGCTAAATGTGATATACTATATCGAAAGAGGTCTGTTACCTATGTACAAACTACTAGTCCAGGAATCTGAGTATGCAAGTTCTTGCATGAAAAGCAAATTAAGGCCCAGATTTTAAGATTTTTGGATACGGTTTTCCATTTATTCTATATTTTTGGCTACAACGTTTAAAAATTATTTTGGAAAGTATTAAAAAAAAAAAAAGGTATATTTTCTTTCTATATATATTTTATATTCCGATATTTTTGGGAAATATAAATTAAAAGTTTGTCCAAAAATATCAAATTATTTGAAAAGCGTATCCAAAATATTAAATCAACGCCTAAATCAGCCATTTTGTATCTATCCTGAAGGAGACAATTGCTTACAAGAAGTCTTCAAATTACAATATAATCCAGTGTATAATATTCTGTCCAAAAACTCAAAACATTCAAGAAGCACAACAATCCTGTTATATATTTTTATTTACTTAACCTGAGTTTGGTAAGAATTGACAAGGGGAAAGCAAATGGTTGACATAATTAGGTGGGCTGGAGAATCTTTGCAATTTTTGGCCTAGAATTTTAAATCCTCTTGTTAATTCTGTGCAAATCTCATTTTAGTGAATAAACCCAATTATTGCTTAAATCAAAGCCACTTTGATGGTTATGTTATTCAAAAACGTGAAAATTAAACTGGAAAAAAAAGCCAAACTGCAAAATGAGCGATGAACAAGTTTCCCTAATTTGGTTATTTTGGTCTAAATATTGCAACTAATGACATATCACTAATTAACAAATTTTTCTCTTTTCTTTATGTCAAATGATTCTCTACTCTGAGGTAGATTTTAGAACAGGGTGAAACTACAAGTCACATTCTGCTGCTATTGCACTATAATTCCAAGCATGCTAGAGGTCTCAGGTTAAAATTTGTTTAAATTCGACTTTATATCTGTACAGATTCAAAGGTTATAAGAAACGATTTCTAAAGCAGCCCGATACCTTGGCCTTTCTATTGGCTCAAAGGTATTCTGTCACTCTAGCCCAGGTGTGTCGATAAGAGCATTATGGGAGATATAGTCCACAACATCTGGAGTGCAGAAGGTTGCGGTCACCTGCGAGTCTAGCAAATAGTAACTGAGCCAACCACCTATGGAATTTCCTGGCACTTGATCAAGGGAGAAGATTACCGGGGCTGATTAAAAAGAGCTTTGGACCTCAAAAAAAAAAAAAAATATATATTTTTTTTTTAAATGCAGCTTCTCTCCAGCAAAATGGGGGGAAAAAAAATCTTTTTGTTTGATGAAAAAAATGCAAAACAGTGCATTATTCTCTCTCACTTTTTTTTTTTAACCATTTATATGTCTTTTTGTTAAGACAAAGATTGTAATCCATAAACAATTGTTTGTACAATTTTTAAAAATCTTAAGACTAGTTCACAGGCTAGTGTTTTCTTAATAATTCTTATCTACAGGATCTGTACAGTGAGTGAACTACATTACAAAATATTTAAGTCTCATATTCCAATGACTAAACATATATACAGTATATGGTGTCCATCTCCCGCTTACACATTGTTCGTGAGCTTGTGTATTTACATTGTTCACAGTTTGCCTTTTTTGTGGTGTACACCACCTGCCTTAAGTTTATTTCTTTAAAAATCAAGGAGGAAGGGAGATCCTACAAAGGCCCTTTGAATTGATTTCCTGAAAGATGCTGTCTGATGGATGGTTTGGAGTTCGCGGCGTCACCCAGCTTTCGCCACACCACCTGCCGGAGAACAAATATAGAAATTAATTTCCAGGCACTGTGACCTTTATAGGTTTCAAATGAAAGCCAACTGACTGATACGGAGGTGGAATCTCCATTACCAGACTGTGCAGGCTGCATGGAAGTGATCTGTGCCTGAGCAGTACCAAATCTAAACCCTACATTCCACTGGTTGTAACTGTGCAAAGTTCGAATGACCATAGAAGAACACTTTCATAATAGGGGGTGTAACTATTGCAGAACATTTTAAGGTAGTTCATAATCTACTTACACCGATTTATGCAACTGAAAATGTAATATGGAACAAGATAAATGTACACACACACACATATATAAACACAAATGCACACACCAGTCAAGCCATAAGACTGGTTCTTTGTTGAGCTCATTTGCATATGCCTACCCAGAATCACTTGCAGTAGTGAGAGCACTGTTAAAGTGAGATTTCTGTGGGAAAAGCAAGTCTTATGACTTGACTGGTGTGTATTTGTGTTTAGCAATGATTTATATATATTTGTAGTGGGGGACAAAGGCCAAGAATGAAATTAGTCGGTTGTGTCGTGCCAAAACCGACGTTCAGGTAAGCCATATAGATGGTTTGTTAAAGGGTGAGATGGGTGAGGTGCAATAGAACGAAGATAGCTCTGAAGTGAATATTTTATTATATATATATATATATATATATATTAAAAACCACTTGAAATTGCGGTTTAGTGAATGAGTGAGTGTGCTGGATCTTGTATGATGTATAGATATACATACACATTTTACACCATCTGACCTCTAAATACATTTATTTTACGGATACTCTGAGCGCTAACCCAGCTTTAGCTTAATGAAGCAGTTTTGATGTATAGATCATGCCGCCGGATTTTCATTGCTCAATCATCTCAATTATTGTTAAAAATAAATAAAATACAAAGAGGATCAGAGAGCTATTAAACTTACATTTATTGCAGCACAGGCTAGTCTCCTCTCCGCAGCTGAACTTTGTGAAGTCATCCATTTTGGTGAATTTTACCCAGTCAGATGCTTCTCTTAGAGAAGCATTGAGGTTCCACAGTACATGGATTGCAATCATGCCACTCCGCCAAGTAAATGCATCTCTATCATCCATTTTTCAGGGACACAAATCACTTCTTTATGTGGATAGGCAGCACATGATAACGTGATGCACCACAGCATATAGCATACAAATGCTGTTAAATGGAAATTAATTCCTTAATCATGGAGGTGGTCTAGAACAACTGTTTTCTGTAAATGGGTTTCAACCCAGGAACTAATGTATTCTATTCATTCTCTTTTCATGTATTGCCCATCGGCAAGAAGAAGGGATGAGTCCAGGAAACTTGTCTGATAGAGCAATCAAATTCCCGGTGGAAAAACAGTTTAGAATTTATAGAGTAAAAACTAAGTAGCAGTGAATTGAGAACCGAATTGCAAAACGTAAGCAGTAATTACTGATTGGGAAATAAAATCTCCAATTTCCCTATAATCACAGTGTGGCTATTTCAATCTACAATTTTTGAAAATTTTTTCAATTCACTAAATTATTAGTGAAAACGTCCCTTTGATTCAGGAAGTTCACACCAAACATTAAAGGAACACTCTGGACCCTTAACCCCTTAAGGACCAAACTTCTGGAATAAAAGGGAATCATGACATGTCATGTGTCCTTAAGGGGTTAAAGCACTTTAGCTTGCTGAAATGCTTTATGTGTGAAGAGTCTGTCCTTTTTTCCTTTCTCTTTCAGTAGAAATTTACACTTTTATAAGTTATACTGGTTACACCCCCTGGGTTTAGGCAGACAACTCATCCTGTCACTTCCTGGTTGTTTAGCTCAGTAAAGCTAAACTCAAGAGGCAGCAATTGTTTAGAGCACTTGAGAAGACTTCTCCTTGTGCTGCGTTGGGAGTCTGTGATTGGACAGCCACAGAAAGGATAGAAGGGGAGAGCTTGGAAAGGCTCCAGGCCAGGTAACTGCAGCTTATGCAAGCTTCTTTTTAGATATACCATCAATGAAAAAAAATGTATAATTTAATGCATTCAAGTTTTCATTTGGGGCACATATCCTAACACAGGGACTTTTTTGTTATTTGGGCAATGGAGTGTCCCTTTAAACCATTCCACATGGTATATACACTCACGTTACACATTTCTCGAACAATCGCCTTTTCTTTCTCACTGAGGTCTTCCTCATAGCTGTCTGGTATCGGCCTGTCCAACTTTTCATGGACTTCAAGAACCTGGGGAGAACAAAATAAAGGTGAATATATATCAATGTATTAAAATCAACTATAGTAAATGGAATTTTAAATGTCTTTCTTCATTTCACTACCGGGGGCATGCACTGTATGGTTTCTTTACTAGTTAACAATTCATTTGAAACTGAATTGCTACTTTTTGGCCAAAATACAGTAGCTGCACATTGGAATAATAAGTCCGTTTTTCCATCTTGATTTTATTTTTGGCTTAAATTTTTCAACTTGCTCCAATTTCCCATCTAGTAATTTAAAGGACATCGGTCACCCTATAAATATTTTTTTATATATTAACCCTTTCATCAAGTATTGAAAAGAAAGATTTTTAAGGGGAGTACATGTATAAAAAAATAATAAAAAAAATGAGAAAAACTCACCCCTACCTTTAGCATATGACAGGATCCTTAAGCCATACACATGCACCTTTGGGCAGAGAGTGTTTGACAAGTCTATGGTCTTCCTTGTTTCTGTGCAGCGTGTGACGCAGAGAAGACCATAGAGACCCCAGACACTCCTCACTCAGCAGAGCAGGGAATCCCTCCAATTCCCACAACGGTTCGCACTTACCACCCCGCGAGAGAGCTGGTTGTAAGTGCAAGCCATCGTAAAGCAGCTAGATCGCAAAATGAGGACCACCTGTAATTGATGGTTTTCAAAAACGATTAAAACATATTTCAGTCTTTAAACTGCACTTCGAGTCAGTCACTAAACCACGAATTGCCAGAAAAGAACCAACAAATTTCACGCCAAAGTAGCCATGACAGAAACATAGTCGAGTCAGAAAATTATTCCAATATGCCATTTCATCCTAATTGTTTACATTCCTAGGTCAATGCCTGACAATTCATGGCTTAGTCAACAACCCTACACATGTGCATTTTCTTTGCTTCAATAATTAGTGAAAAAGTAATGAGCTGCTAAAGATTGAAGGCTTCTCGCTTTCTCCTACATCAAAATTTATAAGAGTTGCATAAAACATGGTCATGGCAAACTAGGCATCACAGGAGTTGTTTGTAGCAAAATAAAATATATAAAACATTAAAATAAAATTTTTTTAAAAAAAACACAATCGAAGAGCTACATGTTGGCAGTAACAGATCGATTCATTTCTTATTCAATTAATACAAATGTCAAAGCCGAAATTTTAAAAGTTAAAAACAAAATAAAAACTAAAAAAAAAAAAAACGGATCCTTATTATAAATAAATAAATTTATTCTGGTGAGTATTATGTTACAATATAATCAGTCCATCAGTCAGTACAGCTTTTTGCAGTAAACAGTCTTTTCAGAGAAAATGCAATGTTTACATTGTCCCCTAGGGACATCTCTAGTGGCCACTCCTCAAATGGCCACTAGAGGTGCTTCCAGGGTCAGTGCTGCACAGGAAGCAGAGTGTGCAGCACTGCCATTCAATGTCTATACGCTTTGCATGGCGATGTAAACATTACTCATAGAGATGCATTGATTCAATGCATCTATATGAGAAGGTGCTGATTGGCCAAACCGGCGTTTGGCCTCGCCCCCAATCCTGCCTCCTTGTTGATTTCAGCCAATCCAATGCTTTTCCTATGGGAAAGCATTGGATTGGCTAAAAATCATAAATTTTGATGTCAGCAAGGAGGCGGATAAGGGGTGGGGCCAGCGCTGGCGGTGGTTTTCACACTATAGGGCAGGGATTGGAAACCTTTGGCACTGCAGATGTTTTGGACTACACCTCCCATGATGCTTTGCCAGCATTATGGCTGCAGGAACATTTGGGAGATTTAGTCCATAGCATCTGGAGTGCAAAAGGTTGCCTACTCCTGCTATAGGGTCTGGAATAAAGGTTTGTGTTCCAGACTCTATAGTGTTCCTTTTACAGATTTAAAATGTGTTATCTGAACCATGCTGATTGATATTTGTTCTCATACCTTCATTGCATGCACAACCGCTTCTGGTTTCTGTACCACTGGGATATATCCAGCTGGCGTTGCGGAAGACATCTCTGTCGTTATACGAGCTGGGCCCTGTCACCACAAGAGTCATCGTATTAGAAAGACAATCACCATTTACAAGCAACAATTATCTCATCAAAAACATGACTTTGGCCTCCCAAAAACAAAAAGGTAATCCAGGCATGGATCCCTCGCTCACTGTGATGAGAGGGGTATCCGCTATAAGAATCTGGGCTTGAGTATCTCTTATGCAAAGGGGAATTGCTAACATTTCGGATCTGGATTGTCATTGTACGTGGGGGATTAGTCTGATATGCGACCAGAGACATACCTAGGTTACATGGTACCCAGGAGAGAAATGTATTTTGATACACGTCTCCCCCCAAACAGTAGAATTTACTTTTGTGTTTTACGCTGCACCCTCCAAACCAACTGTTTGGAAGTACATCACATCCCAGCATCAGATCACAACATCCCCAGAGCAGTCACATCCCGCCCAGCATTCCCACCAGCAATGTGCCAATAGGGGTGCCTTTAACACAAGGCAGCTCACCCTCCCACCGAACACATCATCTACTGTATGCAAGTGGCTAAGGTTTGCTTTGTAATGGCACAAGTGAGCTACGTGTATGAGACCTAAGCAGGGACCCACCGAAGGGCAAGCTTCCTGAGCAATCTATTTTCAGTGTTCTTTTAAGCTCTTGTTTTTGAAGGATTTCACTAAACATAGTAGTCCCTACTTTTGGTCCAAAGTCACAATTTCATGAATTATACCTTTTTTCCCCCAGATTCTGCTCATACAAATGCATGGTTTATACGGTTACTTATGTTCTTGTATGTCTAATCAGTATATTTATACAAGATTTGCTTTGAAACCTCAGAAACAGGAAACTTTTAGCATGACAAGACTACCATGATGCCCTGCAAACCTTGCCTACTGGAACAAAATGGTGGTCATTCTCCAGAATAGCTGGAGTGCTGTTTGTTTCCTACCCGCTTGCTAATGCATCATATTTTCAAAAAAAGAGTCAGAGCAGATTTAATTTCCTATAACTAAGGGTCTGCTTAAAAACCTGGACTCTACAGAAATATTGACCCATGTGAGCCAAACTCCCCAATAAAGAAAATTCCCCAAGTTCAACCTATCAACTACATTTGAGTGAGCTCATGCTTTAGCAACCACTCAATAACTAAAGTCTCAGTTTGTGAAAACTCTCCTATAGATGCCATAATTAAAAAAGAAGAGAAGTGGAAAAAAAATATAAAAAAGGATTTTTTTTTATTTTTTTTTTTTTAAATGAAATAGAAGATTCTTTGTGCAACTGCAGTTGAATTATAAAATCTTCCAACACAGAAACAGAAGAATTGTCCATAGATTCTGATCAAGATGACATCTTACTCAGAATACAATATGGTTAACTCAAATACAGCGGAGATTGGTATTCTCCCTCTCCAGAACACGAGATACTCATGTTTCAGGACAAGTCAGACTTGTCTTTTCCCGGTGAATTACTGTAAGGACAAAAGCTACATTTTCATCATTCGGACCAAATCAGGAAATAATATCTGTTAGAAGAGGCATCAAGTAATTATCGAGGTAACTGGAATCCAGCACTGTCACTTGTCATGACTGTTCCATTGCAGTTTGATTTTTATCTGCGATGTCTTAAAGACAGAGGTGAAATTCTTAAAGCAATGTAACTGGTCCCAGTGTGACAGAAGAAAATTAAATGGTTAAAGGAGAACTAAAGACATCCAGATCATTTTGTCTTAATGAAGCATTAGATTGATCATTGCAGAGAGATCCAGTTGACTTTGTGGGAGTTGTTGCGGCCTTTAACCCCTTAAGGACCAAACTTCTGTAATAAAAGGGAATCATGACATGTCCCACATGTCATGTGTCCTTACGGGGTTATATTATTATTAGCATTTATTTTTTAAGTAAAACCCCCTTTTTTTATCTCCAAGTTTTTACAGTAAGATGGGGGCGACCTAAAACTCATCGGGCAACAAGACACTATAGCACTAGGAATATAGGTTTGTCCCTAGTGTCCATCATGAACTTGAGCCAAACTCAAAATATGATGCACCTCTGTCCTCAACCCCTTATGAATATGTATGTGCAGGCACAAGTCACATATGCTTTCACTGTCATACAGCCACTGTGAGAGACATACAGGCAAGTAAAGGAATGACTCACATACAAATTAAGGAGTGGGGACACAGTGTTTGGGATCCATCCTAATAGAAAAAGGTATGCACTCACAGTCCACTATTCACCAACATAACATTGCTACACCAGAACTGGATTAACAATTGGGACAGTGATTGCCACAGTGGTTTTAAACACTATAGAGTCCCATGATTTGGCCCAGGTACTCAGCCTGCCACTTTAGGGCAACCCAGTCTGCACCTGATTACAAACCTATTATTACTGTTTAGGCCTGGAACTCCTCAGCCTTGAAGGGACCAAGATGAAGCACTAATATACGCACAAAGTTAGATTTGAAGCCAATGCAGGGACTGACAGAGAGGTGAGGCGTGGGAGGATAGGAAGATGAGCCTCACTGCCGTATTCATTAAAGACTGTAATGGGGCAAGTTGGGAGCACGTAAGACCACTGAGAAGTAGATTGCAGTAGTCAAGGTGAGAAAGGAAAGTGGAATGGACCAACACCTTAGCCACGTCTGGAGTTAAGTAGGGGTGGATGTGCACAGTATTTTTGAGATGAAGCGGCAGGATTTGGCGATCGACTGGACATGAGGGGTAAAGGAGAAATTAAAATCAAAGAGAACACCTAGGCAGCAAGCCTGTGTGGTGGAGCTGATGGTAGCGCCATTAACGTGGAGGGAGACAGAAACGGGAGTAGAAACACTTGAGGAAGGAAAGACCAGAAGTTCTGTTTTTGACAGGTTGAGTTTAAGGAAGTGAGCAGCCAACCAGTTAAAAATAGCAGAGAAGCAGTCAGACACGTTAGTCAAGAGGGGTGGGGATATTTGATATTGGTAGTCAAAAGAGCCGATGAGTTTACCGAAGAAGGTAATATAGATCGAGAACTGTAGAGGACCAAGGACTGAACCTTGGGGAACACCAACAGAGCAGGGTTGGGGAGAAGAGGCAGAGCCAGAGAGCAAAACACTGAAAGAGCGCTGGGAGTGGTAAAAGGGGCATCAGGAGAGAGCAATACCTCGTAGACCGAGATTACTAAGGATAAGAAAAAGCAGTTGATGATCAACAGTGTCAAAAGCAGCAGAAAGGTAAAGGAGAATTAGGATAGAATAGTGACGTGATTTAGCAGCGAGTAGTGTTACAGTATTACAGAATGAGTGATTCCATTTAAAGATATACTTTAAAAGATGGTGTATTGCCTTTTCTATATACATGGAAGCAAGAAGATTTGTAGATGTAATAGCGTACTTCTATTTAGAAATTCTGTTTCAGCTCCACATAGTCAGGGTATTTATTTAGGATCTGTTCAGAAATGCACAAAGAGCCAATAAGATTAAAAAAAAACAGATCTTTCAACACAGCGCAAAGCAGAGGGAGGGAAGGGGAATACTGATGAGAGGCTTTGTAGTTACCATTATTGAGGATTATGAGTAAACGAAGACAAAGAAATAGCCAAAAATTAGACGTGATGAACTCCCTCTGTGAAAATCCACTTGCTCCCCTCTGGAGCAAATATTTTTTGTCATGTTGTTGGCATTAACCCTCTGGAAGACAATGTTGAACTACGCAAAAAGAAATGCATTGAAAAACCATTTATTCTTGCATTGACCCAGTTAAAAGCGGAGTGTTGGAGATATTACTACCTTTTCTGCACAGCAAGGCATTTCATTTTCCTGGAGGACTTTACATTTTCAAATATAAAGAAAAAAAAAAAAAACATTAGAACTAGATAGATGTGTGGATTGATCTGTATGCTTTATGTATATTTAAGCTTTCCTTTCTTCATTGCATTCAAAAAGTTCGCCAGTTGAGTTTGTCTTTTTAAAAGCATCAGAATCTATCTAGACAATGAACATTCTCAAACTCCCTAAGCAGGAATTGAAGTAAAATATAACCGTAAGTATCAAGTACGCACAAATATTGCTTGCCCCCAAACCACTACTTCAAATTTATTACATAAAATTTGAAGTAAACAAAAACCGCACCAAATTTCCTTTGAAAACTCAGTATAATAGATTAATTTTACTAACATGTAATTTCTTTATAAATAAAAACACCGCTGATAAAAATCACACTGTATGATTATACGAAGTGGAAATATACTGAGATGCAAACAATGGTATATACAATTTTCTGTTTGTTTTATCAATAGAAGTGGATTTTAGAAACCGCAGAATCAGCCGATCAAGCAGGAAATGTAACAATGATTGGGTTGAGTCAATAGCTTTCCCTAATTTAAGATTGCTTGGGGCGGGGTGGGGGTTAGAAAGGAAACAAGCTTTGATGTCTTTAGTCAGGAAAGTAACGAAAGAACAGGTGACTTCAAACTGTGCTTTACTATGCCGAGATTCCAGAATACGTCCAATTAAAAAAAATAAAAACATTTGTTGTATATTACGATATGTTTGAGAAAAGCAACAGGAGACAATTTAAATTTATACTACAGAGAGACGAACTTTCAAATCACGGTCGTCTTGTTGTCTAACGCAGCTTTAGATCGAGACCAGGAAAACATCCTGCCTATTGAACTCAACGAGTATTTTATAAAGGAAAATTTGAGTAGGCAACAGACACTAAATTAATAAATGTTTTATTACGTTTTGGGATTAGAACCATCCTATCAAGATAGGATAAAATGATGGAAGCTTTGCTCCTGCTCCATCTATCGCTTCTAAAAGGTTTTCAGTCAGGTGTGTACATTGACATATCTTTAGATTGTAAGCTCGTAAAGTATTTTCACTACTTCTGAGTAAGTTAAACTTGTGTGTTCAACTAATTTGTATGTCTAGTGTACGTATTGTACAGAACAGCAGAAAGTGGTGGGGCTTTCTAAATAATAATGATGGGAATAAAATTGATGGCTCACAAATTTCACTTTGAAGAATACTTTAACACATATTTTTACACAAATTATGACTTAGAGACAATCCTTACTGTACATAAGGTTCAAGAATGCATCTGAAAGGAACAAAGTATTTATCCACTTTTTTTTTTTCGTTTTTCATTTTATTCACATGAGAAAGACCAAAAGGGTTACAAATAGTGCTCCCATTGAACGCTAAGGGAAGACTAATTGGCTGTGATCTGCTCCATTTCTGATGTGAAATTGATATCACTGCATATGAACTTGCAGACAAAACATACTCATTAAGAGGTATCTTAATCTACAGTGATCAACCAAAATATTATAACCACATGCCTAATATTTTGTATGCCCCCCGTGCTGCCAAAACAGCTTTGATGTGTTGAATTATGGATATAAGCGGGGCCTATATGGATCCAATTTTTAGCAGCACACTAAACAGATGCTTAATTGGATTGAGATCTGGGAAAGTTGGAAGCCAAGGTAATACCCTAAACACTGTCATGTTCCTCAAGCCATGCCTGAACAATTTTTTGCAGTGTGGCAGGGTGCATTATCCTAGAGAACACTGCCATCAGGGAACACCAATGCCACAAAGGGGTGTACGTGGTCTGCAACAATCTCTAGGTAAGTGGTACATGCCAAATCAACATCCACATGAATGCTAGAACACATGGTTTCCCAGAACGGATTTGTCAGACCAGGCAACCTTCCTCCATTGCTCCATGGTCCAGTTCTGATGCTCACATTCCCACTGAAGGCTTTTTGGACGGACATGGACACACTGACCGGTCTGCGACTCTTCAGCCCCATAGTCAGCAAACTGCAACGCACTGTGTGTTCTGGCACTTTTCTATCACCCCTCTAAGCATTATGTTTTTCAGCAATTTGAGTTACAGTAGATTTGTTGTGTGATCAGACCAAACAGGCAAGCCTTCGCTCCCAAACATGCATCAGTGATCCTTGGTCGCTCATAACCCTGACACAAGTTTACTGGTTGTCATTCCTTGCACCACTTTTGGTAGGTACTAACCACTGCATACCAGGAACACCCCATAAAATATGTCAATTTGGAGATGCTCTGACCCAGCTGTCTATCCATCACTATTTGGAGCTTGTCAAGGTCACTCAGATGTTTTGCGTGCCCATTTTTCCTGGTTCCAACAAATGGAATTTTAGAACTGACTGTTCACTTGCTGCGTAATATATCCCACCCCATGACAGGTGTCATTGTAACAATGTAATCAATATGGTCACCTGTCAGCGTCATTCTCTCTGCAACACGAGTTGCCAAATTGAAAACTAAAAATTCCACAATGCTTTTCCAGCCTTTGGGAAACTATAGTGCCAGGAAAACGGCGCTGGTTCATTCTTCCACCAATGTAAGCCGGCGGGGGAGACTAAATGCACATGCACGGCATTATATAATGCTTTCTTATGGGGATTTGTGTGATGCTGGATGTCCCCATGCATTGTGTAAGGACATCCTGTGTCAGTTAGGCGGCAACCCGAATGTCCCTCTAGCGGCTCTCTGGTAGACAGTCACTAGAGGTGGCATTAACCCTGCAATGGAAATTATTGCAGTTTTTAATAAAACTACAATAATTATCTTTAAAGGGTTAAGGGACCTGGGACACTGCACCCTGTCCAATGAGCTGAAGTGGTCTGGTTGCCTATAGTGTCCCTTTAAACCTGGCAGCGTATCAAGAAACTTGTAGTTTTACAACAGTTGTTTTCTGATCTTCCTTTATGTTAATATTACTCTGGCCTCTCGTCACAAAAGCACACAGTGACCCAAGTTCCAGTGCAGTAACCTGCTGGAGATCATGCATGACATTTCAAGAGGCGAAGCATTAGGCAATCATTTTATTCCTTCTCAGACATAATTTTACCAGGGATAGGAGTCATGGCCCCCACACTTCTCAATCAGCTATCCTCTACAAATGGTTTATTTACTATACTGGGAAATAGAGAATTATTAAGGGAAATACAAAAACAATGCAGGCACTTTAAGAACTACAGCTTCCAGCTCTCTGTGAGAAGTAGTGGAGACAGAGATAGGCGCCAGGTGGACCCCAAGTAAGAAATCAAACAGTTTTAAAGGGTTTGACTCTTTGCAATGGAGGACACTTCTGGCACTATAACGGCTACAATGCATTGAAGTGGTTATGGTGTATGGAGTGTTGTTTTAACCCAGAATAGACCAACAAATTTAAATCCAGTCAATTATTTGCACTGCCTAGTATAGTGAATAAGCCCCTAAGTGTTAACAGTTTGCTCTTTCATAGGAGCGTTCTCCTGCACATGAGAGTGGAGTGACTTACGGGAAAATTCAGCAGCAAATAATGTGAACTTTGGGGTTCAGGTGGTAAATATTCATGGGTCCTTTTATTATGAGCTAACAATACTTCCTTGCCATTGTAACTGTTCATAAATATTCATCTTGCCTCAAAAGAGAATGAAAGCCTGTCTCAGAGCCCTACTCGTACGTCTGTAGCATTCGGCACAGTCTTGTTTTGGGTAATTGAGATTCGCAGGGAGCTTTGCTTACGTTTTGTAGGGGATCCTGATACTGTGATATCGATGACAGCTGGGATTCAGAGTGGTAAGGGGATAAACCTTTTCTTAAAGTCCTTAACTCCCCGTGGCTTGAGTGCTGAAATAGAACACACAAATAAAGAGTCTGTGTAAGTGAGATACAAAGACATGGGGGCTTCCATGAAAACACATACTGATCTTTCTCCGCTCCCTTCTCTCACCATGTAAAAACATGTCCGTTTACATTAACTAGATGAAAAACTGATAGAGAAGCACCTTTTCAGACACAAGGGGAATACAAAATAATAAATAAGAATACTCATTTGATCCTTTAAGAGAAACGGTCATGTTTGAGATTACAATAACTCTGAATACAATGTACATGTTACCCTTTTTATACATGGCTATTTTTTGGTTTTAATTTTTATATAAAAATAGATGTACATGACAACTACCCTTTTGAAAAGGCATTGACGGGGCATTTCATGCAAATTAACTTAATTTTCCCTTCATCCTCTAGTTCAAAGCACAACACATTACCTTAAAGAAGGCACACAGCAAGAATTACAGTGTAAACTTTAAGCATTTGAAATTAATTTTTCATGTAGATTTGTTGTAGAGATAACCAGGTCATGAGAGATGATCATGATTTATTATTTCATGAAAAACCCCAAAACATAACTGTGACAGAACTATGGTTCTGTTGCTGGTCGGGCATCATCTCGGACCTATGTTGTCTCGTTTTGCCTCATGTACAATGCATAATATTAATCCCTTAAGGACACATGATGGAAATATTACGTCATGATTCCCTTTTATTCCAGAAGTTGTGTCCTTAAGGGGTTAAAGGTAAAGCAGACTCTACAGGATTACATTGTGTCACAGTAAATGAGTCAGGGACAATGGTTGATGGTTTACCCCCTGCAGTGCAGGCACATGCCCTGTACACAATTAGGGAAACAGAGTGGCGTCTGTTAAGTGGATTCATTGTTTCCCCCTCTTTCTCATATTACCTGTACCTCGTGTCTTCTATTAATCAGCATTTAATTTTTATTTTTTTTTTTATAACATTACCTGTTGTTCCTGAATTCAATTACCTGTTTTAAGGTAAGGCTTTAAGGTTGAGATTTACCTTGTAATAATTTATTAAATTTTTCCCTGGGCCTCTCATGTCCCTGATTGGTCACGGATTGTTGTTTAGATATTATTTGGAGAACTGTCGTATATTCTGTCTATGAAGCGGAATAAAGTGTGTTTGTGATATACCAAGAAGGAGCTTGTGTGTCTCTTGAAGCATCCAGGTTTATTGTGGTTTGTCGTCCACTATAGAGTAGTTACTCGTAGAGAATTGCCAGTGGCTAGGTAGATAGAATATCCTATGTGTACCGGAGCTATCAGTGCAGTATATCCTGTGGATCCATAGTACCGGGTCTTATTGCTTAGTATAGCAGTTAGCTGTGCAGGAAGAGTTCTTAAAAAAACATTTGTGAAACTGGAGATTCATTTTTTGTGTCATTATTATCTATAAAGTGCCAATAAATTCTTTACAATGGGATTTCACATGGCATTATAATGTATTTCTTATCTCACAAAAACAATATAGACAGACAGATGATAAATTGGAACTCATACCCCTTTATTCCATTGAACTCTTTGCAGAGTTAAATGCATATCTACAGGCAGCTGATGACAATAAAGCAGGCTCCCAGCAGAGGGCACTCTACTACACAGTTCATCTATTCCTGTTAAATACCAATAGAACCCAAAATATGTACAAGAAGGAAGCCATGAGTCACAGAGCAGGGGACTTGAATTTAATTTGTACAGCATTAGATTTCCACTTAATCATGTTTTTAAAATGAACAGTTATAAACTGTATAAACTTTTTGTCCGACAAAACAGGCAGATCTTCAGAACAAGTTGTGATAAATGCACAAATGCTATCCTGGTGGGAGGAGAGAGGGACAGTAATTGAAATCAGGGGCTTGGATAAGAAGCTGTCCATACACTGAGCACTGTGCTGCTCATGAATGGGCTAAACCGCTTGCGTTTGACTCAAAGTACATAGTTGATTTAACATTCACTTGCAATGCAATTTAGAATAGTCCTCCTGACATCAAGTGACAGAATCAATCCACTTGGTCAGGTTATTGAGAGGATTGTGTGAAAAACGTCATGCAAAAAAATTGTGTAACTTAACACGTCTGTAAATATGACTGGTGCTTTAGAGATTAAGCCTTTTTTTCCCTTCAATTTTTCCTTCCCCATCAGGGAAATATAGATTAGTTCTTTGAGGTTATGTATCCTAGACTGACGTTTTTGAGAAAGATTGATGAGCAGTGGCCTCCGAGGAGGCCAGAGAGTTAGCAAAGTATTTACGCTGTCCAGAATAATCAGGGTTTCCCATGGCATACAAAAGAACAACCTTCATGAACGATAAGTAAAACAATTAAATGGACACTATAGTCATCAGAACAAATAGAGCTCAATGTGGCTGCTCTGGGGAGTATAGCCTGTCATTGCAGAGTCAGCAGTGTAAACACTGCTTTTTCATAGAAAAGCCATGGTTTATAATGCTGCATAAGTCTAAGTGGCTGTCACTTAGACAGCCACTAGAGGAAATACCTGGATGAAGTACAGACATCCTATGCATCTCTGTGAGGGGATGCAATCTGGCACAACGTGGTGATTTGCCACGCATGCGCAATAGCCTCCGAGTGCTTCCATATGGGAGCCACTGGATTGGCGCAAAACATCAAGATTGATGATCTCAGCCAAGGAGGCGATAGCGGCAGCACGTGGACCAGCGCAGTTTTAAGTTGAGTAAATCTTTCTCTCCCTCTCTTTTTTTAAAAAAAAACTCACAGGGGCCTGACACATACACAGGCAGCAGAACACTATAATATTAGGAATAGATATTTGTACTCCGAACACTGTAGCGTTCCTTTGAAGAATTACAAAGCATGAACTGAAAATTGAAACAAAAATATATATATATATTTTTTTTATAAAGAAAGCAGCTTTTGCCAAGCACACAACTCATACTAGCTGAGAATAGGAAATTTGAAAACAATCCGGTGTGCATTAAATTGCACGCTGTGCCGTTCCACGCACATCATTAGATCTAAACTGTGCCCAGCTGGCTTAAAGACCAAGAGACAGAAGGCATCATCGAGGGGCATGTGCTTCCTACGCTAATCTCCTGTATCGCCAGCACAACAGAACTGCCGTCTTATGCCTGTAGCATCTGTCATCTTGAAAATCTTCAGAGAATGGACCCACTGCTAGACATATTCTGTGAGATAGGACTAGAGAGACTGCTGGACTTCGACAGCCAGCAGCCACTGACATCCTGGTGATACTTTTTTTACGTTTTAAAGGAATACGGACAGGTTTATTCACTAAAGTGACATTACAATGTGAATTAAAAACAAATTTAAAATTTAAGGTCAAAATATCAGAAATAAATCTACGATATGCTGTCAGTTCGGCTACTCAAATTTTAAAATCACTTTGAATTTTCTCTTTAGTAAATAACCCACTCTCTCGCTTCAAATAAATATATTTATTGTTAATATTGATTTTTAAGTTTGATGCATTTCTTATTAAATGTTAGATTTAAAAATAATTTACTTGTAATCTAGCACTTACAAAATCTTCTCGCTGAAGCCTGATTCTGATCAAGGTGAGATGCTTCATGATCTCTGGTCCAATTAGATGCTTCTCACAGAGAAGCACTGAAGACCTAAGGTGCCTGCACAGCACATTCAGATTCTGGAGATAAACTGGCACTGATGCAGTTAACATAGATGCAAAGCCTATGCTAGCTGAGATTGCAAAGATTAACAGAGTCTGGCATTTCTCATCCCAGCTGGAATTAACCCATTGGATACTTGTTTCAGCAGGTACATCTACATGATATTCATGTAAATTCAAACAAAACGTTCATAAGCCTAGCGCATTGACTAAATTAAGAATTAGTGATTTTCTATGACTCCTTGTGTGCCACTTGTGAGTTAATGTGCACATCACGTGTACGCGAACAGGGCAATACATGAAAATGGCACCTACATAAATAAAAAAAATAAAAAAAATCTGACATGTTTGTAAAAAGTACAAAAATTGCATGTATTCATAAAGAAGGCAGCATGTGAAAAATACATGTATAAAAACATGGCCACAAGTGAACATTTTGTCTATGCACAGAGATGGCAATTTAAGTGACATTTATTCAGAAATGTACTCAACTTTTCAATTTATATAGGGAAAAAAGCAGGTCAGCTAAGAGGTTCTTATGGGAAATGAAATGTCAGACACGTGATGATATAGATAGACTGGAATATTCCCTGGCCATGAGGTTGCTATAGTTATGGAGCAGACCCAGTCTTCGTTTTTTTAATATCATTTCGGTGCAAGATAATTGTCATTTCAATTCTAACTGGCTAGAAACAAAAAGCAGCCAACCAATCAGAATACCGAATATTATATGGTTCAGTTATGTGTGCTGTGAAGGGAGAGGGTTTCGTATTTTTCTTCTCTTTCCCTGAAACTCTAATTATCTGTTTTGTCTAAAATACAGGGGATTATTGCAGCACAAAAATGCAGAACTAGTAGGTCACACAATTTTAAAAACTTATCTGCACTTCTCCCTGCATGCAATTCCATATCAAGTCTATGGATGCATAGGAGGCCACCTAGTGCCCAGGCTCAAACAGGGATTCCATGGGCTCCTCTGTGCATTCAACTCCAGCTCTGGTTGTGAAGGGCCCTCGTTGAGCCAACAGGAAGATCAAAAGATCTCCGTGATCGTCCTCGTGCCCCCTCAAGAGCTTGCTTCCAACAAAGAACTCCAAATTATTAACAGAGCACCAGGGGCCCAGCTCCCCTTTCAGTAAGGAAAGGCAGGCAGGAGGGTATCAAAACATACACACTCAGACACTACAAACACACTGCACGCAGCCAGCTCACACAGGCACAATGAGCCTTCCGAAATCTTCTCCACCTACAGCTTGCAGCCACTATGCACAAACACAACACTCACAGAAACAGAGCCCAGGGCTCTAGGTGGGGTTCCCAAAATGGCATCTAGGGCGCTGGGCAATCTTAATCCGACTCTGCCCTGACTGTGTCAGGACTGAAGGCCCCCGCTCCTTGGTCAGGGCGAATGGGGCCCTAGCCTAGATCACAAGTGAGAAAGGCTTAACGGAGCAATTTCACATTTCTGGATGGTGGACAGTGGTGTGTGTGTGTGTGTCTGAGTGATGCGTGTGCATGTAAAAGTCTGTATATATGTATGAGTACAAGCATTCATCTTCCAAAGTACATTTGCGTGCGCCTGCCTGTGCATGCATGCTACTTGCTGGGTGTTAGTATTGCTAGTCTCTGTATATGAATGAGTATTTGTGTGTGTCTACTTGACGGGTGAGGTGTTCTAGGGCAGGACTGTCTGGGCGCCATCTTAACTAAAGGGTTTAAACAGTTTTCCAAGGTTTAAGCCAAAAGCCCCGAATTCTCTGCCTCCATTATTTTGTCCTACCAGCCTCTGCAGTCTAAGGATTGTTTACTGAGCAGACAGTGATAGGCTAACACTCTCAGCCTATCACTGCCCACCCATTGAAAGAAATAGTATGTAAACCATATGGAAAAGAATAGAAGGAAGGCAAAATGGTTCCCGACACTCCTCCCCCTATAATGCAATTTAATTGTTGTGGGGTGGGAGTATTTCTTTAAGGACAAGTTAGGAATTCTGCAAGATTGTCCAGTCTAGGGTCCCAGAAAAAAGGCGGCACATGTTCAGCAATAAACTCCCTAAATAAGTCCTATATTATTAAAATACTCCATTAATCATACATTAAACTGACATCTTCCTAAGAATTCATTGAACAAAGCAACATGACGAACAGCACCCCCCTTGTTTTGTTATAACAAGGATCTGCACAAAGGTCACATATAAACGCTGTGTTCTTTTGTCAATTTTAGCGTGTATACATCACAATTAGGACTATTTTGATAGCATTTCTGCAAGCTACAATGTCTCAACGAAGTTCTTGTTATATAGTCTCAATATAAACAGAGAGAGACTACGTAAGACATGTAGAGCAAACATACATGAAAAAAGTGGTCTATTTTGAACCAATAATTTATCCAAAGCAGAATTTGCAGATACAGAGTTAATTCTGTGTTTATTCCGGTCAAACCTCACGCATAGGTATAAAGAAAAGCAAGGTTAATTTATTTTTGTTGCACAAATTGTCTCATGATTTCATAGATCCAAACATTTCAAATGAACAAAGAGTGACACTTTAATTCTAGGATTTAAAAAGGGGGACAGGGCAACTTAAGTCCAACCAAGGGGCTGTTCATCCTAAATAAGGACAGTTGGAACATATGTGATTGGATTAGAGGTGGAGCAGCTGTGGGCAGTGTCCCACATGTAGCTGACCCCAGAAGAAATTTCATCCGCTACAACCACATTTTTCCCCTAGCAGTTTATCAGAGAAGCAAAAAAGTTGTACCCTAGGACGGGTTGGCAGATCAACCATGTTTTCCTGGACCAATATCACTTATAAATAGTGATGGTAACTCACAAAAAATGAAACCCTATAAAAGGTTGCGCAATAAAGGCATCACTTTGCATGTGTTACACATCCATATGAAGTTATGAGGTCTTGGAAAGCAGTTTTCAGGGTCCTATCCCACCATCCTGACTTTGTTATCTAATGTCCCCAGATAAGGGATAACAGGGAATTGTCCCCAGTCAACAAAGTGGTAGCGCATCATTACACAGGCTTTTTCTATGCATCACTCATGTTATGTCCTAAGATGGTCCGTGTGAGAGTTAATGTGTGTCAGGTGGACACACACATATTGTCAGGACTGCCAATTTTGAGCATCATTAGTGAGTCAAGTTACGTCACTGGTTGCACCCTCCAGGCCAGCCCACTCTCTAAGGTATGGCCAGGAATATTACACACCCAAAAACATAAGCATTGGACCCCTCATCATCTTACACCAACTACACCAAGCACTGCTACCAACCCGAGTCCAGTTCTTAAAATCATTTATAGTTACACAAGGAAGCAGATCAGACCAGAAAATTATATAGATATAAGAAATGTTCAGTTCAAACTACCCTTTGTTTGTCACACATCTCCCAACAGGAAAAAAAAAAAAAAAAGTATGCTATGATTTAGTCCTTCACAAGTCCCTGAACAGATTTAAGGAATTAATCGACAGTCCAATTACCAGCAATTATAGTAACCGTTACAAGTGCAGCAATCAAGAATTTGGATTTCTTTCCAGAATAAAAGAAATTAAACTAAAAGCAATGGAAAAAAAATAAATCAATTTTCAGTTTAATTAACGTATTCCCAATGATGGCTTAAAAGTGATTACATGTGGATTAACTGCCCAGTTATGGTATTAGAATGGAATAAATATTGAGCAAGAAAAAGAATTGATTACATAAAATAAAATAAAAAAATAGCTATAGTACCTGTGTTAAAACCTTATTGTCGTCCTCGAGGAGTTTGACTTTGGTTTCCAACTGGCGGATGTAGTTGGAAGAGGAATCTGAAAGAAAAAAATATATATAATAAAATCACAAAGTGAGTGGAACATTCCAAAACATTTTGCAAAAAGATATTTAAAGAAAACCAGTAAATCCCAAGGTAGTCCATTATCATGTCCTTGTGGGGTTAGACAGACCATCAACACACCAAGTCTATAACCGCTTGTTGTAGAGATTATGCTGCTACGAACCGCTGAAAATCTTTTTAAAATCCTCCCAGCTTTTTTTCCCCAGCTTTACCGGACATCATTTGGGGAAGTCTATCTTTCCCATTCAACTTTTTTGGGCAGCAGAAGTCTGCTCACACCAATTAAATCAGACTCATTCACATCCAAATGTTGTGTTGTAGTGTGTACATTGTCATTTCCTGATCAGTGTAGCGTGCAACAATTTGCTATGCTGGTTCACACTGCACAAATCACAGAAACTGAGAACTTAAAACCTTACGTTTTGAAAAAACAGCTTGCTAGCACCATAACCACTGCAATAAACCAGAATACCAAAATTAGCTGCAACGATACAACAAGCTATAATGGTTATAGTGAGTGGAGTGCCCTTTAGTGTAAAAACAGCACCGATGCACATTATGATAGAAAATAAAAAAGTAAAAAGTAGATTTCCCATTAAAAAATAAATAAAAAATAAAAAAGCTAAATTATTTCTTAGATAATGCTACATTATAAAATCTATAAAATGCCAAGCAAGTCCTCAAAGATTATTTTCATGCAGAGGAAAAAACAGGGAGATTAATGCACAAATATGAGCATAAAAATGAGGACAAATCCTGTCTGCAGCAAGCCATCATTTTTACTTAATTGCAAATGCCATTATTGTCCATGGGCAAAAGCGAAGACATTAATGTCAAGACCAAAGTGATTTGTTGTCATTGTTAAACATTTAAATTGTTGTATATATTACACAAGACAAATTGCTAGCAAATGATTATATATATATTTTTTTTTCATATATTCAAGTAGAGATTGTAGCCTTATTAGTCCAGTGATGTAGATGTAAAAACCAGATAAAATTTGTATCTTGGACAAACCAAATTTTTTAATGACAAGCTTTTGAGAGAACTTTCTCAAATCCAAAGCATATCTGAGCAAGATGACACATAGAATTCAAAGTTGAGTTGTGATACAGGGGTTAAAGCGACAGGAGTGTAGATAAGAAAAATAGAAAATAGGCACCATTCTCATAGAGGGTCGTAAATATCTTGTGTTAAGATCACCAAGAGAGAGAAAAGGGAAACACACATACATATATATATACACACACACACACACACACACACACACACATATACATACACACACACACATATATATGAATTCTATGTGTCGTCTTGCTCAGAAATGCTTCAGACTTGAGAAAGGGAGGTTCTCCCAAAAGCTTGTCCTTAAAATAATTCTGTTAGTCCAATAAAAAGGGTATTACAAGATACAAATTTTATCTGTTTTTTTACATCTAGATATATAGAGATAGATAGATAGATAGCTAGTCGGGGACAAAAGCTGTATTTGTGACAAGTTCGATATATGAGCAAGTTGGTTGTAGTGTGCCGAAACAGACGTATCAGGTGAGCCTGTAATAAAAGAGGGTAAAAAGTTGAATGAAAATAACTATTACATATCTTTACATTGCAAGATTCATGACCGCATTGTGCAGCCTTGTAATGGTGCATTCAACCATCCTGCTCCGAAAAGACACAGTGTCTATGTTTTTAAGAAAGCCATGTTAGGTAAGAAAAGGGAAATTCAACTCAGTATATTTTAAAGGGACGCTGTAGGCAATGTAATGGTATCATCTCACTGAAGTGTTTTTAGTATCTGGAGTCCCTTGGCGCAGCCGTCCCGTTCAGTGTTTAATGCTAAATGAGTCCCCAGCAGCTCACCCACTCTTTGCTGCTTGGGCTAATGAGGAAACATTAGCAGCGACGGGTAGCATTAAATAGCTGAGAGTGCCAGCTGACCAGGATATTCCAGGCTGCCAATTTCTGGTATGGAAAGGAAGTGTAGTCTATCTGCCAATCCAGTGGGGCTAGGCAGTGGACCAGGGACCCTCAATTAGTGTTAAACTACTTAAAAATAGTTAAACACTGAATGGAGGGATAGGACGAGGGTCCGCCAGGCACTATAAACAATTAAATTACTGGAAATGGTTTTAGTGCCCCTAAAATTTGAACATCAGTTGGCAGTTTCACATACAGAAAGTGTATATAGAATAAATGCTTGCCCACCTGATTGTGATCTTGTTGTATACATGACATGCAGAACACTAGAAATTTTCTCAACTATAGGTCTACTTAGTCTGCTGAACAACCATTCTACAAATCTATACTCCATTAGGAGCATTATCCCTCTTACTCTAATACCCCGAAAATCTGCACTAAAATATTTCTTTACATAGTGCATAGTTGAAAAGAGACATGCGTCCATCAAGTTCACCTTCATCACATTTGTTGTTTTGCTGTTGATCCAAAAGAAGGCAAAAAAAAAACTAAACAGTTTGAAGCTCTTTCCAATTTTTCAATAAACTAGGAAAAAATAACTTCTTGGGCCCAGAATGGCAGTCCGATATCTCCTTGGATTAAGAAGCTATTAACCCACAAATTAAAAATGATCTCTCTGAATGTTATGTTTTTGCAAGTAGTTATTGAAAATGTTAGCTCATTCACATTTTCTAACAGGACAGATTAATGCTATCCTGCAACATGCAACACATATAAAAACGGGTACCAATAGGTCGGAAATGTTCACTACTTTTTTTGGAGGAGGAGGTTTTTTAGTCTTGTTTTCAAAGGTTTGAAAATCGACAGATTACTGAACTAGAAAATAATGAAATGTTAGCCTAATCCAGGTGGGAGTATTCAGTTTTGCATGAAACCTGAACGAGAATCTTTGGTACAAGTATTTAATACTGTCCTCCGGGTACCACTTGATTTGCAAGGCTACTTGTGTGCCCCATTTGGCATCGACTATGCATAATGGTGCATATCAGACCTAGAGAAGCATGTGTACATAATTAAAATGTTTATTAGCTTCAAAACCTGTCAGACGGGCACACATCCATGTGTCTCCTCCAACCATCTGTCTGCCAGGGCTGTATTATGTCTAAATATTTTTATTTAGCTTATCTTGATGATGCGTTCACATTTCTCCAGTAGTTATATTTTCTCTCCACTTTTTAAATTATCCTACATCAAACAATCCTAATATTTTGCTTTTAAACCCTGAGGTTTTAACCCTGACAGTTTACATTCTAGTGATTAATCGTGCTTGTGTTTTTGATGGATATTTGTGAACTATATTATTCACGAATAAGTTAAAAATCAAGTGTAGATAGCCTGATATAACACAAAGTAATGAGAAATAATACTCTCTATACAATTAGTTGCAATGTATTATAGTATAGAGATTGCAATTCTAAAGTGATAGTCCCTTGTTAAAGGTTAAAAATAACATCTAAACATGTAAGATAAGGAGTACATTAGCAAAGGAATAACAAATACAGAGGACCTGTACAAAAGTTTTCAGTGAACCTCTGGCAAATGAACACTGCATCAATACAATGTTGCAGTATATGATCAACTATGACACTATTAGGGGCTGTCGGCGATTCTTTGCAAATACCTTGCAGTGTGGGATACTTACCATACTGTCCACACTTCCCTCAGAATCCCATTATATATGACTGTTAGAATTGGGCGGTTTTAGGTATTGGGGTTTTCTCCCCCCTGTATATGAACGTATTTGTGGCACTCTATTTATCATTTACTTTATTACTACTTTTGATAAGGGGCCACTGATATTTCACTTACTGATAATCCGCTCATAAGATTTCTCTACAGTTTTTATTTTAATTTTTTGTGATTATAGACTTCTTTTTTCGGTAAGTCATTCAATACCATTTGCAACATGACTTCTCTTAGACCGAACTTAGTACTATAATTTGTGTCATAGTTGATCATATACTGCAACATTGTATTGATGCAGTGTTCATTTGCCAGAGGTTCACTGAAAACTTTTGAACAGGTCCTCTGTATTTGTTATTCCTTTGCTAATGTACTCCTTATCTTACATGTTTAGATGTTATTTTTAACCCTTAACAAGGGACTATCACTTTAGAATTGCAATCTCTATACTATAATACATTGCAACTAATTGTATAGAGAGTATTATTTCTCATTACTTTGTGTTATATCAGGCTATCTACACTTGATTTTTAACTTATTTATTAAAAGTTAATTTTTTATTATTTGTAGGGCACTCAACTGTTCTGTCTTTGTAATTACTACCTTGGTAGTTTTGTGTGGGTTAACCCCACTATGAGTGCTTTCCCTATAGCTTCAATTCCTCTTTTTTTCTTCTATATTATTCATGATACTCGTGTTTTTAGTATCCGGTCATATATCAATTTATCCCAGCAGATGAGGCAAATACCTATTAATATTCAAACTAAAAGAGAACAATGCACAATCAATGAAAGCAATGGGAGGGGGAGGCTTTTTAGCCCATTGGCTCATAAAAGTTCCACCAGTCTGTCTAACCGCACAATATGATGTTGTTACTTTGGTAATCTTTGTTGTCAGTCCAATACACAAAGATGTTTATTAACTAAATTCTGAACTCAATTCTGAATGGACATTTTGAGGTTAAATAAGCCACCATGATTAGCCCAAATGTTGCAATTTGCATTTAAATCCTACACAGTTTAGGGTTTATTGAATGAGAGAAATCTATGATATACTTTCCTACATAAAAACCGTAAAAAACAAAAACAAAACAGGGAAGGAATAATGGGGAATGGGGAGGCGGAAAATGGAAGATGCACAGCAAGGTTATGAGGTGTCTGGGAGCAAGTCTCGTTTGCCACCCAAAAACAGTACTAAGTCCCTCACTGATTGCAGGCATAATAATAATAATAATAATAATAAATGTATATATGGTACCACGTTGGCTATTATTCCAATTTGTTGTCCTTAAATTTTAAATCACTTTGAATTCACTTTATCACTAATGAAATTATGAATGACAGAGTTGCTAAAATGGGATGTGCAGTAGCCCTTCCCCCTACTAGGTGACTTAGTGCCCCAATATTTGATTTTATATCTGGCATGATGGGAATTGTAGTTTGCATAGAAGAACCAAACAAAGGTAAAATAAATAAACAAAATCTACTGAGAATGAGTCTGGAAGCTGGCTGCAGACAGGAATGTATACATTATATGTGAGAACATTGTATCAGAGGAGTACCTATTAATAGGTGTGGGCTTTATTCCTTTTATTGTTAAAAAAAAAAAAAATCCCAACAACAAATATTTGAACAGCAACATTTATTACACATATGGTTAAATCACAGCTTCAGAGTGGCAGATCCTTTCAGAGCTCAATCAGGTAGACATTTCAATACTTTCTGGAAGGTCATCTTAAATTTTTCAGATCTGATAACATGACCCCCTCCCCTTTTAATGATGAATAATGGGCAGAGATCTATTAATACATTTCACATCTGACAGAAAACCGTTCCCAAACCATGGTAAAATAAACATTATTTCCAGAGACCTGATAGAATGTCTAAAGAAGAATTCTTTTCCTAAGTCTCCGCACCACATTCCCAGAAATTCTTGCCCTGACCTTTCCCTTATCACTTGTACACTCCCCACGACCCCTTCATTGAGGTACAGCCAGCCCACACACAGAGGTCTTCAAAGGTAGTATATTCTAATTGTCAACCTTGATATAGATGCATTGCCTGCCGGTACACATTGCTACTTGGAAAAAGAAATTTGGACATCTATTTAGATCTGCTTTGATGCCAACTAAATAATTACCTGATAAGAAATTGTTATTACTCAGAAAGCAACACATGCAGGCACATTACACTGTGTGTTCGTAGGAGCAGAACAGTTACTTGTCAGGAATTTAGATAATGTAATAAAAAACACAAAAAATCACCAATAACCTGTGTTAAAGGGTCAGTCTAAGCACCCAAATTATTATTTTATTATTTGTATAGCGCCAGCAAATTCTGTAGCGCTGTACAATGGGTGGACTATCAGACATGTAATTGTAACTAAACAAATGGACGCACAGGAACAGAGGGGTTGAGGGCCCTACTCAATGAACTTACATGCTAGCCATTTCAGCTTAATGAAGAGATTTTGGAGCACAGTTGCTGACCTTCATACTTACTGTTGTAGACATGGCCGTTTACCTTTTGCATTTTCCAAGCCTAGAGGCTCCTGACTAGACAATTCAAATGATTCAATTCCGAACACATTTTGATGTCCGATGTCAGTATGTTGACAACAGTCACTGTGTGCACTCAAAGTTTCTCTATGAGAATCATTGGATTCAGTGATTTTTATAGAATGGTTTTAGAACACTGACATGTAACCTATGGTTTGCTGGGCACTGCTACCTGCCTCTACTACTGATGTAGAGCAAGAAGCTTTCTGTCTGAGATGGCATTGGCAGTGCAGAGCTTAGCTCATTGGGTGAGAGGAATCAGCTGATGAAATCAGCTGACAGCCAAAGAAAACTCCTAAGCAGGAGAAGTACTCTGGTGGATGTAGTGGAAGTGCCAAGCCATGCCCAGCAGACCCCAGATAAAAAGTCAAACTATTCTTAAAGGGGGGCAGGCCCTTGGGTAAGAATACCATGGAGGATGGGGAATTTCAGAGCACTCCTGGTTCTATAGCCAATACAAAGCACCATAGTAGTGATGTTGCCTGGCGCGTTTTTTTAAGAATACAAATAAGTCCAGCCAAATTGCGATGTTCAGAAGGATTCGTATTCGAACCCTTGATTATCAGAACTGAGAACGAGCTACATAGATTCAGTGCAAGTATTTATTAAAAGGTCTGAAGGATCTCTAGATACATACAACAAAAAATGTAGTCACTACAAAGAAGACTTGTCTTGTGCGTGTACCCTTCTCAATGCTCATCTCGTGAAGCTTCAACCATGCCCATCTAGATAATTAATACTCCATTTCACTTCATTAAGCCTGTCTTCAGACTTCACATTTCAAAGTCAGCCTGTAAATGCCAGATAACAAGGCTCCTGTGGTTTGATTTTTTTTTTTTTTTACGTTTCTCTACAGCAGGTTAGTAAATTCACATGTCAGATCCCCAAATTGATCTTGCAGTAGCAGAAAAGCAGCCAAAAGATAAAAAGCACGTGTTAAACAATGTAGTTTTCTATAGGCAAAATTATACAATATCATTGTGGAAGCCATTACTAGACCGGGATTATTTAGGCTACCTGACCGATCTTTGACAGTGAGAGCACGCAAGCGTCCATAGGAAAGCATTGTAAATGCTTTCCTATGCGACCGGCTGAATGCGCGCGCGGCTCCTGCCGCGCATGCGCATTCAGCCGATGACGTCGCGAGCAAAGAGGAGAGGAGAAGTACAGCTCCCTGCCCGGCGCTGGAGAAAGGCAAGTGTTTGCCCCTTCCTCTCCCCAGAGCCGGGCGGGAGGGGCACCCTCAGGGCACTATAGTGCCAGGAAAACGAGTATGTTTTCTTGGCACTATAGTGGTCCTTTAAAGGAACACTCCAGGCATCAACATGATTTTAATGCATTTGATAGATTCTGGTCTTATGCTGTACAGCGGCGGAATAACCGCTGGTGCAGCTGCACTGGGGCACACATGCTGAGGGGACCCTTCTGTTGGCCGATCATTTACTCCAAGCTAACACAGAGCCGCGCAGGAGTAAGGCGGAGAAGAGGTAGTGTGGACTGGGAGAGTTATAGGCAGCTGTCTGGACCCAGAAGGTAGGAAACAAGAGGGTGGCTAAGAAATTTAGATGTTGCATGCGTGGGTGTTTGTGTGTCTGTATCATTCTGTGTGTCTGTGTAACTGCATATGTGTTAGTGTGTGTGTCACGAGCGTGGGCTATAGGCCCAGCCGAGACAGTGAGGAGAGTGTGGAAGTGACAGGGTTAATGACACCAGACCCCTGGTTACCTGTTGCTAGTCCCAGCAACCACTCAATTAACCCCTGCAATCCCTTCTACACTAACCCCCTTTGTACATACTCTACTGCCACCACCAAGACTTTTAAACCCGGGCGTCTTAGGTTACCCCACACACAGGAGAATTATAGTATCACAGTTCTACTTTTACTGATAAAACATATATAGTTAACCCTTTTTGGTAACGTGTTTACCTGAGCTTTCCTCTGGAGAGTGAAGCTCATAGAGAACAGAGACACAAGCTGATTAAGTAAACATTTAATCTGACAAAAAGGATTCACAGTGCTGAGTACAAAATACAGAAATAAATGACATACAGATAACAAATTGCAAAACAGTACATAAAATAAAATAGGAGAAAACACAAGAAATTCCTTACATATATTTACCCCATATAGAATTCTTGTGGGAGTCTTAGATGGTATAGGTCTCCTAGAAGTTACTGACAAAAGAAAAAATGAATAACTGACCTCCCTGGATAGTCCAACACCCTCATATATCTAAACTAGTTGTTTCTCAGTGGGCAGACCCCTGGGGGGGATCAGAGGGGGTTGGTCTGGCAGTCTATTGCCCACTCTATGAAATTCCTTGTGTCCAGCTCTGGTGATGGCTATCTAGATGTTTTATGGTCTAGGCCTGGTGCAAGATCAAAGACCACAATAAATGTCATCCCAAGGTTTACAAAAAAACAACTCTTAACATATATAAACACACATCAAACACCAACTCATGCTTTTGGCATGACAGTGTGTATGCATATTTGCATGGGCGTCAGTGTGTTTCTGTGAGTCCTTGTATATGTATGTATCTACATGTGTCAGTGTGCGTATCTGTGCATCTGTGTTTCTGCTTGTGTATATCTGTATGTTTGTTAGTGTGTGTCCTGCGTTTGCATGTGTGTATATCTTTTACTAAACTTTTAAAACAGCACATGAAAACACACCACACTACACACAAATTCACCCCTACATTCACACACGCACATACAACATACAAACATGCTTACATTCAAACACAGAAAAAAAACTGCTCAGTTCTAAATACAACCCTGCAAGGATGGACAAATGGTAAAATCCACAGCTGGCAAAGTATTGTGGGAGTTGTACGACAAATGGGAAATCTATATTTTGGCCACCCTTGCACCAGGGTCCTGTCTTTAGTTCTGCCACTGACGGTGTATTTTTTTGCATGCTCAAATCTTTAGTTTTTTTCATGAAACAATTAATGTTTTGAGTGAATGCTGCACCGTAAGCCTGCCTCTTTAGCCACACCCCCGCACTTCAGAAAAAGACTTCCTTTTCAAAGATATGTACACAGCTCAGCTAGTGACAGTACTGAATGAGAAGGATATCACCTGTTTGTAGTTTCTCAGACTGTCTGCAGCCAGGTTGTAATTTAAGACTCCCACTCAGTGCTGTTGTGACTGAGACTTTGAGCATGTGGTTGATAAGAAATCTTTCTGACATGAAAGGCGTCGCTTAGGAGACAGGCTTATGATACAGCATTCTGCAAAACCTTTTTTAGTGCATAAACTATAAAGGTTTGAGCATGCAAAAAAATACAGCATCTTAATGAGGACAAAATCTATCAAATGCATCTATCAAAGTTGTATTGGTGCCTGGAGTATCCTTTTAAACCTAATAGTCAAATTTGCTTTGTTATATAGAGAGCATATTGGTCCAATAATAGATTCTAAAGGTGAGCTTTGTGTGCCAGCAGGATCAATGGGTTAATATACATGGAATGTCTTCTCTATCAATGTTCCATTCATTATAAGACAGAAAAAGAAAATAAAAAAAAACCACCCACAGTTTATTTCTAGATCTCTATCTCTATGACTCACATATGTGTTTGCTTCTTTTATGTGCTGAATTGAACGTTGTGTATTTGTTAATGAAACACCGGACTGTAGTGAAAGGAGTAACATACCGTATATCAACATATCCAATAATTATCCCATTGTACAGTGCTACAGAATTTGCTGGCGATCTATAAATAAAATAATTGAAAAATCCTAAAAATAGCAAAGTTGAGACCATAGCAGTGTTGGTCTCACCGGTTCAACGCCCAGGCTGGGATCAATTTTGATGATCTCAGCCAATCCAATGTTTGGCCATAGGGAAGCTTCGGGGCAACTAGTGTTCACGGCAAACCTCTCTGCACCAATTAAATGCTCTCTGGGAGCAGCATCTGATTTAAATGGATTCGGTTTTCACACGAGATGCACCTCTAGAGATGGTCAGGAAGACAGCCACATTGGGATGTATTTAACCCTGCAAATTAAAACATTGCAGTTTTAACAATACTGCCATGTTTTAAATTGCAGGGTTAAAACTATAAAGGGCCACTGCACCCAGACCACTTCTCAAGAGGAAGTGGTCTGGGTCCTTTAATTTTGGTAACTTGGGCTTTAAAGGTGAAATTCACTTTGAATTCTCACTTTAGTAAATAGCCCAGAATCAGCTTTTTTTACCTAAATTGTACTATTTAGTTTCCAATTCTCTATTACTTCATTCTTAGTGAACAAACCCCGGTGTATTGCGTATTATAGAGACTAAATAAGTAAGATTAAGACGAAGAAGAAAAAAATAAAAAATAAAAAATATGCTACATCAGCAAAACATTTAAAAAGAACATATGTTATAATTCTGAACTACATTTAAAAGTACAGGCCATGAAAACAAGTTTTCCATGACTGGTTTCCTTTAAAGAACACCGTGGGAAACCAAGAGTGCACAATGACATATCTATCCTGGGGGGGCAGAATAAACAGAGACAGGTTGAGACTTTGATTTCTGATTAAAAGAAACAGGTAATGCAGGAAGAGGAGCACACAGGATCAGCTGCTATGAAAACACAACAAGGACATGGCTTATGTCAAAGTAACATGGAATTTACAGATAACTCGTCATGATACAGTCCAGAGTATCTGTCCCACCTCATCCCCCAAACTCCTCTGCTGTTTTGTAGGAGACCATTTGAAATAATGGCGGTACCACAATACAGAAAGCCAAACCACATAAAAATGACAAAAGAAACAGACAGACATAGTATCAGATCATCAATATAGAGGGAAATAATTCCTGTAATTTGCAAACGGTACAATGCAGATGGCTGTCTGCATTCTTTATCTTCTACAAAACATACCCTTATAATATGCATTTGTTTTGTAAATTATTCACTGTAATTGCTAAATGTACTTCCAACTAGCTGGATGCAAAGCTGTAAAAAAATAAATTAAAAAAAAAAAAAAAAAAAAAAAAAAAAAGCAGTCCCAAGAATGCTACATCAGTTAAAAGAGATACTACAACTGCCAGGAATACAAAGTTGTATTCCTGGCACTATAGCTTCCTCTGCCTTCCCCTTACCAACGTGAATAAAAGGGTTAAAAACCTTTTATTTACTGACATTACCCCAGCGCCGATGTCCCTCGGCGCTGGATCACGGCTCCGCCTCCTCCGGCATCCCGTGATGAGCATGCGCGGCACATGCTGCGCACGCATTAGACCTCCCAATAGGAAAGCATCGAAGTCATGCTTTCCTACGTGGGACAATCTGATGCTGGATGTGAATATGTGGAGCATGACGACGTCCAGCATCACTTACCGACCAATGGCCCATTTGTCTATCAGACAGCCACTGGAGGAATTTTCTGGATCCAGCCACTGAAGGCAGACTTAGTGCTGCAATGTAAACATTGCTGTTTCTTTGGAACAATAAGGACACTGCAATAGGGGCACTGCAATAGGGGCACTGTACCCAGACCACTTCAATGAGCTGAAGTGGCCCAGGTGCTTATAGTGCCCCTTTAATGCTGTTTTAGCCCAAAATATCTTTATGATCTCAGACAATCCAAAGCTTCCCCTTGGCGGTGCATTCATGGCAAAACATTGAGACAATCAAGCTCACTCTCTGAGCAGCATTTGATTGAATAATAGAGCGAATTATCAAAAGTGCCTCTAGTGGCTTTCTACCACTAGAGGTGTGTTAAAAGGGACACTATATTGTCACCAAACAGCTTAATGAAGCGGTTTTGATGTATTGATCATGTCTCACTGCTCAATCTTTTGCCATTTAGGAGTTAAATAACTTTGTTTATCCAGCCCTAATCACACCTACCTGCATGTGCAATTAAGGTTCAATTTACAGAGCAGGAGATAAAAATGTCTAAAGTAAGTTAACATCTGGCTGTGTGAGTCACAGCCATGAGAGGTTGGCATGAGCTGGATAAACATACTCAAAAGTGATTTACTCAGAAATGGCAGAGAAATGAGCAGTGAGACTGCACTGACATGATCTGTACACCATCACGGCTTTATTAAGCCACTTTTTTGGGGGGACTATAAAGTTCCTTTACCCCAGAAGCATAACATTTGCTGTATCTGAAACTGGTTTCTTTACCTGTGGTATGCACACCAAAAGCAAGGGGTACGCCACGAGCACATGGAGCTCCAGTTCAAAATAGTCAGAGACTGACCCTGCCATCACATCAACACAAAGATTTTTGTTAAACATTTCACACAATCAATAGCAATTTGTTTTTCTAGTTATTGAAGAGGTTGTTACTTTAGATGTTAGCATTCCATTTTGAGTATTGGTTCTAAAATGCGCATCACATATTAAAGATACAATAAATACAAACATCAAACTAGGAGTCAATCTATCATGCCAGAATGACAAACTGAGGGTTATTTAATAAAGTGAAAATTCCAAATTTAAGGTAAAAATAGAAACAAAGCAAAGGTGACTTGGAGAATTTTTACAGTTGGGATATTTTGATCTTTAATTAGAAATTCACTTTGAATTCTCAAGCGAATAATCCTTAAAGTGTAGTTTTAAGGAGTGGTAGAAGGGATGTATATACATTTTTGAGAAAGACTTTGTCATCATTGGCAGACACCAAGCCAAGTTTAAAAGGAAGAGAGGGAAAAAAACCCCCATAAAAACACAGCTGCTACAGAACGATACTCTACATATAATTAAGAAGGGTAAGAAAATGGTTAA
The DNA here is from genome assembly GCA_933207985.1 of Pelobates cultripes. Taxonomy (NCBI): domain Eukaryota; kingdom Metazoa; phylum Chordata; class Amphibia; order Anura; family Pelobatidae; genus Pelobates; species Pelobates cultripes. The sequence continues at coordinate 48,122,230 of OW240924.1, read as the reverse complement.
GGACCAGCAAGAGAAGCCAAAACTGCTGGCAGGGGATCGACTTAAAACATTTAGGTGTGGATTGTTTAATTTGGCTTCAATGGCCACGACAGAAGAATTCGGTCAGTGATGACGAATCCTTGCCTATCCAGCTGTTGTGGACTACATTTCTCATCATCCTCAGTCAGCCAGGCTTTCTGCTTCCATGGCATTCAGCAAGGTTTGGTGATCAATCTGGTGATCACAGTGCTCTAAATGTGCTGAGCCAGCTAGAGAGAAGGCTCCACACTCTCTTGATACTGAGCCAGCCCAAGAGCAGACATAGAACACTTTTGATACTTAGCGGGGTTACATGCTCTCACAGCAGCATTTAGCTTATCATTGCTAAAAACATCTGGAATCCCAATGACGAGCCACAGGTGAAATACAGGCAGGGCCAGACTGGCCCACCGGGATACCGGGAAGTTTCCCGATGGGCAGCAGACAGCTGGTGGGAGACCTGTGCTGTCTCTGCTCTGCTCCACCGCGTGCTATTTAATGACACCAGTGCCGGAATAGGACGTCATATTCCGGCCCTGGTCTCATTAAGTTGCACGCTGGGGAGCAGAGACAGCACCGCTCCATACATGCGCCACCAGCTGCCCACCCTGTACGACCACCCAGCATGCCGCCCACCTGCACAAACACCTGGCCGGTCACCCACTGGATCCCACAGATAGCAATAATGTGTGAGTCAGTCTGTCAGTGTGAGTGTATAGGTCTGTCATGGTGTGTGTGATGATGGTGTATGTGTGTGTTTAGGTTATCAAACCCTTTCCATTGGCAAGGGAATAGTGTTTTTACTCACCCTTTATTCCCACACACCGCGCTTGTCTCCCCTCGACTGGCCCTGCCTCTATGGCTGAGATCATCAAGTTTGATGATCTCAGCCAATTAAATGTTTTGCAAATGCAAAATGCTACACCAATCAGTATCTCCTCATAGAGATGCACTGAATTGATGTATCTCCATGGGGAACATTAAGCGCTTCCATGCAGAGCGTGGAGGTGCTGAATGTAGGTGCTGCACACTGTACAGCATTGACACAGGAAGCACCTCTAGTGACTGTGAGTGACTGTTACTAGAGGCATCATTAGGAAGCAATGTAAACACTGCCTTTTCTCTGAAAAGTCAGTGTTTACATTGAAAAGCCTGCAGGGAAAGGCTATAGACACCAGAACCACTACATTAAGCTGTATGTGTGTGTGTGCCTGCTAGTGAGTGAGCTTGCATGCGTGTGTCTACTAGTGAGTGAGCTGGTGTGTATGTGTGACTGCTAGTGAGTGAGCTTGTGTGTGTATGTGCGACATTGGTTATAGCTCTACTAATCGGTGCATACTGCTCATGAATTCGGTCAGATTGTTTTGGAACGGTTTGATAAAGTCTGAGGTTCTCCACTGCATATATAACCAGATCCCTCTAAAGCGAGGTTTTAGAAGCATATCATCATATCTGTTCCATTGTAGGTGTGGCATTGTGCCAATGACTCGTTCGCAGGAAAAAATAAATTGTGGCCACAGAATATCTAGACCATGTTTATTACAAACTTTTCTATGGGGAGCATGTGTGTGTCAGTGAACTTGTCTGTACTGAGCATTTGTGTGACAGTGAGCTTGTCTGTAGAAAGCATGTGTGTATCAGTGAGCTATTTTGTAGTGAGCCTGTCTGTAGAAAGCTTGTGCGTGTCAGAGTTTGTCTGTACTATGTGTGTATACCAATACGCTTGTCTGTGTGTTTTCTCCCAGTGCTGCTTTGTATCCTCAGTCCGACCCTGAATACAGGTATGTATCCCATGCAATGCTCAGAATTTCAACTCACCCACTAGCCACCGAGGAGTGAAATTCAACCTTGGCAAGTAAAAATCCACCCATAAATGAGTGTGTCATACACCCTCCAGGCTTGCAGTGGTGAGGACATTAAAATAAAGTCTGGTCTCATTAATAACACAGAAACCTACTAGGTTTAGTTTAGTTTTTTTGACCATTAAGATGGAATGAACGATTGCTGGCCACAACCGGCACTTGCTAGCTTACTTCTATCCAGATCATTTATTTTTTTCTCCAAATGTAACTCTTCCTTATCAAGAGCAGAGAAATAATGCATGACAGATACACAGGAAGATGTGCCATCCTAATATGATAATCAAGGCTCAGTCCAAGCCTAGAGGCTCTTACTCTTATGTTTAGCAATGCAGCTAGTCTCCCTGAAATTCCAGTGATGGCAATATTGAGTGGAGGCAGGCTCAGAGCTACCATGTCTTCTCATAGTAACGCACAAAATGTTCATGTTCTGCAGCAATACCCAAAACCCCATAGGAAAGCACTAGTCCATGCGCATTAGGTCCATCCTGCCGATGAGGAGTAGGAAAGGCAGCACCGGGGGAGGAGGGGTGTAAGGCACACTAAAGGGAGGCATTGTGATATAGCACTATAGTTTCACTTTAAGAACAGTCTCTGTGCCAAGAAACACATTAAGCAAGTATTTAGGGTGCTAAGAGTTTCCCTTTAAGTTTTTCTTGGGAGGGTAAATATTATACAGCCATTCAAGACCAAGTTTTTAACAGTTAAACTGACCTGTCGAGTGCCCTCCAGATTAAGGATCTTAATTCCTTCTTCTAGTTTAATCCAAACAACATGTGGTTACTCGCAGTCACATGACCCAGCCCCACAAATAAGCTGATTAGAGGCTTACAGAAACCCAGAGCGATACCTTTCATTACATGGCGTGAGTGGTTTCCATAGTAAGCATGTCATTCTCGTCTCAAACACGATAGGTTTTGTAGGAATTAAACTCTACTCCTGATTAAAGACGAACAACAAACAAGTTACTTTGATATATTGGTGCATACACTCCCTGGGCGATTATATTATCTCTTTCTTTTCATGATTTAAGGAAAGTTGTTAATTGAATTTAATAAGAAACACCCTCTGACACATCACAAAGATGTGTATTTACCCACGGAAAATAATACATTTCCTTGTAATTTAAACAGGTGTTAAAAACAAACAAAAAAAACTTAGGGGTTTATACATTTATGATTTGATGTAAATAACGGATGGGGAAAAAAATGCATAATTGATTAGAGATGTATTACAAATCGGCTATGCAGTTATAGTCATATATTGAAAATGTTAGACAAATTTGCTTGTCTGCTTTTAATTCACCATTTAGAGAAAGAAAAAAAAAAAAAAAAGAAAAAGAAAAAAAAATTCACAAATTCCATTCCAAAAAGAACATGCTTATAAATGCATACATTTCTCAAAAAAGTGTAACGTTTGCTTTTTCCAGGCCCATTCACAACAATGAAAAGTGCACATATATTTTGTTACTTTTCATGTTTTTTTTTTTCATTTTCACAGCTGATCATTTTCATAAGGAGTAAAAAAACCAAAAAAAAAAAAAACCTGAATGCCAAAATACTAGCAAAGTTTTGGGCTTTTTCCAACATGTAATTAAAAGCAAATGTATAATTTAGGGGGGGTGGGAAGAGTGAAGGACTATTTTAAAATAGGTTTTCATTTTCACAGCTGATCATTTTCATAGGGAGTAAAAAAAACCTGAATGCCAAAATACTAGCAAAGTTTTGGGCTTTTTCCAACATGTAATTAAAAGCAAATGTATAATTTAGGGGGGGTGGGAAGAGTGAAGGACTATTTTAAAATAGGTCTTTCTCCCAACTGTCAGTCAAATCTTCGGCATAGACTCTATGCTGAGGAATTGACGGACAAGGTCAAAGCAGAAAAAATCTCCCACAGTCAGTCTTTCTGCTCTCTATACATAGCAACCACTGTGCATGCGCTGTGGTTGTGATGGAAACTTGCTCGCTCACGCTGCTAGCACTGACTTAACTCAGACGGAGACATGCTGGCAATAAAACCGGTGTGTTGCCGTCTCAGAGGAGGCTTGTGTTGAAATCACAGAAGCGAACCTGCAGGAGTTGAAATCACCTAAAAGGACCACTATAGGCAATCAGACTACTTCAGCTCAATGAAGTGGTCTGGGTGCCAGGTCGATCTAGAGTTAACCCTGCAGCTGTAGGGTTAATCCAGCCTCTAGTGGTGGTCTCACTGACAGCCGTTACAGGCGCTTCCGCGATTCTCACTGTGATTTTCACAGTGAGAAGATGCTGCCGTCCATAGGAAAGCTTTGATGTCGGATGATGTCGGAAGAGAGGAGAGTCCCCAGCCCCGAGGCTCTTGAGCCCGGCTGGAGGGGGACCCAAAGATCCTATAGAGCCAGGAAAAAGTTTGTTTTCCTGGCACTATAGTGGTTCTTTAAAGCGCCTCTCTTCCCCAATTCACAAATGAGTATTTTTTTTATAAAGATAAAATTCCAACGCAGTAAAAAGGAACTACTTTGTCATATTTATTTTTTCTGCGCTTGACAAAAAGGCGGAGTCAACGCGGTCAAGAAACAAGACTTGTCTATGGTGGCTCTCACAGGAGCCACCATAGACATCAGTGTTGTTATAATGAGTATAGCACTGAAGTGAGCTCCTGACAGATTTGGTTCCCGAAGCCAAAGCGTATCCTTACCTGAACATGGCAGCAGCAGGAATAGGAAAAGTAAAAGCAAGCAAATTAAAATTATTGTTGAGATGCTAATAGAAGAAAAAAAAAGACAAGATCATAAAACGTATCACTTGGATCCACATAGCGCTTTATAAATACTGCACAGTCAGCATGCTAATTATTGGCGGAGATAAAGGCAGACGTCTGCAACCCGTTACTTATATGGTTTGCCAAATTGCGGTATCTTTCTTATTACTAGAAATTTGTATTAAATTGCCAGTCTAGTAATTTTTCCAGTATAACACTGCAGTATATGGATTCATACAATTATTTGCCGCAGCCTGTGCCAATCACTGCTCATTTATAGTAGATCCATCAATCTGAGATTTTCATCTCATTACATTTATCTTTAGACAATTGCCTTTTCTCAGAGGGGTACCCAAGTCACCTAGACAGAAATGTATTTTGGCCGCTGACTAACCTGCAACTTTTCATGTACTTTATACAAAATGAGTGGTTATCCAGTTTGTAAACGCTAGACTCTACGCTGTCTAACCTTCTAACTCTCTAAAAAGTATACTCTACTGTGATTTAAAGCATACTACGCACCGCTGGTAAACTGATTACCACCAGCTACATATGTACACGAGCAATAATCTTCTCACCAATTTGTTGCGTGACTTGACTTTTATTTACCTTGTATTGTATGATGCATTAATCACTCAATAAAAGAGAATTAAAAAAAATAAAAAATAAAGAATAAAAATAAAAAGTTATTTTGGCATGCCTTGTCCTCCAGAACTGTATACTAAAAAAAAAATTTAAAAAAAAAAATCTTTAAATCAATGGGGAGCTACTAGCTGGCTTAGAGTGGTCAGCTGATGCTCCAAGCCAATCAGCAGCGTCCATGCCCAAGCCTTCCGTTATCGAAGATTCCAAATAGCGATAGGACAGGGGAGGAGGGGGAGTTCCAAAGATAGAGATCGGAGCTGGGACACAGACTTCAGGGTTAAACAGTTCAAGAATGGCTCTATACTCGAGGAAGAGCCACAACAACAATGTTGGTAAAAAAAAATAAATACAGTTAAAGGAACAGCACACACACACACAAACAAAAAATAAAAATACAGCTTTAAATTTTGAAAGGTTACTTAATATCACCTATCTTGGCAAACAAATATGGTAATTCAGTTGCCGTTTAGCCATATCATATTAAGCCCACCACTAATTCACAGTATCTCAATATTGGTGGGTCCTACACTAATTTTAACACGGGAGATGAACATGCTAACTCAAGTGAACAGAGCCTGACAAGTTTTACATACAAACCCATTTTGTACGAAACTATTTTGGACAAACTGCACTGTTGTGTGGATTTTGTTTGCCATTTTTTTAAAACTTTAAGCTAAAGTAATTAAAAATGATAAAAAATCATGGATTTTAAGAAATGTTTAGGTCTGCGTGAAGATATTTTTTTCAGGCCTGACTAGCTTTATTTTGCTGACGCAAACGTGAGTACCTGATATGATACGGTTATACTTTGAGAAGAGTTTATTGTTCACTATGAGGGAGACAAGTGTATTGAATATTAATAGATTTAGCAGGCACTTTGTGGATAGAAGTTTAGCCGTTGGCTACCTTTTCTGGATTTTCTAGTTAAATGCATTATGCATATAATTCTAAAAGGCCCCTAACTATGGTCTTTTAATTGTTTTTTTAATAATCCAATTAAAAATACATTTAATTAGATCATCTGAGATTGTGGAAATAACTACCAACTCCTAACACTCACAAACAGAAATGATAGAGAGTATGTTCTATTTCAAAGAACAGCCCAGCCAAATAAATTGAAAAATATCTTTACATTAAATTGTAGCTACAGCATAGCATAAAGTATCCAGTTTTTATAAATGATGGATTAACACAATTCCTTACATTCCAGTATTAAAGAATCACTATAGGATCAGGAACACAAACATGTATTCCTGACCCAATAGTGCTAAACCCACCATTTAGGTGGCTTGCCCTCCTTTAGGTTAAAACTCACCTTATTTCCAGCGCTGTGCAGGTCCGCTGTCGCTGGCTCTGCTCCCTTTGTGACATCATCAAAATGGCTGATTTTTTAGACAATCCAATGCCTTTCCATAGGGAAAGCATTGGATTGGCTAAAATCAGCATGTAGCGGGGCCAAATGCTGTTTTCCCTAATCAGGACCTCCTCATAGAGATGCGTTGCATAAATGCATCTCTATGAGGAAAATTCAGCGTCTCCATGCAGAGCATGGGGACGCTGAACGGCAGGGTTGCTTATTGTGCAGCCCTGAGCCAGGAAGTACCTCCAGTGGCCATCTTAGGAGTGGCCACTTGGAGATGTCCCTAGGGACTCTTAAAAGGCAGTGTTTACATGAAAATACCTGAAGGGTGCCATTATACTCACCAGAACAACTACATTAAGCTGTAGTTGCTCTGGCGACTATAGTGTCCCTTTAACTTAAAAACAGTGTAGTTATGTGTAACACACTCTTAGCATTTAGACAGCTTCTGATTTTAACAAGAAATCATTTAAAACACTCAATGTATGTATACTAGAAAGTACTGCATCCGCTTTGCAAGGACACAAACCAGCACTCCAAATGTTAGTGGAATAATAATGTTGGCTCTCACCAGAGACTCCAAATGGTCAAGATATCAGGATTTAGGACTACAATTTATATTCGGTTACGCTATCTCTAAATTATGTGGTGCCTATTCCCTCCAGTACAACACCATACACAGCCATTCTATTACATCTTGTTCCACCGAGCACATATTTATTCTTCTTCTCCGAATTCTCTTCTATTTAAAAACAAACAGAGATAGCAATATGATCCTATAGCCCAGATGAAATGAGAATTAGCAGCATATCTCTAGAATGTTGAACAGCTTCACAAATTGCACTGGAGTAGAATCCTCCCAAACTTGACCAGGGATGTCTGCGCTTGTTGGCTACCATTCTTACAACTCTTTGCAATTATTGCAATACATAGATTGAACATGGGATAGTCAATCATTAGAAGGTCAAGAAGACACACACTTTCAATGCATAGAAAAGCATAGCTTAAAGAAAAGGTACCCAACCGTGAAACACCTGGGGAAAAGAATGACCTTGTCTACAGTAGAAACATCTTAGAAATTGCAGATGCCAATCAGACTTCTTACTGCAGGATTCTCCATGGCTTATCACAATTCTCACAATATCAAACAAGAGACCCGTACAGGAATATGCTGCAGAATTTGCTTTGCTATCGTAGACTGAAGACTAGATTGAGTTCTGGACCATGAGGTTGGCAGGTTCAGTAGCACAAATCTATTTTCTGACTCCAGAAAGAATTCCAGCATGGACTGACGTAACTATACAAAAGCAGGCACTTTATCCAAATGGGATTTTTAAATAATTAAAATTTTCAATATTTTATCTATGAAGTTCGCATGTTCTCTACTTAGCAGATCTCCACTGATCGAGATTCCCATAGTTTTCTCATTAACTCAGGAGACGTTTTAGAAACTAAATTGAGTGGATCTAGAAAAGTTACTGAAATTAACATCAAAAGCCAAATACAAATGTTGGTCCAAATGCATGTGCAACAAAGCGAATGCGTTAATTCTCAATATGAGCTAACCAAAACAGCTGAAACCACATCTCATCCTAATTGCAACGTACGCGGTACTTCCCCCGCGTGGGAAACCTGTTTAACTCATTGAAAGCAATCACAACTGATTTAACACATCATGTGCCTCGGTGCAGGCAAAAGTCGCTGTACCACTGCTATACCTACACTGCTTCTTATACGGTTCGCCAAGAGTGCATTGCATCCCATGCATGGGAAAATGGTTTTCTATATTGATTTCAATAAAAACGGATTTAACACAAATGCATGTGCAGTAAATTATAGAATGCTTTGTTATCGGGTGACCCTCTGGTTAAAGTGGGTCCGACAGATATTACTCAGCACAGAAATGTTTGGAAAAAAATAGTCTGCTAACAAATCGATTCCATGATAATCTGAAATGAGGAGCTTTGACCATGCACAATCAAAAGGTCTAGTGAAGAGGAGAAAAATAGATCTTTATTGCCTCCCCACTGGGGTATAAGCATGCAAACTAACTACTACAAGTCTATTGGCATATCTGATGTCAACGATGCCAATGCATTTAAAAGCATTCTTCACAAGCACTATTGTTAATACAGTTTATGCCATTTCTACCCTCTATCAAGCCTTCTTTCCAACCCTTTACAATATGGATGTTATATAGAGCATATGCAAGTATACTCCGACACTACCATCATTTTGGCACTGTAATTTGTACTCTACATAAAACACTGCATAGCCCTGATACAGAACATCATACATAGTGCTAGACGTCTCAAAACAGATGTTTTATTAATCTGTTGGTGACATAAGGTGTCGACTGCGCTCTCCCTTGATGGTGCTTGCGTGACAGGCTGTACATCAGACAATGAGCCGTAGGGCAACATACTACAATCTAAGCAGCCCAACTGTGATTATCAAAATAAAAATGGCTCATTTTCCGAGGCTTTCCCCATTGCCAGGAGGCAGTAAATGTCTGCATCTCATATCAAAACAAGGTTCATGTAAAATTGCAATGTCCATTTTACCGAATGAAACCATTAAACTACTTTTTAAATGTTCCTTAAACCCAGTCTCAATTCGCATAGAGAACAATAGATATACAATTTCACAGGATTCCATTGTAGAAAATTTGCATCAAAGTTCTCTGATGACACAGCAGTGCCCTAATTTAACCATGCATTAAAGGGCACCTATCATGACCAAAACTACTTTTGCTATTTTTAAAAAGGACCAAGTTTCATCTATACATTGTGCTAGCAGGTTTGCTAGTAAATTCTAGATCGGGAGAAAAATCTATTCAAAAATAGTTTTTTCTCCCACCTGTCAATCCATTCTTCGGTCCTTCTGATTTAAAGGGATACTATAGTCACCAGAACAATTACAGCTTATTGCATTTGTTCTGATGGGTATCATCATTACCTACAGGCTTCTTAAAGTAAACACTGCCTTTTAAGAGAAAAGGCAGTGTTTACACCACAGCCTAGGGATACCTCCACAGTCCACTCCTCAGAGAGCTACTAGAGGTGCTTCCTAGGGCAGTGCTGCAGTGTGCAGCACTTACATTCAGTGTCTCCACCCTCTGTATGGGGACACTGAGCTTTCCTTACAGAGATGCATTGATTTAATGCAACTCTATGAGGAGATGCTGACTGGCCAAGGCTGTGTTTGACTTGTGCTGGCTCTTCCCCAATCTGCCTCCTTGACAAGTTTAGCCAATCCTATGGGAAATCATTGTAATTGGCTTTCAGCAACACTTCTAATGATGTCAGCCAAGTAGGCAGAGCCAGCAGCTGTAGACTGGAATAAAGGTAAGATTTTGCTATATTTAGGAGGCCAAGGGAGGGGGTGGTATCAGGGGGCTAGATGGTGTTTTTAACACATGTTTGTGTTCCTGACCCTATAGTGTTCCTTTAATTATTGGACTGTGTGATAAATATTTAACTGGAAAAAGGAACCTCAGCATAATTAAAGGATGGCTTAAATAGCTCAGTGGCTTGGCATGTCAACTGCAATTTTTAAACGAGTTTATTCACTAAACAGTGAATTGTTGTGACTGAACAGTCGCACTAAAATCAATGACTTGCGAAAACCTATCCATCCCTGCTACTTTAGAGATATTACTCTTGCATAGTTATATTATCTTTCATTATCAACTCATCACAGCTCATGGTTTAGTAAATAAACACACAGATCTTTTATGATTCAAATGATAGAAGCCACAATGTCAGAAATCAGGTGATTTGTGGGAATCGATAGAAAAGTCGTTGACATTCTGAGTTTGCAGGCACATGTTACCACGTGTTCTTTTCCCGTAGATGAATCGGGAATGCTCATTCTGCCACCGGCTTCTTCATCCAGTCAGAGACGATGCTAAGAGACAATGCTAAGTGACAATTTCATGCACCAATTAGCAGAACATAAACATCTTCCTTTGAATGGGTATTTTTCCCCCCGTTTTATGAACGAGAAGAAACTACCTTCAATTCTCAATGGTTCATCTATACGCATTTACAAGCATACTCTATATTCCATAATAGCCATAGAATTATTCAAAATAATTTTTACATAATTATCAGTAATAACATAAAAACATAGCCAGCTCGGTTTCCTAATTTAAAGGGCTAGTTCACACACTATAACCACTTCAACAATCCTTTGAAATGCTGCACATACAGAGTTTAACTCAACTTCCAGAGTTGTAACTCCACCTCTGGCAGCATCACCAGGGTGTCATCTGTCAGCCCAGAATTAAAAACTGTATAGGTAAAAAAAAATAAAAAATAAAAAAAAAACACAACAAAACCCCCCCCCCAAAAAGGCTCCTCCCCCCGTAAACCTACTGCCACTAAATGCCTTTTGCCCCCAAAAATAGTGTAAAATGAGCTTTACAAGCAACTTTATTGATCAGATTGACTGCTCCTCCTCTGATTGCATGTTATTTCCCCCTTTGCTTTCTCCCTACTTTCTGGCCCCACCAATGGCCATGCTCCAGGGATTCTCTATGAATCAGTAATGACACGCCTTATGGGGCGTACCAGAGCTTCATGATGTAATTTGCATTATTCAACATGCCCACAATGCCTGCCCAAGAATTACTCAACCTTAGTTACACTACAAATACAGCGTTCAGATACATACCACATCTCTCTCTCTCTCACACACACACACACACACACACACACACACACACTTCTTCACCACATTAGGTATCACATTGTCATATGTTGATTATAAATAACTATAAAGAAACAAAATTCTAAACACCTATAGAGCTTTGTGTAAATATATATATATATATATATATATATACATACACATATACATACACACACACACACACATATATACACACACACACATAAATATGTATATTATATACACCTAGCTATCAAAATTAATTAACAGGGGTTGGAGGGGAAGGGGTTAACAGTGGGTAGGGAGGTTGGCTGACAGGGAATGGCAAGGAAGGGGTCAACAGTGGTTAGGGAGGTTGGCTGACAGGGAAGGGGTCAACAGTGGTTAGGGAGGTTGGCTGACAGGGAAGGGGTCAACAGTGGTTAGGGAGGTTGGCTGACCTGTACAGGAGGAGAATTTATTACTTGCATTACAGGGAGAGAGGAAGAGGAGCACATATGGGCTCTGACCTTTTCTCTATGGTGCAGTGTGTTCCTTACACTAGACAAGACATGCCTCGATTTTCATTGGCTGAAAAGGTATGTTTCTTCCTGGGAATCGGGAACATGTTGAATTTGAGAGGGGGTGGCTAAGGAGGCTGGGTTACATTGCTGAAAACAGCAAAATATTTTACAACACTGCAAGAGAACTACCCAAAATTAAAAGAAATTCATCACAGGTATTTGATCTTATTAGCGTTACTTTAAAGGAACACTATAGGGTCAGGAACACAAACATTTCTGACCCTATAGTGTTACTACCACCATCTAGTCCCCCTGCCCACTCTTGCCTTCCTAAATATAGTAAAATCTTACTTGTATTCAAGCCTGAAGCTGCTGGTTTTGTCCCTGTTTGCCTCAGAACAGCAAGCTGCCTGCTGACATCATCAAGAGTGTTGTTCTGAGGCAATCACAATGCTTCCCCATAGGATTGGCTGAGACTGTGAAGGAGGCAGATCAGGGGCAGAACCAGCACAAGTCAAACACAGCCCTGACCAATCAGCATCATCTCAGAGATTAATTGAATCAATGCATCTCTATGAGGAAAGTTCAGTGTCTGCATGCAGAGGGAGGATATACTGAATGTTGTGATTCAAACTAGGCAAGACAGATAGGAAGCAGCTCTAGCAGCCATCTAAGGAGTGGCCAGTGAAGTTTTCACTAGGCTGTATTGTAAACGCTGCATTTTCTCTGAAAAGACAGTATTAAATTAAATAAAAAATTAGATAAATGTAAACTTTTCAGGAGTCTACATTCCAACAGTGCTCTCTACATCCTATTAGTGCAGCCAGATATTTACATGTTTCTTGTACCAGATTTAATGGACACTGTTCAATGTGGAATACACGCTTCTTTTGAAACTAATTTTGAGACACTAGTGATTCAGTGTTGAGGATCTCACCGCTGTCACTAGCTGCAGCCTTGCTGATCTGATTCATGCAGGAGAAGGCCCCAAGTTAATCGCTGCCATTTGAAAGACAGAGACCTCCATTCTCAACTCTCTTTGTTCGACAGACAAAAGGCCCGCACAGATGGCAGGGGATGCGTGAATCACTCCAGCGTTTAATAATCAGTCACCCTGGTCAGAGACAGCGGGGATCAGGGAAACATGTAGCCAGATCAAGAACCGTACATCCACAAATTATCCAGAGATGACTGCATCTGCTACCCAGCCATCCCCAGATCAACACTAGCCCATAGACAGCCTTAAATCACAGCCACTTTGTCACATTGCCTTGCAAAACCTTTCACACTTATCAAAGAGACTTGGTGGGAAAATATCAGCAATTGGTTCACAAGAGGCACCTATAGTCGAAAAACAGTGACTCATTTCAACAAAGCATCACACCAAGACAATTTGTTTCAAACAAAATACTTAGCAGGGTCCAACTCTATCAACACTTACGTACAGCATTTAAGTATTCAAATGAAACATCTCGATACAGATCTTCACATTTAAATTGATTTTAATTTTAATTTTTTTTTCATTGGACATTATATGGTTTATTACCTACATTTCAAAAATTGACAAAGAAATTGCAAAACAAATATCGGAGTAAGAATATTTTTCAATTAAACATTTATTCCAGATAAGCCATCTTGGACAGAATTCACAATTACCTTGTCAATGCTATACAATTAGCAGTTTAGTGAATTAGGCTAAATCAAAGAAATAGGTTTAGCTCATTTTATATAGGGCCCCAATACCCAATATTACAGGGCTCAAGCAGCTCAATATGTTCGCCACAAACACATGGATGATGGGTGGTATCAGCTGTCCTTACACAACCAGTAAATCTGGCTACATTAAATAGATAATGACCGGAGGCTCAATTTTTTTTTTAGAAAGGAACATTTAGCTGCTAATCAGAAATTAAGATTAATGAGTTTATGCTGCTTGCAACCAAGAACAAGATGTTTAAAATTAAAGTTTAGTCTATAATTGTGCTAAATGCATGAGCTAAAAGCAAAAACATAAATCCTGCAGACAAACCCCCTCTCCCTTTTTAATTTTCATGAAATTTTAACTTGTCTGAAATATCTTCAGTATTTTGGAATTCTTGAAATATTGAGTACTTTAAATATTGATGAATATGTTCCCTGACTGCCACTCCCCATGTAGTTTCAAAAGATTAAATGTTTTCCTTTCCAATTTAATTTACTCCTTTCATATACACAGGGTACATGATTTAATTAAACTAATTTCAATTTATGAAGTTTTTTAGAATACACATCAGACTAAATGAAAACATTTATGTATTAGAAGCACTCATTCTTTTATCCACTGGTTGTATTGAGCATTTTAGAATCCTGCTGTAGGATTAACACGTTGCCGTGGTTACCAATAAATCTATAGATTAACTTTCAAACTTCAGGGTTCGCCATGAACTCAACTTCGTGTTGACTCTAGAATGGCCCATCTACATATAGTTTAAATCACAATGAGAACAAGGTTTCACATGCAATTTCCTACAATAAAGATTTGTCGATTATGAGCTAGGTTTTTATTATAATTATCTTTACTGCATACAATCCTGCTCTCATGTACTGGGCCAATTTGTTTTTGTAATAAAAAGATTTCAGCCATATAGCATGTAACTGTACTACAGTATTACATAAATGTATAGCGTTTAGGAACAAGTAAGTGCCTTCATACTATGATCATATAATATACCCCACAAATGTCTATTTAGTTAGGCCAGTCTGTCTTTTTTATCATAATATCCCTCCTTTCTAGTTCGGGAGTTAAATCGTATCACCGAGCTTCACAACAATAAAACTCGCCATAACGGGTCTATAAACGTCAATTTATTTACAAATATCTCTGTATAGTAGATTGTCTGATTTTGTTTGAAGTTAAACGTGCAGTTCAAATAATTTATATTGCCTCAATATCTTAGCATAAGCGCGCCCTGGACATACCTTCAGCCACACCTCTTAAAAAGAAAGTGTTCCTCTTTGGCCATTTAAAATATTGGAAGGCACGGCTACACGAAAAATCACATAAAAATGGATGCATGTTAAGGAGTTATACAGAGTTTGATTTATTGACCCAATGAAGGACATTACTATATGTATGCATATAATCTAGTCTATCAGTAAAAGCCTATAGGTATGTGTTCAATTGTTATTTACGCCCCTCTTCAGCTGGTCTTATCCTGTGCGGAACACGATCAGGGCACCTGTCCCCACACACACACACACACACACACACACACACACATTAAGTAACCTTAGTAGTTCTAACAAAGCGTGCAAATATATGCCCAGATACCCATTATACATGCAGGTTATTCAAATTGTTTAAAGGACCACTCTAGGCACCCAGACCACTTCAGCTTAATGAAGTGGTCTGGGTGCCTGGTCCAGCTAGGGTTAACCCATTTTTTCATAAACATAGCAGTTTCAGAGAAACTGCTGTGTTTATGAATGGGTTAAGCCTTCCCCTATTTCCTCTAGTGGCTGTCCCATTGACAGCCGCTAGAGGCGCTTGCGTGCTTCTCACTGTGATTTTCAGTGAGAGCACGCCAGCGTCCATAGGAAAGCATTATGAATGCTTTCCTATGTGACCGGCTGAATGCGCGCGCAGCTCTTGCCGCGCGTGCGCATTCAGCCGACGGGGAGGAGAGCTCTCCGCCCAGCGCTGGAAAAAGGTAAGTTTTTACCCCTTTCCCCTTCCAGAGCCGGGCGGGAGGGGGTCCCTGAGGGTGGGGGCACCCTCAGGGCACTATAGTGGTCCTTTAATGAATAAAAAAAGAAAAACAAAATATATTTTGGATAAGACTGCAGTCATTCAAACAAAAATACTTCATATTGAGCTCTATCTGGCCAACAACACGGTAGTATAAAATGATATTGAAAAATTCAATTCAGTTCATTTTGGGGAAGGGAAAAAGAAAATACAATTATTATAGGCCAATTGTGTGTAAGCTCACGGGCTATTTAACCAGGCACTTTCTTTGTATAAAACAGCTTCAATGGATAGATCTCAGCTCACGGTTAGAGTCCTCTCTACATTTTGTATAGGCCCCATTGTACAGCGCTGTGGAATAAGTTGGTGCTTTATAATGCCAGCAATAAATAAATAACTACACATTTGTACAAGGCCTGCATCTGCAAATTGACACAAGCAGATCTTCATTAACAAATAGACAAGCCTTATGTGAACATCTTGTGCAAACCGACTGCAGTACAAGTTTACCTAACTGAAGAAAAAAAAAAAAAAAAAAGTTTTAGAGGTTGTTCTGTCTTTGAGAGCGAGAAAGAAGAGAGACAAATTAACAGTGGGATCTGACTTCACAGTCTACAGAGCATCTTAAAAGGATTACATTTTCCCAGTGAACGGAATAAGGTAACTGGATTGGAGATGCTTTCAACTCTTATTTGCTAAGGCAAAGAATGGCCCGAATTCATCTCTGTGTAAAGAATGACCTTTCTTGCTCTCGGGAGTTTTTGATTTTAAATTACAGAAATAAAATAAATCCACTGAGATTCAGCATATTAAAAAGGTGTGTTAGACTAAGGGAATTCACAGAACAAAAGACATAATGAATTACAAAAAAAATGAAAAAAATATAAAAGTAACAAAAAAGACTGGAATGAGGGCCTGCTAAGCCAAATATGTGAAACGCGTTTCTTTGTAACAATGAGTGAATTGCAGGTCACTCACAAAGCGAGCTTGTAATCTCCCCTGTTAAATGGTATATTATTTTAGTTTTGCAAGGTCAGTACTTTGCATCTGGCAACGCGAACTGCTGAGCACATTTGTTTTTTTGCCAAGATACCAACATGACATTAGTTCATTCACATAATTTAAGAAAATAAAGAATTCCCCTATGATACAGGGGAACGGAGACCCCCATTCATGGAACTGGAAATGACAAGAGTCTCAGAGGAATTTATTATTTTTAGGACAAATATGGAGTCACAACAGCAGATGGTTAGAGGTAATATATATTTCCGGTTTCTCTCCTGGCAGCAACAAAGCAAAAACCCCACCCAGACCTGATGACCTACCACAAAAAAAATTTGAGTTGTATGCAATATACTATAGATTGTGAGCTTGTCGGTGCAAGACCCTTATTTTTTTTTTCCAGTTTATGTTAATTTCATCTGCTTTAAAAGGACCACCATAGGCATCCAGACCACTTTAGCTCAATGAAGTGGTTTGGGTGCCAGGTCCCCTAGGTTTTAACCCTTCAGATGTAAACATAGCAGTTTCAGAGAAACATAAACATTGTCTTTTTCTCTCCCTCCATAGCCCTAGTGACTGCCTGAGGGCTGATTAAGCAAGAAAGTTTACTAAAATATATAATTAATATATTCATAAAGCTGGGGAAGCAAACATTTCTGACACAGGGAGCTCACAAATTTAGTCTTATGGTCACCTCAGAAGCAGGGAATTCGGGCCACCACTCTTCAGATTGGCAATATTTCATTCAGTTTTTAAATAAGATTTACTTCAGGTATTTTTTGTTTCAAGTTTGTTATTGTTACAACTTGCTTGTTCTATTTTATTCCCCTCAGTTTGTTACATTTTAATTATATATATATATATATATAGTAACAGAGTGTTGGGGATGGTGGTCAGGGGTGTATATCTGGCACCCAGACTTTTGCACAGCCACTACCCTGACATATGGGTAAGCACATGCAGCCCCAGTGAAAGTTAAGTTTAAATGTAGGTTTTTTTCCTCTGTTATTTGGGTCCCTGGGGTGGAGTATTCGGAAGAGCATGGTGGGCCGATTCTCCAACCACTGTCAGAGTGGTTGTGCATGAGTCCAGCCCAGGTTTTCTAAGGAGTTCTGGCTCTCTGCCTAACGAGGTCATTAGCCTCACCTGTAGGGGCTGTGAGCAGCTATATAACTGCAGTTAAAGCAGGGTGAAGTGAGGGAAGTGTTTTGAGGAGAAAGAAGGTTTGCTGTTTATTGTATCCCGTTAATTCATAACAGAAAATAAACAGGCCAGAAACCTTTTTGAAACTGGACTTTGTCTTGACCTGGTTTTCTTACCCTAGAGGGCTGTGCGGTTGCCAAAAGATCCTGGACAAACACACACAGGAAAGTAAGTTTATCACAATATATACATACATACATACATACATACACTCCACCTGTTCAAAAATAGTTTGCCATTTATTAACATTTTAATTTAACATTTCTATCATGACTTCAAAAAATCCCCTGTATTCCTCTAATGAGGATCTGGCAGATGTAGTTGAAAATATGCCTGAAGAACAGATTAAGGCTTTATTAGATGAATCTGTGCAAAAATCTGTTCAACAAACTGTTTCATCAGCAATGGTTAAAGGACCACTATAGTCACCCAGATGAAGTGGTCTGGGTGCCAGGTCCCTACGGTTTTAACCCTGCAGCTGTAAACATATCAGTTTCAGAGGAACTGCTATGTTTCCATCTTCCTGACAGCCGCTAGAGGCGCTTCTGCGACGCTCAATGCGAAAGTCGCATTGAGCACGCAGAACGTCCATGGGAAAGCATTGAGTAATGCTTTCCTATGGGTGATTTGAATGCGCGCGCAGGTCTGGCTGCACATACGCATACGTAGGGGAGGAGAGGTCACCATCGCCGAGGGACCACGGCGCTGGATTAATGTAAGTGGCTGAAGGAGTTTTAACAGTTTCAGCCCAGCGGGAGGGGGGGACGGGACCTAAGGACTATATAGTGCCAGGAAAACAAGTTTGTTTTCCTGACACTATAGTGGTCCTTTAACATGCAGGAGACTTTGACTAAGTCTATTTCCTTAGCTTTATCTCATTCTAAAGAGCCTTTACATGCTCATTTAAAGGGACAGCTAGGGCACCAAAACAACTTCATCTAAAGTAAGTTTTTATGGTGCCGAACTCAACTTTCCACAAACGCTTTCCGGCTTGCACGGAGTGTCGCTAGGCAGATTGGCTGATCAGTGAATCCCCATTCACAAAACTGGCTTGGAAAAGGTGCATTTCTTTTTTGATAGGTAAGCATCCTATAGTTTGCAACTTATTTTAGGTTTTCGCTTGAAACAACCTGCTTGCCCAAAATATTCCTAAACAGGTTTTTAATTCTTGGGACGATAATAAAAATGTATCATTAAAATGAATTTAAACTTGCCATGTTATTAGAGTCTCATTTCTTTCAAGCATGTATGAGATGTCAAAGCACTTGATATCCATAATAGAATTTACTTTCCAGATGGCTTCAGTTTCCAAATGTAAGACGTACTAGGACTGATCTGTCTTCTATATTGTATCCTGCGTTCCTTCAAAAGCCTAAACTAGGTTTTGTTTAATGCTTAAAAATGTACGAATTGCAACCGGCTTCATTAAGAAATCCTATGTTTCCAACTTTTAAAATTCTTTCCATAACCTTACCTTTTAGTATATAGTGCCAGTATTGCTAGATGGTTAAAATTCGTCATGTATCTTGCAGGTACTGACATCTCTATTTTTGGAGCTTATTGATCTCGATCAGTTAGAACTACTAAAACATATCTTATTGGTCATCCTCAAAACAGCGGATTGATCTCTGGAAATGTTTTAAACACTTACTTTAACCCCTTAGTGACCAGACCGCTTTTCAATTTTCTTACTGTTAAGGACCAGGGCTGTTTTTACATTTCTGCGGTGTTTGGCTGTAATTTTCCTCTTACTCATTTACGGTTTCCACACATATTATATACAGTTTTTCTCTCCATTAAATGGTCTTTCTAAAGATAAGATACCATTATTTTCATCATATCACATAATTTACTATAAAAAAATAAATAATTTGATGAAACAAACAAAAAAAACTTTTTATAACTTTGAACCCCAAAATCTGTTACACATCTACAACCGCCAAAAAACACCCATGATAAATAGTTTAAAAATGTTCTCCTGAGTTCTCCCAATGTTAACATGTTATTTTTTTTTGCAAGTCGTAGGGCAATAAGTACAAATAGCACTTTCTATTTCCACACTTTTTTTTTTCCAAACAAAAATTAACGCAAGTTACATTGTAACACTAATATCTGTCAGGAATCCCTGAATAATCCTTAACATGTATATATTTTTTTAAAAGAAGACAACCTAAGGTATTAAACGTATTTTGACTCTTTTCGTGCAGCCATTTTACCACCAATGCAAAAATAAAAATTTTTTTTAACACACATAGCCATTTAAGAATACATGTACTGAGGACCTTAAGGGTTACTACCAAAGAACACCCCAGTATGTGTTCAGCAACATCTCCTGAGTACAGCGATACCATCCATGTATAGGTGTGTCGGGTTCTCTGGGGGGGGTAAAAGACGTTATTTGGAGGGTGCACATTCCAGTTTTCAAACTTGGAATTTTGACAGCTGGTCATCATGCATCCATGCCTTAACTCCCAGGCAGACCCAGGGATCGCGATCGCTGGTGGGGGAATCGCCAACGATAAGGTAAGTGAGGATTTACTATTGGACGTACCAGGTATGTCCCCTATCATTAACGGGCATTTTGTCGGTCGTATGTGGAACCTTCCCCTCGTGTCAGTATGCATGTATTCAAGTAATGATTTTTAGCTTTCAACTAGCAGTCAATGAAAATTCAAGATAATTCTAACTTTACATCATTAAAGTCACAATTTTATTAGGACAGAATGTATTATTCCATCACTCATACTTATATTTTTTTTGTATACCCTCCACATTTTTCTAACTACTGATTAATGTATGTTTACTTATTGCTTTTTTCCCCCGCAGTAGAAACAAGATCAAAAGAATTTCTTCTTTCCGAAATAAGTTTTGGATCCAGTTAATCGTTTTCTTATTAATCTTCATTCTACTACATTGTTGATCCTCTCCATCATATAAAGAGGGCTGGGTAGCTATGTTGTTGCCTTATATAGACTGTGCTTGACTGTGATTGGTGGTTCATTATACCCATTAGTCAGCATGTTTCTCTGTTTGCGGCTACGTGAGTAATAAAGAAAGTTAAAGAATAATATTTGCCACTTGTATTAATAAAATTGTTACTTTACGTCATTAAAGTTAGAAAATTATTTTTTTAGAATCGTTCACATAAACAAGAGATGCTCAGAATTCCTTTACAGTTCTTTCATCACTTTCTACATATCTCTGAATGTAATTCTCTCCAGCAGCCGTTAAATCTGCTGCAGTCAGTTCTCGATCTCCCAGGAATTGCAATTTCAGGCAGGATTTTCAATTCTCTTCAGTTTAGAGTGAGCCAGAGGGAGATCAGAACACAGAATGAACACCCAACTGTGAAGCATCTTAGACAAAACTTAAAAGCTCTGGGGAATTTAACCAGCGAGTATCACACCTCCCCGAAAAAAAAAAATAAAGAAATTAATCAATACTACATGGCGCTACAAAGTCTTTCAGGAACTTTCTGTATTACCCTCTCCAAGAAAAGAATAATAAATGGAAAAAAATAAATACATTTGTTAACCAAGCAGGAAAATCAAAAGGAAACGTCTGGGCATCTTGAAAACTATACAATGACTTGTGAGATCTCTGCATCTTTTACAAAGACCAGTTTGGGGTGGTGGTGATGAAAGTAATAAATAAAATAAAAAAAATACAAAATGGGGGATCTATGGAAAATCTAGCTGGACTGCAGAATTATATATTTACACACACACATATATACCCTCTGCTAAGATGGTGTCTATTTTCTAACAAACCTGTGTCTTATCTACACTCATGTCGCTCTAACCCCTGTATCACAACTCAACTTCGAATTCTATGTGTCGTCTTGCTCAGAAATGCTTCAGACTTGTGAAAGAGAGGTTCTCCCGAAAGCTTGTCGTCATTAAAAAATTCTGTTAGTCCAATAAAAAAGGTATTACAAGATACAAATTTGATCTGTTTTTTTTACATCTACATCACTGGACTAATACGGCTACAATCTCTACATACATACATACACATATTCCATATGAAGCATTTTAGAAGATGGCTCTTCTAAGAGGATGCTGATGGGAAAAGACATTGAGATTGGAAGCGGAATATCGTGGTTGATTGTGGTTAAAAAAAAATATATATATATATATATATATATATATATATATATAAATAAAAATGTGTTGCCAGAGAAATATATATACCATTTCCCATTTAACTCTGATCTGCTAACAAATATTTATTCAACGTTTATAAAAATATACAAACTAATTCTAAAGTTGACAGGCCTCAACAAAACAAAAACCAAAAGATAATCTACTTAAATGTGATATTTGTGAAAACATAACACTCTCTTGGTAGCTACCCATGTAGCCTGTTTATAGTGCTGATTACACGATGAAAGGGAAAAGTCAAAATACTGGGGCATGCAATTTCTATTAACGGTGTTTAGCAAATTACCATGACAATTGCAGGCAGGATATCTTTAATGAGGTATAATTAAGGTTGTACAAATTATAAGCCACAACAGCAGGAGGAAATTACCCTGAATTAACATAATCTGCCAAATTATTACAGAGTTACAGTAAACTGCAATCAATACGGCAAATATATACGATAACACATTTTTCCACTGCTTGAGGACAAGACTTTTGCCTTATCATAATCTAAACTGTAGCTCTTTCACTGATCTGCCAACTTTCCCTGTAGTAGAATGGTTGCTTTCTGCTAAGTGATAGAAAATGTTATGAGATATACATGCCGGCTGTAAAGAAGACTGCAGATTAAGGTGTGATGAAGAGATTGCATAAAGGTTTTACTGTAATCCAGAAGAGAGAAAAAAAATAAAAAAAAAAATAGAAAAATTGTAAAGGGACACTATAGGCACCAAAACCATTGTAGCCTAATGAAGCAGTGTTGGTGTATAGATAATGCCTCTGCAGTCTCCCCTTTTCAATTCTCTGCCATTATGGAGTTAAATCACTTTGTTTGTACAGCCCATCAGAAGCC
Source organism: Pelobates cultripes (assembly GCA_933207985.1). Classification (NCBI taxonomy): domain Eukaryota; kingdom Metazoa; phylum Chordata; class Amphibia; order Anura; family Pelobatidae; genus Pelobates; species Pelobates cultripes. The sequence goes on along the minus strand of OW240924.1, from coordinate 48,099,502 downwards.
TTTCTTCCTCCAGAACAGAGCGAAAGTAATTTGACTGTGCATGCCTAGATCCACTACATTGATTCTGAAAAAAACTGATTGGAGGAGACCAGGGATGAATACAGCTTCGATGAGGACATCATCGGAGGAGGAGCTGGTGGCTGCAGTGGATGAGTTCGGGAAATGAAACCGAGCGAAGTAAACTTAATTTAATAAAATTTTACGGACGGTGGTGGGTGGACAACGATCACAATGAAAACTAGATTCATGAAATAAAGATTGCTTTTTGTATATGTTATTTCTTTTAAGAAACTGATCCAGATTTGATCTTGCTGTGTTGTAGACCTTGAAAAGTACTAGTTGAATATTAACCAGTTATCCAACAGCTTAAGTATTGTTTTTTTAACACATTGTACTAATATTTTACAAAATAGCTGAGCAGCGACTACTTTTTAAAAAATTCTTTATTTTGAATGTGCATAGAATGATTATTGAACATAAAGTGCCAGAATAGCAGAAGCAAGTGTAAAAAGATGCATAGCCAGGGGCGTTTTAGCCGCGAGGCAAACAAGGCATTTTCCTTGGGCGGCATTTTTCAGGGGGCGGCAAAAAAAGCCACCCCCCAAATGCCCAAGGCAAATGTCATGTTAGCCTCGCGGCTAACAGACATGCTGGGCGGCATTGGCGGGCGGGCAGCTGACGAGGGAGCTCTTCCTGTGAGCTGACTGCTCAGTTCCCTCGCGCGCCGCAGAGTGAGGCTGGGAGCCGGGATATGACGTCATCTTCCGGCTCCCAGCCTCACTCTGCGGCGCGCGAGGGAGCTGAGCAGTCAGCTCACAGGAAGAGCTCCCTCGCCAGCCGCCCGCCAATGCCGCCCACCCAGCAGCCACTGGACCACCAGGGAGATAGAGAACCCCTTCCCTCCCCAGCACTCCCAAAGGTAAGGAGGCTGGAGGGGGGGGGAGGTTTAAAAAGTACATGTGTTAATGTGAGTGTGTGTGTCTGTTAGTGAGTGTGTGTGTGTGTCTGTTAGTGTGTGTGTGTGTTAGTGTGTGTGTGTGTTAGTGAGTGTGTGTATTTAGAAGGCGGGGGAAGGGATGGGAGGGGGGAGGGTCACGTGAGGAAGGGATGGGTGGGGGGCGCCTGAGTTTTGTCCTGCCTAGGGCAGCACAAAACCAGAATACACCACTGTGCATAGCATCACGGTCTTGAGACAGTTTGAGAGTACTGCACATATTTTTACATTTATATAGTCAGGCTAAAAGTACATGTCTTAGCTTAGCCAAAAATAAGACTCATAGGTAGATATCAGTGTCTAGACATGAATAGTGTGCCCGAAACAGAAACAAACTTTAAGCGTAAGTAGGGATAGGCAAGATAAAGATCAGTAAGGTTTAGTAGCCACCACCTTCCTGTCTGGGGCTACATAACAGGCTAGGCAGAAGGCAAGACAAACCATAAGTGAGCACCAGCCTTACAAGCTTGGGAAGCTTCATATACCCAAAGCTCGAGGAGGACGGGTTTAAGCAGTTTCAAACTGAATGAGGATGGGTTCCACCCATATCCAGCCCCTTACTAGAGATATGGCTAAGGCAGAGATCACACACTTCCTTCTCATCAGACCAGCAATGGTCACTGTGCCCATCTGAAAGCAGCCACCTGACACTCTCAGCCATTTACAGCCACCCATTGCTACTTAGGCTAATAGATCAAGCAGCACAGAGGAGATTGATTTGCTGGGGACTCTGCATAACTTTTTTATGAGTGGAAAGCTACTGATTGGCTTAGAGCATCAGCTGACAGCTGTAGCCAATCAGCTGCGCCCCTGTCCCACAGGACTACGCTCTTCCTGCAACTAGGATTCAGAAGCCAAATGCCATCTGGGTAACCTGTAGATGAACGCTGGAGGCAATCTTTGGGGTTGAACTGTTCAGCCAGTGGCCTCCTGCACTATAACAACTTTATTTAGATCAAGAGGGTCAAACAAGTGGACAATGAGGAGGGGAAAGTCTCTCTCTTTGGATGACGCAGACAAAATTTTCTCCTCCATCATCTGTCACGGAGGAGTGGCCAGCCAAACACCACTCTGCCTCAAACAAGGACAAATAGTGGGATGATGAGTCTCAATTTGTCAGGGAATCTATTGTGGATGAGCCCCACACACCTGGAGGGACACAAGTTTCCCCCAACCTGCTGAGGATGTGGTGTGTATTGGTCTGCATGCTGAATGCCAAGACCCATCCTTTGAGATAAAGTGGCACAGATTCCAGAATTTGGTTCCATGGTCCACATCTTCACATCCTGGACCAAACACGACCCGGGCAAAGAAATTGAGGAGGGCTTAAAAATCAGATCCCACTTGGAAATGTGTATGTGCTCCATGCTTCTTCTGCCTCCTGGGGAATGCATATGTCGCCCTCTCTATTGAACGACGTAAGGCCGCATTATTAGGAATGCTTTGAATTCTCCAACTTTAGTTACACGATTGCGCTTCCAATTTGGTGAGCCTTTCCAGACCCTATAGTGCTAAACCCACCATTTAGGTGGCTTGCCCCTCCTTAACCTCCCTATAAAACTCACCTTATTTCCAGCGCCGTGCGGGTCCGCCGGCACTGGCTCTGCCCGCGCTGGCTCCGCCCCCTTTGTGACATCGAAATGGCCGATTTTTAGCCAATCCGATGCTTTCCATAGACAAAAAAAAAAAAAGCGGCACGGGGCGGGGCCAAAATTCAGCGTCTTCGTGTAGAGCGGGGGGACGCTGAATGGCAGGGCTGCTTACTGTGCAGCACTGAGCCAGAAAGCACCTCCAGTGGCCATCTAAGGAGTGGCCACTTGGTGGTGTCCCTAGGGGCAATGTAAACACCGCCTTTTCAGAGAAAATGCATGAAAATGCCTGAAGGGAGCTATTAGACTCACCAGAACAACTACATTAAGCTGCAGTTGTTCTGGTGACTATAGTGTTCCTATACGCAGAGTCATTGTTAACAAATGCATTTATGTTACAAAATATACACTCAAGCATCTGAAATCACCAAGCTACCTTTCCTATACACCAGAAGTGCCACCAAAAACATTAGAGAGATTACTGAGATTACTGAAGAAAACTGAAAAAATAAATAGCGCCCCTAACAGCACTTTAAGGGAGAAAACGGTATTACATGTATTTAATATGCCATTGGTAGGACACAAAAATTAAGACCTGTTTTGAGCTTCAAACTGTTGAAAATACTAATTGTTTCAACATGCTTTTAATCTTGCTACATTACTTAATAAATCACAAAAAAAACAAAAAACCCATATGCTCAAAATCCTTAATTAGCCAGATCCAGTCGTGCATTTTTCATCCACTCTTCATTCGAACAGGATTAGCTGGTGGTCATGGCTGTGACTAGAGGAGATTACGCTGTATGAACTAGCCGCACACAGCAACACAAGCACTTATATCAATGGTTTCCACAGCCAAAAATGGGATTGCACGTGACCTACACAGCAAGAAGGATCTGTGGGAATTGGTTAATGGGATTACAGCTGTATTTCACATCACCAGGGACACAACATGCCTACAGTGCTACGGATTACCATTATTTATCTTTGCTGGTATATAAAAAAAAATGCCAACACTCCTAACTCCAATGTTTTAGGATAAACAAATTAAAAAAAAAAAATAATTATGTAAATTTTATATATATATATATATATATATATATATAAAAATTATAATAAAGATAATATAATATTGGTTAAATGCATTTATTCAAAAATCTTAAAAGGGAAACGAAACTAACTTAAAATCAAAATTAAGTTGTTATGGTGCCAAGAGGACCCAGGCGCTAGCTTACCTTTAGTGGTAAGCTTTAGTGGTCTCTATTCACGAATTGTTTAAACCTCAAGTGCCCTCTTCAACGCCAGATCGCTCTGCCCCCTTCAACCTCCACTTGATGGAAAACATGAAAACAGAAGACTAGGACTGCCTCAGGCGGGGAAGCCGCTGTTTGGCTTAGAGTGTTTGGCTGACACACTCAGCTAATCAGTGATTCTGAATTCATAGAAACGGTTTGAGGAAAAAATGCGTACATTTCTCAATCCGTTTTGGATACGATGCAGTTGCGCTGTGATGCTCGGAGACAGTTTCCAGGTCTCCTGGTATGTACCAGGACAGTTGAACTGTACAAACGAGAGACACTTTAAATTTAAGGGTGTGAGTGAGGATGTGGCGAGGCTGTTCTGAGAAATTTAAGGCGACTTCCCAACAGTAATTTAGGCAACCAAATTATTATTATTTACACAGACTGCTTTCTATACACATTTATTATTTCTAAAGACGCATTTCTGTATTATTGCTGTGGAGCTCTGTTATACCCTCAGACAAACCAATAATATGGTGCTCCTAGAAAAGGAAGAATGTAAGGGTAGAAAAGAGGATTAGGGCCCAAACTAGGGACTGTCCCTCCTAAACAGGGACACATGTGCACGTATAGTCCGATTCCGCTACTACGGACTGTTCCTAAAAGCAATGTGAGATTTCTCCTTGGCTCACCAATGAATTTAAAGGGACACTATAGTCATCAGAACAACCACAGCTTAATGCAGGTTTTTTGTTTTGTTTTTTGTCTATAGCATGTCCCTGCAGGCTTTTTAATGTAAACACTGCCTTTTCAGAGAAAATGGCAGTAAACTCACTTTTTAATGTAAAGAGAGGAGACCAGGGACCTGCACTGTTAAATTTACCTCTATGTTTGTGTTCCTTTGATAGAACTTAAAAGTAATGTAGCATTATTGTCTCATTCAAAACAATGCAAAATATCAATGATAAAAAAAAATAATAATAATAATTCTATTCCCTCAATTATTTTAGTGCTAAAGAGATTTTATTTTGAAAAGCACCTTATCTATTTCTAATGGAACTAAGATTATCTGATCAGTCCAATTTATGGTCCCTCTATACCCATAAACATACAATTTATTGTAAGAACCATGCAAGAACACATTCTCAGGGATTCCGATTTCACGGTCTATTTAAGAAGGGTAGAATCTGAAGATGCTTTGAGCATGCCCCATGATTTCTCTATTTATTGAGGTTATTCCCAGATGCTAGGAGAATATAATTTATGAGAGGGCAACTTAAATCTCTCCAGTTTACAGTCTGCAATGTGACGATCTGGGTTTTCTCAATCTTACACTTGTTTGTTTAACCTCTGCTGCAGACAGTCTGGGATCATCCTGTCGGGGAATAATGATGTCAATTTCATGCCAGTAAGTTTTAAAGGCTTGAAAAAGGTCATAAGGTCAAAACGGGTCCTCACATGCCAACATCTGGGAGATGAATTTATACCATGTAAAAATTAATTTGAAAAGATTTACAAAAGTGGTCCAGTAAGCTTGCACTCTAAATCAGAGTAGCCAATTACGATTTCACCTGAACTCTGCTTTTCTCGTGCTTTTGTTTAATATTATCTTCTCTACAATGTGGATGTGAAACGGTCATGTTTTTACATACAGACTACATGCATGAACTATGCACAGCCTGTAATAGGTTTCAATGAGTGAATCAATCCATTACAAATGAAAGTTTGGATAACATGGGGCTACACAGAGAGCAATGGCATTCTGTAGGTATTATGCGATATATTGTATAATGCCACTTGCAGACGCACCACTAACACTATGCGCCTATTGCTACTTCAAATTAAAAGTAGTAGCACTTTCTAACATTGGCTGTTGGAATATAATAATAATATTAAAAAAATTAAAAAAATGAATAGAAAAGAGGGTTACCTTTGACATCTAGAGACATTTTCTTAGCTTAAAAAAATAAAAATAAAATAAAATAAAAAAATCAGTTTGGGTAACCCACCCAGAGCACTTAAAGGAACACTATAGTCACCCACATCACGTCATTTCAATAAAGTGGTCTAGATGCAGCGTCCCTGTCCCACTTAGTACTGCAATGTAAATCATTGCAGTTTTTGAAAGATTGCAATAATTACATTGCAGGACCAAGACTGTCTGATAGACTTTTGTCTAACTGATGCTTTCCTATAGGGAGGATCTAATACGCTTGTGGCGCTCACCACACATGCGCATTAGCCCCCCATCTGATGACAGAGAAGGTGGAACGCTGATCCTGTGCCGAGGGATATTGGTGACTAAATAAGTAAGTGACTAAAGGGTTTTTAAATCTTTTAGGAGCTGTAGGAGGTGTGCGAGGTAGGGGGAGCACCAGAGGGATGTATAGTGTAAGGAATACAACTTTTACTATGGAATCCCCTTTAAGCATGTCATTCTTATGCAAGATCTGAAATGTGGTACAGGTAATGCACAAACAAACAAACAAAAACAAAAAACGTTTTAAAATAAGAAAAGAAAAATTACATAAGCAGCAGAAGTCTTTGGGTACCGTGAGAGTACAGCTTTTAGTCAAATCTTGAAAACTACTTCGAAATGGCTTTACTTTCACTAGAATTACTAACAAACAATTAGAAACATGGTGATTAACTTGCTTCTAAGGAATGTTTACGTCTCTTATAGGGAGTTGTAACAAAAGTGGCAAAATATGAAGAAAAAAAAAAATTAATTATAGTTACAATTATAGCATATAAAATTATATGCAAATACGATTTGTTTTTTTCCCCCCCATGTCTACAAAATAAAAGGGAAGTAGAACGTTAACCCTTCGTTGCTGGGGAACAATGTATTACTTGTACAACAGATTTTCTCTGTGCTGTGTCTAATTACTTCCATTTCGAAAACTTCCCTTACGAGCCATTTGCATATTGTCACACGGACACAACCTTCGCACGCTAATTGTTTTGGTTCCGTGTGAACGGGTTCTTCTCCCTGGGGTTAGAGATGGAAGGCTCTCGTAGAGCCGTGTTTCTTTGTTCCCTCTCTTGGCCTTGTCATCACTTTCACATTGTCAGCGATTCCATCCAACCCTACACACTGCTCACGTTTCCAATCGTCCCGGACAATCGTCTGAAATCCAATTAATGCCACAATGAGGACAGACCAGGAGTGGGCTCAGAGAAACACCAGGGACCTCCAGCTCCCAATCTTCCAATACAACCCACTGCTTTGTTTTAGTCTAAACATTGTTCCAAATTCTACAGCATTTCAGCACAAAGGATGAAAGAGGGATATTCAGAAAGGGATTTATGATTGGCCCCTGGAGCAGAGCAGGTTTGTAAGTTAATGCACCAACCACTAAAGGCTTTGGAGTTAGGAGGAATAAATGCGGAAATTGTGACTTGAAGGAAATGCTACTGGCATCCAATACATTAATTCTGTTCATGCCTTCACCTGTATAAGCAATAAAGTCAAACACTTAAGTTATTAAGTTATAAGATCTGTAACTTGTGCATGCGCATGTCACTCAAACAGAAATTTTGCAACGGCCGACAGGAAGTAGCAAAAACATTATTCACGGTTTCATTTTAGGCATTTCTAAGGGCAAACACAAGACAAAGTAGTCCTTGTGTTTTTAGATACGGTTTCATTATTTTGAAATATAAACTCAATATATTGTGATAGTTTTTCAAAAAAATAATCTCTCTATATGAAGAAATAAAGACCAGAGAAATGGCAATGCCACTTTAATGGGTTCAGTAGACCCATGGATGACTGCCACCTTAGAATCTTCAGCTCTGGGTATAAGAAGGATTAGTGGTTAACTAATGTAAAGACTTCAAAAGAAGGATGCAACGAAGGAACTTTTTAAACAGAAACCCATTGTAGCTCAATCTCTGCTGTAAAAGCTTTGTGCATGGGAACAATGCAATGAATGTGTTTCCTTGTGGAAGTCATTCTTGTAAATGAAGGAGCAAGGTGCGGTTTTACTGCACTGTCATTCACTTAACATTCAGGTGTAACTGCTTGTACAGCGTCCAATGCAATGGGCCTTTTCTAGTAAAAGTACTGTATTAAAAGGCATGGCTGACTCTGGGAAAATTATATCTAAAGCCTGGGAAAGCAGCACTTAAAGCAAGTCAGCTGGGCTTTCGGGAAGATGAGCCCATTATGTACAACAATTTCAGTGCTTTAAAGGACCACTATAGTGCCAGGAAAACAAACTCCTGGCACTATAGTGTTAATAGGTCCCTCCCAACCTCATGGCCCCCCTCCCACCGGGCTGAAGGGGGAGGAAGGGGTTACATGCTTACCTTTCTCCAGCGCCGCGCTCCCTCGGCGCTGGGGACTCTCCTCCCTCTTCCGACGTCATCCGCCGAATGCGCATGCGCGGCAAGAGACGCGCACGCATTCAATCAGTAAAAATCACAGTGAGAAGCGCGGAAGCACCTCTAGCGGCTGTCAGTAAGACAGCCGCTAGAGGCTGGATTAACACTAATTTAAACATAGCAGTTTCTCTGAAACTGCTATGTTTACAGCTGCAGGGTTAACACTAGATGGACCTGGAACTCAGACCACTTAATTGAGCTGAAGTGGTCTGGGTGCCTATAGTGGTCCTTTAATTTGTGATAGAATGTGTCTTGGATAGTGACGGGGAAATTTATTTACTAGGAATATTTACTGAGGGAAAATACTGCAAGCTCAACAGACTGCAAGCTCACTGGTCCTGAACATTGTATCACGATCATCCATCATCCATCATCATCATCATCATCATTTACATATTTATTTTTTTATAGGGACACTATAGTGACCAAAAGAACTGTAGCTTAATGAAGCTGTTTTGGTGTATAGATCTTGTCTCTGCACAATTCTCTGCCACTTAGAAATTAAATCACTTTGTTTACACAGCCCTAGTAACACCTTACTGCATCTGACTTGCACAGCCTTCCTAGACACTTCCTGTAAAGAGTCATAATGTTTAGACTTCCTTTATTGCAAATCTTAAAATTTCTTATCTCCAGCTCTGTTAATAGCTTGCTAGGCCGCGCAGGAGCCTGCTGTATGTGATCAAGATTCAATTTTTGGTGACTACAGTGTCCCTTTAATTTATATATATATATTTTTTTTTAAATGTTCATTAACCTTCCTGGCTATAAACATCCATGTGGCAACTGTTAAACCTAGAAGTGTGATGTAGTAGCCAAACAGCTAGAAATGCATTTTTATGCAAAGCTAATTAAGTTAATTGGTGGACTATAAATCATTGTCTCTGCAGTCAGCTCCCATATTAACATCCACTCAATGGCTTTGTAAAGTATCCCTGCCTTCTTTATTTTGTGCACCCTTATCATCTTAGATCATGAGTGCCCAACCAAGTGAAGCTCTGCTGCTGTTAGCTGGCAAAGAATTCTGGGAAGGGACACATTTAAACACCCCTAGTTTGGACTACAAGCAATGTCCTCCTTTTGCAGTGTATCAGCTCTGCTGTTTTATTGATGTATTCTCTGCCAGTCTGCAAAGCACACTATAACACCCCCACCCCCAAACACATTGTTCTCTATAATTTAGCAAGCTGTGCACTCGGGAGCCAACGCTGCTCACCCACCTGGAAAAGCTTCCTGCTCTTTCATATCCCAGTGTCATTATTTAACAAGTGACCTCTGGCTCACCCAACTAATACCTGTCTGCGCTACGGTAAATCCCTTGCACAATGCCGCTGCAAATCACCATTCAGAACTATACGCTGAAATTTCCACAAATGTTCAGATGGTAAAATCAGTTTCAAGTATGAAATATAAAGGAAACTATAACCTATAGAGTACATCCCTACGTTGACGGCATAAGTGTGTGAATTAAAGTATAACATTTCCTATTTAATAAACCACCACCTTGCATATGCATGCCTCATAAAATAAAAGGCATTTTGAAAAACCCAAAACTTACGCATACTTAGAGCAGATCTGTAATTGTCTAGGCAAAGATGAGATTTACTTAACTGGACCAGTCTCTTGCAGGCGCTGCCATCCTTTTTAGCTCCTGGCCCTTGAGATGCCAGGTGCCAACGTAAGCACTGTACTTTCGCACATGTGTGAAAGTACAGCATTGAGGTCTATGGAGGATCCCTGAGGGTGGGAGCGGGTGTGCCACTTGCTGTCGTCAGATAACAATTTTACACAGAATTGATATTAGCCAGACCAGAGATTTTCAGGACTGGCTAGTGACTCCCTATGATGTTGCCAGAGATAGAGTTACACGTCTGGCAGCAGATGTGTTAAACTTCATATGTGCTGCATTTCTTACTGAAACGCTGCATAAAAGGCACCACAAGCATTTCAAATCACTAAAGTGGGCATGGTGCTTGGGAGTAACCCTTTAACTGCCAAAAACCTTGTAAAAAGCGAATCAGACTTGACGACCAAACCATTAATTATTGGGAACTCACCAGGGAAAAGCAAATTTAAGGCCAAATTGGCTGAGCTGCAAAGAAAGGTTGAGATTTGTTCATACTGTAACAATTTTGACGTAAAATGTGCCAATTTAGGCCAAGTTAACGGAGCTACATAAGGTCTGGTCTATTTGTTCTATAATTTGCAGGGCTCTTGGGAGTTACCGGTATCTACTATCGATTCCAGAATAAACCCTTTAGTTTCCAGTGGATTAGTGATCCCCCAGGCACAGTCTACTAAGCTTAAGGGTTCACTTACAGGACGTGGGCCAGCAGCAAGACCAGGTCTATTCAATACGAGACAGATTTTATTCCAACCCATTCAATGAGGCTCTGTGTGTCTTTATTTCAATGTGTCCGTTTAAAATTTCAAAATTTCCCTTAAGACACAGAAGGCTCAGATTTCACATTGTGTTCCAAGCCTGTGTTTGTTATCACATACTGGCTTAACCACTTCAGGAACTTGTTAGTCCTGGCAGATCACAGGCCCTGATGAAGTTAGAAAAAAAAAAAAAAAAAACCCAACGAAATAGGAAATTTATCCACTTGTACAGGTTAGAAAAAAAAAAAAAAAAATAGAAACACATGCTTGCGGGCTGCTTAAGTCAAAGTTTTCACAGCCCGTAACCATGACATGCCTAACACAAACTATAATTACAATGCAGGTTGTAATCTATAGGCATGGGCCAAAATTCACAGAACGACTTAAAACGGCGCACCAAAAGTTAGCTATTGCTTGTGCTATTCAATCTTTATCTGTTGTATTCCTTTAGTAGCTTCTATTTATTTCATTTTTATTTACCGTATTTGCCATATCCAAGCATGCATGCACTTGTAAAGCATTTTTGTGTAGATGCCAGTGCATAAATGAGCTTACCAAAGATATCATATGGAATGTGGAAATATAATGGAAGGGATTGTATTTTTAAAATACCTTTGATGCTTTCCCCCCCACTACAGTAAACGCTGTAGAAATTTTACTGGTGTTGGGAAAGGAGGTACTGTCACTTTTAGAGAAGTGACATTTCCTCTTTAAAGTACTGAATGTGCCACTAATTCTGTGCAAAGCAAAACATGATGAAGCAAATTACTTTCTTCTTCCTTGTTTGTTTTCTTTACTGTTCAGGACTATGGCAAGCAGACACAACCATATAACTCTCACAATGAACGACAAACAACTTTATATACTGCCAAGAGGGTTAGGCCACAGCTTTATTGAACAATTAATGTCCAAAATACTTAAACTCTTCACCAGCTGCAGCTCCTTAACCAAAAGCTCACGTCTGCCATTTTACTCTTCCACCTGGATGTGTCTACCTAGTTCAAGTGGCTTTTCTTTCTGTTCCTTAAAGAACTTCCCACCGTTAAGCCACATATCAACACAACAGTAACTGGGAGGGTAAGAGGGAATCACCCTGCTTCCTAGAATCATAAGGATAATCCTTCCACTTCCTGTGTTACCCTTAACGCCCAACCACCATTAATTATTTACATTTAACCCTTCCAATAGAGGGTGTTTTTAGAAAATGGCCCTCAATGCTTTGTTCTTTTACCAAATACTCAATGTTTTCTTCCTTTAATCCAACAACAATGCTTTTTTTTCCCCATTACAGAAACACCAATATTAAATAGGTCAGATGTACCAGAAGTATGCAACTGATAGGAAAAAAAATAAAAAAAGGTCAGAAGGATTTCAGCTCAGAATAGGGACTTTCCTTCCTAAATATGGACACTTGGGAGGTATGGTATTTCAGATTATTTAAGTACCAGTTCTGGATAGTCTCCACAATAAGCTATGTATTAGGAGTTAAGAGGATAAGCAGAGTGCGGAGCAGACAGGAGTTTGTGTTCCTTGCCAACGTCACAATGCGATGCAGACGGTTAAGGCGGCAAATCAATAGCTTTTCTGTTCCTCTCCCTTATGGGCGCCAAGTACGACAAACAGCAAAATGTTTACCCAATAACAGACGGATTTCCTGCCAGCGCTAACACAACAGGTGAAAAACTGACAAAATGCAGCATTTCTATCAGGAAGGAGACATGCAACGTATGGCAGTATCAATCATCTTCCCATGTGCTGTTTGGACTAACATTTCCTATCAAACTCTGCCACGCACCCTAAATGCTTAAAAACAAAACAACAAAAAACTAATAATAATTCAGCTAAAGCGGTTAATTAGTAATTTTCTTTATGCAGTCAAACTGCACTAAAGGACGGAAAAAGATTAACACCTATTAGGAACAATTTTTGACAGTCCTGTCATTCCGTGCCAGAGGTCAAACTTTAGGGACAACACTGTTTTTACAATATAGAAAACTGCAGATTCTTTTCAGGGTAAATGACAGCAAAACAGATTTTGAAAAGCTTAATGAGTTCTGGACACAGCAGAAGGTATCCAGCGCTAAAGATTTTTAGACAGTTTTACTTGTAAGCCTTTATTTTACCTGCTGTCGTACCAATGTATTCTGCCTACAAACTACAACACAATCGCTTCACAGCGGGGCTTAGAACACTCTCAAGGTACATTCTGCAGGCCGATGAGTCATCTCATCACACCTTGCTGTGTTATGCAACCAGCTTGTGAAAGACACCAAATATAAACTTGCATGTGTCGTTTGCCTTTCATTCCGCATTTAACTCCGATGATAACAAGCGCAGCCCTGGAGGTCAGGCGATCAAACTTGGAACAAGACAAGAGCGGAATACCAGCGGAAACCTAAAGCTTGCAGATCTCAAAGGGTTAAGGAGACTCACTGCGACACGCTCTGTCGTTTTATGCCATTTCTTTCAAATTGGCTCCTATTCTTAAACTGTGAAAAACAAACAAAAAAAACATTTTCTCAAAGTCAACCTTATATTCTTTACATTTTCCTATTAATCTATACTTTGCCAATATTCGATCTAGTTTGGGGAGAGGGGGAAGCCCAATGGGGCAGCTCTTTAGTGGGCCTAGAGGGGAGATTTTTTTTGGGGGGGGATGGGTTTGGAGGGTGCTGGAATAGCATTTCCCCTAACCCACGTTTCCACTTATTCCGGCTCTTTTCCATTCAGGTCTTTGCCCTGTACAAGGAAATCGTAAAGATAAAGTGGGGAGACTCACTCTTTCTTCAAGATAATCTTAGTCACCTCATAATAGGCACTTTAATCAATAAAGAACATCAACTGGGGTGCATGTTGTTAATATTTTTTTGTACACAATACAGTTTATGTTTGATAACAAAAGAGAAAATTTAGGATAAGAACCAGCGCTTATGTATATTAATATACAGGATAATATATCCAAATTGAATTATAACAAGAATTAGCTGCTAAACATTCAAGCAAATGACCTTCCAAACTTGCAAATAAAATATATGAAATACAGAAGAATGTAGCGCTTATGTTTAAAACAATAAGTTATCACCTTATGGTAACATTGAAGAGACGGAAAAACTTGAGCAATCGATGTGTTGAATACCTACAACAACAAATAATCCAATATAGTGTAGATGGTATAATACTGCAATACTATGTTACAATAAATTGGTAAAATTCACTCACAAACAGGGAGCTATAGACCTAGCTCCGGTTAAAATAGCATGCGGACCCGTTTAGGCGATCCTCCCCTATCATAAAGATGGAATGTATCTTGTCTTGGGGGATAAGCAGAAACGGAAAACGATTGCGCAGCATACTGTAGTGGTTATAGTGCAATCATTTGTTGAGTCCACTCCCTCTGTTATTATTTAAAACATTTCAAAGCTTTGAAAAGGAAAAAAATAGGGTGCTCCCAGCAATCAAACTCCAGGCACTCTGCTGCTGCCAAGATTATGCAGAAGTAATTGCAGAAAGCTGTCCAACCTTAGATAGCAATGATAGCCTGAGAGCACTGATCCAGTCCTCCCTAAGCACTCACAACCTATCCTTGCCTATAAATGTGTATGACCTTTGTACAATAAACATGAAATTAATGAAACACTCTAAACACCATAGCCACAACAGAATGCTCCAGTGATTCCGTGCCAGGAGTGCAATGGTAACTCTCTCCCCCATTGTAAGTAGCTAAACTGTTTAAGAAGTTTCCGTTGGCTCTCCTGAGCTAAGCCCTGCAGTGCAGATCTAGCTCATTGGCTGAGCACATCGGCTGGTCACTCTGTCAATCTCAGATTTTGTTTCACTGTCAATTGTATTGAAGGTGGGGTGCAGAGCTCAGCAGACCCCAAGCAAGATGTCAAACCGTTCTAAAATAGATTTATTAATTACTTTCAACTTGCATTTGGGGAGGGGGAGAGGGGGCAGGTACCACTGGCACCATAATCACTGCAGCATTATTAGTTATAGTGTTTGAAGTGATCCTTTAAGAAGCTGGATTTTGGGTGCTGACAGACAGCACCCAAGTCACGTCAATAAGGTGTTACGCGTGCGTGCACATACATACACACACATTCTGGAGAGGGAGAAACCTCTAATAGAGGCAGGAAATAGATGTCCAAATGTTTTATTGAAGAAAAAAAAAAAAACAACACCTTTCACTCTGATAAATCACAACAATAAACACATTAAACAACAGCAAACAAGCCCATTTATCCTGCCGCCATCATTTCTTGATAGACAATACTTTTCTTACACCCCTTACAGTACCATGACGGGTTAACCAAAACCATTTCAGTTCCATTTCACCCACTCTCACTATTGCTTCCTCAATCTGTCCACAGCTCCCTGTACCGCTATACATATGGATGTCACTCAACATTACACTCAAAATCTTTGTACAGGTGGATGAACGTCAGTATAAATTCCCTGATCAGCCAAGAGCGCATAGTCACGGTATTGCCAGAAGAAAATGTGAATTATGGCATAATTTATTGCATTAAATTAAAAAAAAAAAAAAAAAAGACACAAAAACAGAAAATTTGACAGAGAAACTATAGGCTAGGAATACAAAATTGTATTCCTAGCACTATAGCTGTCCATAGTGCCCCTCATTGTATAATGCTTTACTATGGGGCTTTGGGTGACGCGGATGTCCTCATGCAAAGTGTAAGGATGTCATGCAAAAGTCGCCTAACCACTCGGAAGTCCCTCTAATAAATAAAGCTAGAGGTGGATTTAACCCTGGTTAGTAATTATTGCAGTTTAATAACTGGAATACAACTTCAGGGTTACACTGCGTTAAACTGGCAGAGCCAGTCCACTTCAATTAGCTAAAGTGGTTTGGGTGCCTATAGTGTTGCTTTAAAAAGGTATGAGACATCAGACCCAGGAGGCAATCCTCTAAAAGACATGAGCAGCTTTGCATTGGACTAGGTTCCTGTTATTTGGGCATAAAAAAATATAGCCAATTGTCACAGCACGTTGTGTTTAAATTCACACAATCTCAAACAAAATAAGACAATAGAGCTTAATCACAAAATGAAAACAGATTTCCAAATTTAAGGGAAAAATAGCCAATATGGGAGGGGGAGGAAGAGATCATCAAAATACTGTAGTTACAGCTTGACAATTTTAGTCTGAAATCTGGGAGAAATTTTTTTTTTTTTTTTTTAAGTGAATAAATTCCTTTATGTTCTAATACCCAAACTGGAAATTGTAAAGAAATTGGAAGAGAATAGGCAACAAAATAAAAAAAAAAATTCGCCAATTTGGTGATTTTGACCTACAATTCGTCATAAAAACGTCAGCTTACTGTATACGTCTTTGAGGATTCCACAACAAACACACTTTTCAGATTCTTCATTTGCTCTCTAGCAGCTAAGGAAACGTATACATTTTACAGATTATGCTTTATTTATTTTTCATGAACACATAACCTGAAGACAGTAATGAGAACAGACAGCGCTCCCTGAACAGTGAAGGTAGGAGCATTTTTACTCAAGAATATTTCTGCTGCTGCAGAGGAATATACAGAACGCGATCCATCCTGGCCTCTGCTACAGCACTCGCTCAAATCTAAAATTCCCTAAGACAATGCGAGTTGCTCTGCCATGAGAGATCTATTTGTAGAAATGGGTCAGCTCCTATTCTGCGCAAATGTATTTTTTCCTTTTTTTGTGTAAAAGCCTGGTAGAAGTTGCTGCCATTACAAGTGTAGTATATGTGAAACAACATTTGCAGACACTTGTTTGATGTAACTCCTGTTTTGCCAACAGCAATAAAACTGCCATCTGGGAGCTCTTTTGCAGAAAACCAAACCTCCCCTTACAAAAAATATGATACGAGTAGGCAAGACCTCCAACTGTTCTAGTACTGTGCTCCAGTCATTCTCTTCCTACCTGTTAATTTTCAGGAAAGCTGGTGAGATAGCGGTGTGGTTATGGTTACAGTACTTCTATTGCCTATTGCTTGTGGCTGAAAGTTTAATTCTTCAGGTCATCTCAAAAAGTCAACCTTCGGAGGACAAAGTGTGAGCCATTTAATTGGATTTTATTCACCTTTTCTCCCACACCGAGCTTGTCTCACCGCGGCTGGCTCCGCTTCCTTGGCTGAGATTATCAATTTTGATGATCTCAGCCAATCCAATGCTTTTCCCATAGGAAAGCATTGGGAGGCTATTGCGCATGAGTTGCAAAGTGCCACACTGCACCAATCGGCATTTCTCTTCATAGAGATACATTGAATGAATGCATATTTATGGGGATTGCTCAGTGCCTCCATGCAGAGCGTGGAGACGCTGAACACCAGTGCGGCACACTGTGCAGCACTGACACGGCATCCCTTTAATAATATTTTGAGCCCAGAACTTATTCAGATATGAAAGCTGAAATTACAGAGGTGCACATTAGTAAGTTTGGGGTTCAAGAATAGTGCTCTATTTCAACATACAAAAACCTGGCACTCTGGCGTGCAGGCTCCTTCTCTGATGCACCTTGTTACAATATAGAGAATAGCACGACAGAGGGGAGATACAGTTCCCCCAACTCCCTGCTACGGACTCCACATTTAAGGATTGCCTCCCCACCATCCACAAAATGTACTATCTGAGAAGGCGTTAAACACCAAAGCTTTTAAGTGCACAGCAACACTTCAGATATAGCAGAAGTAAAAACTCTATATCATAGATCCAGCCATTTTCCACGACCTGATTAACTGTTTAAAAACAGTCAAAAGAATTGAATCACTATAAAAAAAAAAATTAAAAAAAAATGTTTTAATCTACTGGCGCTTATGGATAAACCAGGTTAAAGATTGGGATTAGTATGATGGAGCTGTAAATGAGATCAATAAAAATCCCAAAGGGAATGTGTGTAGTGTTCTCCGACACGCTCAGAGCATAATATTACGTGCTCTGGGAAGTAGATATGGGTCACCACTGCACGGAATGAATGTGCCAAGAGTTTTTATTTAAGTATAACGGAGGGAATGATTTATGTCAGGGAGAGTCAAACTTGTTACTTAAAAATACAGCCCAGGGAGTTAGGTAAACTGACTGGATATCTGTAGAGATATACTTTAAAAATGGAAAATTGGGTTGGCCAAAAAGTAAGCCTCTTAGCTCCCCGATTTAAAAAATTGATAATCGATCGATTTACTGCAACATTTTCTTAAAATTGTGAGAAGTAAAAACAAATTTCTTTTGATCTAAATTTGATGTACATTTTTAAAACATCTGTAGTTACAACTCAAGGTGACAAAGTCATTTTATATGGGAATACATAGCACTGTGAAAAACCTCAGTGTTACCATGGTGACACACTCATTATTAAAACAAAACTATCCCCCGGAGCTACCCAAGAGCACATGTGTGTTAGAGTAAAGTAATGAAAATTACTAGCGACAGTTTGCTGTCAGTACTTTGCAACAAGCCCTCTTCAACAGAACACATTACGAATCACACAACATTGATATTAAAGTCCTCACTGCATGCCGAGGAGCGTTACTTATAAGAGATCCGACGCCAGTGAGAGCAGAGAGGCCTAATTCAGGATTAACTCCTGTCTAAATACAAAACCATAATTAATATGTCTGCATGGAGACACGTAACAGGATGCCAGTAACATATACAGGATAGCAGCCAACATCATGTCGTTACCAGTAGATACATTTTAGTATTAACCATTTTAACCCCTGAAGGGGATACCTTTTATTCCAGTTTGTAAGTTTGTAAGTTTGTTCCTTAAGGGGTTAATGTCAGGGATGTTGCAGCATTTGAATAAGTCAATGGAATTTTAGTCCACTATGCTAACTCACAAAAAAAAAATTAAAAAAAAAAAAATTTTTACAAAATAAATAAAAAATTAAAAACCAGCTTCCATCTTAAAAAAAACCCACGATATCGAACAATAAACAAATACAAATATTTACTTTGAGTTATACATTTGCCACTGTGCATAGCAATCAGATATTTTCATTAATAAAATATTATGGATCTGCTGACAAATTGATCTTGGCATCCATGTGATGTGAAGTTATGGGGAGATAGTTTTATGCTGCTCAAGCCTTTTTGGGTTTCAAAGCACCGATAATTCCCTGATTGTACTAAAGGGTTAACAGCCTTAGGGTGGCAAAGTTGCTAGCCGACCTTCGGCCTGTGCTTACTCACAGCCAACTGGTGCCAAATAGTTTTGCTTTCCCTTTTTCTATAAGGACAACTCTCTAAAGAATCCGAAATGATTGTGGGCTGTGCTATAATCTGCATTTCAACCTTCCAGGAATGACAAGTTCAAAAGCTTTTGTACATTGAGCTGTCGGCTCTTCAACTTTAAGTCAAGTTGATTTTCTATCACAAGTATATCTTGCCATTTATGTTACCCCAAGAGTGTAAAGAGAAGGAAAGGGAATTGGCACTTTTTTTTATAGAAAATACACTGAATATCATATAAAACTTCTGTCAACCTTTTATTCAAGTGATGCCCCGCTAGCTTTTAAATGTACATTGAAGATTTAGCAGTTGAAATCAGAATCCGGTTTAGTTCAGGCACAGCCAGTGCAAACAATGCATCGGAGGGAGGGAAAAAAAAAAAAGCCACCAAAACATTGTTGGTTTATCTTCGCTCCACCTCACTATACCATGTTCAATGATAGAAAAAGGCAGGATTTATAATAACAAAAAGAGAGCCGAGATGGAGGCAGCTGAGGATAAATACAGCAATTTCAACATTTAAAAAAAAAAAGTTACTCCACTCTGAAACGCTGCACATACATAACTTTTTTGCCAAAAGTGTAACTCCACCTCTGGGAGCGTCATAGGGGAATCGTTAGCCAGCCTGGGACAATGTCAATTCTGTGCATATTTGCATGTGCTGAAATGCATTAATTGGCTAAGAATGGTCAGCTGACCCTATCATTTACTGGATGGCCAGCATGATCGACTTCTGGTTTCTGCAACTCTACAGAAGTCAGGTGTCAGTGGCAATTGGGGGCCCAGGTAAGATGGCAAGTCATTGCAAAATGCTTTGCCCCACTACTGGGAAACAGGGTCAGGATACTCATAACATCGTAACCACTACAGTGGGTTGGAGTAAATTTTATTTTTCAGACTTCTCTGAAACAGATTTGTAAAATAAAAAGTTAAGTAAACCTAAGATAAAATAAACAGTGATGTGACAGTTTCCCTTTAGAAGATGTATACCTTGTAATTAAAGTGTTTATTAAAGTTTTCACAAGTTTTAGCAGAATGAATCAGACATAGGAATAGACAAGGAGCACAGATACAAAACATAATTAAAAAAAAAATCAGATATAAAATCAAATAAAAAAAAAAAATTAAAAATCAGATGGCACAGAACCTGTATTAAACAAGCAATGTAATCTGAATAACTACAACATGCCCAACAAAATTACATAGGAAAGACTGGGTAGAGAAGTCAACAGAAAGGTTTAATGAAAGAAATAAGATAAAAACAGGATAAAAAACGAATGAAGGAGTGGGGTACCCTTTTAGGATTTATTTTTTTGTTTTATCTCAATCTTATTTTAGGTTTCCACACTATTTCAAATAAGACACATTATTAATCCTTTCAATTCAGAAGACAAGGGATCCCATACACCCAGAACAGTGAAGTTAAACATGGTCCCCATTAGTTTACGCGCAGGAATGCAACTGATAGGACAGCACTTTGGCACGTGACAGGTTAAAGTTGTATATAATAAAACACATCTGTTTGCTCTACAAAAAAGTTTCCCCTTATATTGGAATTCCTTTTAGCAAGTCGGATCTATGACAAATTTCATTCATGTACCTATGTAAAATATTTCATTCCTTGAAGCGATGCAAGATATTTGAAATCTCATGACAAGCATTCTGGTGAAAGTAATTTCCTCTACACTTTTCATTTCCTTCGGTCTTACGGTAAACTCCCATCCAAAATGATCAAAACGGCCCCCAAATAAAAAAATAAATAAAAATAAATTAAAAAACCAAAGACAAAAAAAAACAAAAAAAAAAAAAAACTCATCCTTCGGGGTAGAATAGGTTACAATTGCATCCCTCTCTAGAAAGTAGCATAAAAAAATAAATAAAATGAAAAAGGGGGGTGTGTGTGTGTGTGTGGGGTGAAAGCACATCCTACTAACCACTAAACCTAAACCTAAAGACTTGTCATGGTTTGGCAGCTGTTGCAGAACTACACCTCCCATGATTCCTGATATTAAGGACATTAAAGCATCATGGGTGTTGTAGGTCTACAACAGCTGAGAATATATTTCCTGATAACCCGGATCCATTGATAGCAACTATAACAGATTTTTCAATTAAACAGGACCTCCGGATGGCCCAAGATAGGCCGGAAGAAATTCATATTAATAAGAAGTCTCTGCTTTGCCTTAACAAAATGTAACAACCCTTTACAAATGATTAGCCCTAGCATTATGTTCACCCATTAAGCCCTGTACTAAGCCATTTATGTTCTCTCATCTCTCAGTATCTCAATCGATTAATCAAATCTTTATGCTCATGTCTCAAAAGGGTTAACAGGCTGTGCCCATATCCCTTGAGCTTTAAAGGGCTAAACCCATAGTCGCCAGCTGTCCCCATTTTCCCCTCAGAGCGTTAACCTAGACTCTTGTCATAGGTCCAGCCATGACAGGAGTTAATATAGTGGATTAATATACTTACCTATAGACTAGTTTGCACCATATGGTTCCTTTTTTTTTTGTTTAGTCTTTGCTGTTTACCACACCCCCTTTTGTGTAAGGGTAAGTATGCTTTTTAGCGCTCTACTATATGCACTTGGTGGTAGTTTAAGACACTCCGTATACCTTTTTCAGGATTGATTGTGAGTCGTCAGGGAGAGATTTACATTAGTGTAGAATCTGCATTTTTTTTCTTTTTACTGTTTTATTCACTTGTACTTAAGCGCCTATTTTACACAGAATACTTTGTTATTGTTTTTTTTTAAATCACAATAGCATATACCCCTCATCCCCCCAGCCCTCAAAAGATCAGATTTTTTTGCTTATCCCTCAGGTCCTAAAATTGCCCTCTGGTTTTCATCTCCTTCCATATGGGGCTAACCCTGGCTCCAACACACTAAATCTTTACTCTGGCATCTCCCCTCCAGGCCACAAAGTGTTAATCTTGGCTTACACACAAATCTGGTGGTTACAGTACAGAAAGCAATGCATGGGGGATCGATTACAATAAAGGTATTTATTCCCAACTGGACTAGCTGGATTCCATGCATTGCACCTGCATATTATACATGTACAACCCCAAGCTCTCCTATGATGTCCTATAGGCTGGTGCATGGTGTTTCCTGGAAAACTATTCACCCCAGCTTGTCATGTGACCCTCAAACATAACCTCCAGTAAATTAACCCTGTACTCCACAACTTTAAAAGATGCAGTTCCACCCATTCTGTCACACAGCGCACCTTCGATAACTAAATCCAGCAAAGGGAACTACCTCCTCTACAAAAAATAAGTAGTACAGTGTACGTGACCTCTGTCACTACAACGGAAGTTTGAATCCTACCTATAGAATTATCACCTTACCAGCAGATACAGCATGCAGGCATTATAAACAATGGCAAGGGTTAATTATTAATCATACAACCTTTGGAACTGTGCTTAGTGTAAGATCCTTGAACCATAGACAGGGCACTCCTAGCACCACAATCACTACAGTGGTTGTGGTGCTTGAGTGTTCCTTTAAGTCAATGGAGAAATTGTGTCAGGACTGAGTTGGAGAGTCTGCCCAGTCACCCCAAGAACCTACCCCATTCATCCAGACACGCTGTTGTGTCCATTTGCCCTAAAGTCATGGAAATCAGCCCATTTACCCAGAGACCCTGACCATTCATCCCGCAAATCTGTCAATTCACTCCAACAGCATGAGAATCTGCCCATTATCTCCAAGAGCCTGAGACATGGCAGTAGCTTTCACCCTCTAACTACAAACAGGCAAATTGTCTCCAACCCAAAGCATTATAATGGAGGTTGGGGGTACCCTAACCCTTAACACTGAGTTTTATGCACTAAAAAGGGAAATTGAAACAGAATTGTAAAAATGTAGGGCAAATAGATTAGGGGAAGCAGGTTTCCCCATACACTCTCCAAAATCCCTGTGCAAATTTAGCAGCTCACCTGCCAACATCATGGTCCTAGGCCAACAATTCACACTGTCACTTTCACCTAATTGCAATATCTCTAGCGAGAAAGTAAGGGGTAGCACATGGGTACACATGGAGTGGAAAGCAGCAATGTAACATAGATGTGTAATGTGAGAGCAAATACAAACACACAGTGTTTTAACTCTAATACTCATTGATAGTTGCAGCTTGGTCAATCCTGCCCAAAAATTGTTGTTCACTTTTCAATCCACTACAATTGAAAGTTTGGTAAATCCTTACATATACGCTATAAACAGCACCTCTCTGATAGCATACATTTTTTACTCACGTTTACGACACAATTATTTTTTTTTTTACTGTATACTCTGAAAACCCATTCATTCATCGGAAAAAAAAAAATCTTTCCATTAACCCTGGATAAAAATAATAAAATTAAAAATCACAAATCGCATACTGGGATATTCACTAAACTGTAGTATGTAGTAATTTAAATAATGTCAATATTTAGGCAAAAATTGCAATTCTGGAAAAATTATCAAAGTCGGCTGTAATAAGCATTTACTGGCTACGATTCTGAGTTTTGTGTTAATACACAATAGCTGAAGCATATATGATCTTAAACAATGCAACAAAAAGTTTACACACAGAAGACAAGAATAATAATGTTCTTCCATACAAATCTGGTTTGTGTATTATGTTTTGCATGGCACTAAATCTGCTTGAATTTTAATATACATCAAGTATTTCTGAATGAATACTTAATGTTTTATGAGCTTGTCTAATTACCTCTGAAAAAAAATCCACACGATCAGACAGGAGATGGGAAAACTGTGCTTCAACAAAGATTTTATACATGACCCTCCCAAAAAAGAAGGGGGGGGGGAACCCTCTAAATCTCAGGAGGACAGAATATAGATGGATATTTGACAGCATAGAAAAGCCACTCTGCATATCTGAGCCAGATCAGCCTTATGCCAATCCCAGGTAATTCCTTTATGGTTAATTAAAAGCCTCTACCACCTTTGCTGGAACACCCTCCCCTGTATCCACAACTGGTTTTAGAATCTGCAAGCAGACTTTTGTTTGTGCAAATATTGATTTATTTTTTTTTAAAGTTCCAACAAGGTGCCATGATCTGGAGTTTTCAGGTGGTAATCTAATGGGTAAAGAGAGAATGCATTTCACTACAGTGCAGCAGGAGTAGTACATCCATTGGAGAGATGCCCAGCAGAAGTTGCAAATACAGAAATGTATGAAGTCTTTGATTACAGTATGGGATATCTTTAAACAGAACATTTACTAAAACTGTTGCCTTTGCATAGGAATAAGCAACAGTTACGTTTTAAAAATGGTAACTCCCATGACAATCAGCCAGTATTTGACCTGCCATGATCCGACTAATGATTTGGGGATTTATAGTACAGAAGCAACTGTTAAGCTACCTTCAGACAGCAAAAGGAGTCTACTCCATCCTGTTACATCAAATAAAACCGATTTATTCACTAAAGTGAATATTGTCGGGGATTTAAGTCCATAGTAGCCGAACTAGATGCACAGCTGACTTTTCCAGTTTCGCTATTTTAGCCTTAAATTTGAAAATCACTGAGAACCCCTTCCTTTATAGTCGGGACGGAGGTTTTAGATTGCAAGCTTGTTGGGGCAGGGCCCCATTTACCAACTGTTCCAGTATGTCAATCATGTTTTGTACAGCGCTGCAGAATATGTTGGCGCTATATAAATAAATTGTAATTATTTATTGAGAGCAATTCTGGAGGCAAAAGTTGGATCAATCAGCAGTAACATTTCATTGATTTCCATGGCAACCGCTCCACTTTCCCAACTTTTCAAATTATAAATTCCTTATACATTAACCCTTCCAATGAATTATCACAATTCAAACTCCTGAATTCCGAAACGCTCTTGGTTTTCCAGGCAAACCCAGATTTAATACATGACAGGTAGATAATGTGACACCACATACACAAAACATAGTACATACTTACAACATGGAGGATTGTCAGGTGTGTGGAAAATGGAGTAATATAATTAAGTAATTGCTATAGAAACCAACAGATATTAATGCTATGTCCATTAGAACACATTTATAAGAATTTCCTCTGTACGGTTAGAAATTGTGCATTTACACACAAAAAGACAAAATATTCATCAGTGCTGTACAAATAAATTGACCTATATACTAAACCTTGCCCAATAAAAACAAAAAAACCCCATGCATTTAAGGAGGTTAGGTTATGCTAATTAAACACAACAAAAATGTACATGCTGTCACTTTCAAATGCAACATCTTCCTGCTTTTGTTTATTTTTAAATAAACATTTTTTTTCCTCCAGGCTACAACAATAATACCGTTAAAATAAATATATACATACACATTTATTTATTTAAAAACATTTAGTACAACTGATCTCCCATCTACCCCGCATGGTATCTTAACGACAGCGTTATTTTGTTCCTGAGAAGTTACAACTCTGATTACCAGGGTAACAAGCCTAAAAGAGTGATTGGAAAAGGAGCAGGATAGACTCACCATTAAGACCATTAGGGATACTCCTGTGGTGAGGTTGGGTGGTCAAGTCATCTGCAGACCTCCTGATAGTGCCAGCTTTGTTCTCCAGTGGTTTAGAGTGAGGGATGTGGTGGTGGTGATGGTCAGGGCTTCCTGCACTGCCCGTGCTGGATGTGCTACTTCCATCTCCTACATCTCTAGTGCCAGACCCCCCATTCAAATTAGTCAAACTGGTTTGACTATCAATGGAGCTTCTGGACCCAGCACCGTTCCTCTCCTCATCCATCATGATAACTATCTCCTTGAGTTCCAGATTGTCTCTCACGAGGGACTCCTGCTTTAGTTCCAGCTCCTTGAGCTTCTGCTGGTAAGCCCCGACCTCTTTCCACATGACACTGGCAGTGTGCCTCCCAAACCTCTGCCATTCCCTAGCCAGTTTCTTGCCTTTCTGCCTGTCATCATCCAAAAAACAGCACAGCTCCCTCAACTCCTGGTTATCATCCTGAAGTTTCTGGTTGACCTCCTTCAATCCCCTGATCTCATGCAGGTGGACCTGCAGCCTCCTGTTCACATCCTTCATCAGGTTCCCATGCTCCACCATCAGATTTATCTTCTCAGTCTCCACTTTTCTCAGCCTCTTCACAATGTCCTCCTTGCTCCACCTCATAAGCTCCTCATCTGAAAGCTTGCTCAGATCTTCTGCAGATCCTCCTTGGCTCAGGACCTGCTTGGCCATGGTCTTCAAGGATAAAAGCTGGAGGTTTTTGGTTTTTTTTTTTTGGGGGGGGTGACAAATAAACCTCCCCTTATTTGCACCTGCAAAGCATCTTATTGTTGTATATTAAAATATGCAATACAGCAAAAGCCAGTGACCAAACCCTCATTCATTGCTGACAGGTCCTAGAGTTCCAAGAACTTGGCTCACAACAAGCTTGCTGAGAGTAACACTCAGCTAGTGAGTGAGTTCCTAAACAGACTGCCAGATATCCCCCAGTTTCTTATTTGCAGTTCTCATGAGGTTCAGGATCCAGTTGAAGTCTCCAGTTTGCTGATAATCCCTTGCAAGAGCCAGGCAGAATCCCACAGCCTTGGTGTCTCAAACACATCTAAGCCCTCCCAGCCCTCTGTGCTTCTCTATGTGTGACTGGCTTTTTTTTTTTTTTTTTTTTATCTTTTTTTTTTTCTCAACGAGCTTTATTGATCCGGACACAGCACATGGGATTTGAAGAAGGGTGAGCAGGAGGCTCTCACACAAAACTAGGTCAACGTTCAGCTCTGGTTAAAAAATAACAACAGCTGAATTATAGAAACAGAGAGATACATCTCAGGAAGGAAAGGGAGCTGCAATATGGCACTGGATCAGCCTGCATTCCATGCAACGATACATTAAATTCTGTTTGAGGCAGGATTTGTAAATAAACCACACTTTGTATTGTCAGACTAATACCTATATGTAAATATTGGATTCACTTATTCTGTAGCTTGTTTACTGAATGATCACACGCATAATAAACCTAATACTGTGGTTTATGTCTCATCAAAGTGATTTCTCATTCCCTTTGGTAAAACAAGTGCATTATCATCCAAACCTTTTAACCCATTCACGATTTGGGGTGGGGGAATCCTTCTTGACTTCCAAGCTGATAGTCAGATTTATCTTTGGATGTACAAGTCATGTACTTTATTTATTACACCTAAAGGTTTATTATTTTATACAGTGACTTGTTGTGATTTCACAATCTGGGATTTTATTTTCTCCAAGTTAATTATTTTGACCTAATTTTCCAGGTTTGTTTTCAAACTCTTTAAAAATGTTGTGCTTAGTATATAAACCCTTTTATTTGTAATATGCTTGCTGGCTGAGCTTGTTACAAATTGCAGCCCTGCGGGGCTAACAGATCAATCATAACAACCATGGATTTAGAATATACTATGCCTCTGCGCAGGCAAATATCGAGGTACCAAAGCTATACCAATAATGGACCCTATACTGCTCCCTAAATGTGCATTGCCTCCCCAGTGTGCGAATTTTGGTTTATGCTCTATACCATAACCACTGATCTAACACCAAAGTTGAAACCATACCCTTAAATTTCCTGCACGGCCTATGATACGTCCCCTGCGTGGGAAACCTGTTTGCCTTGTTGACCGTTATGTTAGAGATAACGCATATTTAGCCTCTGCATAGGCGAACATCAGTATATCAATGCTTTGCCATAACTGTTTAATATATGGGTAACTGTATATGTACTACATCCCCTGCGAGAGAACACGGTTTCTAAAATTGTCTCAATAAAAACGAATTTAATATAAATTGCAGCTCTCGTAGACTGAAGTGCAGTAGTTGGAAAGCAAGGGAGTGATTGTGCATGATGGGAGTTATAGAGCTCATCAACTTGAGTGACATAAGTTTGTATATGTATGTATGAGTCTGGTGAGAGTTTTATCAATATTTAAAGGAACACTGTAGCTTTAGGACTACAAATGAGTATTAAGGTGACCACCCCATACCCCACGAGTGCTAAAAGTTAAGTCCTCGAGAGTTATCTTGCCTTGTTTCCACGCTGTTCTATACCTGCTTCCTTGGCTGAGCGCATCAAGCCAACACAATATTGGGAGGCTAAGGCGCATGGGTAGCAAAAAGCTGCAATGTGCCAATCAGATGGTCTTCTCAGACCATCTGGCTGAAATAGCAGACTTTTAGTGCAGAGGTGCCCAAAAGGTAGATCCCAGAATTTAAAATTAAGGCCAGAGTAGCCGAACTAAAAGCATAGCTGACTTAGAGAACTTTTCCAGTTCATCTATTCTGACTTTAAATTTGAAAATCACTATGAATTTACTTAGAATTTTCCACTTTGGTTAATAACTGAGTGGTAGAATGTCTCTAAATCGGATTTTTTTAACCTCAGTTTTGTCAATCGGATTTCATTCCCTGCAATATACTGTGCATAACTGTGCCTGTACATGATTGAAACTACAGTCCAAAGAAATCTGACTTTCAGATGTAGCTTTGTCTATAATTACTAAAATGTACTCTTGAAAAAAAAATCTATTCTCATATTATTATTTTTTTAAAGGTACAAATGATTAAAAAAAATTAAGAATGAACCTCAGTACTTTTACTAATAATAATAAAAATATACATAACAAAAATTATTTTTAAAAAGCAGCTTATGTATATTCATAAAGATCTGATTTGACTTTATAAATAATTCCTTATAAAGAATTTAGAAAAAAATTCATAGTAATGTGGTCTGTAGTTTTTAGTGAGAAATAGGGCTATAAATTCCTAGAAAGTGTTGGTACTGACTGTGAATGGAAAAATCTTTTGTTTAAGTTCAGTTGGGGGTGATTGAGTCCCACACATCCCCCACTGTGCAAAGAGTCTCTTTAAATACACCTCCCTCCTCCATTCCTACCTCCCCATCATTGAGATTGATTTAAACTCACACCAGTTTCTGCCTATGCCCCTTCTCTTTTCATGACATACATACTATAGTAGTATGCATTGTGATAATGTTTTCCATTCATGGGAAACTTCCTGCAACAACACATTTCTTCAATTAATTCCATATGTTTTAAATAATGCAAGTGAGTAAAGTGCAAGTTTCACTTTCATGACTTTCACAGGGTTAATCAAAGTGCAAATTGTTGAAAAAAAAGTGAATTTATATTTTAGTCTAAAATTGCTGGTCAGAAAAAGTAGCTACCTATGGCTCCAAATTAATGTTGATAAGTAAGCATTTAAATATTTATTTTTTTAAATGCAATAAAACGTATACAATTATTTTTTTAAACATATTAAAATGTGAAAAAATATATCCTATATAAAAATATCAATATATGAAAATGTTACAAAATTTAAATATTTTCCATAATATTAAATATTCTTACAAGTGCATCTCTCACACCCCCCTGCATATAGAATCCCACGAACTACTCATTCACAATGAATGATTGAAGGATCAGTAATGTAAGTTGCATGCTGTGTTCTCCCTGTTTCGTTATATTGTGTTCACTGTATTCTAGCAGTAACATACTCCTAAAACAGCTTTTGGACTGAACCATAAAACAACAATTTACAAACATAAAAATGTTGACGTAAGAACAGGTAAAGAAAGCCCTGTACAAGTGAGCTTACAATCTAGGACAGGGGTCCTCAAACTCCAGACCCCCAGATGTTGCTGAACTACAACTCCCATGATTCTTTGAATTACATAGATAATCAGAGAATCGTGGGAGTTGTAGTTCAGCAACATCTGGGGGGCCGGAGTTTGAGGACCCCTGATCTAGGATATACAGTTGTTATTAAAATTATTCAACCCCCATTGAAAATCAGGTTTATTGTCAAAATGTACAGATTTTCAGCTGTTTGGCATGGACAAATCAAACAAAAGCAATTGAAATAGCTCAACACAGCACATGCTTCAAGTGGTTGCCTCAAATTCAACTGCAAATGCAACTTGTAATGACTTCTCCAGTCTCAAAATTCTTCAACCCTTTCTGGCAATCATCTTCAGTACTAAGCAGAGCACCCTTTTGCTGACCTGCTATCACCTGCTGCAAACAAGATGCATAGCCAGACACCAGCGTCTCGCAGCGTTTCTGTGAACTCAGCCCGTTGCTCGTGAGCAATGGCCTCCAGTACAATAATATTGGGTTTGCGTGCTGCAACTGCTTTCTTTAAAACCCACCCCATATTTTCTATGAGGTTCACATCAGGTGACTGTGATGGCCAGTGACAGGATTAGGAGGATTTAATGTGAGTGTGGCTGGGTGAAGGGGGTGACAGTGTGTTGGAGCTGAAAGTGTTTGGGAATGGTGTATGTGGTGACAGTGTGTGCATGTGTGGGGGACAGTGTGTGCGTGGGGTAAAGTGGTGTGTGGAGGGGGGCTGTGACAGGGTGTGTGTGGGGGTTACAGGGTGTGTGGAGGGTGGCTGTGACAGGGTGTGTGTGTGTATGGGGGGCAGGTTTGTGTGTATAGAGGGGTGACAGGGTGTGTGTGTGTGTGTGTGTGTGTGTGGAGGGTGACAGGGTGGGGGTGCTGTCATCCCACTGCCAGTAAGGGGGGCTGTGACAGGGTAAGGAGGATGGTGACAGGGTAGGGGGTCTGTGACAGGTTGGCGGGGCTGTGACGATTGGAGGGGCTGTGACAGGTGGGGGGTGAGACGGTGGGGGGGCTGTGAGAGGGTGGACGGACTGTGACAGGGTACAGGGGGACTGTGACTAGGTGGGGTGGAGGAGCAGTGAGGGGGTGGAGGGGCAGTGACAGGAGGTAGAGGAGCAGTGACAGGGGGAAGAGGGGTGGAGGAGCAATGACAGTGGGTAGAGGGGGTTCATAAATACCTTTTTAAAAAATTATTATTATTAAAACGATTCACTGGTGGTCCGGTGGATTCCCCTGGTGGTCTGGCGGGTGCCCTCTCTCTCTCGGGTCTGCAGCTCCGCCGGGTGCACACCTGCAGACCACATGGTAAGTCTCACAATCTACAGTCAGAGCGTTGCTGTAGTAACCCATGGCAATGCTCTGGCGGGCTGGAGATGGCGAGACACCTCAGTCTGCAGCTCACTTCTGGCGGACCTGCAGACTGGAGGCTGGCTCACCATCAGGACAGACTGACAGGAGGGTCCTCACACTCAGCGGCATTATGGGCAAGCCGCCAAGCCCCCTCCTGCGTCAGGCTTTCGGTCATAGGCCCCAGACAGCGCGAGGCCTTAGGCGGCCACCTGAATAGCCTAATTAGAGAGCCACCTCTGATCCCCAGCACTTGCTCGGCCCTCAGATAGCATCCCAAACACTTACCACAGCACCCAGATGACCTCAGGACCTCCCTGATGATATCTCTTGACTTAGTTGGAATTTCAGTGAAATTCCAGCAAAATTAAAATAAGCAGTTCATAAGGATTTTATCTTTCTGAAACTTTTTTCAGGGTGGTGACAGTGCCACTTTAATGTCTTAATGCTGACCAGTTTCATTGCTACAACAACTTTCTCAAGGCAATATTAAAGGACCACTATAGTGCCAGGAACACATACTCATTTTCCTGGCACTATAGTGCCCTGAGGGTGCCCCCACCCTCAGGGTCCCCCTCCCGCCTGGCTGTGGGGGGAGGAAGCGGTTAAACTTACCTTTTCTCCAGCGCCAGGCGGGGAGCTCTCCTCCTTCTCTCCGCCTCTTCTCCTCCTCTTCAGCTGAATGCGCATGTGTGGCAGGAGCTGCACGCGCATTCAGCCAGTCCATAGGAAAACATTCTCAATGCTTTCCTATGGACGCTGGCGTCTTCTCACTGTGAAAATCACAGTGAGAAGCACGCAAGCGCCTCTAGTGGCTGTCAATGAGACAGCCACTAGAGGCTGGATTAACCCTAACATAAACATAGCAGTTTCTTTGAAACTGCTATGTTTATAAAGAAAAGGGTTAACCCTAGCTGGACCTGGCACCCAGACCACTTCATTAAGCTGAAGTGGTCTGGGTGGCTATAGTGGTCCTTTAAGAACGGCAGCCCGCTGCCATTTAAATATCCTATCTTCCGGCTCTAATTGTAACTTTCATGGATATAATAATCCTCTTTTGGTCTCATACCTCTGTTTAATAAAATGTACTGAAATGAATAAAAAATAAAGATTGTCAAAAAATAAATATCTTATCTTGGTTTCCAATTGGTTCGCCCATGGGAGGGGGGCTCATTTGCCATCTGTTAAATGATTGTACTCATCCACGCAGTTCAACAGGAATATTAATTTATATCAGCATAAATACATAGGAACTTTACATTTTTCAACTAGGTTAATTCTACTAGTTCACGGACTTTCACAATCTATTTCATTTGAAAGGCCACACCAAAATGGTGGGCACCTCTCTATATGTCATCCAACACTGAGTATAATATTATGTAGAATTTGCTTTATTTTTTTTTAAGTATATCTTATTCTTTATTTAAGATTTACACTTGTATTTAATTAGAAGAACATCCCATTACATAGATCATGGACGCCAGTGAACTAGTAGTTTAGTGAATTGCATTGTAATTGTCAGGGTTATTTACCAATTTGAAAATCGCTCTGAATTCAAATGGATCTTAAGATTAGCCAAATTAGTGAAACTGAATAAAATGGCAGCCAGGTATGTTTTCCATTTGACCAAAGATTTCAAATAGTTATTTAATTCACTTTGAATTCCCAACAATTCACACTTTTGTGAACACCCCTGAATAGCAATAATATGTTTAATATAAAGAACATCATAATAACTTTTGGTCCAATGGCACGTTATGATGTCTCTAGAAACCCTTCATCGC
This sequence comes from Pelobates cultripes, assembly GCA_933207985.1. Taxonomy (NCBI): domain Eukaryota; kingdom Metazoa; phylum Chordata; class Amphibia; order Anura; family Pelobatidae; genus Pelobates; species Pelobates cultripes. The sequence goes on along the minus strand of OW240924.1, from coordinate 48,066,911 downwards.
ATGCCTTACAAATTTGGGAGGTATGGAACTGGCATGGGACTGGAAATGGTTTATGAACAAAGGATAAAGACGATCTGAAAAAAGGGGCCTATATTCATGCACAATCTCTAGCCCCAGCGCTGGCCACACCCAATGAGAGCAGCCGATGAGCCGAGGGCTAGAAGATTTGAGATACCAGACAGGCAACCTGGAATGATGGGACAGAAGCCTACATTCAGGACTATTACATCAAATCCAGGACTGTTGGAAGGTATGCTTGCATACATTTGCACTAGAATCAACTGATTCTGAAATTCAGTGTCAATAGAATGTAAGAGAAAGAGCGTGAGATAAAACATATAGAATACAGCTAAATTGGGTGATGACGTGTTTGGACTTTACTTGCTGGGCCTGCCCCCTTGTGGATATGGTGGAAGTGCCACTTTTATAGACCTGTAATCTGTTCTACTGAATACTTAAACTTTCCCAAAGAAACACAATGATTGTGTGCCAAAGGAATAACATTTTAAATATGGTACGTAACAGGGAAATAATAGGACCTAGTGTGGCCAGGGAGTATTAGTCACATTGACTGTGTATAAATTGTTGCAAAAAAAAAGATCTGATAATCACAAACTCCCAAAACAGCAATTTTATTATGAACACAACAGTAACATTTCAATATAAATAAGGCATTTCCCAAGCCTTGGGACAGCTTGAGATAAGCCCTCATTGTCGCTGTGAAAAGGTTCAAACGTTGCTGGTTTGTGTCTAGAGAAATTACAGATTTAAAAGTTTGTGGGACAGATCTTATTTGCATCATTTACACTAGGAATGCCACCCGATCCTGTAGTCTCCAAAACTATTTTACCGATGCAGTTGGTGACTGCCATCTCATTTGTTTCCAATAATTATTAAGCACCATAAGTAACAGTAGAACAAGAAAAGAAAGGAATGACAATATTTAACATAATGAAGATGAGACCATGCATGGTTCTAAACTTTCCTGGGCAAATGCAGAACAGGAAAATGCATAGCAGGTGTCTTTTAGGATATGATCAATAACAACATAATCAAAACACAGATGAGTTGTTCAGGTAAACTTTGAACAGAAAATCCCAACGATCAGTGCAGTAAAACCACTACAACACTATAAAACAAAACAAGTAAAAAGACAACGATTGTCAGTAAGGGTAGTATTAGGCTATCCAGGGCATGTACTCCAAGTAATAAACAATATAGTGAAAGAACTGTAAAAATCCTCAAAAAGAGGTTCCCTATCTGGTACTTTAAAGGCCCATACTAATAATTCATAATTCGAGCTAATAGAATGCAAGAAAAGAACAAGAAGTAACGTGTGTATTTTCACTCCTAAAGGGACACTATAGTCACCAGAACAATGACAGTTTATTGTATTTGTTCTGGTGAGTAGAATAATTTCCTTTAGCCTTTTTGCGGCAAACACTGTCTTTTCAGAGAAAATGCAGTGTTTACATTACAACCGAGTGATAACTCCAGTGGCCACTCGTAAGATGGCTACTAGAGGTGCTTCCTGGGACAGTGCTGCCCAGTGTGCAGCACTGCCATTTAGGGTCTCCACCCTCTGCATGGAGACACTGAACTTTACTCAAAGAGATGTATTGATTCAATGCATTTTTATGAGGAGATGCTGATTGGCCAGGGCTGTGTTTGATTTGTGCTGGCTCTGCCCCTGATCTCCCTTATTGACAGTCTCAGCCAATTCCATGGGGAAGCATTGTGATTGGCTCAGATTACCACTTCTGATGATGTCAGCCAAGCAGGCACATCAGGGGCAGAGGCAGCAGCTGTAGATCTGAATACAAGTACGGTTTTAATATATTTAGGGAGGGCCAGATTGTGGTTTTAACACTATAGGGTCAGGAATATATGTTTGTGTTCCTGACCCTATACTGTTCATTTAAGTATCAAAATGTAGCAATTTAAATTTACAAGTCAATCTTTATTGGTGCATGCCTATAGTGCATAAAAGCAATTATAACTAAAAGATGACGATACACATATTACTTATTTTTGTTTTATTGCATTCTATTTGCTAGGATTCTGAATTATTAGTATGGGTTTTTAAAATACCAGTTAGGGAACCTCCTTATTTACAAGAAGAAAGCCTACTGCAAGGGGACATAGTCTTAAATTAGGGGACGGAGGTTTAAAAATAATATCCCTAAGTATTACTTTACTGAGAGGGTAGTGGATGCATGGAATAGCCTTCCAGCTGAAGCGGTAGAGGTTAACACAGTGAGGGAGTTTAAGCATGCGTGGGATAGGCATAAGGCTATCCCAGATATAAGATAAGGCCAGGGACTAATAAAAGTATTTAGAAAATTGGGCAGACTAGATGGGCCAAATGGTACTTACCTGCCGTCACATTCTATGTTTCTATGTCTTTGAAGATCTTTCCCATTCCTTCAGTTAGTGCAGTAAAACCCCAGGTACTGCATACAGACCCTAGGTTCTTATTTTTGATCGGCTTGCCCTGGACTAAGGACAAACAAGCAAGAGGAGCTAACACTGTGGTCCAGTAATATGAATTGAGTGTTCACCGAGAGGAGCCAGGGAAAAAAGCCCCACTGGGAGAGTGCCATCGCCTTTGTATTCTATTGTTTATAAACTGACGGCAGATTTGCTATAGCTACTAGTTTATTACTATCACTTTAAAAAGCAGGTCACTGTGATGATTGGAACTGTTTTATTGGGGATAAACCACTTATTCCATATCATCTGCTGGACAGGAGATTATGGGATACGATCAGTCCCTATAAACCAGAATTAGATGATACTGATTGAAACAGCTCATCATCATGTTGTGCAGAAGGGACAGCGCATCAAGGGACAATTTAATATGTAATTAATTTTTCAATTACATTTTTTGCCTATATCTATTGTGATACATTACCATTGAATACATTAAATAATAGTGTAAAGTTTTACATTGTCGAACCCATTAACATGCATACAGTGGGTCCAGGACTCCAAGTGCTCAAAATCTAATCCTAAAAGTTTTACTCTGCAAATGAGGTTTTTTTTTTTTTGTAGGTAAATCTGTGACCGTTTTCAGTCAAATAAATGTATGCTGTTCTTGGTATGTCCTGGGACAGACTGGTACTGACTGCAGGAATGTGTGTGGTAGCACATGGTGTTTGTCCTTTAAAGAGATTGCTCACTGAGATAAGGTAAATGCATGTGTTTAACAGGCCCATTGTTTGTCTGAGAAGTGAATGAGAGATTTACCAAAAGCACCAGATCTGCAAGGTGATATCTGGAGTTTTAAATAGATAGTCTGTGGTGGCAAAGTGTGGATTACAGAGATAAGAGATCCTTTAAAAGAACTGAAGAGGAAAGTAACATTAGCTGGTCAGTCATGTGGAACAATTCATTTTATAGATGTCTTTCTCTTGGCTACGTGCAAAGCATTAATGGAGCCATTATCCATTCATGCTCTTTTTGTTTCATTGTTACAACCAAATATCAGTGGATCAGGACATTTTAGCAAGCAGCAAGCCATAATTAGGACAACGGACAATAGCTCCACACACAAAAGGGGCAGCAGTTGAAGCTAACACTAATATTTCCTGTATATAGGCATGTTTAAACAGCTTACTACAACCAAAAAACAAAGATACAAACATGTATTTCTGATACTATTGTGTTAAAACCACCATCTAGCTCCCCCCCTCTCCACCCTCCGGTCCCTCCTTACCCTCCTAAATATAGCAAAATCTTACCTTTATTTTAGTCTGCTGCTGCTGGCTCTGCCCATGATCTGCCTGCTTGGCTGACATCATCAGAAGTAATTCTCTGAGCCAATCATAATGCTTTCATATAGGAAAGCTTTGGATTGGCTGAGCTTGTTAAGGAGGCATTTCAGGGGCAGAGCCAGCATAAGACAAACACAACCCTGGCCAATCAGCATATCTTCATAGAGATACAATAAATCAATGCATCTTTATAAGGAAAGTTCAGTGTCTCCATTCAGAGGAAGCACCTCTAGCAGCCATCTGAGGAGTGACCACTGGAGGTATTCATAGGGCTAGGCTGTAATGTAAACACTGCATCTTCTCTGATAAGACAGTGTTTACTGCAAAAAGCCTGAAGTTCCACCATATGGCCATATTTTGTTAAGCCCACCACCACGTCACAATACCCCATTATCAGTGTGTCCTACACTTATTTTAGCATGGGAGAGTAATATGCTAACTGCAACACTTCTATAAATTCTCACAAAAGGGCAATACTGTACTCATAAGAACTTAATGGAATAAAAAGAAGAGATACCAGGAGAACGAGTATCCTTGTAGTGCAAATTTATTACAATATTACTCAGGGCAGGCACACCATAATAAACAGCAGAGATAGGGGTTGTAGAAACACAACATTGCACTAGGCAACAAAAAAAGATGAGTAATCTCCTATGATAAATGAGTGTAGGACCCACCTATACTGGCATACTGTGACATAGTGGTAGACTTAATACAATATGGTGGAACTAAATCACCATATTTGTTTGCAAAGATAATAATATTAATAATAAAGTATTTAACCAGGAAAGGTATATTCAGATTGCTCTGGTTTGCAAGTATGTACTGGCAGGGCCGGATTAAGAGCCCAGTGGGCCTGGTGCTGACAATTATGAGGGGCCTAATTACAGAATTTTATCGACCAAAAACACTGAAACAGACATACCTCTCAAACATTATGTATCTGGTGGAGATTTTGCCCGAGGAAAACTCATATGATGCAGCTAAAAAAAAAACTCAGATTCTCTTAAAATGTGCTAATCTCTCTCTAAATTATGCTTTCATCTTTCAAGTAAATCCATACTCCCTAACAGCAGTGTCCAATGAAGCAGTAAGTCAATGGGCGGTGTAAAAGGGTGGGCCAGTGACGCGGATCATGTAACCAGAACTTCCGAAAGGGCCGGACATGCCCAAAAAGGAGGCGTGTCTGCCCAAAGAATTGGAAGGCTAGTCTTGCATGAATGCATATCAGGCTGCCTGCCAATCATGCATGCTGGCCAACAGCTTCCTGAGCTTGGCATAAATGCATCTAATGATGCGCTAGCTCTATGCTTTCTAAGGACTGTCCCCTAGTACTCGCAGGTCCACTTCTATCCTAACCTACTTACTAGAAGGAAGAAGCTTCTGGTATACAGTCTGAGACAGAGAAAAGGTGGATGTAGTGAGTGTAGAAGAAAGGGAACATGGCACAGTGTTAGAGAGACCAAAGTCGGCATTACCTTAAAGGACCACTATAGTGCCAGGAAAACATACTCGTTTTCCTGGCACTATAGTGCCCTGAGGGTCCCCCTCCCACCCGGCTCTGGGGAGAGGAAAGGGGTTAAAACTTACCATTCTCCAGCGCCGGGTGGGGAGCTCTCCTCCTCCTCACTTTCGGCTGAATGCGCACGCGCGGCAAGAGCTGCGCGCGCATTCAGCCGGTCTCATAGGAAAGCATTTACAATGCTTTCTTATGAATGCTTGTGTGTTCTCACTGTGATTTTCACAGTGAGAATCACGCAAGCGCCTCTAGCGGCTGTCAATGAGACAGCCACTAGAGGATTTGAGGACTGGATTAACCCATTTATAAACATAGCAGTTTCTCTGAAACTGCTATGTTTATAAAAAAAATGGGTTAACCCTAGCTGGACCTGGCACCCAGACCACTTCATTAAGCTGAAGTGGTCTGGGTGCCTAGAGTGGTCCTTTAACTAATTTCATTTCAGCTAGTCCACACAAGTTTTGTTCCTCTATATCCCTCTTAAGTTTCCATACTTAAGCAAGAGTATGTGAAGAGTAATTAGGGTTGCCACCTTTCTTGGAAAAAATTTACAGGCCTTACTAATTTGCATAACTAATTATGTATGCGTAACATCACATGATGTAAATCACAAGGAGTGACAGAGAAAATTCTGTGAAATTACCCAAAAACTACTTAGTTTGATTCTGCTATATAGATGGATTGCTCTCAGTGTCTCCCTGTCTCCCAGTGTCCCCATGTCACCCAGTGTCCCCATGTCGCCCAGTGTCCCCTAGTGTATGTGTCCCCATGTCTCCCAGTGTTCCCATGTCATGAGGGGACACTGTGAGACACGGGGACACTGAGACTATGCATCACAATGTCTCTATATCCCCATGTCTCTGTGTCCCCATGTCTCCCAGGGACACTGAGAGACATGGGGACACTGGGAGACATGGGGACACAGACACTGGGAGACATGGGGACACTGAGACACTAGGGATACTGGGAGACTAGGGGCACAGACACTAGGGACACTGGGAGACATGGACATACAGACACTAGGCACACTGGGAGACATGGGAACACTGATAATCTAGGGACACTGGGAGACATGGGGACACTGAGACACCAGGGACACTGGCTTGGAGACATGGGGACAATGAGACATTTGGGGGCATTTTGTTCCTAGTGTCTGTGTCTCCATGTCTCCCGGTATCTCAGAGTCCCCATGTGTGTCTGTTTCCCCATGTCTCAGTGTCCCCATGTGTGTCTTTGTCCCCATGTCCTCTAGTGTCTCAGTGTCCCCTAGTGTTTCAGTGTCCCCATGTGTGTGTTTGTGTGTGTGCGTCCTTGTCTCAATGTCCCCATGTGTGTCTGTGTCCCCATGTCTCTAAGTGCCCCCAAGTGTCTCAGCATCCCCAGAGGTCTCAATGTGTCCCCATGTCTCATAGTGTCCCCTAGTGTCTTAGTGTCCCCATGTCTCCCTGCAGCCTTTATCCCATCCCTCACATCTCTGAGCTGTAGGCTGTCTCTGCAGGCTGGGAGCTGCTGTCTGGACTCTTTGTGCTGTGTAGCTGCTCCCCCGCGGATCAGTGAGTAGAGCAATGCAGGTATATGCTGTAACTTCCTATCCCTGCCTCTCTCCAGACACACAGCGACCCCTACTGGACGGTAATGGTATTGCAGAATAATCTCTGTTTATACTGAGAAAAATACCGGCATTTGTATTGCCAGTATTACAGGAATATCAGCACCGGCTAGGCAGCCTCAAATAAATAAATACCGGCCAGATGAACAACCCTAAGAGTAGTGTGTAAAAAAAAAAAATTTTTTTAAAAAGTTGCAATTTTTTTTTTTTTTTTTTAATTCAATGGGCCTATTCCATGAGCCTGGGCCTGGAGCTGCAGCTCCATCAGCCCCTATGTTAATCCGGCCCTGTGTACTGGGGATGTTAGTTTTGTCCCATTCCAGGGGATGTTACTATTACCCAATTTAATGGTACTCATTTTATATACCTCAAAAGGATGAGGGGCTGAGTTGAACAAGGATTGAACAGATTCAAGTGTTGATGCATTAGCCCACTGAGCTATCTCACTGGTGATTTTATGTAGCCTTGTCAAAATTAAAACTATATTTTTTTAACAATTTTTTTTTTGTGTGTGTGTGTGCAGTGTTTCTAATTTATATTTTGGATATAATTTGGTCTTTACATGAGTGCCACTATTTAGAAATGCATGTTCCGGATGTGACCACAATTCTCCTTTTTTTCTTATAAACACACACTGACTGCTTAGCATGCTTTCCTTTAGGGATTCATGAGATAACATATCATATCAGAACATAACTAAACAAATATAGCATCTGGTGATGGCACAGATCCATTACAACAAGGGTAGATACCCAGATGTTTTAAAACTACAGCTTCCACGATGTTTATCATTCTAAAGGTATGCAAAACATCATGGGAATTGTAGTTTTACAACATTTGGGGATCTTTTTTCTTTTTGAGTGTCAATAGAGTCTCATGTTCAACTTTTGCTTCACAATGTCTAGAGCTGCGCATGCGCGTGTGTGTGTATATGAATAGCACTCTAAATATCAATACACTGGGAAAGGACAGGGCACTCAACAGTTGAGTAGGTGAGTATACATTCTTTCTCGGTGGGAAATACAGGTTTTATTCCTCACCAATAGACAGCAAGGATTCAGCTCAGCAAAGACTTTATCAAATGAATATGCCCCCAGTGTTCTCAACCTGTAATCGTCTTCTAATTTTGAACAAATTCACACATGATAACACAGAAATGTAGTTTACACATTATAAGCTTGGCTGCAGAGAGGGTGAGCTACGGGTAGAGGACCCACGGTTTTATAAATAGCTTCGAAATGGTTTAGTAGAAAACTGGGGGGAAAAGGATCATTATGGTGAGTTGTAGTGGTTATGGTACTTGGCATGCACCTTTAAGCACATTTTAGATAAAACTGCTCAGTTGTAGATGTTTTCCCACGTCGATGTTTTAGCTCAAACTTTGTAATTCTGTATGAATTCAGCAAAATACACAGAGTTATTCACTGAAGTGTAAATTACCAGGATTTTAAAGTGAATTTTACAATTTTAGACCAAACAATTGCTGAAATAAAAAAAAAAAACATGGCTGGCTGTTAGATCTCCAGTGCCCAGCACCCATAAACATTGCATCACGTCTCACATCAAGTATTCCCATCAATTTGTTATAGACTTTTCTTTCTGCTTGATATAGCATCCCTCTCTCAGCTGAACGCTCGCTTCTCAAGAACACTATTTTCTTGTAATGAATGCGAATTATTGGCAAGCATCTAAAAATAGCCTCTCACCGCCGTCTCACACTTGCTCCCCGACATGTGGTGGAGGTTGCCTAGCGATACTGCGCTTTCAAATAAAGAACGCAAAACTGAGAGGAAAACTGAACAAGTATTAAAAACCCTTCAAGTACCAGAGAGGTAAAATTTTACTGGAATTGTTAATGGACCTGCATTATATTCAGAAGGTGTAAGGACAAATCTGAGCAGGCAGCAAGTTCTCCATATGCAATAAAAGCATGATCTACAAATAACATTATTTGGGCCTTGTTTTATTAAAGGGGCTCTCCAAGTGCCTCCAGCACTTTAACTTGCTGAAGTGCTTTATGTGTGAAGAGTGTTTCCTCTTTTTTTTCAATTTACAAAAAGTGCAGATTTCAATAAAAATTGGCACTTTTTAATTTATCCTTGTTATACCCCTGACTGTCAATCAGGCAACAGGTCCTGTTACTTCCTGGTTTGGTTAGCTCATTGGAGCTAAACTCAAGCGGCAGCAGTTGCCCAGAGCACCTGCCTTGCAAAGACTTCTCATTGAGCTGCATTGGGAAGTCTGTGATTAGAAAGACTGGGCAACCTGCGACCAGTATGGGATTATTTGTGGGAATGTCCACTATATGTTGTACATATATAATCAAACTAGCCGGATAGATCAGAGCAAGGGGACCAAATACGATCGGTATAGTGTATTATGCATGAGTTCTAAGTTGGACACACAGGAGGTCAGAATTTTTATGAATACTTAATGACTTCTCTCATTGTGTAATGTGATAATGACTGTCCAAAGTATTTGTACCAAGCATCAATGTACCCAGGGCTGAATGTGGTCCATCCCCATTAACTCACCTTTCTACCATTACTCAGTTGTAAAAAAAAATTGGGGGAAGGAAAATAAAAGCAGTTCAAACTCTTGCCAACAGGGGCAGTTTTTCATGTTAGCCAAGTATGATTTAAGCCACAGATAGATGAAAATAGTGGTCAATGATAAATTTGTGTTGCACTTTCAAATCTGTGTTTTTTGTATTCACATACTGCTATTTAAGGTTGGTACTCCTCGACTTATAGAAAATATAGGTGTTTTTTGGGGGACCGGATGATATCCACACAGAGTAGACCGTGCTTGGTCCCATATTTTTAGGGTAATTATAGTGGAGGGCAGAATTTTATGTGACAATAGCTCATTTTTTGCAACACCCAGAAAAGATAACAAGATTTCTTTTTTATTATCCAGTGGGACTCTGTGGTTACCCATTGGGGCGGATTGGTCATTTTATGGGCTGAAACCATGGTACTCACTACAGCCGCTTTATAATAGGCTTTAAGGTTGGGAGCCAAGACCTCCTAATCCCACCAACTGTTAAAGAAGTCTCATAGCTACTCTTACTTTTTTGTTTAGCCAAATTAATCGTACTAATATTTTTTTAGACTAGGCAGTTTTTTTGGTAAGGGTATTTTTAAGCATCGGAATAAATGCTGTAATTTTGGCAAAAGGCACAACTTCACTGCAACTATGTGCCCTATCCAGGAAATGATTTTCCCCTCCCATGTCTCGAGTGTTTCAAACTCCTGCATTATTGGTTTGTAATTATGTTGAAACTGATCTGTGGATTTTTTTGTAAACTTAATGCTCAGAGAGGTTAAGTGTGCTGATCTTCAGTCAAAGTTAAAAGATTCTTAAAGCATGTTTATCACCTTTTCTTCTAACTCAATCCCTAAGGCTTGCGTTTTACTTGTATTTAGTTTATAAAAAGAATGAGTGCTATATTCCTGCAACTGTTTTTGTAGATTCAGGAGAGATAAATAAATAAATTTAAATAAATTTAGTTTGTATTCTTTCTCTCCTATGGTCACTTCGTAGATAGATGTGTCAGTCCTTCTTGCTGCTGCCAGTGGTTCTAATGACAAGACTTACAATAATGATGACCCCTGCCTAGTTCCATTTGAAACATCAAAGGGATCTGAAACAAAGTTTTCGTTTAAGATACGAGCTGAGGGTTGAGAGGAACTGCTGTGGAAAGACAAATCTGCTTAGGTCCACCTCCAGAAATCCCCAGTGGAGACTGTTGAAATCTTTTTCTGCATCCAATGATATCAGCAATCCCCCCTGGTGTGTTTGCCGTAAACTATATAGTGCATTCATCACTTTTCTGGTGTCTTCTGGGCCCTGCCTTTCATTCACAAAGTCCATCTTATCATCAATTTCGGTCTAGATGGGGCTTAAACGAGCACATATATTTTGGCCATTACATTTGCATCCTAGTTTTGAAAGGAAATTAACCTGAAATTGGGACATTGTGTGGCAGGTATTCCCGGCTCGGGCAAGGTAACTACATGGGCAGCCATTACCTCCCGTGGTAACTCCTTTGAGAGAAGTGTCTGAATAAATAAATTAGCTAAGTGTGTGCCTAATGATATACTCTAAGGTTTATAATACGCATTAGAAAAGCCATCATGCCAAGTTTTTAACCACCTTAACCACTTACTCCGCCATGACTGGGGCAGCCAACGTATCTCTCTGCTCCACATTCAATGTTGGTAATGGCACTGATTTTATATATCTATTTATACACTCTAAGGTAGGTTGTGGGGCAAATTCATCCTGTCTCAAGTTGTATAATTGACCATAAAATCTGGCAAAGTCATCCCCAATAGCTTTCAGGGTGAACACTTGCACTCCTGTTGGTGAGACTGTAAATTAAATCTTTTGTTGCATGTAGCGGATGGCACTGGGCTGTCCAGAGAATTACATGTGTTTGAATGCATTTGTGTAAAATAGCAAAGTTCTATGTGTTAAATGTATTGTATTCGTCTGAATGTTAGGTAGTTTCATTCCCTTAGTTTGTTCGAATGAAACTACCGAACAGTCAGACCTCCCCTGTGTGAAGTGTGCCTTCAATTACCCGTTGCAACATTGTTGCGAACGGGTAATTGACAAGCTGAGTAGCCGTCCTTTGTTCTCGGGGGTGGCCGCCATTCGGGAAACGAACACGTGGCGGCGGCCATTTTAAAATTCCCGAACAGCGGTGTTGCCGTTGAGTGTCTGGAACTCAAATTGGGCACTCAACTAGGCGAACACCGCTGAGACCTCCACAAGCCCGGTCCGTTCGGTTCCAAACTACCGAACAGCCCCTCGTTCGGTAGATAGAAACAACCAGACGAGGGGATTCAGGCGAACCCTCCCTAGTCTCTGTAGCTAGAGGCTTTCGTGCAGTTTATTCCCTGACTCCAGGACCGACCGCAGGGCCCCATCGCATGGAACCCCATTCGGCTGTTCTCTCCAGTGCGGTCGGTCATTTTATTTCCTCCATGAATTTCCCGAACCCCTGGTCTGATCTGGGTGATTTTTGGATATGTTGTTCACCCAGATCAGGGCTACCAGGGGATGTATAATTTAAAGTGGTACCCCTAAGTTTAGGGGTACATCCAGAAACGGGGGGAATTGGTGTGCTGGATAAGGGGATTATGATGCAGGCTGAGGGGAGGAGATGTGTGGGAGGTTACCAGAGCAGGATTGGCTACTTTACAAATTAATGGAAATCCCTCCCTTGCATGGGAGCAGGCTTTAAAAGGCCACTGTGTGAATAAATCTTTAGTTCTGCTCCTGATACTGTGTGTCGTCCAGTTATTGGGATTGCTGTTGGGATACTGCTGTGATACTTTGCCTGCTGGATACTCTGCCCTATGGATTCATAATGGCTTGTTCCTGAGCCTCCCTGGGATCCAAAGTGGAGATAGGCTGTGTAATACCAGCTCTCCGCTACATTGCACTCAGTAGGGGAACTACCACAGTTGCAGGGGTCGCAGCTGCCCTGTAACTGCAGTAGTTCCCCTACTGAGTGCTAGGGCTGTGAGTTCAGGGGCCCACCGGGTGGGCCATCCTGTTAAGGCCACTCGATGCTATGTATTTCCAGTGGGCCCTGTCAGCGCTATGGCGCTTTAATAGCGCGACCGGGTCCCCAGAGCTGGGATGAAGTGACTGCCCTGGTCCCTCCTCCCAGCTTATGCCGGGAGCCTCGCGGGAGGAAGAGAGGAGGGAGTCAGAGTGGGAACTCTGACTCCTATCAGGCTGAGCCACTGGACCCCAGGGAAAGTCACGCTTCTGCACCTAAATGGTAGGAAACAGGAGGGTGACTAAAACATTTTGTATATGTCTATATATGTGTGTGTTTGTATGTATGTGTGTGTGTTTGTGTATGTGTGTCTAAATGTTTCTCTGTATGTGTCTGTGTGTGTGTGTGTGTGTCTGTATGTCTGTGTGCCTGCATGTATGTGTGTGTGCATGCCTGTCTGTATGTATATGTGTGTATATATCTGTCTGTAAAGAAAAGTGAGCTCTATAATGTAGACTTTGAAAGGAAGTGGGTGCTGATAATATAGCCTGTATATCTAGCTGTACTACCTATTAGATGCCCAATAAAGCACTGCCGAGCACATTAATTAACTATTAATCTCAGTGGGAACTCTGACTCCTATCAGGCTGAGCCACTGGACCCCAGGGAAAGTCACGCTTCTGCACCTAAATGGTAGGAAACAGGAGGGTGACTAAAACATTTTGTATATGTCTATATATGTGTGTGTTTGTATGTATGTGTGTGTGTTTGTGTATGTGTGTCTAAATGTTTCTCTGTATGTGTCTGTGTGTGTGTGTGTCTGTATGTCTGTGTGCCTGCATGTATGTGTGTGTGCATGCCTGTCTGTATGTATATGTGTGTATATGTCTGTCTGTAAAGAAAAGTGAGCTCTATAATGTAGACTTTGAAAGGAAGTGGGTGCTGATAATATAGCCTGTATATCTAGCTGTACTACCTATTAGATGCCCAATAAAGCACTGCCAAGCTATTACAAATGTGCTAAAAGTATTGGAGGCAAATGAGATTAATAGTTAAATTAATCTCATTTGCCTCCAATACTTTTAGCACATTTGTAATAGCTCCATCAATTCAGGATAATACCCTATGGACTTTGATATATATATATGTTTTCCTGTTGATCCTTTAGTTATAGCTGCCGTTTCAGTCATTATCCCGGATTGTATTTTCTCCTTGCTACATTTTGCATGTTTTAAAAGTAGCAACTATGAGACACTTTTGTTGCTAACCTCCACCGTATATGTGGCTGATTGACAGGACAACAGCTGTAGACAACAATATAGAAATATATATATATAAAATTAATATGTATATTTCTTTTTCTTTTCTTTCCTTTTATTTTATGGTCTATCAATTATATATAATTTGCACGATAGTACCTCTCCACTTTTTTCACTGTGCGACACTTATAGATATATCTCTCTTTTAATATAATAATATAATTAATAAAAATAAGTTTTAAACTACATATGTGTGTGTATGTCTGTATGTCTGCAAAACCCCAGTGAGCACGAGCAGCCTTTTGCGGCCACTTAAATCCCATAATCAGAGAGCAGCTTATGACTCCAGACACTATAACCAATTCAATGAGATTGAACTAAAAACTGTTTCATTTCCTATAGGGTCCCTTTAAGAGTAACACTTATGTTCCCCTACCTTTAATGACAATAATAAGTATTCTCCTGTATCTGGCATGATAAAGCAGCACTTCTGCTTTTGGAGTCTATGGATATTTAATATCAATACATCACCCAACTGAATTGACATTGTAGTTTACTTATTTACCCAGGCCTTCAGGTCCTGCTGGTGGGGGACCGTGGTATCTGCCTATCAATCTATATGGGAGAGGTTGGCACTATGAGTGGCAAAGTGACAGGGTGCTTGAAAGCACTCTATTATAGGGGTTTGGGCATATATAGGTGGATAGGTAACAATCTTACCTGCTTTTTTTACATTAAGCTACGAATTGTGGACACCATATTAGGAGTAATATAGAGTAGATACCCGTCACTGGTTAATATGCTTCAAGAATACACTCCGATGTCACAGCGTGAGATGCAGAATGAGGGTTAGAGAATTCTTGGGCTAACCCAAACAGTTAATTAATCTTTGTTACTGCCAGGAATTAAAAAACAACAGGGGGTCAATACATCATGGATCACTGGTTTTAGGAGGTCCTGAATATATTTGATCCCATCTCGTAGCTGATTTTGGAACATGTAGCCCTATTTTCAGTCTATTCAAGCACCTACACAAGTATACATTTTATTAATTACATACCATCCATTTAAGATCTTTTTCTACCTGTAATTTAAGGCTAGTCAATAAGACATTTCCATGATTTTAAGGGGCTTGTGTTATTTAAAGCTGGAGTGAACTATACATAAAAGCATGACCTGCATGATATTTGATGGCAGTACCTCTATTTGCATGGTTTCTGCTGGCATTGTTCCTTCAAAAACTATAGATGTCAATTAACAATTAGTTTTTGTCTTTTGTGCCCCCTAGTGGTTTTATGAGTGTTCTCTCATCAGCTGGAAATAGTATCCTGGTGATAGATTAGCATTGCCTTACAGGCTTAACAGAAATATAACTTTTTTTACTACTGTAAACTTCAGCCTCTGAGATCAAATTAAAGGGATTATCCAAGTAAAACTACAGTTAATTGTAGCACTGAATAAGAAGATTGTGTCAATATTTTTTTGTTTGTTTGTTTTTTTATGACAATTTTATTTTTTTGTATTCTACTCCAAATACCAACAAAGTAGAATCAAAACAGATGAAGGCGATAGGGTTAACAGTAACACCCCTCCGTGGCATACGTCGGCATATTTACGACAGCCTGTCAGCCTCCAACAATGTTAGACAATTAATTCCTGGTTTGTTCACCTGACTGAAGGCAGTCAAAATTTCCATACTTAAATGTGTGGTGAGACGCAAGTGGTAGCTGGGAGTTACTAAATATGGCAAATTGAGGAAGGAATAGAGAAGAAAAGATAAGGTAAGGGGGCGAATGGGATTGGAAAAACTTCTCCGCAACCCCAAGTCCCCAGTGCACTAAAACATGTTAGAGTATGCGTTTTGTGATGTTATTAAACCATAGCAAAAAAAGGAGGGATCCGCACTCTCATCACCTGTAGACCTCGGTGCACTGTACCCTGGGCTGGCAAACACCAATTCCACTGTACCCAGGGCTGACAAACTCCTAATCCATATAGTAACAGCAAAGTAGTTCAGGCACTCAAGGTCTTCATACATCAGCAGATTTATTGGAAAAACATGACAGATACAGCAACGTTTCGATCTTGTCAGGGATATTTATCAAGCTGTTTGACATTTTTCACTTCAGCTCTGCCTTGGAGTTCCGCTGCAAGTGATTCCATGCCATACATCTGCTTTTCCCTTTCTCTTCACTGCTGTAGTGTGGGAACCCAACGTTGTTTCCATGAGATTGGTATTAAGATCTTTGCAGCATTTAGAGGGTGTCTTGTTATGCTCTTGTATTTCGAGTGTTAGATGGAGTAGTACAGTTACAGGTGTGAACGTAGGAGCTTCTCACAGTATCTTTTTTCCCACTGATTTCCAGAATGAAGCAATAAATGCACAGGTCCACCATATATGGAGCAGGGGAACCTTCAGTCCCTCAGCATCATCAGCATATAGGGGAGACAATTGGAGCAAACTTATTTAGAGCCACCGCTGTTAAATACCACTGCGTAAGGAGCTTATAATTCATCTTCTGAATTTTAGAGTTTAGGGAAGACATATGTGCTGCTAGCAAAAGGCTGGTGTAAACCTTTAGGATGGGGTTTATACTACATTAAATAGAAGTCTGTATATATTGAATATTCTTCTGTCTAGATGTTCACCCATTGTTGAAAGCCTATAAGTGGTCAGAGTAAGTTGTGTCTAGGGGATAGGAGCGCTGAAGTTGGTATTAACAAAACCACTAGAGGGCAGTCTGCACTCTCTCTGGGATTAGACAAGTGATCTGCAAAATGCCTTTAACCAAGCATATGTCTCTCAGATGGGGATTCCCATCTCCCCGTCTTGGTTCAAACATCTGAGGGACATACCCTTTAGTAGCTGGTGTTTTTTTATATATATATTTTTTTATAAGTGGCAGCATTGGACCCAATACTGTGATTAGCTCCATTTTAGTTCCATTTTAAAGGGCACTCCACACCAGCAGGGTCCCCCCTACCATAGGATGCTCCCAAAGACCCTAGTTGTGTTCTCCCTTGCCTCTCTATCAGGTCTGAGCCAACTAGGTCAGGGACCTCATTGCTAAGACCTTAGCTAATAATTTCAAGTCTGCGTTAAGCAGAGAGAGGGGTCTATAGCTCTTGCATAGATTTTGATCTTTCCCATATTTGTGGATAATTATTATTTTGCTAGGAGAGAGTCCATATGAAAGCTCTTTCCTTGGAGCAGGCTAGTAAATGCTTGTAGCCTATGTGGATACAGGATATCCTCAATGGTCTTATAGCAATGGAGGGGCAGACTATGTGGGCCAGGGGGTTTGTTGGTGTAGGAATACTTAACTGTAGCTTTCAATTCCTCCTCTGTTATCTCCACCTCTAAGCTGGACATTAAGTCTTTGTCTAGGGCTCTAGGTACATATCTATCTAGATATTGTTGAGTTTTCTCCCTCCTAGTCACTAATTGTATTTTTGTTAATGAGCCCTGCAAATAATACAGGGATGCATAAAATGCCTGGAACTCGGAGCCTATTCCTTCAGGGCGGAAGCTTGTATCTCTGACACCCATGGAAATCTGGTGGAAATGGAACAATTGTTGCTACTTTTGGAACGGTCTTGCCAAGAAGTGACCACACTAATTAAAGTGCTCATAAAAGAAGGTATTGGATTTGTCAGTGGAAGTTTCTTGGCTAGTAGGGTATGTAACTGGCATCTTGCAGTCAATAACGTTATGGTCCTTGTCAGCTAACGTCAGCTTATTTGTTGTTTCCAATGTCGCGATTTGTGTCGTTATTTTCAGTACCTGTCTGTTTCACTGTTGTTTGAACTATGTACATGTTTTTTTTTACAAAATAACCTCTATTTGGCTTATGGCTATTAACTTGTGAAAAGTCCTTGGATTTCCAAATCCCTCCTAGTAGCTTTAAGATTGTAGCACTTTATCCAAGATGTCATATTTATTTATGTCCTTCTATTTGCAGACCACCTACATATATTGGATGCTGTCCTAGGCTGTGTTTCCTACTGTAAATCTTCCAGTAAAGAATGGATCAGTTGTTCCTTTAGGAATAGTGCAGCCAGTGTTTCGCATTGTAGGATTCAGATTGAAGTATTAAATCAAATATAGCATATTAAGGCCTCAATTTAATATTGTTGGATACGCTTTTCAAATGATTTAATATTTTTGGATAAACTTTTCAAATTATTTTTTCAATATGGCAAAATATCAAAACATTTAAAAAAAAAATTATATCAATATATAAAAACATTACAAAATTAAAATATTTTTCATGATATTAAATCATTTAAAAATTTACCCAGAAATATTAAATAATTTGGAAAGCTTTTAAAACATTATTATATCGAGGCCTCATTGGAGAAAATTTAAAAAGGGATTTCTCATCTCAATTTGATGACGGAAGGTAGATGTTTCTAAACATTTACCCATTTTTGTATTAGATGTCAAAGACGTCTGTTCATCCTTTGATGGATTATTTAAGATGATCCAAGGGTCATGTCAGTCCCTAACTTCAGATTTATATTATTGATTGTCTCTGCCCTTGGGTCTTGGTCTATGCTTTGGGTTTAGTATACTATGCTTGCCTTGCTTATCATATCTTTATTGCGTTTGGGTGATACGTTGAAGTTTATCAAGTTCATTTTTATGCATTTACTAAGAATTCTCTCTACTGTCACTATTCTGAAAAATATATAGTTTTTTTGTGGTGTGTGGGTCATTTATGTTTGATCCTTCCCTGCATGGTCTTAAAAGGAAATATCTCTTGGTGGCCTCCTAGTTAAACCTTTCCCTGAATTAATGCATTAAATTCCAGCAATTTACCATCCCTTTTATGTTACCTGTTCCATTCCTTTTCTTACAATGTCATTACATGGTCGTGAACCAGCTAAAATAGCTTTGTATGAGCAGCTGGAATCTACTATACAATCAGTTATGCTTTTTTCAGTTGACCCAATTTGACATTAGTAATTTAGCATTTTTTTCACAGACCTTTTATTTTCCCTTCTTCTGATGGTCTTTTTATATCTCATACACTACCTCCTCTTTAAGATTCATACAGTTGTTATTACAATCTACGTCTGCTTCTCCCCCTTCCCATCCCTTGTCCCCTCCCCCCCACATTAAGGATATGCATTGAATTAATGGAAGCAAAAACAGAGAATATGAGAACTTTTTGGGACCAGAGGAGGACTACCCGAAAAGCATGCTATTGCTTTTTTATGATATATTGTTCATTCTCTGTCTTCTCATATTCTGTGTTCTTGCTTCAATGCATTTACTTATAGTCTCAATATTTAAAATGGTAATTCGGAAGTGGACCCAATGTTCAATGTGACTAGAGGGGTATCAGCAACACCTTAGAAGGCCATAACAATAGTCTGGGTTTTTTGTATCTCTTGCTAGCATTTCAGATCCGGACTGCCCTTATGGGCAGGATCAGTCTGATGTGCAACTAGTATAGGTTTATTCTGTAATGGCACAAGTGTGCAAAAATATTTTCGAGCTCCTGTACCTACACTTACCCCTCACATGGCAGGGAGAGGTGACACTAAACTGCTTACAGACACAGCAACCAACAGACACCCCGCAAACCCACTGGCGTATACCCGCACTGACGGCTCTTCTAACATTGAACGCTACTCAATGTGTAGTAATGTTATACTACATAAGACGCAACATCCTTACTCACCTCCTGCTGCATGGAGCGAGCCAAGATACTGCCCCTATTATTCCTGAACAATAATATACACTACACTGACACTTAGCATGCATTGGAGACAGCTTCTTTGCCGCTTCCTGCTGCTTACGATATTGACTTTAGCTTGTCATTTGGACCTATGTATCTAATGTGTTTGCTACACTTATCACTGAATGTTGCAATTGCCTCACAAACGTATTGCTGTCCTGTTACATTGAAACGGTCATTATACAATCCCTGCTGTTACTGCAAAATGTTACTTGTTATAAGGATACATAGCCTGAATTATAGGAACCATGTTGGCTGCAATATGCAGCTTAATCTGTTAACATGTACCAGCCATCGAGACCTACGTGTCTAGTTTATCTGTTGCATTCTCAATTCTACTGTTGACTGCTATAACCTTGCTCAATAAACAGCTTTTTGAACCTTAAATTAATAAAAGCACCAGAGAAGTCCTTAAAAATATTTTCGAGACCTGGGGACTAACTGAAGGGCAAGCTACTGAGGTTTCCCTGAGCTTTTGCTCGTTCTCATATTCTCTGGTTTTATTGCAATGCATTTACTTAGAATCTTCCTAAGTTAAGTGGTAATCCAGACATGGGCCCTATGTTCACTGTGCCTAGAGGGATGTCAAATACACCTCGCTGACCAGGCCCAAAGAAGGCCAAAATGATCATCTGGCATTGTTATATCTCTTGTGCTGAGCATTTCAGGTCGGGACTGCCCTTCTAACTCTAATGGAATATAGTGATTAACTGTATGGTGTAAAAACCAACACCAGTCAATAAGGTGGAGCGCTCAGAGTTGAATAATTCACCCCCCTGGACTTGTGGATAACCTGACGGGGGGAATAAAAGAAAATGATGTGGTACGTTTTGATTGAGTGATGATATAATAGATATATATGGATTCACTCACATGGTACTGAGCCTCAACAGGACAGGCTCAGATCACTTTGGCATACGTGTTTTAGGTGACACGGAACCTTAAGATGATGACTCCTGGGTTTTCCCTTTAAAGATAAAAAACAATATCTGCTGCAGTGTGTCTGAGAATATTGGTGAGTGGAGAGAAATAAATAGAACTGCTCACCTTAATCAGAGCCTATAAACCTGGCTTTGAGTTCAGGGCCGGGCTGGCCCACCGGGATACCGGGAAATTTCCTGGTGGGACGTTGGCACCTGGGCCCGTTCAGACAGCTGGCTCTTCTGGCGGCCGCAAGGGGGGAGCTGGCTCTTCTGCTGGTCGCTCACAGGTAGCTATATTATGTGTCAGTGTGTGTGTGTGTCTGTGTCATTGTGGGTCTGTAATGGTGTGTGTCTGTGTCATAGTGTGAGTGTGTCTGTCTGTGTCATGGTGGGTGTGTGTGTGTGTCTGTGTCATGGACTGTCTGTGTCATGGTGTGTGTCTGTCTGTCATGGTGTGTGTATGTCTGTCATGGTGTGTGTGTTTAGAAATAGTGTTTTTACTCCCCTTTTTTTTCCCCACGCCGTGCTGCGGGGCTGACATAGATTTTTTTTCCAGGGCTGCTGGAGTGTGATAACATGTGTGTCCAGGGCCGGACTGGGAAAAAAATTAGGCCCGGGCATTTTTCAATCAGAGCGGCCCCCTAAGAAGGGGGCGGGGCCAGAGAGTGTGTGTTTTGTCATCACTAATCTCAAAGTGAGCATGTTGGTTCAATGCCCAGAGCCCCGCTGAAGAGCTCTGGCATTAGAAAAAGGCCCCCAAATTTGTTCTGCGCAGCGCAAGCAAATTTAATAACATGCTTGCGCTGTGTTTGCTTTTAAATTGTCTCTGGTGTCTCCACAAGTGGGATACCAGAGGACAAAAGGGCCAGGAAAGTGCATGGTGCATATGTTTGGAGCCTGCTTGTGGGATTGCGTGTGTGTAGAGTGTGGTGTGGTATTGTATAAATAGGTCAATATAATTTGTGTTTGTGGTGTAATATGTGTGGCTAGGGGCTGTAGAGAGTGTGTGTATAAGGGGCATAGTTTTATAGGGGATGCAGCGAGTGTGTGCATACAGGCTGAAGTGTGTGTGTATAGGTGACGTAGTGTGTGTAGGGGTTGCAGAGAGAGTCTGTTTAGAGAATGTTGTATGTGTTTGCTGACAAGGAATGTAGTGTGTGTGTGTAGGAGATCTACTGTGCAAATGACCCAGTTTGTGTGTGTGTGTGTGTGTGTAGAGGATTAAGAGTGCATATAGGGTAAGGGATCTAGTGTGTATCTGGAGCGTAATGTGTGTAGTGGTGCAGTGTGAGGGGTGCTGTAGTGTGTGTGTGTGTGTGTGTGTGTATGTATATATTTATATATATTTGGACTTATTGTATGTGTGAAGGGCGCAGTGTGTGTATGTAAGAGGGGTGCTGTGTGTGAGGGTGTTTTTATCTGCTGTCACATTCTGTGTGCTGTGTGTGTCTGGGGGCGCTGTGTGTGTCTGGGGTGTGTGTCTGGGTGTGTGTGTCTGGGGGCTGTGTCTGGGGGCTGTGTGTGTCTGGGGGTGCTGTGTGTGTCTGGGGGTGCTGTGTGTGTCTGGGTGCTGTGTGTGTCTGGGGGTGCTGTGTGTGTCTGGGGGTGCTGTGTCTGGGTGCTGTGTCTGGGGGTGCTGTGTGTGTGAGGTGAATGTATTTTTGCATTTAAAATTGACATATATTTTTTTTACTAAAAAAAAAAAAAAATTTATTTCCCCCCCCCTCACTTCTTACCTTTATCCTGGGAGGGGGGGGGAGCCGTGCTGTTCTGCCATGGAAGGAGGGGAGCCGTTCTGCCATCCTTCCCTGGTGGTCCAGTGGTGAGAGTGAACTCTAACCTGCAGGTTAGAGTTCACTCTCGCGAGATCTGAGCGTTGCCGTGGCAACGCTCAGAATCCCGCGAGAGGACCCGGCGGAGCTGCTTGTTAGAGCTCTGCCGGGTCCTCTCTCCTCCCTCCTTCACCCAGCCGGCGGCCGCATCTCCCTGCCTCTGGGCCGGTGAGGGAGATCTTTGATCTCCCCACCGGCCCACGGAGGCACACAGCAGGGCCGGCGCTCGGATAGCGCTGGCCCTGCAGGGGCCAGCCGGGGAGATCCCCTGCCGGCCTCGGCCCCACGGCCATCGCGGCCCACAGGGCATTTGCCCGGTATGCCCGATGGCCAGTCCGGGCCTGCTTCCCAGCTCCTTTGCGTTTCTCTTTTCCCCCCAGGCTCCACTGTGTGTCTCCCTCACAAGTGACTCTGTGTGTCTCTCTCCTGAGCCCCTCTGCTTCTCTTTCACCCCTTCCTCAGCTTCTATGTTTATCTTACTCTCCCCATCCCTTAATGATCTCTCTCACTCCACCCGTCCCTTAGTGGTCTCATCTCCTCTCCTCCTCCTGTCCCTTAGGGGCCTCCTTGTCTCCCCTCCTGTCCCTTAGAGGTCTGCCCTCCTGTCCCCTAGAGGTCTCTTAGAGGTCTCTCCTCCTGTCCTTCTCTCCTCCTCCTCCTCCTCCTCCCCTCTTAGTGGCCTCCCTTGTGGCTCCTACCTATCTTTGTAGCGTGGCCCGGCGGTGCGGGCAGCGGACTGAGGTATTGGAGCTTCTGTTTCCTGTACTCGGCCGGACTGACAGGAAGTGCTCTCACAGTGAGT